>CM070605.1:8228686-8828686 GCA_036346395.1 Hsuehochloa calcarea | reverse complement strand
AAAATGATTAGAAGCGTGGACATTATGATTGATAATTTGAATCTTGAAGTTGTTAGGCTTAAATCTATCAATCCTGCGATATTTGTGATTCTGCACTAGCTTGCTTAAAGATTTGACAAGCTTGAAATCTGCTCATTCCTCTGTCACAAATCAACTAAAAGATGCTCTCGATGAACTAGAATCTTTCAAGTCTAGATCGCTTGTTTAGATGTCATTCCTCTTGATGTGACCGCCATGGAAGCTATCCTTTAACTTGCTCTAATTGTGCCTTGCTAGAATTAAAATTGATAGTTCCTTAAAAGAATTGCAAAAGTTTGATGCTAGTCACACATGCTCTCATTGTAAGGATAATAGGATTAAGATGCAAGAGATGACAAACATTGATTTACTCTAGAGTTGCATCTTGTGAAAATTGTCCCAAGCTTACAATTGAGATCAAGCCTTAAACAAGACCACGGAAGAAAAGGCTAAAATTGAAAGATCTATGTCTTTTCTCGCTTCTAAAAAGGTTATTGATTCTAACTCTTGTGTTTTGAATCTCAAGTTGAAACCATGGTTAGTCGATACAAGAGGCTTTTAGAGTCAAGTTTAAGGAGCAGCTTGAGTAGGATTCAGAATCCTATTGTGTGTCTTGTGAGGCCTTCAAAGTGGAAGTGGCCCTTCTTAAGAGTAAGCGCAATGAGGTAATCAAGTCTAGCAAGTGTACTAGATGTGAGGAGTTAATGAAAGAGAATGATTACCTCAAGGTGACTCTTGAGAAATTTTCAAGTGGGAAAAAGAAACTCAACATGATTCTTGATCAATCCAAGGTGAGCGTGAAAAATAGTGGTCTAGGTTTCAACCCCCTAGAGCATTCCAAGAAAAACCCACCTAAGATTGCTAGAGTCGTGAAGAATGGTTTGTTTGAGCTAGAACCTCCTAAGCCATCTGGGGTTGTTTTCAAATCCGGTGGTTTTGCTCAAACTCTTTCTGGCAAGAAAGGTGCTTTCACTCATTCTGTACAGACCCCTCAAAAGGTCCAGTACCATTGCACTTTCTGCAAGAAAGAAGGCCATACTGTTGAGTTCTCGCTCCTGAGAGCAAAACTTGAGAGAAAAGAGAGGATGAGCGTCCTAAGATCCATTAGAGGAGTCCCTTCTCCGGATGTAGTCTCTAGAGCTAGGCGACTGCTTATCGCACCACACATAGGCCTAGATTTGTAGAGAACTTTGTAGACTCTTTTGGTGGGTCTAGGCAGCATGTTGGATTAGGACATCGTGAGGAGAGACACCGGGTAGCACCTAGACAGGGGGAGTATCGATCTTTTGGTAGATCGTTTCGGAGAGGTCTAGGTGATTCTCATGTGCATCCTTATGATTTTGTTCCTGATCATATTTCAGCTATTTCTACTGCTGCTCCCAGACATCGTGCTTCTCAGTACTGGATTCCTCGTTCATTTATCACTAACCCCAGTACTGAGGCACGGATGTTTTCTGATTGTGCCTTTTAGGTCCATCGTGCGAGGAAGGAGGACAAGTGGCTTGTTGACTCCGGGTGTTCTCGACATATGACCGGAGATTCTAGATGGTTCTCCTCCCTCACACGTGCATCCAGCAATGAATTGATTACATTTGGGGATGCCTCTACTGGGACCGTGACTGCAAAGGGCACTGCGCGTCAACGACAAGTTCATGCTAAAAGACGTCGCTTTGGTAAGTAAGCTGAGGTATAATCTTCTATCTGTTTCTCAGCTGCTTGATGAGGGTCTAGAAGTGAGGTTTAAGAGAGGTGAGTGTAGAGTTCTAGATTCCTCAGGTGAGCTTGTTTTTGAGATCTCCAGATTTGAGAAGATTTTCTGCGCAAATTTCAGTATTTCTTCTGTTTCCAGTCCTAGATGTCTGGTAGCCTCTGATTCTCATGACCTTGTTTTGTGGCATCGTAGACTTGGGCATATAGGTTTTGATCATTTGTCTAGAGTCGGTTGCAAGGACTTGATTAGAGGTTTGCCTAGGTCAAGGTCGTCAGAGATCTTGTGTGCTCACCTCAGAGACATGGTAAGATGGTGTCTGCTTCCCATCCACCTCTTACTTTGGTTATGACTGATGGACCTGGACAGCTTCTTCACTTAGATACAGTTGGTCCTTCTAGAGTTCAACACCGGTGGGAAATGGTATGTCTTGGTGGTTGTGGATGATTACTCGGTATTCATGGGTTTATTTTCTTGCTTCTAAGGACGAAGCATTTGGATTCTTTAAAGTTTTGGTCCTTAGAATTGCTTTGTTGATATACCCGAGCTTTGAGAGCCATTAGGAGTGATAATGGGACAGAGTTCAAGAATTCTTCTTTTCTACCTTCATACTGATAGGGAATTGAGCATCGCTTTTCTTCTCCTAGAGTTCCTCAATGAGAATGGTGTTGTAGAAAGGAAGAACAGAACCCTTGTAGAGATGGCTCGGACCATGCTAGATGAGCATTCTACTCCTATGAGATTTTAATGAGGCGATCTCTCTGCTTGTTATATCTCCAATAGGGTTTTCTTGAGATCTGTGGTTGGGAAGACTTCTTATGAGCTTAGATTTGGTCATTCTCCCAAGGTCTCTCATTTCAAGATTTTTTGTTGCAAGTGCTTTATTCTTAAACATGGTAATCTTGATAAATTTGAGTCTAGATGTTTTGATGGCATATTTCTTGGATATCCTGCTCATTCTCGTGGCTATCGTGTTTTTAATGTTGATACTAACAAAATTGTTGAGACTTGTGAAGTCACTTTTGATGAGGCTAGTCCCGTACTAGACCCGATGCTTGAGTTCACGTGTTTCAAACTCAAGAAAGCATTTTCGTCGATGATGATTCTGAGGATGAAGACTCAAACCATCCTCCTGCTACCTCTGAGAGGGGTGGAGAGCCTGCTACTACTACTTCAGTGTCAGCTGAGCAGCCGCCTCCTATCCCCACCGACGATCTGAGTGGCTCTGTTCCTACCTCCACAACTCATGAGGTAGAGGCCACGTCTGCACCAGGAGCACCTCTTCGCATTCAGCGACAACATCCTCCTGAACAGATGATTGGGGATCTTCAAGAGCGAGTCACTCGCTCCAGGTTTATTTCTCCTGATTCCCATGCACATTTCTGCTTTTGTCGCTTCTTTTGAACCCCGAGATATCACCCATGCTTTATCTGATGCCTCTTGGGTCAATGCCATGCATGAAGAGCTTGAAAATTTCGAAAGAAACAAAGTCTGGTTTTTAGTTGAGCGACCTTCTGATTCTCATGTTATTGGAACAAAATGGGTTTTTAAAAATAAGCAAAGTGAGGATGGGTTGGTTGTTCGCAATAAGGCTAGACTTGTAGCTCAAGGTTATTCCCAGGTAGAGGGCTTAGACTTTGAGGAGACTTTTACTCCAAAGAGCTAGATTGGAGGCCATTCGCATTCTTTTAGCATTTGCAACATCCAAAGGTTTCAAGCTTTTTCAAATGGATGTTAAAAGTGCCTTCTTGAATGGCTTCATAGAAGAAGAGGTCTTTGTCAAGCAACCTCCTGGTTTTGAAAATCAAAAATTCCCAAATCACGTTTTTAAACTCTCTAAAGCCCTGATGGATTGAAACAAGCTCCTAGAGCTTGGTATGACAGGCTTAAGAGTTTCTTGCTTGAAAATGATTTCAAAATGGGAATGGTTGATAAAACCTTGTTCACTCTCAGGCATGGCAGTGATTTCTTGTTGGTTCAAATATATGTGGATGATATTATTTTCGGTGGTTCTTCTCATGCTTTGGTGTCTAGATTTTCAGATTCTATGAGCAGTGAATTTGAGATGAGCATGATGGGAGAATTGACATTCTTCCTTGGTCTTCAAATCAAGCAACTGAAAGAAGGCACCTTCGTTCACCAGAGTAAGTATACAAAGGACCTTCTTGGCGCTTCAATATGGGAAGCGATGGCCAATGTCTACTCCCATTGCAACAACCACCGTCTTTGAACCACGATGAGGATGGAGAGTCGGTGGATCGGAAGGAGTATCGCAGATATGATTGGCTCCTCCTCTATCTTACGTGTCGAGGCCGGACATACAATTCGCCGTATGTCCGTGCGCTCGCTTTCGAGCTTCCTCGTGCTTCTCATCGTCAAGCGATGACGCGCATCTTCGTATCTTCAAGATACGCTTGACTTTGGACTCGTATTCTTCTTCTTGGCTCTTTCAATTCGAGCATTTTCGATCTTGATTTCACGGTGTAGAGTTGATAGGAAGAGTACTTCGGCACTTGTCATTTCTTGGGCACATCTCTTGTTTCTTGGTCTTCTAGAAAAGTCTTACATTGCCTGATCTGAGGCCGAGTATGTAGTCGCCCGATGGTCGCTCTCGAGTTCTCTGGATTTTGTCCACGCCGCGAGACTATGGGTTATCTTTGGGAAGTGTTCCTCTTTTACGTGACAACACTTCGCAATTAATATTGCTAAAACCCAAAGGCAACATTCCGTGACTAAACACATTGACATTCGATTTCATTTTCTGAGAGACCATGTTGAGAAAGGTGATGTTGTGCTTCACTTTGTAGAGTCTGAGCAACAGCTTGCAGATATTTTCACTAAGGCTCTTGACTCTTCGCTTTCTTTGCTGCGGGGAGAGTTAGGGTTATTAGTCCTATTAATGCTTTTGAGGGGAAGTTGCTCTTTTGCATTCATTGTATTATAATGCATGTTTCAATTCATTTGCCTTGCATTGTATAATAAAATCAGTGGAGCTTTGATTATTATCCTTGTATGACTTGTTCTCATATTCTATACCTTGTCATATCGAGTGATAGTCTGCTAGACCTCTTTTATGGCTCTTCGTGTTTGGCTTAGCCTTTGCCTTGCTAGCTTTATATCTGTGAGAAATTTGAATCAAATCATGTCTTGTTGGATCTTGTGACTAGTTTTGCTCTAGTGATCCGCTTATGATTCTCGCCATGTCTTACAAGTCGATTTGAGTCTTGAACTTTTGAGATGAAAAATGAGCTTTTTATCTTCATAAGTCAAGCAAAAGAAAAAAAAATCTCTGTGCGAAAAAACTGATCTCACCAATTCTTTCTCATGAGACGGCTTGCCATTGCACTAGGCATGAACTCAGGGGGAGTTTTGGATGACCTAGATCATTCTTTTAAGCTTATCGCTTGAGATGGTCGCGGCAAGGCTTGAGATCTAGCACAGCAAAAAGGAGAAAGAAAAAGAAATTTTGCCCAAAAAGAGCTAAGTACTTGAGCTTTGCTTCAAAAAGAATCTTCTTAATGCTCAAAATGCCTCAATTCTTGTTTTGAGTCTCTTTTGACTTATAGACATGGCTTGACTCATTTTTGGTTGCTTTGAGTGAATCTATGTTTCTGAGCAACCTTTCATGATTTTAATTCTGTTAATCTCAGATTGCTGCTATCTTGGTTTTAGCTTTGCAGTACACGTTTTGCCATGATTGAATATAGCATCCTCTCTTTATATGGCTTGGTGTAATACTTGTGCTGTCTACATGTTTAATGGTCATGGCTCCTTTTCACTAAAGTTCAAAAATAAAGTCATTCCTTCATGCTCCTTCTTTTTCATGCATCTTGATGAATTCATTGTCAAAGGGGGAGAAAGATTGTGAAGAAAATGATGTTAGAATGTTGGAGCTTTTGGTTTCATACTCAAGGTTTAATATAAAAGAACTTCATAAAATAAAAATTTTGAACCTTTTGAAAATTTGTGATCATAGTGAGTTAAGTCTTGTGGTTCTATTGCCTTTTCCTGATTTCATTTGCAATTGAAAATTACTCACAATGATCAAAGGTCAAATAGAAAAATTGCCTTTCATATGGACCTAAGTGAGATTTTTGGCTACTTTCTGGAAATTGAATCCTTTTGTGCTTTCAATGCCTTATCTCACTTGCTTACACTATTCTGAAGCCAGCTTGGTCGGTTCCTAGGCTTTTTGTTGCTTATGAACCAAGTTGTGCCTTTATGCGAAAACAGCGAAGTTTTTACTTTTCATTTTGAAAAACCACATTTTCTTGAAAATTGCCAATGTGTTCATCAAGGGGGAGATTGTGGATATCGTGAGGATATGTGCGATCTCGGGATGATGAGTCAATTGGCAATGGCGTTGTTGGTTTGCAAAATCTCGCGTTTTGGGTTTGCTCCAAGGTCGAGCCACCATGGCGGCTTTGATCGGTTGTCTTGGCGGTCGACCGCCGTGGAGCGATCCGACGGCCATGGTGGCGGTCCGACCGCCACATTGAGATTTGGGTTTTTGGTGGGCCAAAAATAGGTTGTGTAGGCAAGTGAGGGAGTCTCTGGATGTGGTCCCATCATTTTGGAGCTCCCAACAAAAGTTCTATTCGTTTGAAATTTCCAAGGTTTGAATTTCTCGCTTGAATTTTGGCTAAGTCCTTTGGACCGGTCCGACCGCCGTTGTGGGAATCGGTCGGACCGGCCCTGTGGGGCGGTCAGACCGGCAGTCACTTGGAGGTAAGCCAAGTGTTGCATTGAGTTTGTTTTGAGTGTGTTATTCTATGAACTTCAATGCTTTATTGATGTATATCGCATTGCGGAACTGACGTGGGTCAAGTTGTGAAGAATTTGTTCCCGGAAACGATTTGTTTGTCTATTGCTGTGCAGGTGGCTTGCAGGTCAACGACGTCAACGGTGAGTGGATCGGGACTACGCTTGGAGAGCTGAGGTCCAGAACGATCAGGGATACCGGGTGATGTTGTGTGACTCAAGCATGGTGCAGAATGGACAAGATGGATCGAACGGGTGGTTCGAAACAGCTGGTTGGATCAGGCGGTGCAGATATCGGTGCGAGTCTCTGGGAGGTTCCGATGGGATTCGGACAAGAGAGGCTTGGCGTCGATGAGGACCGCTGATCAACCTACACGTGGTGAAGCAGGCGATGGCTTCAAGAGTTATTTGTGTGTGGGTCCCATGTGTAAGAGACCCAAAAAGGGAAACCCTAGCTCTCTAGTATAAATAGGAAGGGGAGAGGTGGAAAACCTAAGCAAGCATTCATTTAGCCCCCTTCTTCCTTTTTCTAGGGTTTGGAGGAGAGGAGAGGAGATCTAGGGTTTGGAGTGTGCTCCTTGTTGAGCTCTTGCCCTCCTTGGTGGAGAGGCTTTGTAAGCATCTATTGTGAATGAACAATCTTGTGATGCTTAATTGAAAGATCATTTGCTCCCTTTGTGTTCTTCTCTCTTTTGGATGTTTTGGTGCTTCCTTGATTCAAAGGTTCATGCTTGGTCTCTCGGCCTACTTTGTCTTGCTTTGATGTGTGGGATAACTCCTAGAGTCATCTAGATCATCAAACCCCCATAAGCAAGTCTTGAATCAAGTTTTTCTCATTTCTAGGGTTTGAGCACTTCTTTGTTAAAATCTCGAGAGATCGATTCTGCAAGTGGATCGACGGATCGTCGCTAGAAATAGGTCTCTAATATCATTAGGAGTTGTGCTAGAAATTTGGTCAAGTTCTATTGGTTGAATCAAAAGTTGGATCAAATTTCGTTTTGGATTTGGGTGGAGTTTTTCAAGATCGGACTCTACCGGTCCGATCGCCCTTCAACGGCGGTTCGACCGCCTGTATTCAGATCATTGGTTTGCGGGTCGAACCGTATCTCACGGTCCGACCATTGGTTAGTTGCTTGGTCGGACCATGGTTGACCGTCGGTCCGACCGCCCGTGGTAGCCGGTCCGACCGCCGCGCTCGATGAAGAACATTGAGTTCTTTTCTCTTTTTGTGTCGTGTGCTTTAGGGGTTTATCAAATCCAACACAAGGCTTCCGTTGTGTGCTCACTGAACTTCTTAGCTTTCATAGCTAAAGGAGTAAAGTTCGTGTTGGTTTTGATTTAGGCGAAAAAGTTTTGAAAGCGCCTATTCACCCCCCCTAGTCGCCTTTCCGATCCTACACCATGCATGTTTCTTTGATCATCAAATCTTTAGGGTCGGAAATGAAAGCCATAAATGAGTGTCGGGATGTATCGATAGAGATAGAAGGTGTGGGATTTTTGGCAAATCTCAACATCCTCAATTCAGCGAGTTTGGATGTGATTCTTGGCATGGATTGGCTATCCCAACATCAAGGACAAATCAATTGTGCCAAGAAATTCATCTCCCTCACCAATTCCTCCGGCGAGCAAGTTGGGATTGCACTGAAATTGCAAGAACAACACCTTTTCACGCTTGAAGCAATGCGCTGGAGATTCATGAAGTCCCAGCGGTGCGACTTCCCTGATATTTTTCTCGAAGATTTTTCAGGGATGTCGCCCGCTTGAGACGTCGAGTTCGTCATCAAACTGCTGTCCGGAACCGCCCCTATCTCCAAGAGGCCGTACCGAATGCCTCCAAATGAATTGGAGGAGTTGAAGAAGCAAATTGGTAAACTTCAAGAGAAGGGTTTCATTCGCCCAAGCTCATCTCCGTGGGGCTGTCTGGTAATCTTTGTGAAGAAGAAGGACAAGACTCTGTAGATGTGCATCGATTATCGTTCGCTAAATGAAGTGACGGTGAAGAACAAGTACCCGTTGCCCCGGATCGACGACCTTTTCGATCAAATGATCGGAGCTCGGGTATTCTCCAAGATTGATCTGAGATTGGGTTACCACCAAATAAAAATCAGATCGAAAGACATTCCGAAGACGACTTTCTCTACTCGCTACAAACTGTACGAGTGCACCGTCATGTCTTTCGGCTTAACTAATGCTCCTACCTACTTCATGACACTTATGAACACGGTATTCATGGAGTGTTTAGACAAGTTTGTGGTGGTTTTCATAGATGACATCCTCATCTACTCGAAGAATGATGAAGAGCATGCACAATATCTGAAGCTTGTGTTGGAAAAGTTGCGCGACGACCGCCCGTACGCAAAATTCAGCAAGTGCGAGTTTTGGTTGAAGGAAGTGGCATTTTTGGGCTATGTTCTTTCAGCGGAAGGTGTCACCGCGGATCCTAGCAAGGTCAGCGATGTACTCTCCTGGGGTCAACCCAAGTTGGTGACTGATGTCAGGAGTTTCCTCGGTCTAGCGGGCTATTATTGCCACTTTATCGAGAGTTTTTCCAAGATCGTGAAGCCAATCACAGAGTTGCTCAAGAAGGATAAGAAGTTTGCATGGTCCGCTGATTGCGAGCAGAGTTTCCAGGAACTCAAGAAGAGATTGACCACCTCTCTCATTCTTGTCTTGCCCAATGTTCACTGAAGCTTCGATATCTTTTGCGATGCTTCTCGCCAAGGACTCGGATGTGTCCTTATGCAAGAGGGCAAAGTAGTGGCTTATGCATCAAAACAATTGAGACCTCATGAGCTCAATTATCCAACTCAAAACTTGGAGCTAGTTGCCGTGGCCCATGCGCTAAAAATTTAGCGACATTACCTCATCAGTAATTGTTGCGAAGTATATTTGGACCACAAAAGTTTGAAGTATCTTTTCACCCAACCAAATTTGAACCTTAGGCAAAGAAGGTGGTTGGAGTTGATCAAAGATTATGATATGGACCTCCATTATCATCCTGGCAATGGCAACGTTGTGGCAGACGTGCTCAGTCGCAAGGTCTATTACAATACCTTGTTGATCAAGGAGCAACAACCCGCCCTCCACGAGGAATTTCAGTGGCTCAAATTGGGAGTGGTTGAGCATGGTTTTATCGCTATCATAAAGGTGAAATCCACCTTGGAGGACTAGATCAAGGCCGCTCAATAATTGGACAATGGGGTGACCCGAATCAAGAAAAATATCAAGAACGGGACAACCAAGTGCTTCTCAAAAGATGACCAGGGAGTTGTATCGTTCGGATCACATCGTGTTGTTCCGAAGGTTGTGGAATTGCGAGATTTAATTCTTTGCAAAACCCATGACTGTCCTTTGTCCATTCATCCCAAGGCCACAAAGATGTATCAAGATCTCCGACAGAAATTCTGGTGGACCCGAATGAAAAGAGAGATTGCTATATTCATTGCCGAGAGTGACATATGTCACTGAGTGAAGGCCGAACATTAACGACCAACAAGAATGTTACAGCCTCTTCCCATTCCTGAGTGGAAGTGGGATTCCATAGGAATGAACTTCATCACCGGTCTACCCCCGAACTTCAAAGGGAAATGTTGCCATTTGGGTTGTCATTGATCGACTGACTAAAGTGGCACACTTCCTTCCCGTCAAGATTGATCTTTGTGTTGGTCGTTTGGCGGATCTCTACGTAGACCACTTTGTGGGTTTGCATGGTGTACCAGAGATGATTGTTTCTGATCGTGGTTCACTTTTCACCTCTCGGTTTTGGAATAGTTTACAAGAGGCTATGGGGGCTCGTCTGTCCTTCAGCACCACGTACCATCCTCAAATTGATGGCCAAATGGAGAGAGTCAATCAAATCCTAGAAGACATGCTCCGTGCTTGTATTCTTTCCTATGGGAAGAATTAGGAGAAAAGCTTGTCGTTCGCCGAGTGCTCCTACAACAATAGCTTTCAAGTTAGTCTCAGTATGACACCATTTGAGGCCTTATACGGGAGGAGATCTCGAACCTCGTTGAATTGGTAAGAGACTGGCGAAAGACCATTCTTTGGCCCGGACTCGATCAATGAGACCGAAAGTCAAGTTCGGTTGATTCACGACCGATTACGCACGGCTCAATCAAGGCAAAAGAGCTAAGCGGATCATCGCCGTCGCGAGTTAAGCTTCGAGCCTGACGACTTTGTATATCTTAGGTCTCTCCTCTGAAGGGGCATCGACGATTTGGCGTCAAAGGCAAATTGGCTCCTCGATATGTCGGGCCTTACCGCATTGTCGAGAAGAAGGGAGCTATTGCCTACAAGATGGAGTAACCTGCTGCACTTTTAGAAATTCACGATGTATTCCATGTGTATCAATTGTACAAATGCCTACGTGTTCCAACAAGCTCCTTTGGAAGGTCTTGATATACAAGAAGATCTGACCTACAGTGAGCGTCCTTTTCGTATCCTTGAAGAAGCTCAACGAAGAACAAGGAATCATACCATCAAATTCCTTAAATTTTAGTGGACAAATCATTCTGAAGATGAAGCGACTTGGGAACGAGAGGATCACCTTCATGCAGACTACCATTCCTTCTTTTCCGAGTGACGGAATCTCGAGGCGAGTTCTTGTAAGGGGGGAGATTTGTAACATCCCAAATCTTTGGTTTGTATTTCAGATGTATAAAAAGGTAAACTTTTTAAAACTTTTAAACATGCATTGGAATTCTGGAGCATTTGCATTAATTGTTGTATTTGAAGATTTTAAAATCAAAGAAAACATACAACTCAAATCGACACTAAAAACAAATAGAAATAAAAACTTATGATCATCTTATGGAAACAATTTATTTCAATCTTATAATATTTATCATGAATTAATATAATTTTTTCCAAAATTTTGGAACTAAACTCAACCCATAGAAAATTCAAATTCAAATCAATAACCTATTGTAGGTTTGAATTTCAAATAAGCAAATAAAATGTGAATAGTGGGAGTTTTAAAATTTTTTTATGGATACAAGGTCATCCTAGGAACCTCCCTGAAAATGTTTAGAATTTTTAGATTTTATCTGCTATATTTTCTAGCCTGGTCAAAGTGGAAGGATTTAAATTTCAAATCAGTCAAACCCTCACCCTATTCCGAGCCAAGCACTGTTCCGCCGACTCAAACCCATGTCCAACTGGGTGACTTGACTCAGACCAACTAGCTACACCTGACCGAACCGGCCGCACCGCGCTGTTCTTTTGTCGCTGATGCCGCGGGCCCCACTTGTCGGATCTGTCTCCCTCAACGCGCTGGCTCTCGCGTAGAGCTTGCTCGCCACGCGGAGCAGGCACCAGAGCACGTCCGTCCATGCACGTAAACACCGTGACTCCACCACCCTTCGCGACCTATCCCCGAGCGTCGCCAGTTGACGCCGCCTCCACTCCGTCATTCTTCCAAGAAGAGGCTCGCATTTGCTCAGCTCTCGAGTAAGCTTCGTGCTTCCGCCTCCCTCCTCGTCTCTGACCATCGTCATTTCCATTTTTATTAATGCGCGGCCTTGGACTTGCTTGTAGCACCCGGAACGTGGAAGCGTCTTCTTCGGCTCCGGAGTGCGCAACGAGCGGCT
The DNA here is from genome assembly GCA_036346395.1 of Hsuehochloa calcarea. NCBI lineage: Eukaryota > Viridiplantae > Streptophyta > Magnoliopsida > Poales > Poaceae > Hsuehochloa > Hsuehochloa calcarea. Next base: position 8,816,608 of record CM070605.1, on the reverse strand, counting down.
CTTCGCCGTCTTCGTCTCCGGGTGAGCTTGTTCCCAATCTTGCATGTCATATCGTGTATTTGGGTATGACATTGAGAACTCCTCAGCTAATTTCAGCAATGCACGACAGGAGTTCGAGGATTTGAAGCTTTGTCCATTTTCAGCCGAAGAACAACCCTTCGTCTCCCACTTTGATCCGATAATGCATTCTTCGATTCCTCGCTATTGGAGCATTCTCTTATGGTCCTTAAGCTATTCTGTCCACTCATTTCCTCTCTCGATCACCAGAACGACCTCTCCCCGTTGAACCGTGCTGCCGCTGTGGACCTCTTCGTCACGAGTCAAGCTCTGTCCATCTCCGACCCTGTACAACACTCAGGTAGCCTCACTTAGTCCCTAGATTGGACAATGAGAAGCTTTTCTGGCTTGTGCACGTTCGGCCGAGGAGCACTCACCATCCCTCTCCGGCTTGCCACCGGTACCGGCCGGCTCAGCCGTCGAGAGCACCTCCAATAGGTGCGTAATACTATTGTGCATACGTCCATGCCCTTGGTTCGCGCCACTGTGGCCGGAATCGCCGACGATATGCCGGCGAGCGCAACACTTTGTTGTCGTTACGCCCAGCAACACTGTAGCAAGTCATTAGAGCTAATCACCGCCATTAATAGCTAATGATTGTTTAGGTTAATTAATGACAGTCTTAACTGTTTGATGTGTCTTTTACATATGGGACCGAGCACAGTAAACGTGGGGTAAATAACGGTTCAAATTAGCGTATGACATGTGGGCTCGAAAACTTAAGTGCACAGTCGTGGACCGGTGAACCGCCCGTAGACCCTTGGTCCATTCGCTATGCTGTGGACCGAGAGTATCACAGGCGGGTCCCACATGTCAGGCCGTATTAAATTTCAAAATTTAAATAGAAAATGGCACTGTGTAGCGGATCCCACTTGTTAGCAACTGTGGCTAGATTCTTCTCGGTAAGAAAAGTATTTAATATTTTTTATAAATTCCGAAATGATTTATTGTTGAACTGAAAAATCAAATAACTTCAAAAATGCATAACTAATTTATTTTAACTCCTAATCCAGTGAAACCAATTTTGGTAATTTTCATTTTTAATGAACTCTAATATGGTATAATTTTTGAAAATGTTACTATTTTGAAAAAAATAGTTTTAATATTGCATTTGGACAAGGATTATTTTTACACTAAAAATACTTTAATTTGAAAAATTCATAGAAAATTCATATAAACTCCAAAGGAGAGCCTAGTTATTCTGGTTATAACTTTTTTATTATCTATCATGACATGTAATTTTTATCCTCACCATATGTCTGGAAAATTTGGCAAAAAAGCTAATTTTCAGATGATTAGTGTGAGATTGCATTTTTTTTCCTGATTTTTCTTCCTTTTGATCTTCCAAAGGTCATAACTTCCACATACGAACTCCAAATAAAATGATTTGTATTTATAAATTCATATAAAATCATAATATACCTACTGTAAAATTTTGATGCATTTTGGAGAAATTTGAATTTTTGGATATATTTGGTGTTTTGTGTTCTTATTTGCTTTTCGTATTCGAACATTAGTTTACGAATATTCGAATGAGTTCAATTGTGATCCTCTACAGCAGCAAGAGGGTTATCTTCAACAAGGCAAGCAGCCCCTCTTTGATCATGTTGATCCTATTACTTTTGTTACAAAATATCTTGTTTGCAACATGTATGTATGCATGTTCTAGTTGAATGATTACCTTTCGTTAGAGGTAGTTAGTCCTATTAGATGCATGAGCCGTAGTGATACGGATCCACCTAGTTGATTAGATGAATCCTGATTGTTGGCCCAATCTATCACGGTACACTCGAAGATCAGTAGCAATCTCACAAACCAATTCGGTGAATTGAATTGTAAGAAAATCAATATACTCACAAACCAATCTAGTAGATTGAATTGCAAGTAGTAGCGTTAGGTGAATAGTACTCTGAAACAAGAGATAGATATCTTGATCTTGCTCTCAATCTTTCTCCCTCAATCTCTCCAACTCATATCACGACTCAAGAACACACGATATGCGCCAAAACGACTTTTCTGATTTTTATTATCTAAATCATAACTTGTCCTCCCATATGGTGCGGCCATGGGGGGTTTATATAGCTTCCCACGCAAGCACAAAATCGGATGAAACGATGTCGGTACTCTCGATGAAACCGTGCAGTTACTATTCACATGAGCGATGGTGAGTCGATTCTTATTCACGTGAAACAGATAATCCGAACAAAAAAATACTTTTAAAAATTAGAATTTAAACTATTCTAGTTTTGGAATAAAATATTAATCACCAATTGGTACATGCAATTGGATCCAAATCGAACCAACCCACATGCCATGTTTACAGCGTCCTCTCCATGCATGGCCAAGTCTCCTCTTGGTTTCCCTTGTGTTGTGGGCTTTCCTTCTCTTAGCTTCTTGCAGAACTTGTTCCATGCACTTGATGCTTCTTCCGGCGCTAATGCAACCCTTCTTTGCCATACCACCACATATCTTTCTTGATGCGCGCGCGCTAGGGTTTTATCCAGAGAGAACGTTCCTCTCGTTGGCGGCATCCCCATCCACCCTATCGGCCTTCACAACATTTTGTTTTACCTTTTGCAATGCTTTGGTTGTAGATATGGCGTATCATCCTCCCTTTCTTCAAGAAAAGGCGTCCTCGTCTTTTGTGTAACCTCGAGAATCTCCGTCGGGGTAGTCTTCACGATCGTATTTTTGCTATGATCTCCTCGGCATGAATAGAATTCTACGGCATAGGACACGGGGTATATGATCTTCCTCATGCACCAAAGAGTACTTGTTGGACCTCCGTAGTGCGTAGCATTGCGATCATCGCCACGGACGCCCCAACAACAAGTGACATGCATGCATAGGCACGACGTCACACTCCACTTTGTCGTGATAGTCTCCTCTTGAAAAACAAACTTTGACACGATGAGTAATTTTGGTTCTGACATTATGTAACCATTGTGCATATCGATTACGGATGTCGCCAGTTGTCAACCCCAAAGCTTGCACCAAATCGTTGCGAATGATATTGTTGTAGCTTCCACCATCAACGATAAGCTTGTAGACTTTGCCATTGATTTTGCACTCAGTTTGAAAGCGTTGGTTCACGCCCGTTGTGAGAATGGAAGTGTTGTCAACTCGAACCGTCTTGGTCGACATACAAAGACCATCTTGTGGTGCCTCACTAGTAGTTTTGTCATCATGGAGCGACACCTCTTGCTTTTTTTGGGTAGAAAGAAGGGTCACCAATTCTAATTTCTTATGTTCTTTCTCGGCCAACCGTTCTTCTTCACGTTTCTTGGCCTTTAGCCTTTGCTGCTGCTCTTTAATGTCTCCTTGGGCCTTGTCTTGTCGCTGTCTATCTTCAAAGTACCTTGACGAGGACCAAGATGTAATGTCCTTTCGTGTTCCTCTCCATGGAAAGAGTACCGCATGACGGGCGTGATGCAACTCGATGTATGTCTTGTTCTTTCAACCAATATGCACCAATCACCAACGAACATGCTTTCATATGCATATGAATCATGTCGCAAGTAACAACAGCAGTATACCCATCCAAAGAAAATTTTACCTCCACTTGTTTTGTGATCGGAATGTGCTTGAACCTCCAAAGCAATAGATATAGCTCCGGATGTGGCTTTGTGATCAACCCCAATCTGTCCACAAGTGTTTGGCTTGCAGCGTTTGTCAAGCTTCCCGTATCGATCATCATAGCACAATCTGTGTTCCCCACTCGACACCGATTGAAGAATATGTAGCTCGGATCGTGGAGTGGATCCTCCTCACATTGATCTATAGTGTAGCTGAATTGCATGACCGACTTCATGTCCTTCGTTATCGCCCATGTCGATACTTGATCTTCGTAACAGCAATCTGTGAGCAATGAAGCTCTGATACCACCTGATACGGATCCACCTAGTTGATTAGATGAATCCTGATTGTTGGCCCAATCTTTCACGGTACACTCGAAGATCAGTAGCAATCTCACAAACCAATTCGGTGAATTGAATTGTAAGAAAATCAATATACTCACAAACCAATCTAATAGATTGAATTGCAAGTAGTAGCGTTAGGTGAATAGTACTCCGAAACAAGAGATAGATATCTTGATCTTGCTCTCAATCTTTCTCCCTCAATCTCTCCAACTCATATCACGACTCAAGAACACACGATATGCGCCAAAACGACTTTTCTGATTTTTATTATCTAAACCATAACTTGTCCTCCCATATGGTGCGGCCATGGGGGGTTTATATAGTGAGAAAGCGCCTATTCACCCCCCCTAGTCGCCTTTCCGGTCCTACATGTGGTATCAGAGCCGGTTAGCTCTTCTCATAGATTTTAACCGGTCTTTGGAGCCATGGCAACTGAAAGATATTCAATCAGGCCACATGTTTTTGATGGAGTTGATTTTGCTTATTGGAAGGCCCGAATGCAGGCCTACATCGAGGCTCAAGGGCACGCAATTTGGCTTAAGGTGAAACACCCTTATGTCGTGCGGTAGATGACAATTTGATCACTCGGATGTGGAGAACAACAAAGGGCTCGAATTTTTGATTCAAGGCCTTAGTCGATCGGAGTTTGAGCGTGTCGCTCATTTGCTGTCTGCTCATGAGATCTGGCGGACTCTTTGTGATTATCACGAAGGGTCCACGGCGATCAAGGAAGTGAGACAGAATCAGCTAAAGAAAGCATACTCCAAGATCGAGCAAAGACTTGGTGAATCTTTAGATGAGCTGTGGGGGAGATTTTTTAAAATTCTTCATGATCTCCGCGCTGTTGATCTTATTTTTACGAGTCGAAAATGCCGTCGACTTTTGGGTGCTTTGGATGTGAAGGTGCAGGGAATGAAGATCATTGCCATAAATAACAACATCATCATGAGTGAGCTTACCATGGATAAGCTTTACTCTAGATTGAAGACGCATGAGATTGATTTTATCTCGCGTCTCCCCATGACAGATTCGATGGCTTTAGTGGTTGACCAATCTAAGGGTAGATATTCTGATTCTTTTGATGTTAGCTCATCTGGCTTTTCTTGTCTGCTTTGTATTCTTTGAGCGATGAGCAACTTGAGAGACTACCTGAAGATGACTTAGCCCTCCTATCCACAAAATTCACGAGAGCTTACAACAATGTGAGGAGTAGGAGGAGAGGTGGACCTATCACTTGTTTCGAGTGTGGTGAGCCAAACCACATTCGCTCTAGATGCCCCAAGCTAAAGGGCAAAGAGGAGAAGGAGTCACAAAGGCATCCTCAAGCGAGGAATGCTAAGTCCAAGAAGACAAACTATCGCAAGTTTGTCAGCCGAGTCCTTGAAGCTCTAGAGGATGTGAGCATGGATGATGTGGACTCGGAGGCGGAGGACGACCAGAGTGACTCCCGTGGCAAGAAGAAGGCACGTGATTTCACAGGCATGTGCTTTATGGCTAAGAACAGCCACGACAGCGACTCCTCCAACAGCGAGGATCCTTTCAGTGATCCCGATGAGGTATGCCCTTCACTTCCTTATATGAAAAGGGTTTTAGTGCTTGCTGAACAAAAACTGCATAAGCAAGCTAAATTGATTAAGAAACAGGATACTATGATTGATAATTTGAACCTAGAAGTGGTTAGGCTCAAATCCATTAATCCTGATGATTTCTGTGATTCATGCTCTAGCTTGCTTAATGAATTGTCAAGCTTAAATGATGCTCATTCCTCTGTTGAAAAACAATTGGAAAATGCTCTTGTTGAACTAGAATATCTCAAGTCTAGTTCTGTTTGCATGGATGCCATTCCGCTTGGTGTGACTGCTTTAGACGCTATTCCGTTAACCTGCTCAAATTGTGCTTTGCTAGAATTAAAACTGAATAGCTCTTTAAAAGAATTGTAAAAATTTGATGCTAGTCACACTTGCTCTCATTGTAAGAACAATAGGATTAAAATGCAAGAGTTGACCGAAATGGTTGGTTACTCTAGAGCTGCATCATGTGAAAATTGTCCTAAGCTTACAATTGAGATTGAAGCTTTAAACAAGACTCTTGAAGAGAAAGCTAAAATTGAAAGATCAATGTCTCTTACTGCTTCCAAGAAAGTCATTGATTCTTCCTCTTGTATGTTGCATGCTGAAGTTGAAACTGTAATTGGTAAGATACAAGAGGCTTTTAGAGTCAAATTTAAGGAGCAGTTGAATAGGATTGGAGAGTCCTATTGTGTGTCTTGTGAGGCTCTCAAAGTGGAAGTAGATCTTCTTAAGAGCAAACATGTTGAGGTAATCAATTCTGAAAAGTGCTCCAATTGTGGAGTTTTGGCAAAAGAGAATGATTATCTCAAAATGACTCTTGAGAAGTTTTCTAGTGGGAAAAAGAAACTCAACTTGATTCTAGATCAATCCAAGGTGAGTGTGAAAAACAGTGGCCTAGGTTCTAAGTCCCTAGAGTTTTCCAAGAATCTATCACCAAAGATTGCTAGAGCTGTGAAAAGTGGTTTGGTTGAGCAAGAACCTCCTATGACTTCAAAGGGTGTTTTTAAATCTGCAGGTTCTGCTCAAACTCTTTCTAGCAAGAAAGGTGCTTCTGTTTTCTCTGTAACGGACCCCTCAAAAGGTCAAGTACCATTGCACCTTCTGCAAGAAAGAGGGCCACACTGTTGAGTTTTGCTTTCGGAGAGCAAAGATTGAGAGGAAAGAGAGAATGAGCACCTTGAGATCCATTAGAGGAGTCTCTTCTTCAGCTGTAGTCTCTAGAGCCAGGCAGCCTATTCAGCGTACCACATATAGGCCTAGGTTTGTAGAGAATTTTGTTGACTCTTCTGGTAGGTCCAGGCAGCAGTTTGGCTTTGGATATCGTGAGGATAGACCACGGGTGGCACCTAGACAGGGGGAGTATCGGTCTTTTGGTAGATCGTTTTGGAGAGGTCCAGGTGGTGCTCATGGGCATTCTTATGACTTTGTGCCTAATCATCTTTTTGCTGCTTCTTTTGCTATTCCCAGGCATCGTCCATCTCAGTACTGGACACCTAGATCCTTTATCTCAAATCCCAGTATTGAGGCATGGATGTTTTGAGGGAATTTGCTCTTTTTGCATTCATTGTATCATAATGTATTTTCATTTCAAATGTCTTGCATTGCATAATAAAACGTGTGGAGCTTTGATTATTATCCTTGTATGGCTTGATTTCATACTCTATACCTTGTCATATCAAGTGATAGTCTGCTAGACTTCTTTTATGGCTCTTCGTGTTTTAGCTTAGCTTTCTCCTTGCTAGCTTTATATCTGTGAGCAATTTGAATCAAATCATGTCTTGTTGGATCTTGTGACTAGTTTTGCTCTAGTGATCCTCTTATGATTCTTGCCATGTCAAATAGGTTGAATTGAGTCTTGAACTTATTTTGAGATGAAAAATGAGTTTTTTATCTTCTTAAGTCAAGCAAATGAAAAATGAGATTTTCTGTGCGAAAAAACTGATCTCACCAATCCTTTCTCATGAGACGGCTTGCCATTGCACTAGGCATGAACTCAGGGGGAGTTTTGGATGACCTAGATCATTCTTTTAAGCTTATCGCTTGAGATGGTCGCGGCAAGGCTTGAAATCTAGCACAGTGAAAAAGTCTTTTTTAGAGAATGCTCAAAATGCTAAGTGCTTGAGTTTTGCTTCAAAAGAATACTCTTAATGCTCAAAATGCCTCAGTTCTTGTTTTGAGTCTCTTTTTACTTATAGACATGGCTTGGCTCATTTTTGGTTGCTTTTAGTGAATCTATGACATTGAGCAACCTTTCATGGTTTTAATTCTTTTAATCTCAGATTCTTTGCTATTTTGGTTTTAGCTTTGCGATACATGTTTTGCCATGATTGAATATAGCTTCTTCATCTTTTATGGCTTGGTATATTTCTTGTCTTGTCTACTTGATAATGGTCATGGCTCCTTTTGTTAAATTTCAAATAAAGTCATTTCTTCATGCTCTTTCTTTTCCTTGCATCTTGATGAATTCATTGTCAAAGGGGAGAAGGATTGAAGAAAATGCTGCTTTTTTAGACTCTTAGTTTACACAAGGTTTCATACATCAAAGAACACACATAAAAAAAATGTGAACCTTTTGAAAATTTGTGATCACAGTGAGTTGAGTCTCTGGGTTTTATTGCCTTTTTCTGATCTTAATTGCAATTGAAGAAGACTCACAATGATCAAAGGTCAAATAGAACATTTTGTCTTTCATATGGACCTAAGTGAGATTTTTGGCTACTTTCTGGAAATTGAATCCTTTTGTGCTTTCATTGCCTTATCTCACTTGCCTATACTATTCTAAAGCCAGCTTGGTCGGTTCCTAGGCTTTTTCACCTTATGGACCAAGTTGTGCCTTTATCTGCTTGTCGATTTTACTTTTCATTTCGAAAAACCACATTTTCTGGGAAATTGCCAATATGTTCATCAAGGGGGAGATTGTTGATATCGTGAGGATATGTGCACGATCTCAGGATGATGAGTCAATTGGTAATGGCTTTGTTGGTTTGTAAAATCTCGCGTTTTCGGGGTTTGCTTCTTCTTTGTCGGACCACGGTGATCGGCCAGCGTTGTGGGGCGATCGGATCGCGGTGACTGATCGGACCGGCAGTGGTGGCCGGTCGGACCGGCCTGACCTAAAATTGGATTTTGGAGCTAATCCAAAAATAGGTTGTGTAGGCAAGTGAGGGGAGTCTCCTGGATGTGGTCCCATCATTTTTGGAGCTCCCAGTCAAAAGTTCTATTGAGTTGAAAATTCGGAAGGTTTGATTTTCACGCTGGAAATTTGGCTAAGTCCTTTTGACCGGTCCGACCGCCAGTTGTGAGCGGTCCGATCGGCTGAAACCGGTCGGACCGGCCTTGTGGGGCGGTCAGACCGGCATTGACTTGGAGGTTAGCCAAGTTTGCATTGAGTTGATTTGATTGTGATTAATGTTTGTATATCAATGCTTTATTGATGTATATTGCATTCTGGAGTCGCGTGGGTCAAGTTGTGAAGAACTTGTTCCGGAAGCGGTTTGTTTGTCTATTCTTTGTGCGGTGGCTTGCAGTCAGCGGCGTCAGCGGTGAGTGGATCGGGACTACGCTTGGAGACCGAGGCCCGAGCGATCATGGATACCGGGTGGTCGTGTGACTCAAGCATGGTGCGAAATGGGCAAGATGGATCGAACGGGTGGTTCGGTGCAGCTGGTTGGATCAGGCGGTGCGGATATCGGTGCGAGTCTCTGGGAGGTTCCGATGGGATTCGGACAAGAGAGGCTTGGCTACGCGATGAGAACCGCTGATCAACCTACACGTGGTGAAGCAGGCGATTGCTTCAACAGATGTTGTGTGTGGGTCCCATGTGTGAATGGGTCCCAAAAGTGTAACCCTAGTCCTTTCCTATAAATAGAAGGGGGGAGATGTAAAACCCCCTTGAAGCTTCCATTTGGGTTTCCCCTTCCTTTTTCTAGGGTTAGGGTTTGGAGAGGAAGAGAGGGAGAGATTGTGATTGCTCCTTGGTGAGCTCTTGTCCTCCTTGAGGGAGTGGCTTTGTAAGCATCTTGTGAGATCAATCAATCTTGTGATGCTTGCTTGAGAGTTCATTTGTCTCTCTTTTGTGTTCTTCTCTCATTTGGATGGATTTGGTGCTTCCTTGATTCAAGTGGTTAAACTTGGTCTATTGACCCTCTTTGTCTTGCTTTGATGTGTGGGAGTACTCCTAGAATCACTTAGACCATCAACCCCCACAAGCAAGTCTTGAATCAAAGATTTTCATATTTCTAGGGTTTGTGCACTTCTTTGTTAAATCCTTGAGAGATCGATTCTGCGAAGTGGATCTGAAGGATCGTCGCTAGAAATAGGTCTCTAATATCATTAGGGAGGTGTGCTCGAAATTTGGTCAAGTTTCATTGGTTGAATCAAAAGTTGGATCAAATTTTGTTTTGGATTTGGGCTTCTTTTTGATCTTGGGTGAACCGTCGGACCGGTGTTTCAGCGGCGGTCCGACCCCCAGTATTCGATCGTAGATCGCCGGTCGAACCATTGTCCCACCGGTCCGACCGCCCGATTAGTTGCCGGTCGGACCATTGGTTGAGCGTCGGTCGACCGCCGTGCCCGATCGCCCTTTGAGTTTAAGTCTCCACTTTTGTGTCGTGTGGTTGTCGGGGTTATCGAATTCAGCACAAGGTTTCCTCTGTGCTCTTACTGATCTTCTTAGCTTTCATAGCTAAAGGAGTAAAGTTCGTGTTGAATTTGATTTAGGCGAGAAAGTTGAGAAAGCGCCTATTCACCCCCCCTAGTCGCCTTTCCGGTCCTACATATAGCCTCCCACGCAAGCACAAAATCGGATGAACACGATCTGAAATTTGCTCGATAAAATTGTACAGATTACTATTCACATGAGCGATGTCCGAGTGATTCTTCGCTTCACGTGAACAGTAATCCGAACCAAAAAAAATACTTTTTTTTAAATTAGAATTTAAACTATTCTAGTTTTGGAATAAAATATTAATCACCAATTAGTTGTCTGAATTGGATCCAAACTGAACCAACCCACATGCCATGTTCCTGACGTCCTCTCCATGCATGGCCAAATCTCCCTCTTGGTTTCCCTTGTGTTGTGGGCTTTCCTTCTCTTAGCTTCTTGCACGAACTTGTTCCATGCACTTGATGCTTCTTCCGACGCGTAATGCAACCCTTGCTGCCATACCACCACATATCTTTCTTGACTGCACGCACGCGCTAGGGTTTTATCCTGAAAGAACGTTCCCTCTCGTTGGCCAGCATCCCCATCCACCCTATCGGCCTTCACAACATTTTGTTTTACCTTTTGCAATGCTTTGGTTGTAGATATGGCCGTATCACGTAGCAAATGTTTATCCCCTTCCACTAGCCCTAAGTTATTATCCCCACTGATGTTAGTGCTCCGTGGATGTTATAGAGTCTATATATGTTATGCGAATTGATGCTTAGTCATGCTTAGATTCCGATAGAATTGGGCGATTATCGACTTGGTCGATAACCTTGATCACACAAATACTTTAATCATGCTATATCCGGCACCTTATGCTATGTTAATTTGAAAATAAAAAAATGCAAACAAAATAATTTGGACTCGGGCAAATAGTTGTTGGTTTGGTTATTGGGTGCATGTCTTGTGCCCGAGTCAACAAGGGCCGAATTACTTGTGTCACTGATCCAAGCACTTTTGGGTGCTAACCACATGAGAGGAATATGGGACCTCTCTTGACTTAATACTTTGGCGTGTGTTAGCTCCGAGTTGTAGGGAGATTGTGTGTGTTGTGTTTTGTGAAAAATGAAATGTTCTGTTGTTGCGGGTGTACGGTGGTGGAGTTCCCGGTAGGTTCTCCACCTCGAGGGGCATCGTAGTTGTCCAAGGCTTTACTCGTGAGGGGTAGTTGACCGAGGCTTTACGATGACTCCGACACAACGTATGGGTTTTCATCCATACGGGCGACTGGTATTTAATACATTATATTATAAAGGTCTCGTAGGATTTAGCCTTGCTGGCATACCTTAGGAAGTTTGCTTATTCCGGAGGTAGAAGAGGCGGTCTAGCATGTGGGTACATTGGCACACCCCTGCAGGGTATAATCTATTCGAATAGCTTCGTCTAGGTTATGGACATGCTTGGTTAGGTCATGCAAGAATTAGGCTCAATATTTTTCTTAAAACTTGGAATCGAGTGGTATGAATGGGTAATTCGTGCTATATTGTTGTGGTTGTTGGACAGTCACTTCCAGGATGTTATTATGTTCCTAAATGTTGTCTATTGTTGTTTACTCACTGTTATTTAAAGTGTCAAATATGTTTACTCACTTTCCATTTCAATCTATTACCTGTACTTCAAATGAAATATTGCTTTCTGCTAAAAATTACTTACTATAATAGCCTTCCTTTGATACATAATGTATCTAAATATTTTTTTGCTTGTAAGTCTTGCGAGTACAATTTTGTACTCAACCCGGTTACTGCAAATTTTAGTGGATGTTGATCCCCAAGGGGTTAATCATTTTGAGACTATCTATGAGGACGACGACTAGATCTGTGGGCTTCTGGCCAGGTTGCCTTGTGGTTGAGGACAGCCGGTCGGCTTTCTTTTGTGCCATCGTATGGCTTTGATATTCCGCTGTGTAGTTAACTTTTATTATTGCTGTTTGGTCGGCCGTCCGTATGTATGAAAAGTGAAGTTGTATAATGATTGTTGTAATCTTTTGCGACTACGGTATTGTAATATTGTTGTATAGCTTTGCTTTTGATATTGTTTTGTTAGGTGTATGTGTACCGCTCTTGGGAGGTACACAATACACTAAGAGCTGGATTTTTGATTTGTACTGCTAGAACCAATTGGATGGTTAAGTATTACAAGTTAAATACCCGGGGTCCTCACAGGTCACACACTTAACGCGTTGGAGTAAACATGTCCGAATAGGATCCGTCATGAGCACTATGTAAAGAGATGTATGAGGCTGTTGGGACAGAAGAGGAACGAGATACACGTGACGTGAGTTGCTCCACCGAAACCCTAGCCGCTATTTTTTTTGAGAGTCCTACTGTGCGAGTTGGTGCTAACACACCAGTGTACGGTGTTCCATCCCTGGAAGTGTGGATACTATAGAGGCACTACTACGGTTGATGTTGCGTTAAAGGATGATCCAGAACTTCACAAGGCATGTGATTGGTTGCTAGAGGAGACGATCGACGACGAGGACGCTGATGATTGACTACGACCACTACATCGACGCGCTCTACGTTGGATTCGGCTGCTGCAACTCTTTTTCCGCTGCACTACACTTTTGGTGGTAATGATCTATTATCTCTAGCTTGCATGGCATCCTGGTTTACGTGGTAGAATTCTTAAATTGCCAGCTTGTTGGACCGAAACGACGACTAGAGGGGGGGGTGAATAGGAGCACGATCTCTTTTTCACAAAGATCGAATTCAACGTGATTTTCACTCCGATAGCTATGAGAGCTATGAAGATCAATATCTAAGCACATCAGAAGTCTTGTATTGAACCCAATCTAAACCCCGAAGCAAAACAACCAAAATCAACAAAGGCTAAAATTCTAAGTGTTGGGCGGTATGACCTCTATGTCAATGGAGGTCGGATCGGTCACCTTGAGCGGTCGGACCGGTCACCTTGGGCGGTCTGACCTCCAGCCTAATGAACAGTGAAATCAGCCCAAAAAATAAAGTTACAAATAGGTCTAACTTTTGATCTACAACTCCAAACTCGATGAAACTTGGAACACACCTTCTCTAAGATTTCAAAATCCTATTCCAATCAAAGATCATGAAGATCCTCGGAAAAGTTACGACCTTTTTCCGTTTGAGAGGAGGATGGTTCAAAACCGAGTCAAAACGAAAGCTAGATCTAAAAACTTGTTTGTGGGTTAGAGATGATCCTAGATGAGTTCCCACATGTCACAGCAAGCAAGATCAGGGGCAAAAACCAATAGAAAATTTGAGAATCAAAGAAAGCCCAAAAATCACAAAATTGAGAGCAAGAATGAAAAGATACTCATCTCAAGAGAACTTGCATAGATTGATTTGTGATTGTTGCTGGTTTACAGCCATTCCAACACAGAGGACAAAACTCAATACATGAGCACACAATCAATCTCCTCTTCAAGAATCCTAACCTCTCCACTCCCTAATCTCAAAAATAAAACTAGGGTTTCAAATAAGCAAAAGGATTAAAGGAGGTGCACAACACCCTCCCATATTTATAGTGGAGGCTAAACTTCTAGAAGAGTTTTCTATTGGGCACCCGTTAAGCCCACACACAAATGGGTTTAACTAACGCACGTATTTTAAAGCGCCGTCTTCATCTTCTCTTGACTTAAACCGCTTCTCCTTGCGTCGTCTTGCGCCACGGTTTAGCCAAAAGTAGTTAAGGTGGTATTTTAGTGATATTACAAAAATACCCCTTCTCGATCCTTCTCCAAAGACCGAGTCCAATCTTCATGAAGCAGTTCCATGCTCCGCCACGTGTTGGTTGATCAACGGCTCTCATCATGTCGGCAAGTCTCTCCCATCTGGCTCCCACCGAAACCACCATGGCACTTGCACCGACCCCCGCGCCGCTTGATGCAACCCGTCGCACGAATCCAATGACTTCACCCGGCATCCTCGATCGTTCTGAACCTCAGTTCTCCAAGCTTAGTCCCGATCATCCTCGCCGTAGACCGTCGTTGACCTCCAAGCAACCTACACAATAATAGACCAAGAAATCAATTCCGGGAACAAGTTCTTCGCAACTTGAGCTACGTTAGTCAAAACATGCATCATGCAACACATATGCACTGAAACCCATGAACTTGACCTAACAACAAACATCGTCGCTACGAAAGTCGACGAACTAAGTGGAAACCGGTCATACCACCACTCAATGGCCGGTCTGACTGCCCTCTAGCTGGTCTAACCGCCCTTTGGCCAGTCAAACCGCCCAGCTAGGGCCTTAGCCAATTTTCAGCCTTTAAATCCGAGACCTCTCTAGAAATTTCAAACGGATAGATCTTTTGACTGGAGACTCCAAAAATTGTGAGACCAAGTGTATGAGAATCCCCTCTCTTGCCTACACCCTCTATTTTTGGCCTAGCTCCAAACTTAACAATTTACAATGGCCGGTCCGACCACCGCCCATGGCCGGTCAGACTGCCACTAACTGGTCCGACCGCCATGTGTGGCTTGTCCGACCACCCTCTGGCTGGTCTAATCGCCGCCCTGGCCGGTCAGACTGCCTAAGACGTGACAGCACAGATTTTTGCCTAAAACGCTTGATTCGACAAACCTTCAACGCCATTGCCAATTGTAACATCATCCTAAGATCATGAGCATATCCCTATGATATCCACACAGCTAGTGTAGCCTACCTATATCCCTTCAGTGGTATCAGAGCCATCTTGCATAGTTTTTGATCTAGATCGGTCGTATATACTTGATATGTACAGTAGTAGATTGGATCTATTACTGGTTTGGTCGGATAACCTAGATCGGTTCATATGGATGGAACGATCTAGGCACTAGTTGATAAGATCAATCAGATTTTTGGGCGATAGTAGATGGGTTTGTGGGAGTTATGAGTTGAAAGCACCAGATGATTTACTCGACTTGTTTACAACCGCCTTGCATGATACTCCTACCTGTCGGAATTCTACCATCGGAGTATACCGCTGTGCTAGGTAATCGTGGCCGCGTTATATGGTAATATGTGTTCAAGTCACCTGATATAATTGGATTCTATGCATATTGACTTTTGTAGGGATTGATGTGAATAGTATGACCTATTATGTATGTGATGCATATATGGATTTTCATAGCCCGTGTGTCATGTTGTGAGAAAGCCATCGAGCTATATATTATTGTATAACGGTTTGCATGCCGACTTGTGATGCTTGATATTATCCTATGTAATTCATTACTAGCTTTTATGAGTATTTGCTTAGTAGATGAATGCGGTCGGAGTTTTAAAGCATGATGGCTCGGAGGACAGGAAGTATGGTGATGGAGATCTTCATGTAAAGGGACGTACTATTTCACATTTTAATATGATTATCTATGAATGTTTATTCCTGTCATGCTATTGATCATGTTTTATCATTAGATATTTTAAAGTAATAGAGTAGTATCCCTTAAGAAAAATTAAGTAAATTTGATGTCTTTCCAATAGCTGCGACCATCACGATTTTGATCGTTAATTGGTAGGTCCGCCAAAGTAGGGTACAATTAACTATCTTAATAAGATGGGGTGGGTGTTAGACACCCATATGCATAGTATTGGTTTAACTTAACAAGGCTATCAAAACAGTTTTGTGCCTTGGGGTATAATGTTGCACGCTGGAGCATAGAGATGCTACCCAACAAACAAGAGTCATATGAGATATGATTGGCAAAGGGTTGCCTACCTAAAATCACTAAGTTTCTAGCAGTGATGCCAAAGCTCACTAGGACTTAATGATATATGGATCTTGAACCCACTATATGAAGAGGGAAAACTGGTCGGAAAACATATAGTGGGAGTATCCGCAACAATATGACGGTTGTAAAATTAGAGTTTCCTTTTTATTTTAGATTGAGTCGGAATTGGAGTAGGAGTTCTAATTCCGAATTAGAATAGGAGTATGGCCTCTTGGCCAGCCATGAGGAGGAGAAGGGGCACTATATATTGAGCGTTAGACCCCCATTGTAACCTAAGACCACGTTTAATATATTTTCAAAGCTTTTGCTTGATTATCCTGTTGTGCTTATAGCCAAAACAGAGGGAATTGGGTGTTGATAATAAGGGGTCGTTCTTGCTTTTCCGCTGGGAATTGAGGGTCCGACGATCTTCGCTTGTGGTCAGCGAGGATCCAATCAAGTGTGTGTTTGGGCGAATTTTCCATAGAGTTGCAAGTCCGTGCATTGACGCGGGGGATCAGCTGGTGGTTCGTCAGGATACACAAGTTATGGAGAGGTTCTACGTAGAGAAGATCAGGCATGCCGTATCAGGTGGTATCAGAGCTCCGTTGACTCGGTAGGATCTTTATCCAGTTATCTAAATTTTTTTTCCTATACACGGAAAAAGCCATACAAAAAAATTTTCCCGCCATAGTATTTAATTTGTTATTCTAGTGAGTTTTGTTAAGTTTTTGTCCATTAGAATCAAGTTTAGTTTGCTGATCTTGAATTCTTTTGCGTTGCTTTTTATTTGAGCCTAGTTTGATTTTTTAGTCGTGTTTATAAAAAATAATAACAAAAAAAGAAGTGAGACATCGATTTACCCTTTGTGAAACTTTCAATCCTTTGCGAATACTTTGAACCTATTTAAGACTAGCTAAATCGTTGCTTAGGGCTGCATATTATTATTTGTGTTCTTGCAATTGTTCAAAGATCAAAAGGTGGGAAAGAATTTTTGCTCATTTTTGGTAGAATAAGAATTTTGGCATTTTGTGCAATCTTGTGCCCTAGTTTCATTATTTGCAACTAGCTAGCGTCTTTCTACAACTTGTGCAATACGAGCTATTTTTTTCTTCACTTATATCTTACATAACTCATTCCTTGATTGCACTAAGTTCCAATATCTTTGCGTGTGAGTTGCTTTGATTTTCACTTATATCTTTGTGATCGGCAACTAGACATTGAATTCTAGTTTGGATATTTACTTAGCCTTACAATACCTAGAATTTTCAAATTAAGTAGGTATCCATACCAAGCTCCACAAAACACCCGTTGTCGTGCTTTGACTTGCTCTTGAAATTCGCTCATTTCTTACGTTGTTTTAACATGTAATACCAAGTGTGAGTTTGTCACCTCAATTCACTTCGGAATGGTAAGAATGTAATTCGGTAAGACAAGTGAGTTTGAGAGATACACATACACATACATACATATTCTTTGCTTTACTGCTAAAAATGGCAAATCGCGAGTATACGTATCTTCCCTTCTATGGTGGTAATGATCCAGAGGAGTATCTTGAGTGGGTACAAAACATGGAGTTCGAGCTTGAATCCCATAAGTTCGAATCAGAAGCCAAGGAAGTGGGAGTGGCCACTTTGTTTTTTACGGACTATGCCTCTAGTTGGTGGCAACAACTAAGTGGAAAATGATTCATTACATCTTGGGTCTATTTAAAAAGGGTCATGAGAAGAGAATTTGTTCCATCCTATTATGAGCGGGAACTACTACGCCACGTGGAGAGCATTACACAAGGATGCAAAGTTGTCCAAGATTACTATATTGAGTTGAATCATTCAATGCGTCGTGCCAATATCACTAGTGCATTTCAAGAGAAGGCATACTTCAAAGCAGGCTTGAATTATCAGATCATTGCTGCACTTCAAGATGAATATTTTCGTAGTCTGCAAGATCTTGTGAAATATGCTATGAAGGCAGAAAAGAGACTTAAACACATGCAATCACATCAATTAAATATGTGTCGGCTCTTTAGTTCTTATTCATCCACTGGTGTGTCACTTGAGAAGAAGATCGAGCATGTGAGTTTTTTTTCGACCGAGGTGATGAGTAGTGCTGCCCCGTCACAACCCGCAACACGTGAGGATGTCGTGGTTGGTGGTAGTTGTGCCATTGCTGGCCCACAGTATTACAAGGATGAGATGTATCAAAACCCATGTGAGAATGAGAGCCACATAGCCAAATTGAGTGAGAGTGATAAAAAAAAGTGAGCTGTGCGATTCCACCATATGCGAGGTTGAGAGCATCCCAATTGAGAGTGTGAGAGATACACCAAAAGAAAAGAGGGAGATAGATGATAGGACAAGTAAGATTATTTTTGAACCTAACAACTTACCCTCTATTTCTAGTGTTGTATCACATATTGTGCAGGTGGACCAAACAAATAATGAGTTGGACATTCAAGAGCCCTCACCATTGGAAGAGAAAGATGAAGATATAACCATGGTTGGAGAGGGAATACATGATACCACGTGGTTACATGATGATTGTGGATTTCATGGGGATATGCTCCAGATCTTAGGATGATGTGACAATTGGCAATGGCGTTTACGGTTTGTCGTTTCCCGCGTTTTCGACAAAGCTACAGGTTTTCTGGTCAGGGGCGGTCCGACCGGTCCTTGCACGGCGGTCCGACCGGTCCCAAATCGGTCGGACCGGCCATGTAGGGCGGTCGGACCGGCGGTGACCAAAGTGGTCAAAATGAGCTGGGCCAAAAATAGGTGTTGTAGGCAAGTGAGGGGATCCCAATGCACTTGGTCTCATAATTTTTGGAGTCTCCAGTCAAAAGTTCTATTGGTTTAAAGTTTCCAGAAGGTTTCGGTTTTTGGGAGCTTGAATTTCGGCTAAGTCTAAGGGCGGTCCGACGGCTCACGAGGAGCGGTCCGACCGCCATGGAAATGCTCTGACCGGCTCACTGGAAGCGGTCGAACCAGTAACTACTGAACGTCGGCCAACCGTGGCGATGTTGTTTTGTTAGGTCAAAGTCATTGGTTTCATGGCATATGATTTGCATGATGCATGTTTTGACTAACATGGGTCAAGTTGTGAAGAACTTGTTCCCGAATCGTGTTTTCTTGTGCGTGGTTGTGCGGGTGGCTTGGTGGTCAACGACGGTCAGCGGCGAGGAGAATCGGGACTAGACTTGAAGAGTTGAGGTCGAGCGATCGGCGATGCGGGTGAGTCAACGACTCAAGCGTGACACAAGATGGACAAGGGTGACCTATTGGCAAATCCATGGCACATGGTGAAGCGGTTTAGGTCAAAAGTTAAAGACGGCGCTTCGCGAAGCGTGCGTGTGAAAGATCTAGACCCGCCATTATGAGATAATGGATTGTTTTGGTGATTAATGATAAATCCAAATATGAGACTAACTCTTTTATCTAGTAATATCTTGTGTAGTCTCATTTGGATATAAAGGTGAAATTCAATGAGGTATGCAATCGACATCTTAATCTTATATATTGTTGCATTCCTCGAATCCAAAATATAGGTTGAACTCAACCATAAGTTAAACTTGAATATGTGCATATGTTCTTATTACACATTTGTGTATGCACACATTTAGGGGGAGTTCACTCTATATTTTGTGGTTTCATAAGTATTGATCCATATTCCATTCTCCTCATATATTAAGGATCATTACTTTGAAACAAATCCTTTGAGTATATAAAACTTGTGTAGTTCATATATACTCATATTGCTTTATATTCAATTATTTGCAATTGTGTTGTGGGACTAATGTGTGTGCTAAGATGTGTTCAAGGCTTAGTCCGAGTGCGAATGAAGACATGAAAAGGAAATGCAAAGATGGTAAAAGATCAACTTAGGATCATGCATTGTCTTTTGGTTTGGTTTTAAAACAAAATCTTTCTCTCTTCAGGCACAATCGGAAGTTCGGCGTTATACGTGCGGAAGTTCCGATTATCGACGATCCGATTTCGGTGACTTGATTTTCGAGAGCATCCGGTTTGGGACTTAGCGATTTCGAGGTGCGGAAGTTCCGCAATGATAAGAGCGGAAGTTCCGATTATCGGATGGTCCGAAAAATGCGCGGTTTGATTTTTCCAGAGAGTACCCTTTTTAGGGACTTAGCCATTTTCACAAGTGCGGTAGTTCCGCAATGAAATGAGCGGAACTTCCGATAATCGGAACTACCGCATGATAGTTGGCGGTAGTATCGCACCTTTCTACAATAGTTTGTTTAGAAGCATTTGTTGCATGTATATCTTGATAATTATTGTTAATCATTGTGGGACTAACATTTTTCATGAGTTGGATGAATAGGCTATGTTCTAGGGTGACGAAGACTTTGGATGACATCATGAGTTGATCGTCATCAAGTCAAGGTTCAAGAAGAGGATGTATCGTGTGTTGATGCATAACAAGATCTCGAAGAAGGAGATGATCATGAGTTGATCGTCAAGTCAAGAGAAGACCCATCATGTGTTGATGGAGGTCAAGTAAAGGATGCATCATGGGTTGATGCATGTCAAGACGATGACCCGGACTTGAAGTGAAGATGTGCGTCATCAAGCTTCAAGAAGATGCTCATGGCAAAGGTATGACTAGCTAGGGCTAAGGATGTGTTCCTAGTCTTTTACCGGTCTTGGTGTTTGGTTGGAAGACCGGATTGCTAGTATAGGTTGCCGTACTATTAAGAGGGGTCTTGTCTAGTAGCTTGAGTCTCATCATGTGTTGATAGCTCAATCTTACTTGCTCTAGCTCTACATGGCATGATGCTATTATTTGCGAATGTGTTTTGCAAATAGTTGAGGCTTATCCGGTTAATCCTTGTAGCATGTGACTATACTTTTGCGAATGTGTTTTGCAAATGGTTGAAGTCCATGTACCTACACCTTGTGGCATGATCTAAGTTTGCAAATGTGTTTTGCAAATCGTTGGGATTCATGCATTTTCCCTTGGCATGGTCTAAGATTGCTTATTGCTATTTATTTGGACTTAGATCATGATAGTGGCTCTTTGGAGTTGTGCTTTTTGATTTGATCAAATGTGTTTGAGGTCAATCAAATAGGTGGGTTGTGTAGCCCTCTGAATAAGCTTTCCATAGAGTCCGAGATCACTCAATTCGACATCGAGTCAAAAGTTATGACATTTTTACCGAGTATAAATGCGTGCTGAAATTGGGCTGCGGAAGTTCCGATTTTTGTCTGCGGAACTTCCGATATTATCGGAAGTTCCGATATTTATCTTCTTGGAACTTCCGCACCAAAAGTTTTAACGGCTAGTTTTGAGCCGTTATGCACCATCTGACCCATGAACAGTAGAAAGCGGTAGTTCCGCATATTAGTTGGCGGAACTTCCGATTTCCCTGATTTTTCTGCAACTTTGCCTCCAACGGCTAGTTTTTGTGTGTGGGCTATATATAGCCACCTTGGCCGGTTGGGAGAGGTTGCTGGTGCCCATATTCATTCTATTGAGCTAAGAGCAAGCCTCTCATCTCTTTTGTGCATGTGTTGCACTTAGTGAGTGTTGAGAGCAAATCCTAAGTGCATGTGTTGCCTTAGGTAGTGGATTGAGTATCCACTTGGCGTTGACACTTGATTAGTTCAAGTGATCGTTGAGACTTGTTTCTCTTGGTGTTTGCCGACACCTAGGCGGCGTGGAGCGTCGTGCTCGGTGACCTTCTCAAGAAGCTTGTGAGAAGGCCCGACGGTTGTGAGTGGTTTGGTGCTCGCCATCTCGGAGTGGAGGAAGAGCAACCACAGTTGAGCGAGTGTTGGTTGGTTTGGAACCGGTCCAAGTGTTGGACTTACCTCGGAGGTGTGTGCTCATTTGAGGAGCCGGTCCAACGCGGGTTGGGCTTACCTCAACGTGGATTAGGGGAGACCGGCAAGTCTCCGAACACCACGGTAAAACATAATCGTGTCATCTTGTTTTTACTTGTGCTTTACTTTGAGCTATTTACATTCTTGCTTTAATTGCTTATATATCTTGTATGATTGCTCATATTGTATTGTGTTCATATTGTCGGTGCACTTAGTTGAGCCTAGTTGTTTTAGGTTTTAATTGTGCAAAACCAATTCGATATTAGCTTCCGCATTTATATATTGGTTTAGCGCGATAGATTTTTAAAACCGCCTATTCACCCCCCTCTAGTTGGCCACCTCGATCTTACAGCGTGTGTGACCCGTTTGTTAGTGGGCCTTAACGGGAGCCCAATTAAGTCAAACCCTAAGAGTTTTAGGCCTCCACTATAAATAGGAGGAGATGGTGGCTGCACCTCTCTCTCCCTCGCCTTTTTATGTTTCAAAACCCTAATTGTCTTTAGGGGAGTTGAGGTGGAGGCTAGGGCTCTTGATGGTTTGTGGTGAATTTCGTGATCCTTGATTGTCTACTGATCCATGATGGTGTGGATGTAATCCAGCTTCAATCACGAAATCAATCTATGCAAGGTTTGCTTGAGATAAGTCTCTTTTCGTTCTTGCTTTCAATTTGGTGATTTTAGGGCTTTCCTTGATCCGCGAGTTTGTGATTGATTCTTTCCGTGAATTAGCTTGCTGTGATATGTGTGAATCTATCTAGCATCATCTTGATCATCAATCTCTCACGAACAAGCTTTAGGATCAAGTTTTGTTCTTGCGGTTTTAGACCTTCATTAATCAATTGGCAACTGCTCAAGATCGTTCCAAGAATTATCATAATATTCAATTGGAATAGGTCCTCAATAGCATATAGAAGGTGTGTGCAAAGTTTCATCAAGATTAGAGTTGAGAATCAAAAGTTTCACCTAATTGCAAGTTCGTCATCGGTGATTTTTTATTGCGAGATCGGTTACGAAGTCGGACGGTCGAACAGCCCGTCATCACCGGTCGAGACCGATTTTGGGCGGTCCGACCGCCAACCTAACGCCGGTCGGACCGCGGAGCAATCGGTCCGACCGGTTGAGTATAACGGTCAGACCGCCCGTGCTTTGTGAGTCTTGGTAATCTTAGTTGATTTTGTTTTATTGCTTAGGGGTGTAATTGGATTCAATACTAGTCTTCCGCTGTACTGGTACATTGATCTTCATAGCTTTCTAATAGCTACTGGAGTTAAATTGCATTGAGTTCATAATTTGTGAAAAAGTGGCGTGCTCCTATTCACCCCCTCTAGTCGCCTTTACGGTCCAACAAGTGGTATCAGAGCCCGGTTAGTTCAATCTTGATCTTAACCGGTCACTGAACTTTGGCGATGGATAAGTTTTCTACTAAACCGCATATCTTCGATGGGCACGACTATGCCTATTGGAAGAATCGTATGCGCGTCTTTCTTGAGCGAGGACAAGCTATTTGGGATGTTGTTAGAGCCCATTGGTTATTCTGAAATTGATACACCGCTTCGCAATTCTTTTGGCTAACAACAATAAGGCTAAGAATCTTTTATATGGTGCACTTGGTAGACAAGAATATGATAGAATTTGCAATCTTTCAATGCATGAAATTTGGAACACTCTCGAAACATATCATGAGGTTCGTCCCAAATCAAAAGGTCGCGCCAAACTGTTTACAAGCGTGAGTACAATAAATTCGAGATGCGTCTGGAGAGAGCATCGATGACATTTTCGATCGCTTTAATAAAGTAATTAATCAAATGAAAGTGTTGATATTGAATATTCTCAATCTGAAAATGCCACCCATCTCTTGGTGCAATCAACACCAAGGAGTGGGAGATGAAAGCTCTTGCTATAGAAGAAAATGTTGATCTTTCAAGTCTTACTTTAGAATTGCTTTATAGTAAACTCAAGACTCATGAAATTAAAAGAGTTGATCATCCTAAGAAAGATAATTTAGCTTTGATAGCGATCCTCTCAAAAGGTTTTGATGACTCTTGTGAATCTTCTTACGGATTTTCATTTGCTTGTTTATCTGCTATTCATGAAGAGGAGCTTGAAAGTATTCTGAAGCGAGTTAGCTCTTCTAGCTAAGAAATTCACACGGCCTACAATAATGTGAGAAACAAAAGAGAGGTGGTCGGTAACATGCTATGAATGTGGTGAGCTCAATCATATCCGATAAATTATCCCAAGTCGAAAGGTAAGAGCAATCATAAGGAAGGAAAGCCGACTTGGAAGAAGCCTCCTTTCAACAAATCAAGGTATGAGGCAAATAAGCTTGTGAAGGCTGCTCACGGGTCCTTGCCGCTTTTGAGGATCAATCCTTGAGCGATGTGGATCTGGGAGTGAGGAGGACAAGGAGGAGGAGATCCTCAAGGCAAAAGAAAGGAAGGCCAAAGACTTCACCGGCATGTGTTTCATGGTGACAAGCGACATTGATGATGAAGAGGTATCTTTTTCTTATGATGAGCTTTACGCTAAATATGATTCTATAGTTGAGCAATTGCTTAGTCAAGATGAAGCACTAGAATTTGTTATGACAAAAATAAGAAATTAGAGTCAAAGATTAACAAATTGAAAGTAGAGCTTAAAACTGCTAAGACTCTTGAACTGATGAATGTTTATCTTGTCATGCTATGCATTCAAAATTACCAAGTTACAATCTGCTCATAATATTTGTGTACAACAACTTGAGAATGCTAAATCTGAACTAAATGAAATTAAAAGTGCTCCTTGTGAAAAATGTTTAGAATCTAGTAAATTGATTGCTTTTGATGTTTTGATTCTAGCCCTTGCACTTCATGCTTAGAAAAGAGCGTGAAATCAAAGATATCTTAGAAGTCGCTAGAGTCAAATATGCAAAGCTTAATGACAATATTGAAAATACTACTTGTGCTTCATGTTCCACTCTTAAACATGAAATTGCTTTGTATAAGGAAAATCTATGGATAAAACTTGTGATTCTTGTGTTAACTTGAGAAAAGAAAATGCTTACCTTCATGATACATTAGAAAAATTTTCTAAAGGTAAGAAACAATTAAACATGATTCTTGACAAGTCTAAAACTCCTTATAAGAAGCAAGGTTTAGGATTCAATTCTTTTCAAGACAATTCAAACCCAAAAGTCATTCAAGTCTTGGAAAAAGGTTTAATTGAATTCAAAACCCAACTTTGCAAAAACATCTTTTAAATCTGCGAGTTTTGCCCAACCTTGTATTAATTCAAATGGTGCGTCTTCTAGTGGTACCAAGTACCATTGCAATTATTGCAAAAAGGGTGGACATTTGATTGAATATTGTTGGCGTAGGTTGAAAAATGATAGGAAAAATTTTGATAGAATTTCATTCATGCAACCTAGAGCTTCTATGAGACATGGTAACACTGAAAAGAATAAACCTGGATTAGGATTTTTATCTCATGCAAATCATTATGTTTCTAGACATCCTAATTCTAATGTGTATCGATCATGGCGGTCGACGGCACCGGTGGTCATCCTGGTCGACCGGTTTGGTCACCGATCGACCGCCAACCAAAGCGGTCGACCGCCCATGGACATTCAAGTCTCATTTTAATTTAAACATTGCTCATAACCGAATGTTAAATGAAATCAAGGATAGTACTTCTGGTTTGTATACTCCTTGCAGACGTGTGTCTCAGTACTGGATTCCTAAATCTTGTTTATCTAATCCCAGTATTGAGACACATCGTTCTTTACTCCTTGATTTTTAGGATTACCGCGGAAAGGGAAGAACACGTGGTTCGTTGACTCGGATGTTCACGCCACATGACCGGAACTCAAAATGGTTCACCTCTTTCACGCGAGCAGCGGTGATGACTTCATCACTTTTGGAGATGATACACAAGGGCGAATTGAAGGAACAGGATCAATTAGGGTAAACAACAAATTCATTCTAAAGATGTCGCTCTTGTGGACAAGCTTAGGTATAATCTTCTTTCTGTTTCTCGACTTCTTGATGATGGCTATGAGACTGCTTTTAAGAAAAATGCTTGTCGTGTGCTTGATTCTCTTGGTGAGCTTGTGTTTGGAATCTCTAGAGTTGGTAGAATTTTTGGGTGATTTTGAATCTCTTCTTGGATCTCTTAAATGTTTGCTTACATCGTCTTGATTTACGGCTTTGGCATCGACGTTTGGGGCACATTGGTTTTGATCATCGACACGAGTTAGCAACCTTGATCTCATGAGAGGTTTGTCTAAGCTCAAAGTCATCAAAGATTCTTTGTATGTGCGCCTTGTAGGCATGGCAAACAAGTTGCCGCCTCACACCCTTACTGTGACTATGGTTATGGTAGCGGACCGGGACGGTTGCTTCATATGGATCTTGTTGGTCTGCTAGAGTCCGATCGATCGGTGGAAAATGGTACATTCTTGTTATAGTTGATGATCTTTCTAGATATACTTGGGTGTTCTTTCTTACTTCAAAAGATGAAGCTTTTGGTTATTTTCATGACCTTGTTCTTCGTTTGGCTTCGAGCTTCTGGTGCTTTGAGAGCGATTCGCGATGATAATGGCACGGAGTTCAAAAATGCTTCTTTGCTTCTTTTTGTGCCGAAGCGTGGTATTGAGCATCGCTTCTCTTCTCCACACGTCCCTCAACAAAATGGCGTGGTGGAAAGGAAGAATAGAACCTTAGTCGAAATGGCTAGGGCGATGCTAGATGAGTATAGCACAGGGAGATTTTGGGCGAAGCTATTGCTCTTGCTTGCCATATTGCAAATCGTGTCTTCTTGAGACCTTCTTTAGGCAAGACTCCTTATGAGCTTCGTTTTGGTAGAAAACCCTCATTTCGCATTTTGAGTTTTGGATCAAAATGTTTTATCCTTAAGACAGGCAACTTAGATAAATTTGAATCAAGAACTTTTGATGTGGTATTTCTGGGTTATCCTGCTCATTCGAGGGGTTTTCGAGTTTTTAATACTGAGACTAACATTATTCAGGAGACTTGTAATGTCACTTTTGATGAGACTAGCCACGAGCTAGATCAATTGCTCTGAGATGATTCTGGTGTGAGAGTATTTTTGTGGAGGAAGATGAGGACGAAGCTAATGTCATTCCCTCATCTGCTGCTGCCGAGGTGCCCATATTGATACAAGAACCTGCTACGTCTACTTCACCTTCAGTTGAGGCTCCTGCTGCATCATCATCATCATCAGCAGTACCTGCGGAGGTCGAAGAAACGACATCTCACTCGGGCGCTCCACTTCGCATTCAAAGACAGCATCCTCCGGAACAGATAATAGGTAATCTACATGAGCGAGTCACTCGCTCCAGGTATAATGATCCAAATCTCTACTCTCATTCGGCTTTTGTTGCTTCTTTTGAACCCCGCGATATATCACATGCTTTATCGATTCTAGTGGGTAAATGCCATGCATGAGGAGTTAGAGAATTTTGAAAGAAACAAAGTTTGGAACCTAGTAGAACCTCCTAGTGGTCATAATGTTATAGGAACCCGTTGGGTGTTTAAGAATAAACAAGGTGAGGATGGTTCTGTGGTTAGAAATAAGGCCAGATTGGTAGCTCAGGGTTTCAGCCAAGTTGAGGGGTTAGATTTTGATGAGACATTTGCTCCTGTTGCTAGACTAGAAGCCATTCGCATTACCTTGCATTTGTTGCATCAAAAGGTTTTAAATTATATCAGATGGATGTTAAAAGTGCATTTTTAAATGGTTTCATAGATGAGGAAGTGTATGTTAAGCAACCCCCTGGTTTTGAGGATCCTAAATATCCAAATCGTGTTTTCAAGCTATCTAAAGCATTATATGGTCTTAAACAAGCCCCTAGAGCACAGTATGATAGACTTAAGACCTTCTTGCTTAAAAATAATTTTGAGATGGGTAAAGTGGATAAAACTCTATTTATTCTTAGGCGTGACAATGACTTCCTGCTTGCTCAAATTTATGTGGATGATATTATCTTTGGTGGTTCCTCTAATGCTCTTGTTTCCAGCTTTTCTGACACTATGTCCAGGGAATTTGAGATGAGTATGATGGGAGAGCTTAATTACTTTTTGGGACTTCAAATCAAGCAATGCAAGGAAGGAACTTTCATCCATCAGACGAAGTACACTAAAGATCTACTCAAGCGCTTCAACATGGGTGATTGCAAGCCAATTTCCACTCCCATGGCAACCATTGTTTTGGATCCGGATGAGGAAGGAGAAGTCGTGGATCAACGCGAGTACTGCAGACATGATCGGCTCCATACATGTTTGACGGCCTCGAGACCGGACATTCACTTCACGGTATGCCTTTGTGCAAGATTTGAGCGTCTCGAGAACTTCCCATCGCCAAGCCGTTAGCGCATATTCGAGTATTTACACTCTACCCTCTTATATGGCATTTGGTATTCTGCTCTTGACTTTGTCCATTAGAGGTTTTGATTCGATTTTGCGGTGTCGGTTAGATAGGAAGAGTACCTCGAGCACTGTCACTTCCTAGGCACTTCTCTTGTATCTTGGTCTTCTAGGCAGCGTCTTACATTGCACAATCCACTCTTTGAGGCGAGTATGTAGTCTCTTTGCTAGTTCTTGTGCTGATTTTGTGGATGAGCGTCTACTTTGAAAAATTATGGGTTAAACTTTGCTAGTGTTCCTCTTTTACGTGATAACATACGCTATTAATATTGCTAAAACCCAATTGCAACATTCTAGGACTAAGCACATAGACATTCGCTTTCATTTCCTTAAAGATCATGTTGAAAAAGGTGATATTGTGATGCACTTCAGTGAGAGTCCAAGCTCAATTGGCGATATTCTTACCAAGCCTTTAGATCAAACAGATTTTCCTCCTTAAGAAGCGAGTTAGGGTAATTTATCCTTATGGGTTGGTTTGAGGGGAGTTTGATCTTTTCTTATCTTTCCTTGTTCTTTTGATCTTTTATTGTTCTTTTACGAACTTAGTGATCTTTTGAACCTTTTAGGTTTTAGGCTTTTTAATTGCATCTCATTGTGTCATATTGCATTCATATAGAAACTCCATCAAGTGGTTACAACAAATGGTATGAAAAATCCAAAAGATGCTTTGTAATATAAGATTTTCACTTATCTTTTAAAGTTGATGAAGCTTTGCCTATTACCCTTTAGAGCTTTTGTATTTCAATTCTTGCTCAATGTCATGTCTAGTTCTTTGACTTGCTAGAATTATCATGCTTTTACATGTGTAGCTAAGTCTTTGCTATATGAGCTAGAACCTTTTAAACAACTCAAACTAAAAATTGCAATTTGTGGATGTTTTAGCGAGTTGCGTAATTAGTGCTCCTCTTGTGACATTGGCCCTGTCAGAATTGCTTTGTTAGCTCTTTGATCTAGAATTGACCATTACTTGAGCTTTTGTGTTCTTGAGATTCTAAAAGTACTCATGTGGAAAATGAAAATCAAGATTGTCTTATGCTTAAATTGTGCCAAACTATTCTTACGAGGCGCTTGTCAAATGACATGAACTTGGAGATAGTTTGATGATCCGAGACGATCTCATGGGGACCGCTTGTCGAAATGACATGAACCTCAAGATTTGTCGCCCGGTAGAAGCTTAGAAAGAGTTTGTGGATGGCTCCTAGTCCGGATCTTCTTTACTAAGATATACCTTTAAACAACTATTGGTCGAAGCTTAGGATGAGTTTGTGGATGGCTCCTAGTCCAGGATCTTGTCACTAAGTTAGATCATTAGTCAACTTCAATATTCAATGCAAATGAGAAAAATGTTGACAAATGGGCGTTTACAAAATATTGAGCAAAATGATTCAATACGGGACTTGATTGACTCTTACTGTGGTCTTTGTTAGATTTTTGATCTCACTTTGACAGTTTGACATGGCCAATTTCACTTTAGGATCCCTGTTGATGAACTTGCTGAATTTGAAGCGTTGCTTAAATTGATCAAATCTACTGCTTTACTTTTGAGCCTTTGTGCTTAGCTTTTATATATATGTCTTACCATGATCTTTCTAGCGCTGTCAGGCTTGATATGCTGTTTGTGCAATATTAGAGATACTAGCTTGTTCTTTTGGGTAATCTCCAAAGCTTCTCTTGTAATCAAAAATTGAAAAATACAAAAATTGAAGCCACTCCATTGCATTTCATGCATATTCCTCCTTATGCTTCTTTTGTTTCTGCTTCTTCCTTTATTCTCTATTTGTTATTTCTGGATGAGAGGAAGGCGTGATTTCTTGATGAATCCATTGTCAAAGGGGGAGAAGATGTGTTAATTGAGAAGAGAAGTTGTGTTAATTATTCTCTATTTCTTTATTGGGGGAGAAGATTGGGGGAGAAGTTTAATTATTCTCTATTTCTTTATTGGGGGAGAAGATTGGGGGAGAAGTTTATACAAAGGGGAAACGAAAATTTGAAATTTGATGATCATAGTGAGGGGGAGTTCTTGAGTTGCATTCTTATTGTCTTATTGAATATTCTGAACTTGAATTGCATTATTTTATCCTCACAATGATCATAGGTCAATTGAACAATTGTTCTTTCATTTGGACCTTATGTGAGAAATTTGACCCTTTTCTGGAAATCAAAGTTTTTATACTTTATTTTGCCTTGTCTCACATGCCTATACTATTCTGATGCCAGCTTGGTCACTTACATTGCTTTTTCTTGCTTATGGACCAAGTTGTGCCTTTGTGCGAAAACTGCGAGTAAACTCGTTTTCAAACCTCTTACTTACATTTTCTTGATAATTGCCAATGTGTTCATCAAGGGGGAGATTGTGGATTTCATGGGGATATGCTCCAGGATCTTAGGATGATGTGACAATTGGCAATGGCGTTTCTGATTGTCGTTTCCGCGTTTTCGACAAAGCTACGAGTTTTCTCAGTCGAGGCGGTCCGACCGGTCCTTGCACGGCGATCCGATCGGTCCCAAATCGGTCGGACCGGCCATGTAAGGCGATCGGACGGCGATGACAAAGTGGTCAAATGAGTGGGCCAAAAATAGGTGTTGTAGGCAAGTGAGGGATCCCAATGCACTTGGTCTCATAATTTTGGAGTCTCGATCAAAAGTTCTATTGGTTTAAAGTTTCGAAGGTTTGGTTTTGGGAGCTTGAATTTGGCTAAGTCTAAGGCGGTCCGACCGGCTCACGAGGAGCGGTCCGACCGGCCATGGGGATGATCGGCCGCTCACTGGAGCGGTCGGGCCGTATTACTGAACGTCGGCCAACCGTGGCGATGTTGTTTTGTTAGGTCAAAGTCATTGGTTTCATGGCATATGATTTGCATGATGCATGTTTTGACTAACATGGGTCAAGTTGTGAAGAACTTGTTCCGAATCGTGTTTTCTTATGCGTGGTTGTGCGGGTGGCTTGGTGGTCAACGACGGTCAGCGGCGAGGAGAATCGGGACTAGACTTGAAGAGTTGAGGTCGAGCGATCGGCGATGCGGGTGAGTCAACGACTCAAGCGTGACACAAGATGGACAAGGGTGACCTATTGGCAAATCCATGGCACATGGTGAAGCGGTTTAGGTCAAAAGTTAAAGACGGCGCTTGCGGCATGCGTGTGTGACCCGTTTGTTAGTGGGCCTTAACGGAGCCCAATTAAGTCAAACCCTAAGAGTTTTAGGCCTCCACTATAAATAGGAGGAGATGGTGGCTGCACCTCTCTCTCCTCGCCTTTTATGTTTCAAAACCCTAATTGTCTTTAGGGAGTTGAGGTGGAGGCTAGGGCTCTTGATGGTTTGTGGTGAATTTCGTGATCCTTGATTGTCTACTGATCCATGATGGTGTGGATGTAATCCAGCTTCAATCACGAAATCAATCTATGCAAGGTTTGCTTGAGATAAGTCTCTTTTCGTTCTTGCTTTCAATTTGGTGATTTTAGGGCTTTCCTTGATCCGCGAGTTTGTGATTGATTCTTTCCGTGAATTAGCTTGCTGTGATATGTGTGAATCTATCTAGCATCATCTTGATCATCAATCTCTCACGAACAAGCTTTAGGATCAAGTTTTCGTTCTTGCCCTGTTTTAGACCTTCATTAATCAATTGGCAATTGCTCAAGATCGTTCCAAGAATTATCATAATATTCAATTGGAATAGGTCCTCAATAGCATATAGAAGGTGTGTGCAAAGTTTCATAAAGATTAGAGTTGAGAATCAAAAGTTTCACCTAATTGCAAGTTCGTCATCGGGCTGATTTTCTTGTTGCGATCGGTTCTGAAGTCGGACGGTCGACCGCCCGTCATCACCGGTCGAACCGATTTTGGGCGGTCCGACCGCCAACTGCGCCGGTCGGACCGCCAGCAATCGGTCCGACCGGTTGAGTATAACGGTCAGACCGCCCGTGCTGTGAGTCTTGGTAATCTTAGTTGATTTTGTTTTATTGCTTAGGGGTGTAATTGGATTCAATACTAGTCTTCCGCTGTACTGGTACATTGATCTTCATAGCTTTCTAATAGCTACTGGAGTTAAATTGTATTGAGTTCATAATTTGTGAAAAAGTGAGCGTGCTCCTATTCACCCCCCCCCCTCTAGTCGCCTTTACGGTCCAACAATGATATTACGATACCCGCGGCACCTACATCAATTGAGGAGGACGATCAAGGTAACACTATTGGTACTAAATCGATAGATCATCGAGACAAGGTGCGTAAAACTGAGAACTCCATTATTCCTTTGATGATTCAAAGTTCTAAATTTGATATACTTAATTTGCATAATATGGAATTGATTACTCATACAGAAGTTCTTACTAGAATATCCCTTAATGATTCTTTGTGTCATATCATATACGATAAACCAAAAAAGGTAGTTAGTGTTATTAAGAAGGTTCTTGAAATTTCACATTTAAGATCACTAGTAAATAACTACATACACACATATAAATTCAATTTGATCGAAGATTTTGGTGTAGACAACAACATGTTTCCAGTTTATCGAATATGCATTACCTGTGATAATCTTGTTGATTTAAAATTACATGTTTTGCGCAAACCATCTATTGAGCAATGTAACAGTCTCTTTAAGATGGGTTTAAATACAAGTGTCTATTGTTTAGAACGCAACATGATGCCTACTTGTTTATCTCTTAAATGTATAACTAATCAGAGTAGTGCAGTTGAAGCATGGAATGGTATCAATTGGTTTTCACCCACTTTACTTGACTTTGATATTGGGAAGGTGAAATTTTATCATATGAGTCAGTTGTGCAATTTGAAATGTGATTTCGAGCTATGGATTGTGCAAAACAACGCGAATAACACAACAATTGATTCATACATATATCACGTATATACGTTGTTCTCTTTGTTTAGTACATGTTCGGCAAATTATCATGCGCTACACAGAACTTGTTTGGATGATAAATACATATACCATGCATATACGTTGTTTTCTTTGTGTAGCACATTTTCAGGCTATCAAGCCGAGGACGGCTTTTTTTTGAAGAAAGGGAGGATGATGAGGATATCCCGACTACTTATGAGGCTGTTTATGAAGCAACAGCTACACTTCTCAAACGACATGTGTAATTGTTTCTTAACAAGTTTCTTTGTGTTTTCCGTGAGAATTGGATACGACGTAAAAGCAATACTTTGTGCATTCTCAGGTTTGACAAGCTTAAAGTATTTAGAACCGAGAGGGAGGCCGGAGCCAAAGCAATATAGGAGCACAAGGAGGAGGGTAACCGTATTTGTTTCCTAGTGATGAAGAACAAGAAGGTCAAAGCGGTTGGGAAGGAGAAAGTCAAGCAGCCCATGCGGCTGATCAAGGAGGAAGGAAGCCGTGTGATGGGAGAGCAAAAGGGGAGGAAACCCAAGAACTTAAAGCTCAAATTTGGATAAGATTTTCAAGCACAATTCATATCTCCCACAACCCCAACCGAAATCAAATTCGGAATCAACCCAGAATCAAATTCGTATTCGGAATCAGCATCAAATTCGGATTCGGAATCAGCAGGACAGTCCAGATTAAAATGGTCATAACTTTCAAAAACGGAGTCCGATTCGAGTATTCTTGGGCTTGTTGGAATGATAACTTCAAGCCCGATCCAACGGATCCTCCCTCACTTCGAAATTCTTGTTGTGTAAAAAGATATGACCGAAACAATATGACAGTTGTAAAATTAGAGTTTCCTTTTTGTTTTAAATTGAGTCGGAATTGGAATAGGAGTTCTAATTCCGAATTAGAGTAGGAGTAGGGTCTATTGGCCAGCCATGAGGAGGAGATGGAGCACTATATATTGAGCATTAGACCCCCATTGTAACCTGAGACCACGTTTAATATATTTTCAAAGCTTTTGCTTGATTCTCCTGTTGTGGTTATAGCCAAAACAGAGGGAATTAGGCGTTGAGAACAAGGGGTCGTTCTTGCTTTTCCTCTGGGAATTGAGGGTTCGACGATCTTCGCTTGTGGTCTGTGAGGATCCAATCAAGTGTGTGTTTGGGCGAATTTTCCATAGAGTTGTAAGTCCGTGCATTGGCGCGGGGATCAGCTGGTGGTTCGTCAGGATACACAAGTTATCGAGAGGTTATACGTCGAGAAGATCGGGCACCCCGTATCAAGTGGTCATTCCTACATAACAGAGATGGTGCTCAGTATGTTGTCAGAGCAACAAATATAGCAGAGGAGTACAATTGGGTCATGCACGGTGCCAGGTGCCTCTATTTGATTGCTATTGTGGAGGCAATTCTGTGCGAAACAACAAAGTACTTTGTTGACTGAAGCAACAATATGTTGCTCTCCATGGCAAATGATAGAGTATTGTACTCATACATGATCGCAATGGTACATAGAGGAGAAAAGCAAGAATGGTGAGATGCACCGGGTATTCAAGATAGGTACAAGGGAGCTTGGTTTTGAGATACTGTGCAGAGAGAAAGGACGGTGCAGAACGAACCACGAAAGGATCATCCATGATTGCATGCTACGCTGCGTTAGTTGCATATGCACTTGCAACAAGCCTCATTTTCTGCATAGGTCATGCTCACATGTTATAGCCGCCTGTTCGACAGTGCCGCAACATCTTGGTCAGTACCTTTTGAATATTTTATCAAGGAAGAGATGATGCAAACATGGAATGCAGAGTTGTATGGTTATGGTATGGTTGGCCATTTTACTGGCCATCCTACTTTGGAGCAACTAATTTGGGCCGCAGACATTGCTAGGCTGAAGGGAAATGTTGGCCAGCGGTAGGTACGACATATCAGGAACGACATAGACAAAGTAGAAGCCGGACATTATCTGAAGAGGTGCTCAATTTGAAGGGAGTCTATGCATACCTTCAAGAAATGCCCTACGAGAGATGCACGTGATGAAGGAGAGGTTGACAGTCTGGACGGCGCCGCGGAGATCTCATCCGACCGCCTTAGTTGAGGCAGACATCATGGAGGTCAACATGGTGGACATTGAGGTCGCGGCCACAAGAATTGTTTGTCTTGTTGAAATATGTTGTACTGAATATTTTGTAATATCATTGTAATTTGTCGACAAACTATGTGATGATGTTGTGCAGAAAATATTTTATAATATTATTGTGATTTGTTGACAAATTACGTGATGATATTGTGCTAAAATATGTTGTGGTAATATTATTTCTTATTACTTTTAGATTCTATTTCTTATTGTGTCGTTACTTTTAGTTTTCTTTTTAAAAAAAATTTCCCTGATTCTGTCACCATTCCAATTGGCGACTGGATCCTTCGTCAGTTGGAATGGCAGCACCACTGTTCTATTAGCGACAGACCTCTTGTCGCCATTACAATTGGCGAGTGGATCCTGTCGCCAATTGGAACGACGATAAGAATCCATTTATGTATATATTTTTTTGTAATTGTTTTTCTTATAATATCATTTAAAAAAAATCTAAGCTAGGAAGCATCACGTGTAGAACACATACATATTAGTGAAATACCGAGACTAAAACATGATCTAATGACATTAACCCTAGATCAAACGTTGAACACCATAACAAAACTTAGATGCGGAAGCTTGAGTTATACCTGAAGATGTCGACGCCATCGGATCTTAGGGCGTAGAAGATGACGGCGATACGTCGGCCTGAGGAAAGCGTGATGTCGGAGTGGCGGCGGTGATTTAGTAGCCGTCGGTCCGGCCTTCGTTCACCTCAGCGTTCGTTATAGATCGGACGTGTGCGGGATCTTTTTGGGTTTGAACAACTTGCGCACACAAACCCTGATCTATCCCCTGTTTTTGTAGCGCTGAGATGACCGGGACCGAAACCAAAAACCGAGCAGTTGGAACCGCCCCCGATCAGGGCGCATAGGTGGGCTTTTGCCCGTAAGACTCGGTCTCGGCAGTTAGCCGAGATCAATCCAACATTCTCCCCTTTGATCGTAAGGCTAACAACATAAGTTCATCCTCAAATGAAAAACAGAATACCAAGGTAATGTGTGGTATGACCAATGAAGTGCCATACAACCTCAGTACCTATAGTATACTATCACATTTTAAAATGGATATTCATAATACTTAATGGGAGTTGGTTTGTTTTAAGGTCCTTTATCCAGAATCAGAGGCTTTCCAATAAACCCATGCCGGCAACATGATCACGAAATATATTGGGTGGTAAGCCTTTAGTAAGCGGATCCGTAAGCATTGACTTAGTACTAATATGCTTGATACTAATGGTTTGATCTGGATTCTATCTTTCACAACATGATACTTAATGTCAATGTGTTTGGCAGCACCACTTGACTTGTTGTTACTCGCATAAAAGACTGCGGGTTCGTTATCGCAATATAAGGTGAGTGGTTTAGAAATGCTGTCAACCACTCTAAGACCCGGAATAAAGTTCTTAAGCCATACAGCCTGCCCGGTAGCCTCATAACATGCCACAAACTCGGCTTGCATCGTTGAAGATGCCGTAAGGGTTTGTTTGGAGCTTTCCACGAGATAGCTCCTCCGGTAGTGTGAAGATATAACTTTGGCGTGGATTTCTTAGTATCAACACATCCCATAAAATCGAATCTGAATAACCAACAACTTCAAGGTTATCGGTGTGCTTATATGTGAGCATAAGATGCTTAGTACCTTGCATATAACATAAGACTTTCTTAACGACCTTCGGTGGTCGGTCTGGATTTGTTGATATCGCCAAGCATTCGGTTACAAAAGCTAAGTCGGGCGTGTGCTTACTTGAGCATACATAATGCTTCCGGCAATTTGAAGCATAAGGAATCTATTTTCATCGATCGGTTTCATATTGGTTCCTTGGACATTGAAATGTCCCAAACTTATCGCCCTTAACGATAGGAGCGGGTGAGCGAGCATTTATGCATATTGTATCTCTTTAGTACTCTGTCAGCGTATGCCTTTTGAGATAAACTTAATACTCCTTTGGACTGTCGGTGAATTTCAATGCCAAGAGCGTAAGAGGCATCACCGAGATCCTTCATATCAAAATTGGATGAGAGAAATCTCTTGGTCTCAAATAGCATATCCTTATCATTGCTAGCCAATAAGATATCATCCACATAAAGCACTAAGATGGTGAATTTACTCCCTTGAACTTAACATATATCGATTATCAACTTCATTTTCCTTAAATCCAAAATTCCTTATAACTTTATCAAATTTGAGGTACCCTTTGCCTCGATGCTTGTTTTAAGCCATAAATAGATTTCTTAAGTCGACATCTCATATGCTCCTTGCCTTCCACGACAAAACCTTCCGGTTGAGTCATGTAAACATTTTCTTGCAAATCGCCATTAAGGAATGCCGTCTTAACATCCATCTGATGTAGCTCTAAATCATAATGAGATACAAGTGCCATAACGATTCTGAACGAATCCTTAGTTGAGACAGGAGAAAAAGTGTCATTATAATCAATCCCTCTCTTTGAGAGAAGCCTTTTGCTCTGAGCCTTGCTTTGAACCTTCGATATTTCCTTTAGAGTCATGCTTGGTTTTGTAGACCCATTTACTGACCTCTTGTTTTGACTCCATCAGAATTTCTACTAAGTCCCATACATCATTAGTGCTCATAGACTTTAGTTCATCCTTCATGGCATCAAGCCATTTAGGAGAATGTTCACTCATCATTGCTTCTTTATAAGAGGTGGGAACATCTACCTTCCCTATATCATTAATATCCTCATTCATGTAAACAACATAATCATTTGGGATGGCAGATCTTCTCTCCATTGTGATCTTCTAATAGGTTCGACAACTATTGCAAAAGGTCTTTGAGGCACGAGAGACTCTTGAGGCTCATCATTAGGTATGACATTAGGAATTTGGAGACCTCAACGGTGGGTGCATCAGCGGTTTTTAGTCTTGGAGGTGCAACCACGAAGTGCGAGAATAAAAATCTACAGGATAAGCGGTGAAGGAACGTAAACCCGCTTCTCTTCAAGATCAATTTTCCTAGACTCGAGTCCTCATTATTTTCTAAGAACACAAGATGCCTTGTTTCTACAAACTTAGTTGTTCTATCGGGACAATAAAACCGATACCCTTTAGATCTTTGGGGTACCCTATAAAATGGCAACTTCTTGTCTTAGGATCTAATTTTCCAATATGTGGATTAAATATTTTAGCTTGACACAACAACCCCATACTCTTAAATATTTCAAACTCGGCTTTCTCGATCCATAATTCATAAGGTGTCTTAGAGTCTTGATTCTTGGGAACCCTATTCGAATGTGTCTTCTTGTCTTTAGTGCCTCCATCCATAAACAGTTGATAAACTAGAGTAGCTAAGCATGCTCAGTACCATATCCATAAGTGTATGGTTGCGTCTCTCGACTACCCCATTTCTTTGAGATTCACAGTGTAGAATATTGGGCAACAATGCCATTTTCTGAAGGAACTTAGCGAAAGGGCGGGAATTTGGCCATAAGGGCATGTCTCCATAATATTCTCCCCACGGTCCGATCTTACCACTTTAATTCTTAGGTTGTGCTGATTTTCAACTTGACCTTAAATATCTTAAATTTATCAAGTGACTCGGATCGGTCCTTAATGGGAAAAATATAACCATAACGGGAGAAATCATCGGTGAATGTGATGAAAGAATCAAAACCATCTCGATGTCACGGAAAAGGACCACAAATATCGGTATGAATTAACTCTAATAGTCACGAGTGCGAGTTGCTCCTTCTTTATTTTCTTTACATATTTTCCTTTAATGCAATCAATGCGTTAGTGCAGTCGGAGAAATCTAATGGTTGGAGAATCTCTTCCTTAATGAGGCGCTCCATTCTCCCTTCAAATGTGGCCTAAGCAGCGGTGCCACGGTTTGAAGAAGTCTCGATATTCTTTTGGCGCATAGTATCACATACATTCAAAGATATATGTGATTCATTAAGGAAAGCATATAAAGCTTGTCTTGTCTAACACAAGACCAACATTATTTGAATTAAATGTGATAACACACTTATTGTTACCAAAATTACATTTAAATCCATCATCGTCCAATAAAGATCTTCAAATTAAATTCCTCTAATGGAAGGAACAAAAACTACATTATTAAGGCGAAGTGTAAAGCGCTATCTAAAACTAAGGAAGCAGAACCAGCGATTCCACTTGACTTCTTTTCCATCCGCGACTCTAAGACTTGCTCCCCTTTCTTAGTGTTCTCGCGGTATGGAATCCTGTAAAGAGTTGTAGCGTGCGCAGTTGCACAGAGTCAATCCACCAAGATTTTAGGGAAAAATTAGTATAAAGGGTTTCATCAACGAGCGTTATAGAATCATTACCCTTCTTGGCGAGCCACTTTAGAAACCAACACAATCCTTATGGAAATGTCACGGCTCCTTGCGAAATGACATGCATTCCCACTTGGTGCTTTAGCAGGGCAACATTGGGCTTAGGTGTATTTTGCACCTTAGGCCACGATTTATCTGAATTAGGAGAGTAGTCGACCTTTTCTTGGATTTGAAGTCCCTGAGAACTTCCTTTTGCTAGGACCGCCAACAATTCACAAAATCTTTCTTTTCGGTCCTAATCCTTTCTTCCTCCACGGACACACATGGCGATAAGATCGCTCATGCTCTATTATCTTTACGAGTATTATAGTTTATCTTAAAAGCGGTGTACTCGGAAGGAAGAGAAGTCATAATAAAGTGGACTAGGAAACCATCGGATATTTCCATGTCCATGCCCTTGAGTTTTTAACCATATCGGTCATCATCATGATATGCTCTCTTATCTTCTTTGGACCGTCATACTTAGTGGATAGAAGCCTGCGGATTAATGTCTTGGCATAAACCTTAGTGGCGCCTTTGAATTTCTCCTCTCGAAGCGGATACTCCTTAGCATTTTGAAATCAGGATTGCTCCCGATTCCAAGCGAGATAGAGGTCTTCATAATCATTAGTGATGAGACGGTTAGACCGCTCCCATTTTCCGCATTATTATCATATATTTTCTTTTTCTCATCGTAATTGTCCTCACCAACGGTGGGGAAGCGAGGCGGGCACCCTTAATGCATAATCAAGGTCTAAAACTCCAAGGACAACTGAAATTCTTTCTTTCCAAGCGGGGAAGTTGCTCCCCGTAAGCTGCTCAATGTTGTCAATTGTAGTGGCAACATTTGAAGCATTCATTGCTGAAGATGTCGATGCCATCGGATCTTAGGCGTAGAAGATGGCGCGTCGTCGGCTGAGAAGCGTGATGTCGAATTGGCGGTGGTGATTGATGGCCGTCGGTCCGACTTCGTTCACCTCGGCGTTCGTTATAGATCGGCGTGTCGCGGAATCTTTTTGGGTTTGAACAACTTGCGCACACAAACCACGATCTATCCCTGTTTTTTAGGCCGAGATGGCCGGGACGAAACAAAAACCGGCGATTGGAACCGCCCGATCGGGCGCATAGGTGGACTTTTGCTCGTAAGACTCGGTCTCGGCAGTTAGCCGAGATCAATCCAACAATACAATGCTCAAAAAAGAACTTTGGTGGAATTGTGGGAATTGTTCTCAACCCCATCTACCAAATCTAGGCCCCCTAGCTTGGTCCATCGTTAAGGGTCCGCACAGTTCACTCCAAAGCGTGTATACCATGACACTGATTAAGTGATTATATTATTGTTCTACTTGAAACGGTGAGAGCATATGCGCGCCGGATACTGCAGATTTGGTCGGTGTATGAGTCTGTCTTGACATCTTGTCACGTGATGTGTCTTGGCATGTTGTCAGGTGAAAACAAGATCAATGAAGTACCACATAATACCAGCCACGTAGGCAGAGGAAGAGGCAGAGGCGGAGCCAGACTTAGATCATGCTTCATGCGGGGCTCCGATGCCGAGACTTGACCTGGGCAGCGACATGTGAAGGGTAAAGCAGCAAGTGTCAAGAAAAACGAACAGCAGCGTGCGTTGAGCAAAACCTGATCGGGTCACGTGGGACTCGCGGTCCTAGGGTTTGAAAAGGGACTACAAGGCAGTAGCTGTGGCCGATAAGGTAGATCGCACATGTTGATAGTAGAACATGTGCATTCACATTCCTGGATTTCTTGATAAAAAATCCAAAATTCCTAATTCAATAATTTTTTTGATCCTAAACGTTTACCTTTTTCAATGGAATATTGTACAATGGAAACGGTAAATTCCTAATCCTAAACATTTACGAATTTATCTTTCCCATTAAACAATATTTCGCTAACTCCGTGCACTCATGAAAAAAAATCATGTGACCGCCACTGCAGCCGTGTGTGTTTCGATCTAATAAAATTAAAGGCCTCTGCTCCCCACAGGTGGCTTAATTAATTTAGCTCAACTAAAAGTGGATTGATTAATCCAAAGGGCAGTGCATATTTACGTGGCCAGCTCATGCCTAATGATGGGGACCAGAGCGACCAACCGACCTGAGTAGTTTTTTTAGGACCATTTGCGCGAGTAGTTGCAGCTACTACAAGGCTCTTGTTTTCCGCAACAAAAAAAAATTCTCCGAGAAGGGCCGAAGTCCTACCTCCATCGGCTCTTTCTCAGATCATGCCGCATGTCGAAGCAATCTTGAAGCAAACACATCCTCCCCTTTGTCTTCACTAATCCCCACTAGACCTGCGAGTTGGGCGTGCCATTCCGGCCGTACCGAGGCACGGCTGACACGGTTCGGTCCAAACACAGCATGGCACATCACGTGGTTGGCCGTTTCGACACGGTAAAACAGGAGGGCCGGACCGTGCACGTGGGCGCAGCGACGACGAGCGTCTGATGCAGAGCGGCCTCTTGGCGTGCTTGGGATAACTCGCGCGCGGTATCATGCCAAGCCCGCGCCCGCCTGGTAGTGACGCCGCAACACCCATGCCCGCGAGCTCCTCTGCATCGTCATCCCCGCGCGTGCAAACCGTTGTAACATCCCAAAATTTCAATTTTGAGAAAGTATAATGAAAATAGGTGGGAAAATATTTTGAGCATAATTTGTGTGGAAAACTATTTTTGCATGATTTTTAAACTGTTGCATAAATAAAAAATAGTGAATTTACATGCAAACAACAACTTATAAAAATTATCGAGAAAATCACACAATAGATAAAATACAGAAAAATTTGCACAAGAAACTATACGGCGTCAAAAGCCCTCATAAACTTTTCATGAATTTTGGAGCCTTTTTAATAGATAAAAAAATTGGGCAAAGTCTCAGCTTTTTCTGAAAATTCCAAATTCCATTCAAATTTCCCACTTACGCATTGGGCCGAATCCAAGCTGGCCCAAATTCGCTCGCCCCGCCCTAGCCCAAGCCAACTCCCGCCTCCCTCTCCCGCTAACATGCCAGGCCTGCATGTCAGAACATGTCTTCCACCTCGCCTTCGTCCCCGCATGCGAGCTCACCCTCGCCAGCTCTGTTGCTCGCCTGTTGGTTTCAACTGCCGCCCACAGTTTGGCACCTCACCTGCTCCGCATACCTCGCTTATGCTATCCACCCCATTGATGGCATCCTTTTCCCACACGGATGGAGAGACCAGAGCAGCCCCGCGAGTTTCTCGCGTGACCGTCGGCATCTCCCCACTTTTCTCACGCAATTGTCCTAGCTACTTAAGCACTAGAGCATGCACTGCCATCCTTAGCTTGCCCACGTTCCATTTTGCGCAAACTCGAGCTTCATCGCTCCTTGGTTTCGCGTGAACACTTGCGTCGTTCTCGACGTTGGTAGCTTCATCGTTCCATTTCGGCTCTGGTGAACTTCCTTACCCACGACGTTCACATCATTGTAATCCTCTTGCATCACTCATCCTCCTCCTTTGCTCATTGTAATCCCGGGAGTCCTGTAGCTTGATCGTGTTCGCCTTCGTCCTCAACTCTTGTGCTTACCCGATCTCACCAACACGCTCCCATCGCTTCGGTGAGTTCGAGCTCTACTCGAGCGTGT
The DNA here is from genome assembly GCA_036346395.1 of Hsuehochloa calcarea. NCBI lineage: Eukaryota > Viridiplantae > Streptophyta > Magnoliopsida > Poales > Poaceae > Hsuehochloa > Hsuehochloa calcarea. The sequence goes on along the minus strand of CM070605.1, from coordinate 8,773,518 downwards.
TATGACGCGTTCCATACCCCCATTGATACTATTCCCTCACTCAATGTAGGCATATTCGCAAAGAATCTGAGCATCGATGCCATCTTCCTCTCTCACGGCCACCGCCGCAATATTCATTCTTCTTCAAAGCCCAGTGAGCCTCGAACCCATTCCTTGCGTCTACACTATCTCTAGCATCTCAATGAGCTAACGCGACACTCCTTATAGTTCCTCCGTTGCTGGGTAAGCTGCCGTCGTGAGCCTCCTCTGCAATGTCGTTGCTCGTCGTCAACAAGCCACCCTAACCCTTCTCCGGCCTCATTTTCTTCACCCTCGTGGTCGTGGTGAGTCACTGATCCTCATGCACACATCAATTTGCCAAGGCGAGTGCAGTACACCTTTTCTCTTAGCCACCTATGGCGCCCGCTGCGATTGTATGCGCCGGCTAGCCTCCGATGATCCCAGGTCCCCACACTTGGTCCATTAACATCGTCTGGACTCGCTGAGCTCATTGCGTCACTCCTTTAGCCCGAGAGATGCCTCTTACTGGGAGTACATCGCGGACCCGAGCCGTTCCGCCGCTCCTCACCTCGAATCTTGCTGCGGCCGTCTCTCGCGCTTCTCGCCACCGCGAGCTTCGCCTTACTTCCCTTTCCCATTCCACCACTCAACATCGCCGCTCATCGCACCATTCGCTGGCAGCTAGCTAGCGATGGCGCTCGGCCATATGTGCAACTTTGCTCCTTCCCCGTCTCTCTCTGACTGTGGGACCCACTCGTGTTTAGAGTTTGGTTAACACTAATGACAGAGGTTAAGTGTAAAGAGTCTATGTGTACGCCCTCGAAATCAGACCCGTTTCAAGTCAAGTGATTGCACCGGGGGCACAACACTTATCAAGCAACGAAAGTGATTTTGAGTACCCGGATATATGTCTCATGTTAGTTCCTAAGGATCAGTGGCTAATATGCTCATATACAAACACAACATTTCATTCACATCCATACACAATATACAAGATTAATAGAATTGTTATTACAACATCATTAAATATAACCTTAAGGTACAAGTTTGCATCGAGGGCCGAAATAAATTTAATCATAACTCAAATAAATCGCAGCAGAAGATAAATAAAGAAATAAAAGAGAAAAGCCGAGTTGGCATACCCAAAACCACAAGCAACCAACTGCAGTTAAAGTCATAACATCTGTCGTACCAAAACCTTATTCGAATGACTTCTCACCTGTAGCATGGATAATCCGATTGAGTATAAAAATGTACTCGCAAGACTTACAAATAGCAATATATAATAAATGTATTCAAGTGTCAAAGGAAGGCTACTACACTAGGTAATTTTCAGCATAAAGCAAAATTTTCTTTTAGATAACCGATAAAGATTCGAATTGTCATTTGTTAAACATTTAGCAACATTATATAAAGTAGGTATTACCAAATTCATGATCAACAACTGTCGTAGGGGTGACCCCATCAGCCTTAACGGCCAGGCAAAGCCATCGTTAAGCTCACGGGGCCAGACCCCGGGGCGTCACAAGGCCCGAAGCAGCATGCCCTCTGGGCCTCCTCTGACTAAGACCCAAAGCGCCCCTGAAGGGTCCTCGAGGCCACACAAGGCCCATAAGAGCAGACCCTCCGGGACACTTTCGGGGGAGACCCGAAGTACCTCCGGGGGGTCTTCGGGGCCTCACCAGGTCCGGAGGAGTAGGCCCTCCTGGCCACCTTCGGGGGAGACCCGAAGTACCCCTGGAGGGTCCTTGGGGCCTCGCAAGGTCTGGAGCAGCAGGCCCTCCGGGCCAACTTCGGAGCAGGTCCGAAGTACCCCCGGAGGGCCTCACTAGGTCTGGAGTAGCAGGCCCTTCGGGCCACCTGCGGGGGAGACCTGAAGTACCCCTGGAGGGTCCTAGGGGCCTCACCAGGTCCGGGGCGCCTAGCAAGACTTGGAGGGCTCCTTGCGGTGGAGCACTCCGGGCGCTGGTGGACCAGGTGCACCAGTCAAATGGACGAAGCACATAAAGATTTATCGTGGATCGAGACCTACATGTAGGGGGGTGAAAAGTCCCTAAAGCCCCTACGCGTACAATACCCCCATAGGGTTAACATGGTAATGTAAAAATAGGGCTATAAATAAGGGGGCACCCCCATGTAAAGGGGGGATTTTTTTGGTTTTTCAGAAGCAATCAATCAATACATATCCACTAACTGCTGATCCCCTTTTCGAGGATCCTTCGGCTCCCCCGAGAGTACCGGAGGTCCCATTTCTCTTATCATTTAGTCTTTGTTTGCTACGACAGTTGGCGCCATCCGTGGGGTTTAACAGAAGTCAGGGGCAACTCCGAAGCAGCGTAATGTCACCACCTCGAAGAGTACTATTAAAGATGTCCACGACAAAAGCCGCAGCAGCGACAGCACCGCCTGGCATCCAGAAGGCCCAGCGACTAGAACTTTGGTGGTAGTGGCGGCTGCCGCCATCGCAACGGGGGAAGAAATAGACAACTCCGTGCGCGGAAACATCATCGGGGCGAAGGGCCGCCTGGCATGCTCACGACGAACCAGCCAATGGGGGCAACAGGCGTAGCACGGGAGGCCCATGAGGCGCTCCAGCAGGAATTAGCCACCCTTTGTCAGGAGATGCTTGATCTCTAGTAGTCGGGGGCCAACCCCAGCAGGCCCGCGCATCTCGAAGCCACTGGACCTGTTGAAAGGGCATCACTCGCCGCCGCTTCGGCACCGGTATTCCAGGGGATCCCAAAAAAGAAAAAAATGCCACCTGCACATTGCAGCCGTGCCTCGCATGGTCACGCCCGACCACATGGGGCCTTGCGCGCCGCCAGCCCCACGATCCGCGCCACCGCCCCACGCGGCCACACATGCGCGCTCACGTTGCCGATAGCGAGCGGCGCCGCGCCTTGCGCTCTGTTGACGCCATCCGAAGCCGCACCACCCGTACGACACCATGTCGTCATCCCGCAGCGCCCCTCCTCACGTGCATCCGGCCATGCACCGCCACCCAAAGCCGCATCCGTGGCCGCACCCGCACCGATCGCCAACGCGTGCTCTCCTCGGCTCACACGGTGCCTCCCCGCACGCAGCCGACGCGACCTCTCACACCGCCGGTCCCGCAGGCCACGTCGCCGATGACCCGAAGCCACGTGCCCGTCTCACAGACGTGTCTCAGCGCTGCTCTTTGCGTGCGCCACCTCGCACATAGAGCTCCGCCATCGACCTTCGCACCGGCCCTTAGCCGCGCTCCGCCGCCCTCACGTCGCGCCCACGTATGCACGCGGCTGCCTTGCGCAGCTCGCGCCGCCGAAACCAACACGGAGCCACTGCGACTGAAGCTATGCGCCACCGCCGCCCACCCGCCCGACATGAAGCGACACACGGCCATGGGCGCGCCGCCGCCGCTCGTAGCCCGGCGCCGGCGCAATGCATGCTCGCCGCCGTTGGCCCCACAACTAGCCTAGAGTGCACACCCGACTGAGCCACGCTCTGGCGGGAGAAGCGATGCCGACTGAGCCGCCCGCCGCGGCGTCGACAGCTCCACCCACCGTTGATCATTCGCACCGCCGGCCGCCTCGCCCGTAGCCCTGCGCATGCGCCTCCATGCGTCCGATCGCGCCACGGGTGACAGCCCCCTCCCTTTAACCAGGGCAATTGGGCTGGATCGTGCTGAAAGCAAGAGGTCGAGCTGAAAGAAAAGGCCAGGCTGACCCAAGCATTTTCCGGAAGAAAAGGAAAAACAAAATGAAAATCCCAAATCTTGCAAATAAACCCTCGTGTTTCCTGAAATTACGCGACAAAATTTCTCAGAATTGAAAATTTATGGTTTAGCCCCGGGAAATTGCAGAATTCTCTAAAAATTTATATTCCAATAGAAAAGGACATCAAGAATTCAATTTTTTAAATCAATTTTAGCATTTGAAGAATATTTAACTTTGTTATTATTATTTCTATATAATTTATATATTGTATTCGCTGTTTTGATTATATGTAATTGTTTATATTACTATTAATCACTTAAAATAGTAGTGAATCATGAAAAATGCAAAGAAAATACGGGATCACAAACCGGGAGTTCGAATAGCATTATGAGAATTTTACAACTATTTTATACAAATTACCAGCAGTAACCTTATGAACTCTTTGAATAAATATGTACATGACTGGCATCACGAATCAGGAGTTCAAAGAGCTGGTCAAACATTGCCAGAATTTGTACCAGTTTTCAATTCTGTGGTAAGGTAATCACAGATAAGAAGAAGATTAAGAAGACTCTCTCTACCTATCACCCGAATGCGGTGCAATCCGCACGCAACTATCGTCAAAACGGCTACAAGGAGTATGCCGCGTTGATTGACATCATGCAAGTTGTGAAAACTCAAGATGATGTTCTAAGGAAGAATTACATCTCACAACCGCCTAGTAGCAATCTTAGCCATGAAGCCAACTCTAGCTAGCTACAAGGTGAGGAACCTTCTCATAAGGAGAGGGGCAAAAAGGGTAAAATCGTGGGTCACACGTTATTGATATTTTCCAGTCTAAGAAGAAGGGCAAAGGTCAACATGAGGCACACCTCGCCATTCTGGTAGCGATGCATCCTGACCATTAGTTGCAATCATGGATGCGGACAGCCCAGTAGCAGCCCCTATCACCCCTGTTTTGGACAACGCAGCGGTCGCAGCCGTAGTTGCCCAAGAGGACAAGATCGCCATGCAGCAGATTTATTGTCACAAGCATATTTATTGTCTACGAGAAACCACGCTTTTGCGAGCTAATCTCGAGATAATTAGAATTGAAAATAATTTCCCTGGTCATCATGTGAAGTCCACGAGAATGGACAACACCGGATAATTTACTTCGAATGCATTTGATGATTATTGCGTGGCAATGGAAATTAAAGTTGAGCATTATGTACCGCATGTCCACACCTAGAATGGACAAGAAGAATTGTAATTTACGAACTACATGTTAGGGATACGCAGTCCTACACGCAGCGGCTCTCATCAATTTTAGACTATCGAGTAAATAACATCCATCCACCTATACAACTAAGCGCAAAGTCGACCTAGAAAATTTCTCATCTTTGCATATTTGGTTGCAAAGTTTATGTACCTATACCACCATCATTGCGAACGACAATGGGCCCTCTCTGAAAGTCGGGATATCGTTAGTTATGAGACAGCATCTATAATCATGTATTTGAACCCCATGACTATAGATTTGCATGCAGCCCACTTCGCTAATAGCATATTTGATGAGGATTGTTTCCCGCCATTAGGGGGAAATCAACCCCTTGATGAAAATATCGAGAAATAACGTGGCAAGCCATAGGAATCCAAGCACATGACCCGCGCACTAGTGAAGCAAATAGAGAAATCCAGAAAATAATTGAAGTCTAGAAGACAAGATAAGTATAGGAGATAATGGAAGTCTAGAAGATAATTGATTTTCAAGCATTAGTGAATCAACTGCCTGACCACTTTAGTGATTTGAAGAGCATGACCAAGTTACATGTGCCTACATGCAATGCACCGGAGAGGGGTCGAAAATACCAAAGAAAGAAAAAAGTATCCCTAATCCTGTCTTAAGGTCTCAGAAATAACGAGAACTCGGCGCCTTGAATCAAAATGTAGCGGATGCACGGTGAAAAGGATAAGAATGACTTGACACAGCCGATCATTGAAGTTCCCCAGAACCAGAAGGGGGACCAGTTGAGATCTGACACTAGTATAGAACCTTCAGAAAAGGCACACCGGATTTGAACATCCCCGTGAAGGGAGACATCAGCAGGGATGTGTGCACACCTATCGGAGCTGAAAAACTAAAGGGACTTGCCCCGCAAGTAGAAGCACCAGAAGAATCACCCCATAAAGAAATAGCTATAAACCATGTGACCAGGAGAGAATGTACGAATAAGACAACAGCCAATGTCGATACTGATTTTGCAAAGAAAATTACCACAATCATTGATCTTGATCCAGAGTCTACATCGCTCATTGAATGTAAGAAAAGATCAGGTTAGGAAGATTGGAAGAAGGCATTAGGAACAGAATTATTATCTTTGAATAAAAGAAAGGTGTTTGGATCTATAAGCCGCATGCTTCCCTATGTGTACCTCGTAGGGCATAAGTGAGTATTCGTTTGAAAGAGAAATAAAAATAAGTAAGGCTCGTTGCACAAGGTTTCTCTCAACGTCCAGGAGATGATTATGAAGAAACATATTCCCAGTCATGGGCGGAACCACCCTTTAGATATTTAATCTCAATAGTAGTAAACTTGAATTTAGAAATGAAATTGATAGATGTGGTAACTGCATACCTTTATGGAGATTTGATTCACACATTTATATGAAGGTACCTAAATGTATCCCTATCCTAAACCAAGACAGAGCAAATGAAAATATGTATAGTGTGAAACTCAGAAAGTCACTTTACAGACTTAAGCAATCAGGCATGATGTGGTATAATCGGTTGAAGCGACTATCTATGCAAGAAAGACTACACAAACAATTAGAAGAATCCATGTGTATTTATACAATAATTCCAGGATGGATTTTATATAATCTCAGTGTATGTAGATGATCTGAACATCATTGGAACCCTAGAAGGTATTAAGAAAGCAAGCTCTTACCTGGAGTCAGAGTTCAAAATAAAAGATTTTGGTAAAACCAAATATTGCTTAGGCTTGCGGCTTAAGCATGTCCCTGAAGGGACATAAGTGCATCAATCAACCTACACTTGAAAGTGTAACATCCCAAACTCGGGTTTGTATTTCAAATGTATAAAAATGAGAAGGATTTAAAACTTTTTTGATGCATCATGTCATTATTTGAATTTTCGGGGAATTCAGTCAAAGGTTTTGTGCATTTTGAAACTATGATGCAGTAATTGCTAGAAACATAAATCCTTTAAGACTGTTAAAAAAATATTATGAACAGTACATATAAATAATTTTTTTACATCCTGGATCACCTTAGTAACTCCTCTGAAAAATTTCATAATTTTTAGAATTTACTTGCTATTTTTAATTGGCCAGTCAAACCTGTTAATTCCTAGTCAAACCCTTAAATCAGAGAATTAAAAGAATTTTACAGAGAAATTAAGTACATTAAAAACTCTGAAAAATTTAAACAAGATTTTTCATAGAGTCAGTAGCCTCTTGTAAAAATTTTAGAATTTTTGGAGTTATACAACTCTATATAAAAATTCCTGAAAGACTCAACCTTTTTTTTTTCAAAACCTAGTCGTTTCACTGTTCCACCGACCCATATCACTTGGCTCGGTCTCACCCGTTCGACCAAAACTGACCAAACTCAAGTCAGGCTCCAACCACTATTTCCTCTGACCAACATTTTGACCACTATTCATTCGACCACGATTCCAACCAGCCTACTCGGATTCGACCACCATTTCGACCAGTTCCTACGAACATTGTCCCTTCGACCAGTTCGTATGACCACTGTCCCTTCGACCAGTTTGTACAACCACTGTTCTTTCGACCACTTCCTTCGACCACTATTCCTTCAACCAGTTCCCTCGACCCTTTGTTTCCTTGACCGATCCTCGACCCTTGTTTCTCGGCCGGACCCGTTCGGCGAAGCGATAGAGCTCGACCTCGTCTTGGTCTGACCGGACCCGTTCAACCATAAATGACTGAGCACCGATCCCATCTCGGTTCAACCCCACCGTTCGACTAGAACTGATTGATCCCAACTCAAACATTGCACTGTTCAACCGACCCGGATTCAACTTGACTTGGCTGAGCCAAATCCAATCACCCGCACCAGACCCTGTCTCGGGCCACGCACTATTTCGACCTGAGACGCTAGGTTGAACCACACCCACTCGTTCCCGCAGCCGCTGATGCACTGGGCTCGCGCGTCAGTCCCGTCTCTTTCCTCGCGTTGGCAAGAGAGCAGAGCTTGCGCTCCATGTGATAGCATTGCTCTGCCGCACATTCGTCATCGCCATGACCTCACCGCCCCTTTCGACCACTCCTAGACCTTCGCCAACTAATGCCGCTTCCTTGCCGTCACTTTCCCGAGCTTAACCCCCCTCCATCACCTCCATTCCCCTCACATCTCCTCTTGGCCGTTGAGGAGAAGGAAGCTCTCCCATGCTTTAGTCTCGGGTAAGTTTCCTTCCGCCGTGTCCTTCTCCATCTCCGTTCATCACCGTGTCCTTCTCCATCTCCGTTCATCACCGTGTCCATTTTTGCTAATGCGTAGCCTTGAACTTGCTTGTAGCACCCAGAACGTGGAAGCGTCTTCTTAGGCTCCAAAGCACATCCAGAGCACGCCCATAGAAGCTCCGTTGTGCCATCTTCGTTCCCGGTGAGCCTCTCCTCCCTTAGTGCGTCATCATGCGTTCCAGAGCACCACTAAGGTTTCCCCTCGGCTATTTTCATCAATCTCGCATAGGAGCCTGTGGATTTGGAACTTGTCCTTCTTGTCGGCCGACAACACTATTCATGATCGTATTGTCGCTCGGGTGAGTCTTTCCCCGATTCCATCCGGTTATACCATCTCTTGCACCCCTCGGTGTTGTTCCATCCTTTCACTTCCTTTCTGTTTCCCCAGAACACCTCCTCCGCGTGAACCACAAGCACCGCCGTCATCTTCTCCGTCTCCGACCAGCACCTAAGCTTCTTCGAAAGTTGCCAACGCTCAGGTAGCATCACTCAGTCCCTTGGAAGCTTTGGCACCCGCTTAGTTGGACAATGCGGAGCTCTTTTTGCGCATTCACGTTCGCCGTAGCACTAACGCTGCTCCTCGCCATCGTGTCTCCGCTTAAGGCCGTCGTCGAGCTCACCACCAGCGCCATTAGGTACGCAATGACATGAGTAGTCCATTCCTGGCCTTAGTCAGAACCACCATTGCACGTAGCGCCGGCGAGGCGTCAGGCAATCTCACGGGCGTGCGTGTCCTGTTTGGACCGTTCCTGTAGCATCATAATTAGGCCAAATCTCAGTCATTAGGGTGTAATGATTGCTTAGCATATTTAATGACTGCCTTAACGCGTTAATGAGTCACCCACAAGTGGGCCCTGTAAACAAAAATCGAGAACTTTAAACCGGTTTGCTTCAGAAACTAACATGCGGGCCCTGCACTTAAGTGCATAGTGGTGGACCGTAGACCGAGCGCGTGGACCTTCGGTCCATGCTCTGTTTCGTAGACCGTGAGTATGACAGGTGGACCCCACCTATCAGTAGGATTTAAATCTAAAATAAAAAATAACACTATGTAGTGGACCCCACATGTCAGTGACTATGGCTAGCTCTCAGCTTGGTAAAAAGGTATTTAATATTTTTATAAATTCTGAAATAATTTATTGTTGAACTGAAAAATTGTTTAACATAAAAAATGCAAAACTAATTCATTTTAACTCCAAAATTAATTATTTAAAATTTTGTTTGATTCCTTTTTTAATGTACTTTAAGATAAAAATGGTTTGAACCATGTTTCATTCCAGAAAATATTGTTAGCAAAATTACTTTCGGTTAGTATTATTGTTGTGCTAAAAATGTTGTTAAAATTAAAAAATGTGTAAGTATTTCTCTGTAACTTCGTATGGAGTGAAATCATTTTTTTAGGATTACTCTATAATTGCACCTTAAGGTAGAATAGTTATTGAGTATGTCTTTACCACTGAAATTTTTGTTTTTCAAATTATTTGCACACTAATGTCATAACTTTAAAAATGCGTAGACAGTTCATTTTTACTCCAAATGAAGTAAATAAAATTACTGTTGTTCTTATAATATCATGCTCTGTCCACCATTAAATTTTTGTGATCACCAGCTCTCTGGAAATTTTTGCATGAATAGTAACCTAAGGTTTATTTAACCGATTTTTCTTTTCCAGCAGTTTTGTTTAGCTTATAACTTTTGCATGTGAAATCCAAATCAAAACAAAATTGGTGTTAAATTCATATAAAATCATGATCTACCTTATCTGTAAATGTCAAGATTTTTGGATGATTTTGATTTTTTTAGTTTATTCGGCGTTATCCATTCTTATTGGTTCTTTTCGAATCTTTCGCTAGGTTTTGACTATTCGATTGTATATGAGAGTGATCCTCTGCAGCAAGTCAAATTTCTCCAGCAAGGAAAGCAGCACCCCCTTTGATCATCTTGCACCTATTACTTTTGTTACAAAATATCTTGTTTGCAACTTGTATGTATGCATGTTCTACTTGAATGATTATTTTTCGTTAGAGGTAGTTATTACTATTAGATGCATGATCTGTAGCAAATATTTATTCTTTGCCACTAGCCCTAAGTTATTATTCCAGCTGATGTTAGTGCTCAGTGGATGGTATAGAGTCTAGATGTATCGTATGCAAGGCGGTATACTTAGAAATGCTTAGAACAGTAGCATAGGGATCATCGCTTCGACGATGGTTGATACATCATCACTTTAAATACTTGGGTCCGGGTACTCATGTATGTAACTGTATTTAGAAAAAACTCAAACTGAAAATAAAACGATTTGGACTTGGCCAAATGGTATGTATGGTGTGATCGTCGGGTGGGAATGGTTTGTGCCCAAATCAACAAGGACCGAATTATTTGCGTCATTGATCCAAGCACTTTTGCGTGCTAACCACATGAGAGGGATATAGGACCTCTCTTGACTTAGTACTTTGGTGTGTGTTAGCCCGAGTCACAGGAGGTTGTGTGTGTTGTGTGAAAAATGAAATTATCTGTGTATTAGGTGCGCGGGAGTGGATTCCTGTCGAGATTCTCCACACCGAGGAGCATCGAAAAGTTATCTCTCTGCCGGTGACTCCGACACAACGTATGTGTTTCCATCTATACGGGCGACTCGTAGTTAATGCATTATATTGGAAACGTCTCGTAGGACTTAGCTCTGCCGGCATACCTTTGAAAGTGTACTCTATTGCATGGCAAAGGAGCGGTCTGGTGTGTGGGTACATTGGTACACCCTGCAGGGTATAATCTATTCGAATAGCCTCGTCTTAGGTTATGGACATGGTTGGTTATTTCCCGCAAGAATTAGACTCAATATTTTCAATAAAACTTGAAATCGGGTGGTACGACTAGGTAATTCGTGCTATGTTGTGGTGGCTGTTGGGAAGTCACCTATGGGATGTTATTTATGTTCTTAAAAGTTGTATCTCTATTATTTAAATATTTAAAAATAGATTTTCTAAATTGCTCTACAATCTATTAATCTATTGTAGAGAAAACTGCTTTATGCTGAAAACTGTACAGTGTAGTAGCCTTTCATTTGATACATGAATGCATCTATGTATTCTTTTGTTTGTAAGTCTTACGAGTACAACTTTGTACTCAACACCTTATGTAAATTTGGAGAAGTTGATCCCCAAGGGATCAACTATTATGAGACCGACTTAGACGGACGGCGAGCTTGGCCTATTTCTGGTCAGTGGCCTTGTGGGTAAGCGCAGCTGGTTGGCTTTTTTTATTTCCATCTTATAGCTTTTGCTTCCGCTGCAACTTTAGTTATTTATCTTTTTCATTTGGCTGGTTGTCCCCATTTGTGTAACATGAGTTTTGAATACCTTATGTATTGTAAGTTATGAAGACTCGGTAATTGTAATAATTTGTGTATGGAATTGATACTTTAAATTTTGTAAAAGTATATGTGTACCACTCCTGAGAGGTATACAATACATTGACAACAGGATATTTGATTTGAAATACTAGGACCAATCGGATGGTTAAGTAGTATAAGTTAAATACCCCGGGTTCTCACAGAAAGTGCCGATGGTATGGAAATTCTTGCAGCAAGACAAGGACCTGTATAGACCTAGAGAAGAGGGGATAAAATCCTAGGACCAGAATTCCCATGCTTAAGTGCAATAGAAGCACTCATGTATTTAGCAAACTGTACTAGATCAGACATGACATTTGTCGTGAACCTATTAGTAAGGTATAGTGCAGAACCTACCAAAGGCATTGACAGGGAATAAAGGACATCTTTCGATACCTCCAATGAAGCAAAGACCTTGGTCTATTCTACAGAAAGAATCAAGACCTGTCTATGAATGACTATGCATATGCCGGGTACCTGTCGGACCCGCATACAACCAAGTTGCAAACAAGCTATGTATTCCTATGTGGTGGAACTGCAATTTCATATAAATCGTCTAAGCAAAGTCTTGTATCGACTTCGACAAACCACTCGGAAATAATAGCACTGTACGAGGCCTCACGAGAATGTGCCTAGTTTCGACGGATGATTCACCACATCTAGCAGTCATGTAGATTGAATACCACGTAAACCCCCACTATTATCTATGAAAATAATACAACTTGTGTTGCACAAGTGCATATGGGCTATGTGAAGAGTCATCTCACAAAGCATATCAACTGCAAGTTCTTCTATGCTCATGAATTGCAAAAGATGGATAAAATTAAAGTACTGTATACTAAGTTATGTGAAAATCTTTCAGATTTATTCAATAAGTCACTTCCAGCATTTAGCTTTGAAAGATGCATACATGGAATTAGAATGATGAGACTTAAAAAAGTACAGAATTCAGGGGGGAATCTTCATGAACTTATTATTACAACTTGACCACGAAGATGATTGAACTCTTTTTCACTTGACAAGTTTTTCCTAAAGTTTCTCGGCTAAAGTTTTTAACGAGGCAATTCGGCAACGCAGTAGAACGTGTGTCATATACTCATTCTCCAAAAATTTTCCATTGGGTTTTTGTAGAGCTTCAACGAGGTATGAACATGTGAGAATGAGTGCTCAAGGGGGAGTGTTGGGAAACCATAGGCTTAGCCCAGTAGCCGACCCATGTATGGGCACCCATCCAAAACCCTGGCATGGTCTCTAGCTTATAAATAGGGAGTACTAGTTATTGTAAAAGACTGATCGTTTGAAGAGTAATAAGAGATGTAATAAGTCCCCTCGTATCTCTGTGTTCAATCTACTATTTTGTTCTTGTGTATTTGTATTATTATTATAATTCTGAGTTTGTCTATGAGATAATCGTTCGAACTGAACTCGCCAGTGACGATTTCTTAACATGTTATTTTCTGTGGGTACAGTTTCCCCCGCTAGCCAAACTCCATAGGTCTCACTCTCACATATGGATGAGGCCCCCAGGTCTGATCAGTTCAAGGCTCAGTCGCCTAGGGGCCAAACCTGACCCTAGGGGGTATATGACTTTTCACTAGGGAAAAAAGGCCCTAAAAACAAGAAAAATAGAGAAAGGACCAAAATGACGTTTCTTGAAGTGAACCACAAAAAGAGTGGCATTTCTTCGGTTACAATGGAGTGAGTATTATTACGAGCGACAAATCATCAAATTTTACCACGCATGAATGGTATGTCACTTAAACTAAAATTGCTAAAACTCGAAGCTGACAAATGTACTAAATTGAACATAGAATTCTCTTCAAATCTTGTTAAATTCAAATTTTGGTTGAAATTACTAAAATATAAAATTGATAAATACATTATCTACTACTCCATCCGTTCTTTTTTATTTGTCATCCTAGAATGCGTGCAATGACCATCTTTACACTTAGAACACTAAAACACACAATAATATATAGATTTGGACATGAAAAATGATATTAGCATATTTGTCATAAAAGTACTTCGATACATTAAAATTTTGATAAATTTTACCAACACATAATTACAAAAATAATAGTCAAACATATGTATTGAAGACTACCTTGACGTCCAAAATGATAAGTAAAAGAGGAACAGAGGGAGTGCTATAATTATGGGAAAAACATGTTGCTATGCTTGCATGTCAAAGCTAAAATATAACTGAAATCTGGTTTTTTGGTTACCTGTCGAGCTCGAATAATCAACAAATGAATTTCATAGTGGCAATCGGGTAAACATTTATCTGACAAGTAACAGCAAATCTATAAATTTGAATAGCGCATCATCTAAGTTTTGTAGTAAAGCCATGATTAGCAGCATCGTAGTTCACTTGTCACAACATGTCCTTGGCTCACTAAGTTGAAAAGAGATTCTTGAAACCGACAGCTAATTGACTTTGTAATTGTAAACACAAAAAGTTCACCAAATCTAATATATTGAATTTCGTTTAAGCATGAAATCAATTTTAATCATTGATAGCACTAATGACATTAGAAAAAAAGGCCATTTCGTTCTCTGGAAGCGCGGAGAACAACCCATCCTCTTCGGCTGACAATCCGAACCCACCATCAACGACCATCTCCATCCCGCATACCCGGACCTTCAAATCCAACGGCCCAACCCAATCCTGCTACTCACACCCCCAAACCCTAACCCCTCCTATTTCTTCCCCTCCCATCCAGCCGCCGCCGCCACCCCCACCATCATTGCGACGCCGCTGCCGCCGAGGAGATGGGTCGCGTGATCCGTGCGCAGCGCAAGGGTGCGGGCTCCGTGTTCAAGTCGCACACCCACCACCGCAAGGGCCCCGCCCGGTTCCGCTCCCTCGACTTCGGCGAGCGCAACGGGTACCTCAAGGGCGTGGTGACCGACGTCATCCACGACCCCGGCCGTGGCGCGCCGCTGGCGAAGGTGACCTTCCGGCACCCGTTCCGGTACAAGCACCAGAAGGAGCTCTTCGTGGCCGCCGAGGGCATGTACACGGGCCAGTTCGTCTACTGCGGCCGCCGCGCCACGCTCTCCATCGGCAACGTGCTGCCCCTGCGCTCCGTCCCCGAGGGAGCCGTCGTCTGCAACGTCGAGCACCACGTCGGCGACCGCGGCGTCTTCGCCAGGGCCTCCGGGGACTACGCCATCGTCATCAGCCACAACCCCGACAACGGCACCTCCAGGTGACGACCACGCAAGCCCCACCTCTCTCTCTCTCTCTCTCCATGCCATAGGGTTAGATACGGTATGGTTTTGTTGTGTGCTCGGCTTCGTCGGTAGATCTGTGATGATGAGTAGAAGAAACTGGTTAGTTTTCTCTATGATCTGTTCGTATGTGGTGTATAGTTTGGTGCGATTTATATGCGAAATGTTTGGCGCTGTATGTGTAATTGACCTATGTTGCTTCATGATATATTTAGGTATTGAAATGCTTACCCTTTTGATGCCATGATGTTATTCGAAATGTTCAGGGACATTGGAATTTATAATGTTAGTAAGTGTGAAAGGTTTCTATGCGCTCTATTTTTTTGTGTGTTATTTGTGACAAAAATACCAGGGTGGCACGATGTCAGTGTCTTTAACATGATACCTTTGCAGAACTCAAGCTAGTTCTTTATCCTTTGATGATGGGTATGCTAAAAAGTTTTGGGGGGACCTGTTGCATAACAAGCTTTGTCAGTATTATGTTTTCTAAAATGATTTTTCCTTGTTTTAGAGGAGTAATATTCCATTTTAGTGGTTTGCTTGAGGAATTAATACTCATGAAATGATTCCAGAATTGTGAAATTAGGGGGTGATATTGTTTTGATATTGTGTTTGGTACATGTTTTTTAGCACCGTCTAGTTTTAGCCTTCCAGTGCTGAAGGACCCTTGAACTAAGCTTTGGAATAAACTGCCTAGAATAAACAACTCCAAAATTACCCCGAACCTTGAACCTGACTTGTTCTAATCCTACCCTGGACGGTTAACCTGGTAACCAATTGATCTCTGCTGGCAATCCACAATTGGTCTGCTTAATAAAATACCGAGATGCCAGGATTGAAATCTTTCAGTTTTCGTGTAGAATGTTTTGAACTGGTTGTTTGTTATTATGATGTTCTTTATGTTCAATCTGTGAATGTTTATGCATGTTGTTTCAGTTTAGATGCTACTAAGCCACTGAGTCTTGTTCTCAACACATTCTTTCAAAATCGTCAGTTTTGTAGCTGCTGAATATCTTGTACACTAGTGATCGGTTTGTCGTTATCTATCTGATCGGGTTACTCTGCTGCCCAAGATGTTTGATGTTACCTTGAATTAACATGTCAACTCCAATGTCTTGCTTGCTTATTTTGCTTACACGTCCTGATGCTTTTGATGAAGTTTGCAATACCTTTTCTGTACAGCATAGTCTTGTATAAACACAGCTCATGCTGTTCTGTTCTTGCAGGATCAAGCTCCCCTCTGGTGCTAAGAAGATTGTCCCAAGCAGCTGCCGTGCCATGATTGGGCAGGTTGCTGGTGGTGGCAGGACTGAGAAGCCGATGCTAAAGGCTGGCAATGCTTACCATAAGTACCGTGTGAAGAGGAACTGCTGGCCTAAGGTGCGTGGTGTGGCCATGAACCCTGTTGAGCATCCCCACGGAGGAGGTAACCACCAGCACATTGGTCACGCCTCCACTGTCCGCCGTGATGCTCCTCCTGGCCAGAAGGTTGGTCTCATTGCTGCAAGGAGGACTGGTCGTCTCAGGGGACAAGCTGCTGCCACCGCTGCCAAGTCTGATAAGGCTACTTAAAGTGATTATCTTTGCCTCTAAATGACCCTTTAATCCTCCAAAGGACTCTTTAGATTAAAGAATATGTGTTCCAGTATGGGTGTGGTTTTTGCTTTGTACTTTGACACTGGATATTTGTCAGTTTTCGTGGCCATGGCCTATATTTTGCATTCGCTCTAAAGAAGTCAGTTTTGTTGTGGTTATCTTATCTGCTTTGGAAGATGCCAGACAACGGTATACCATTGGAATGCTACAGGGTGCTTTCAAACTGAAACTTAAGTTTCAAGTTTCGAATTCTTAAAGTCTAGATGAGTTTTGAAACTGGAACTTTGAGTTTCAAAAGGTGAATTTCAGGTTTCAAAACAGAAACATTAAGTTTCAGACAAGTTTTAAGATAAGTTTCACCAAAGTTGCGAACGTCAAGAGTGAGTTTCAACAGATTTTCTGGCAAATTTTAGGAAAAACGCAAGTTTCTGAAGTATCAACAACGGCAGCTGGTTGACAGCCACCTCGGCCGCTGTTGTTTACATCGACCAATTGACCTCTTGCTTTGGGTACTCACTGCTCATAAGAATCACTTCTCGTCGTTACACATCCTGACATACACATCGACACGCTCGTGCCGCACTGTCATGTTGAGTAAGCAACGTGAAGTCTAGACTTGGGTTTTAATTATGGACGTATATATGAATACACTGCATAAGGAGTATGAAACATATCTCTATTTACTTGAAAGAAAGAATTGGTGATGGACTGTTCTTCCTCATGCGATGTGAGCCGTTAGATCCATTTTTCTCCGTGAGATGTGAGCCGTTGGATCTTGTTATTTCTTGGTTCCTCATGTGCGTACCGTTGGTCATCCATAGCTTACTCTCCACCTCCTACAACCCAACTACTCAAGCTGGTGCGCAAGAAGTTCAAAGATTCCATCGATCTTTCCCAGAATGGGTTACCGGTAAATCACTTGCATTATAGGCTGAGCACGACGACAGTTGACAAGATATGATTTTTTTTTAATCCGTAGCAAAGAACAAACATTAGACTAGGAACCGTAAAAAAAGACCAACATATCAGACAAATGTTTTGTATACTTCCGACAGAGCTTTCTCACGACGTTGGAATTTGCAGAAACCTTTCACCATGCGTGCATGATCGAGCCACCTTCTTTGACCGCTGGGGGTGAGCGAATGCTACATTATATACTTTCTAGAATTTTTTTGACCAATTTTAACCGTTACAAAGGCATTGATTGGAAGATATACGAGCGTGCATTTTGAATAAAACGAAACACCCATCTTTAAAATTTCTAGTCATGAAAGCAAATTTCCTTTGCTTTTCATATCAAATGCCCATATCTTTATCACGCATTGGTGCAGATGCGGAATGAGTTTATTAAATTATTCTTGAACATCACAGTGAATCCTTTGATCACTAGATGTTGGAAGAAACCTTGTGATCTTAAGATTTGCCCTCGCCGCCACTAATCTCTAATTCCTTTTATTTTAGGGAAAACGCAGGAAAAGATCGTACTGGATATATTCATAAATTATAGAACAGGTAGCATAAAAATTACAGAAGGGGAGAAAAAGAAGAATATACAAGAAAACAAATTAACTTAAGACTATCTAGCCCATTGTTGATACGAGGAAAATAACTCTTCTTTGCCCTATTATTCTATTTTCATAACTGTTTATACCCATGTAATTAATATGGATTCACTCCTTATAGCCTCTTTGAAACACAGTAAACAAAAATGCAGGAATAAGAAAAATACAGGAATTGTATATATAGGAATACCGGTGCAATCATATAGGAACACAAAATAGAGGAACGGTTCAAAAGGGACGTTTGTACGCTTCACATGAATATTGCAGAAATTTGAGGAGAGAGAGGGTACATGCAAAAGACAGAAATTTCCCATGAGGTTTAACCTAATTTTAGAATTCCTCCAAAATTCCTATGGAACTAGCCATTCCGTCGGAATTACATAGGAATCGTATGATGATGAGGACATCCCTACTTATACTACTCCTGCTTCTAATACCAGCAAGGAGGAAGCATTAATTGGACCCATTACTCGGCTAGAACTAATTTACTTAATCAATAGGTGAATTTTCTCCTAACTGAATTTTTTTTTATTCTTGTGAGAATTGATTGCTACATAATGCTAGTATTTTGCTTATGCTCATATTTCCTAGAGAGTATAAGCTTTTGAAGCTGAAGCTAAAGTATATGATCAATGGTGTAAACCAAAAGGGATGCAATCGAGTGCACGAAGATCGGTGCATATATTGTTGGTGCATGAAGAACATACCAGTTCGGCAACATCATCGACCAATTCAACCACGTTACTGACCAATTCGTCAACATCTCTGATGTAACATCCCAAAAATTGTAGCAAAAAACCCCAAGATAAAAAATGTGGGATTTTAAATACTTTTTGTGTGTTGTTGACTTGTTGATCTCATTTGGGTTTTGAGAATTATTTGAATTTTATTTTTGCTTTGGAATTTTCCAAAAAATAATTATCAAACTGCAATCAGGCTAAGAGTGGTAAATCATGATCAAAGTTAATTGCATAACTTAATTACAAAAACCAAAATCAGAAATTCAAATCTAAAATTTCATTTTGAAATACAAAAAGATTAGAGAGGTAGAGTAAAAATCCCCAAGATCAGTTTGGGCCCAAACCAGCCGATATGTTCCTTTTCTCTTCCTCTTTCCCTTCTTTCCCTTCTTTCTCTTTCTTCTCGGATTCCCTCTTTCTCGGGCCAGCCGCGGCCCACCCCATCCCATCACGCCGCCAGCCATCCGCACCACCAACTCCTTCCTCTCTCCTCGCTCCAACGCGGACACGCCGCAGCTCACTTTGTCACCATGCCTCAACTTGCACGCCGCCAGTGCTGCCGCCGTCACCATATTGCACACCATCACGCTGCCACAGTGTGGCAAGGGAGTTGGCAGCCAACTCACGTTGCTCAACCCATGCCCGTGTCGTCTTCGTGCCCAGGGGCGGAGCTGGGCCTCGGGCCCCCGGGGCAATGGCCCGAGGCCCAGCTAAAAAAATTAGCTAAAAGTCCTAATGAAAATTGAAAAAAATAGTGAAAATTTGAGTTTTGGGTCAAAATACGCTGGGCCGGCCCGAGGCCTGGCCCAGCGCTGGCTACGCCCCTGTTCGTGCCACTGCTGTCCCGCGCCCGTCTCTTCTCTGCCTGTCACCATCGCTTCTGCCGCACGCGCAACACGACAACCTTGACCACCATCATCCCATCACTTCCGTGCCTATTTAAGCTGCGCATCGAGATCACCCTCGCCCCCGCTGCTTTCCTCTCACCACCCTCTCTCTCGCGCACCAGAGAACAAGAGCAAATGGCGAAGGCCTCGCCCTCTGTTTCGGCAGCTATCGCTATCGCCGCCGCCTCGCCCGTTCCACCGCCCAGGTGAGTCCACACAGCTCCGGGTCGGTGCTTCGAGCCCGCATTACTTCCCTCCACCTAGTTCTCACCTTCCTTCATCCTTTTCTTCACAGGACCACCTTCTCTGCTCCATCTTCCTCCTCTCCGTCAATCGGGCCAGCCGCGCTGCCCCGCTTCGTCACACTGCACCCCTCACTGGGGTGAGCCTCGACCTAGGCTTCTTATCCACTAGCATTGCCTCATCCTCCTCGACCTAATGCTCACCACCTCCTGCTCTTTCTTCTGCAGAAACGCCCGGTTCGGCCTCATCTTCTTCCTCGGCACCGACGGACCCGAGCCACGCCGCCTTCCTCCTCCACTGCCCAACTCCGTCCTCCCGGCCGCATCAACCTAAGTGATTACGTCATATCGTGTTATAGGGGTAGAGGTAGCTAGCGCATCGGTCGATGAGAGCAGAGTAGTAGCATGATGCCGCAACACCATAGTCCCTTCGTACCCAGCGCCGGTCGCCGTGGACAGGCTCGCACGAAGCTCCTCGAGCCATGCGGGTGGTACACCTAGAACCCCCTAGGGGAGTAGGTGCTAATGTGCATGCCACCTAGCATGATTGATCGTCGGCTAGTCAGCTCCGCCATGGACCCAAACGCCATTGCCACAGGCCACCATCACCCTCGCCGACGGAACCATCGGGGTCGATAAGGTTGTGGGGTTCCATTTTGGGCCTCTCGGGTTGCCCCGAGGAGGCCCGGCTCGTCCTGAGCACGCTCTGGGCGCCCTCCCCTGCTCAAATGCGAATTGGGGGAGGAGCACTATAGCTCTTGTAGCTAAGTCATTAAGCTTTAATGACATCATTAGGGAAGGTTTAGTTAAGGGTTAAGTAGTATGACATGTGGGCCCATATTCGTTAGTGAAATGTGATTAAAACCAAAAATTAGTCCCTAGTCTATGACATGTGGGCCTTATCATCTAAACTGTACAGACTCGGTCTATCAAACAGTTCCGGTGACATGTGGGCCCTCGATCCATGCACTGTTCCCATAGACCGAGTCTATATGGGCAATGGCCCTACCTATTAGTGATTGTAGAGAATTCCAATAAGAAAATAATTAGAAAAATAAATTAAATATCAGGGGTCCCACCAATCAGTCACAGTAGGATTTTCTAATAAATAAATAATAAAATAAAATCCGGTGGACCCCACCTGCCAGTGAGAGAATTATCTCTCCTCTCTTAATTTCAAGAGTTTTTTTTGGTTTAAAACTTTGAAGAGCTTGTTTTCTCTAGTTTTAAATAGCCTCGATCCATGCACGGTTCCCATGGACTGAGTCTGTATGGGCAATGGCCCCACCTAATAGTGATTGTAGAGAATTCCAATAAGAAAATAATTAGAAAAATAAATTAAATATCAGGGTCCCACCTATCAGTCACAGTAGGATTTTCCAATTAATTAATTAATTAATAATAAAATGAAATCTGGTGGACCCAACCTGCCAGTGAGAGAATTATCTCTCCTCTCTTATTTTTCAAGAGTTGTTTTTGGTTTAAAACTGTGAAGAGCTTGTTTTCTTTAGTTTTAAATCCAAATTTAACTATTATTGTCTCTAAATCCAAACCGTACCCAACAAAACAAAAAACATGAATTTTAGATTTCATTTGGAATTCTGAATGTAATTTGAATTCATTCGTGTTTATTCGAACTTGGTCGTTTTTCACGTATATAGATACCGAAACTCCAGAAGATTAGTAGATTGAGCAAGACTAATACCACCAAGACATCGAGCAAGGTGAGTCAACACTTTGATCATTTTTCACCTACATTTGAAATGTAATTATATTGATTTAAATTATGAAAACCTCATGGCTATGCTTTATACAATTATGTTAACTTAGCTAGTAGTTAATACCTTAATATTAGTGGAGTATAAATTTCCAATCCTTAAACTTGGAAACTATCATTTGCAACCCTAGACATAATGGTATAATGATTAGTTACTAAGTCTGTGTCTAGATGTCATGTTTAGTCTCGCTTAGATACATTGAAATATGGGCATTAATTCACCCCTACATCTTTCAAACTACAAAGAATGGATTTGGGGCAGTCGAGGTTGGAACCTGGCTGGTAGGTTGAAACTAGAAAGGAATTTTAAAACAAAAATTCAAAAACAGATTTCGACTGGGGTGGATGGTCAGTCGGGCAGGTGCGGATAAGAGCACGTGAGATGTGTATGGGGAAGCACCGCCAAGTCAATTATGGACCTAGTTCTTGTAACATCTTCTCGTGTAAAAACAGTGCAGCCACAAGTCTATAATCGGTACAATCTGGTTAATTAATTTGTTCGCCTTATCGTAGTTTCACCATTGGGTGGAATGTGGCATGTGTAAAGGGTAAAGAAGCCATAGGAAAACCACAGGCGTAAGAGGGCGCTTCCGTGAGGGCATGGCCCATGGCGGTGAAACTTTAGCAGGTGGGGTTGCATTGGGGTGGGGTATTGTAAAGGCCTTGTGATGATTATCTTAGTCTCACGTCTATGGTAGTGTGTTGACAGTATAAGACAATCGTCTCTTGTAGTAAAGTTGTGCAACCTTTGCAGAGTGAAAACTATACAAATAGTCATGCCCACGGTCATGGGTGGTGCCAAGAACTTACTTGATGTAGACTCAATTTTTACAAAATGATTTGTGGGTGGAATGAAATGTCGGGTGGGAGCCCGAGGCTTGGGTTTCTCTCGGTAATAGCCAATGGGAAGTGCAGGTGATGTAGCGTGGGATTGCAAGAGGAATGTGGCTTGGGATTTGAGGGTGGTGCGACCTGCAGCTTCTAGTGGTTGCAACCTAAGAATCTCCAAGTGGTTGCCACCTACCAATCGCTCGGTGGATGTAGCCCTGAAAACATTATTATTGAGTAGATGGAGCCCCTCAATGATATATAAAGGGAGAAGCCTCCAAATATTAATATGCAAGAATCAATTTCGCTAAAAAACTGATTTAGTCAAAATGCTAGATCTCCGGACTTGCCTACTACTTAGTCTAATTCAAATGTAGCTTTGTGCAAATAAAAGAACCATAAGCCTTCATTTGAATAACCTTGTATATATTATAATTGCATTTCGTGTGTTAGGTCACGTAGTACGGATGTGTACGTACACTCGCTTATTACCACAAAACTCAAAACCATTCGATCAAGACCCTCGCCTACTTTGCGGCGTGCGGACGAGACGGTGTGTGGATATCATGGGGATATGTTCGGATCTTAGGATGATGTGACAATTGGCAATGGTGTTTACGGTTTGTCGTTTCACGAGTTTTGACAAAGTTTGAGCATTACGGGCGAGGCGGTCCGGCCGGTCCTAGCACGCGGTCCGACCGATCCCAAATCGGTCGGACCGACCATGTCGGCGATCGGACCATTGTGACCTAAAAGTGATCAAAGCAGTGTGCCAAAAATAGGTGTTGTAGGCAAGTGAGGGATCCCAATGCACTTGGTCTCATGATTTTGGAGTCTCAATAAGAAGTTCTATTCAATTTAAGATTCGAAGGTTTGAATTTGGGGCATGAATTTGGCTAAGTCCCTAGGGGCGGTCGGCCGCTCACATGGAGCGGTCCGACCGCGGAAGGCGATCCGACCGATTTCTACTTGAGCGTCGCCAACCGTGGCGATGGTGTTTTGTTAGGTCAAAGTCATTGGTTTCATGGCATATGTTTTGCATGATGCATGTTTTGACTAACATGGGTCAAGTTGTGAAGAACTTGTTCCCGAATTCGTGTTTGCTTGTCTATGGTTGTGCAGGTTGCTTGATGGTCAACGACGGTCAACGGCGAGGAGGATCGGGACTAGACTTGGAGAGTTGAGGTCCAGAATGATCGACGATGCCGGGTAAGGTCAATGACTCAAGCGTGACACAAGATGGACAAGGGTGACCTATTGGCAAATCCATGGCGCATGGTGAAGCGGTTTAGGTCAAAAGGTTAAAGACGGCGCTTTGCGAAGCGTGCGTGTGTGACCCGTTTGTTAGTGGGCCTTAACGGTAGCCCAATTAAGTCAAACCCTAGAGAGTTCTAGGCCTCCACTATAAATAGGAGGAGGTGGTGGCTGCACCCTCTCTCTCGCTTCTTTATGTTTCAAAACCCTAATTGTCTTAGGGAGAGTTGAGGTGGAGGCTAGAGCTTTTGTTGGTTTGAGGTGAATTTCGTGATCTGGGATTGACCACTGATCCATGATGGTGTGGGTGTAATCCAGCAACGATCACGTTCTTAATCTATGCAAGGTTTGCTTGAGGTGGATTAGCTTGCTGTGATGTGTTGGAACCCATCTAGGATCAATTTGATCATCAATCACCCACGAGCAAGCGATTGGATCTAGTTTTCACCTTTGCCCGGTTTTGCACCCTTCTTCAATCAGATCGTAAAAGATCTTTGTTCGTCCAAGAATTATCATATTTGTTGATTGGAATAGGTCCTTAATATCATAGAGAAGGTGTGTGCAAAGTTTCGTGAAGTTTGGAGTTGAGAATCAAAAGTTAGACATAATTGCAACCGTCATCGGTTGTTTTTCTTTGCTGCGGAGCTGCGGTCGGATCGCCCCACACCGGAGGTCGACCGATTTGGTGCGGTCGGACCGCCCCACACCGGTCGGACCGATTTGGTGCCGGTCGGGCCGCCAATATAACAATGATCGGGCCGGCCACCTCTGTTAGATTTGATTCTTCTTGATTTTTGTCGCATTGCTTAGGGGTTTAATTGGATTCAATACTAGTCTTCCATTTGTCTTGGTATATTGATCTTCATAGCTTCATCATAGCTATTGGAGTGAAATTGTGTTGAATTCATATTTTGTGAAAAAGTGAGTGTGCTCCTATTCACCCCCTCTAGTCGCCTTTTCGGTCCAACAAGTGGTATCAGAGCCCGGTTAGTTCAATCTTGATCTTAACCGGTCACACGAACTTTTGGCGATGGATAGATTCTCTACAAAACCGCATATCTTCAATGGGCACGACTATGCCTATTGGAAGAATCGTATCTGAGTATTCCTTGAGTGAGGACAAGCTATATGGGACGTTGTTCGATCCCGCTCATTATTCACGAGGTTGAAACTCACCTACGTGGTTCTTTTGGCTAACAACAACAAGGCCAAGAATCTTTTATATGGTGCGCTTGGTAGACAAGAATATGATAGGATTTGCAATTTTGCGACAGCGCACGAGATTTGGAACACCCTCGAAACCTATCATGAGGGTTCGTCCCAAATTAAGAAAGTGCGCCAAACAATCTATAAGCGTGATTATAACAAATTTGAGATGCGTCCGGGAGAGAGCATCGATGACATTCGATCGCTTTAATAAAGTGATTAATCGGATGAAAGTTTTGATATTGAATACTCTCAATCTGAAAATGCCACCCACCTCTTGGCTGCAATCAACACCAAGGAGTGGGAGATGAAGGCTACTGCTATAGAAGAGAATGTTGATCTTTCGAGCCTTACTTTAGAGTTGCTTTATAGCAAACTCAAGACTCATGAAATTAAAAGAGTTGATCATTCCAAGAAAGACAATTTAGCTTTGGTAGCTAGCAGATCCTCTCAAAAAGGCTTCTGATGATTCTTTTGAATCTTCTTCTGGATTTTCATTTGCTTGTTTATCTGCTATTAATGAAGAGGAGTTTGAGAATATCCCTGAGGTTGAGTTAGCCCTTTTAGCTAAAAAATTCACACGGGCTTACAACAATGTGAGAAATAAAAAGAGAGGTGGTCCTGTTACTTGATATGAGTGTGGAGAGCTCTACCACATTCGGGCCAATTGCCCCAAGCTAAAAGGTAAGGGCAAGCACAGTGGAAGAAGCCTCATGAGAACAATTAGTATGATATTTGAAGCTCATAAAGAATACATGTCCTTGCAATTTTGGAGAGCAATCCGTTAGCGATGTGGACTCGGGAGCGAAAGGACAAGAATGGAAGGCCAAGGACTTCACTGTGCTTCATGGTGATTGGTGACATTGATGATGATGAGGTATCTCTCTCTTATGATGAGCTTTACGCTAAATATGATTCCATATATGAGCAAGCTGCTAGTCAAGATAAAGTGCTAGAATACCGCAAAATAAGAAACTAGAGTCAAAAATTGGTAATGAAACTAGAACTTGCAAATGTTAAGACTCTTGAACTTGAATGTTTATCGTGTCATGATATGCACTCGATTGGCTAAACTACAATTGAACGCTTGTAAGACCAACCATTTTAGTCATGATATTTGATGATGAATACATTGCCAATATGCTAGACGTAGTCTCGATGCTTAATGATGATCTTTTGAACATGTTCGGATCTCAATTGGTGACTTGATTCGAGCGGTTTAGTTCTCGCGATCGGCTTTGAATAACCGGTAGTGGTTTCGAAGTGTTTTGCTGCGCGAATCGTTGGATCTTGATCCAACGGTTGATATTGAGTTGAACGTTCGGACCATCCGAACGGTAGCGCGTTTTCTGAGCATCGGATTGAAATCTGACGGTGTTCACTGAGTTTGAACGGTGGTTTGCTGAATCGTTAGATCGTGATCCAACGGATGCAATCAAGTGGGCTATTCGGACCATCCGAACGGTAGCGCGTTTTACGGCGTCGGTTGAAATCGGCGGTGTGGATCGTGTGAGACGTTCGGACCGTCCGAACGTGCCTCAAATCCAACGATTGAAACCCATGGTCCGAACGGCCCATGAATCTGGAGCGTCCACGTGTCAAAGGACGTTGTTCTGAGGACTTTGCGAAATTGACTGCGGGTTTGTTGATTTCGTTTGCTCTATCTAATTGCTTGATGCATGATAGTGTCTGAGTGTGTGTGTGAACTAATGGATGGTCAAGTTGGAGAACTTGTGCCATGGTTGTGGTTGCTTTGATCTTTGCATGTGCAGGTTGAGCGTGAAGAAACTATGGTCGTGATGAGGAGGACTCGGACTAGGGTTGGGAGATCTTAGGTCTTTGTGGTCATGGATATTGCGAGATGGTTGAGATCGCGCTGGAGCACGTGGAGATCAAGGGGACACGCTGAAGCTACGGGATGGAGTCCTGGAGGCTTACGGTGTGGGAGTTTTGGAAATTGTTGACAGATTTGGAAGGAGTCCGAATCTGAGTTGCTTTGAGATAGAGTTCGTATGTGTGTCATGTTGGACATAGATAGGACTCTATGCTATAAAAGGAGACAGGGGGGTGCGGTTTGTGTATGGCTTTTTGTGATTTTTAGGGGTTACGAATCTTGGTTGAGTTATTGGCCGTAGCTTGATGTTGATTGATGCTGCGGTTGTGAGTTCCTCTGGTTGGGATTGTGAGTGGTGCTTGCTAAGCACTTTGTAGACACAAATCGAGAGAGATAAATAAAAGATCAGATTACTTCTATATTGATTCTTGATTTGTTGTTTCTGCTGTGCGCCTCTGTTGGTTGTTTTTGCTGATCTCGATTGATTACTTGAAGAGTTCTTGTTGGAGAGTTATTGTTCACAAGAAGAAGATTTAAATTAGGGGGTCAATCCGCTGCAATCATTCAACCCCCTTCTGATTGCCATTACGATCCTACAAGTGGTATCAGAGCAAGGTTGCAATGGCGTCAGATCGAGATCGGTTTTCTGGCAAGCCACCATATTTTGATGGATCTGATTATATCTACTGGAAGACACGCATGGAGGTCTTTCTACAAGCTCAAGGTAATGTGATTTGGCAAAAGGTAGAAAGTCCCTATGAGGTCCTCTTTGTGATTACTAATAATAACACTTCGATATTGAGGCTAATGCGAAGGCTAGAAATATTTTGTTGCAAGGATGAGTAGAAGCGAGTTTGTTAGAATTGCTAATATCAAATCCGCTAACAAGATTTGGACGACACTCATTGATTATCATGAGGATCAAAATCATTAAAGGTGTTCGTCAGAACCAATTCAAAAAGGAGTATTCTAAATTTGATATGAAACCGGGTGAATCCGTAGATGCTCTTTTTGATCGCTTTAATAAAATTGTTAGTGATTTGCAATCAGTTGATGTTATATATTCAGATTCGACAATGCTCGTCAAATTTTGAATGCTTTGGATATGACTGTTTGGGAGGTTTTAGTCACTACTATCAATCATTCTGTTAATATGGAAACTCTCACTTTAAATGATTTGTATTCCAAGATGAAAACTCATGAGATTGATATTTTGGCGGATTAAATAAATCAAACACTTTGGGTTTAGTGACTAACCAAACCGACATTTCATCAAGTTCTTCTAGTTTCTCCTTGAGTGCTATTTCGGATGAGCAGTTGGAGGAAATTTGGAAGAACAGTTGGTACTCTTCTCAAATAGGGTGACGAAAGCAATTAATAATGTCAGAGCAAGGAGAAGAGGAGGTCCAATTAGGTGCTTTGAATGTGGTGAGCCTAACCACATTAAGATTAATTGTCCCAAGCTAAGAGGTAAGGAAGCTAAAGAGGACAAAGCACCAGCCCGGCGTTCAAAATTCAAGTTTGATTCAAGCAAGAAGCAAAATTATAGAAAGGTCACAACAAAGTGCTTTCGACTCTTGAGGAGATTGGGCTCGATGATATTGATTGGATAGTGACAATGAAGATGATCACAAGAAGGTTAAAGAGGTGATTTCACGAGGATGTGCTTTATGGCAAGTAGTGAAGAAATTATTGATGATGATGATCTCTACAATGACCACGATGAGGTAAAGCCATCTTATCTTTGATTTGTCACGTCTTTGTTTTAAAATTGACTAATGAGCTTAAAAATACAAAAGAAAGCAAAGAAACATGAGTTAATTGTTGATAGCTTGAAATCTGAAATTGATAGACTAAAAGATGCTATTCCTGATGATGAGTCGTGTGAATCATGTCAAGTTTTACATTCTGAATTGAAGGTTGCTAGGTCTATATATGGTGAATTTGAAGACCTAAAACTGATTCATGATTCTTGTGATGATAAGCTGAAATTTGCTCACAGTGAGATTGAAAAACTAAAGTCTAGTTTTATTTGCTTAGAGTCAAGTAATAAGAATGCTGAAACTAAAGCTTGCTCTAAATGTGAATTGTTAGAAGCTAGACTTAAGTCATCTCAGGACTCAATTCAACAAATGCTTTATCATGAGATAGCTTCTTGTTCTAATTGCCCCAAACTCACAATTGAAATTGATGCTTTATCTGAACAATTGAGTGAGTTTGCTAAAAAGGAAAAGATGGCTCAATCTGTTGCTTCTAAGAAGATTTTAAATGATGTTGTTAAGTGCACAACTTGTCCTGAATTGGCTAGAGAGAATAATTATCTTAAAGACACTTTGGAGAGGTTTTCCTCTGGTAAGAAAAATCTGAATATGATTTTGGACAGATCTAAAGTAAGTTCTAAACATCAAGGTCTAGGCTTTAATTCCACTGTTCATGCTCAGAATCATCCTCCCAAAGTTCTTAAGGTTTTAGAGCCTGGAAAATTCGAAATTAAATCTGAACCTAAGCATATCATGTTCAAATCTGTTGGTTTTGCAAAGGATCCAATTACCAAAATAAGCACTGTTAAGAGAAAAACTGAAATTTCATATCAAGATAAATACCAGTGCACCTACTGTGGTAAAGAGGGTCATTTGGTTCAGTTTTGTTTTCGAAAGGCTAAGAAAGAAAAGAGAGATAGGCTGAAAAGGACTTTTCATGTTCCTTTTGTTGTTGCCAAACAACTTGCTGCACATGTTGATAGAATTGCACCAAATCAATGGACTGACCGCAAGGTTTTAGATATGAAATGTGCTTGTTGCTCCTACCGTCATGTGTCACAAGTATTGGGTTCCTAAATCATGTCTTACTAACTTGATCTTGTGAGACCGACATTCTCTTGATGTGTAGGTACAACTGTTGAGGAAGGGGAACTTTTGGCTAGTTGATTCAGGATGTTCTAGGCATATGACAGGTGATTCTAAGTGGTTCTTCTCCCTCACTAAGGCATCCAATGATGAATTGATTACTTTTGGGGATGCTTCAACTGGAATTGTGATGGCAAAAGGTACTGTGCGTGTTAATGACAAATTTATTCTTAAAGATGTTGCCTTGGTAAGCAAATTGAAGTACAACACGCTTTACGTGTCACAATTGTTGGAAGAAAATCTTGAGGTAAGCTTTAAGAAACATGCTTGCGAGTTTTAGATGCTTCGGTGATCTTGTTTTTAATATCTCTAGGTTAGGAGAGTTTTAAAGCTGATTTTAATCATTCATTGTCTCCTAATGTTAGATGTTTGGTAGCTTCGAATCTAGAGATCTTTACTTTTGGCATCGTAGATTAGGACATATTGGTTTTGATCATCTTGTTGAATTAGTGGGCCTGATCTTATTAGAAATTGCCAAATTAAAAAAGAGAAAGACTTGGTTTGTTCCCCTGTCGACATGGTAAGATGGTTCTTTGCATCACATACTCCTATTTCTGTAATTGTTACAGATGGCCCTGGTCAATTATTACACATGGACACTGTAGGTCCCTCAAGAGTACAATCTGTTGGAGGTAAGTGGTATATTCTTGTGATTGTTGATGACTATTCTAGGTTCTCTTGGGTGTTCTTCTTGGTGACTAAAGATGAGGCTTTTGGTCACTTCAAGGATTTATGTCTCAGTTAAATAATGAATTGGATGGAGCTATAAAGGTAATAAGGAGTGATAATGGTGCGAGTTTAAGAATTCATTATTTGCTACCTTTTGCTCTGAACAAGGTTTGGAACATCAATTTTCCTCTCCACGTGTTCCTCAACAGAATGGTGTTGTTGAGAGGAAGAATAGAACCTTGGTTGAGATGGCAAGGACTATGCTAGATGAACATGCCACTCCTAGGAAGTATTGGGCAGAGGCGATCTCAACTGCTTGTCATGTTTCAAACAGAGTGTTTTTGAGAGCCTCTTTGCACAAGACTTCTTATGAGCTGAGATTTGGCAAAAGGCCCAGTGTCTCTCACTTCAGAGTTTTTGGTTGCAAATGTTTTATTCTTAAACATGGTAATTTGGATAAATTTGAATCTAGATCATCTGATGGCATATTTCTTGGATATCCCCTTCATTCTCGTGGCTATCGAGTGCTTAATCTTGAAACTAACAAAATCATTGAGACTTGTGAGGTTACTTTCGATGAGGTCAGACCTTGTTCTAGAACGGAAATTTCAGGTACACAAGCTCAGGGGGAGTCCGAGAGTATTTTTCTTGATGAAGAAACTGATTTTGATTTTGGAAATGATGCTTCTCTTATACCGTCAAGTGCTGATCAAAACCCAAGTGTGGCGCCTCTTGCTAATGATGAACAGATAGCCGAAGGTGCTCAGAATATTGAAATTGGTTCAGAACCTTCTGCACCTCTGAGGATTCAGCGAGTTCATCCTCCAGAACAGATGATTGGTGACATACATGAAAGAATAACACGTTCTAAGTTCACTTCTCCTGACTCATATGCTCATTCTGTTTTTGTTGCCTCCTTTGAGCCTAATGATGTAAGTCACGCTTTATCTGATGAGTCTTGGATCAATGCCATGCATGAAGAATTAGAAAACTTTGAGCGTAATAAAGTCTGGACCTTAGTTGAACCTCCTCATGGACATAATATAATTGGAACTAAATGGGTATTTAAAATAAACAAAGTGAGGATGGTGTTGTTGTAAGAAATAAGGCTAGACTTGTTGCTCAAGGATTTTCACAGTGGAGGTCTTGATTTTGGTGAAACTTTTGCTCTGTGCGGACTTGAAGCAATTCAATTCTTTTGGCCTTTCTTTGCATCGAAAGGATTCAAATTGTTTCAAATGGATGTTAAAAGTGCTTTTCTAAATGGCTACATTGAGGAAGAGGTTTATGTTAAGCAACCACGGCTTTGAAAATCCTAAGTTTCCTAATCATGTCTACAAACCGTCAAAAGCTTTATATGGATTGAAACAAGCTCCTAGAGCATGGTATGAGAGGCTCAAGCTTTTACATTGAAAAATGATTTTCAAATGGGCAAGGTAGACAAAACTCTATTCACTTTTAGACTTGGCAATGATCTATTACTTGTTGATTTATGTGGATGATATCATCTTTGGGGCTCCTCTCATGCTTTGGTTTCCAAGTTTTGGATACTATGAGCGGGGAGTTTGAGATGAGTATGATGGGTGAGTTAACTTACTTTTTGGGGCTGCAAGTAAAATGCACAAAGCAAGGCAATTTCATTCATCAAACCAAGTATCTGAAAGACTTGCTTAGGCGTTTCGACATGGCAACTTGCAAACCCATCTCCACACCAATGGGGTCTTCAAGCGCTCTTGACCCGGATGAAGAAGGTGAAGCGATGGATCAAAAGAATACAGGAGTATGATTGGTTCTCTACTCTACTTGATCGCTTCAAGGCGGATATACACTTTCTTGTATGCTTATGCGCTCGATTTCAAGCTTCACCTCGTGCATCTCATCGACAGTGTAAAAGAATTCTCATGTATCTCCAATCCACTTTAGAATTTGGGCTTTTCTATTCATCTTCATCCTGTCTTACCTTGTGTGCATATTCGGATAGTGATTTTGCGGGGTGTAGAATTGACAGAAAAAGCACATCTGGCACATGTCACTTTTTAGGCACTTCCTTAGTGTCTTGGTCTTCACGAAAACAATCTTACATTGCTCAATCAAGCTATTGAAAGTGAGTATGTTCTTCTTCTTTGCTAGTCGCTCACGAGTTCTTTGGATCACTTCTACTCTTAGAGATTTTGGTTTAGAATTGGGTACTGTTCCACTTTACTGTGACAACACTAGTGCTATTCACATTGCTAAAAATCCAGTGCAACATTCTAGAACCAAACACATTGATATCAGATTTCACTTTCTCAGAGATCATGTGGAAAAAGGTGATATTGTTCTCCACTTTGTTGAGACTGATTTTCAGTGGGCCGATATTTTCACTAAGCCGCTTGATACTTCTCGATTTGTTCATTTGAGAAGTGAGTTGGGTGTTGTTCATCCTTTGGGCTTATTTTGAGGGGGAGCTGTGTGAATTTTCAGAAGCTTAATTATTCATTAAAGTCCAAGCCATTGAAATTAAAAGAGTAGTAGAGCTATCTTTATCATATTTGTTCATGTGCTATGTAGCCTTAATCTGGACTGGTTTATTACACATACTACATAAAGAACTAAAGCATGACTTGGCTAAAATCTTTGACTAGTTTGATTATTAGTATCACTTTATGTTGATTACTGAAAAGGATAAGCTGATTTGTGAGTCTTATTTTAAGTCTTGGATTTGTAGCAAAAATGTCTCTCACTTTGATCCTCTATTGCTCACTCAATTTGGCATGTTATAAAAGATAAAGAATCGAGAAAAAGCATTTGAAAAGATGTGTACTTCAAGTATACCATGCATAGCTGTGTACAACAATGAAAAAGGGGTACAACTCAGTGCTCAAATGAAAAGAAGTGTGCTTCAAGCATGCCATGTACAGCTATGTGTTTTTTGAAATAAGAGAAATAAAAAAAAGGGCATAAAAAGTGCTCAAAATCAAAAGAAGTATGCTTCAAGCATGCCAACCTGAAAAGAAGTATGCTACAAGCATGCCACATGCAAATAAGAATTGAAAGTGCAAACAAAGGATCACACTTGAGGCTGTAGCTCATCCAGATTTAAAATCTGTCTCCTTTGTTTGGCTTTTCACTTTTGGTGACTTCTCTTTGTGGTCATATAATCTTTTTAGTCATTGTGTGAAAAAGCTTGTCATGAATCTAAATTGACTCATTATTTGGAAATACTCGTCTGGATATGGCTTCATGGTATATGCATTTATATGATCTTGATTAGCTCCACTCACCAAATTGGCTTTGTTAATCCATTTAATCAATTTTCATAAAGCTTCTGGACTTTCACTGTTCCTGCTTCTTCTTATTATGCTCTTGATGATCACATTGCCAAAGGGGGAGAAAACTGACTAATCTGAAAAATTGAAAAAATTTCTGCAGCTGTAGCTCACTTTGCCTGGCAGCCTTGACCATTTTGTCATTTCCTTTCACTCTCTCATCTCTGAATATTGAAAGTATTGTCAATGTAGTCATCAAGGGGGAGATTGTAAGACCAAGAGGTTTTTAGTCATGATATTTGATGATGAATACATTGCCAATATGCTAGACGTAGTCTCAGTACTTAATGATGAATCTTTTGTCTCTGGAACACGTTTTTGATCTCAATTGGTGACTTGATTCAGAGCTCTGTTTAGTTCTGCTGAAAATGAGCTTTTGTCAGGATAACCGGTAGTACCGCACATCATTTTCTCAGAAGTGTTTTGCGCGAACTGTTGGATCTTGATCCAACGGTTGATATTGAGTTGAACGTTCGGACCATCCGAACGGTAGCGCGTTTTCTGAGCATCGGATTGAAATCTGACGGTGTTCACTGAGTTTGAACGGTGGTTTGCTGAATCGTTAGATCGTGATCCAACGGATGCAATCAAGTGGGCTGTTCGGACCATCCGAACGGTAGCGCGTTTTCTGAGCATCGGATTGAAATCTGACGGTGTTCACTGAGTTTTAACGGTGGTTTGCTGAATCGTTAGATCGTGATCCAACGAATGCAATCAAGTGGGCTGTTCGGACCATCCGAACGGTAGCGCGTTTTCTGAGCGTCGGATTGAAATCTGACAGTGTGGATCGTGTGAGACGTTCGGACCGTCCGAACGTGCCTCAAATCCAACGGTTGAAACCCTTGGTCCGAACGGCCCATGAATCTGGAGCGTCCACGTGTCAAAGGACGTTGTTCTGAGGACTTTGCGAAATTGACTGCGGGTTTGTTGATTTCGTTTGCTCTATCTAATTGCTTGATGCATGATAGTGTCTGAGTGTGTGTGTGAACTAATGGATGGTCAAGTTGGAGAACTTTTGCCATGGTTGTGGTTGCTTTGATCTTTGCATGTGCAGGTTGAGCGTGAAGAAACTATGGTCGTGATGAGGAGGACTCGGACTAGGGTTGGGAGATCTTAGGTCTTTGTGGTCATGGATATTGCGAGATGGTTGAGATCGCTACCGAGCACGTGGAGATCAAGGGACACGGCTGAAGCTACGGGATGGAGTCCCGGAGGCTTACGGTGTGGGAGTTTTGAAATTGTTGACAGATTTGGAAGGAGTCCGAATCTGAGTTGCTGAGATAGAGTTCAGATGTGTGTCATGTTGGACATAGATAGGACTCTATGCTATAAAAGGAGACAGAGGTGCGGTTTGTGTATGGCTTTTGTGATTTTTAGGGTTCTTGAATCTTGGTTGAGTTATTGGTCGTAGCTTGATGTTGATTGATAAGCACTTTGTAGACACAAATCGAGAGAGATTGTGAGTTCCTCTTGGTTGGGATTGTGAGTGGTGCTTGCTAAGCACTTTGTAGACACAAATCGAGAGAGATAAATAAAAGATCGAAATTACTTCTATATTGATTCTTGATTTGTTGTTTTCATGCTTAGAAAAGAGCGTGCAAAGCCAAATCTGCTTGGTTGTTTTTGCTTCTTGATCTCGATTGATTACTTGAAGAGTTTTGTTGGAGAGTTATTGTTCACAAGAAGAAGATTTAAATTAGGGGTCAATCCAAGACAATTCAAAGCAATCATTCAACCCCCAAAAACATTTTTAAATCTGATTGCCATTACGATCCTACAAGCTCCTAGACAGGATAATTCTCATGTTCTTGTGACCATTACTCATGATAGGAATGCAAATAGAATCAAGGATAACACTTACGCTTTGCATACTACTCATGACGTGTGTCTCGATCTTGGGTTCCCAAGTCTGTTTAACTAACTTGATGTCGAGACACATCGTTCTTCTGTGCCTTGAGTTTTCAGGATTGCCGCGGAAAGAGGAAGGGCACGTACTTTGTCGACTCCGACTATTCACGTCATATTGCCGGAGACTCAAGATGGTTCACCTCCTTCACGCGGTCGACGGGTTTCAAGTATCTTCGAGAACTTCCCATCGCCAGGCCTTTAAGTTCATATTCAGGTATTTAACTTTACCCTCTTATATGGCATTTGGTATTTCCGCCTTTCAGCTTTGTTCATTCGGGGGTTTTTCTTATCCTGTTTGTGCTGGCTGTCGGCTAGATAGGAAGAGTATCTCAGGCGCTTGTCACTCACTAGGCACTTCTCTTGTCTTTTTGATTTTTTTATCCTCTCCAAGCCTTTAGACCCAACTAGGTTTGCCACCTTGAGAAGCGAGTTAGGGGTAATTTATCCCTATGGGTTGGTTTGAGGGGGAGTTTGATCTTTTCTGATCTTTCCTTGTTCTTTTGATCTTTTATTGTTCTTTCTCTGAACTTAGTGATCTTTTTGAACTTTTTAGGTTTTTAGGCTTTTTATTGCATCTCATTGTATCATATTGCATTCATATGAAAAATACATCAAGTGGTTTGAAAAATCCAAAAAGATGCATTGTAATATAAGATTTTACCTTATCTTTTAAAATTGATGAAGCTTTGCCTATTACCCTTTGGAGCTCTAGTACTTCAATTCGTGCTCAATGTCATGTTCAGTTCTTTAACTTGCTAGAATTATCATGCTTTTACATGTGTAGATAAGTCTTTGCTATATGAGCTAGAACTTTAAAACAACTCGAACTAAGAAATTGCAATTTGTGGATGTTTTAGCGAGTTGCGCAATTAGTGCTTCTCTTGTGATATTGGTCCTGTCAGAATTGCTTTGTTAGCTCTTTGATCTAAAATTGACCATTACTTGAGCTTTTGTGTTCTTGAGATTCTAAAACTGCTCATGTGAAAAATGAAAATCAAGATTGTCTTATGCTTAAATTGTGCCAAACTATTCTTACGAGACTGCTTGTCAAATGACATGAACTTGGAGATAGTTTGATGAACCAGACGATCTCATGAGGACTGCTTGTCAGAAATGACATGAACCTCAATATTTGTCGCCCTGGTAGAAGCTTAGAAAGAGTTTGTGGATGGCTCCTAGTCCAGGATCTTCTTTACTAAGATATACCTTTAATCAACTTCAGTGAAGCTTAGGATGAGTTTGTGGATGGCTCCTAGTCCAGGATCTTGTCACTAAGTTAGATCATTAGTCAACTTCAATATTCAATGCATATGAGAAAAATGTTGTCAAATGGGCTTTTACAAATATTGAACAAAATGATTCAATACAGGACCTGATTGACTCTTAATGTGGTCTTTGTTAGATTTTTGATCTCACTTTGACATTTTGACATGGCCAATTTCACTTTAGGATCCTGTTGATGAACTTCTTTGAATTTGAAGCGTTGCTTAAATTGATCAAATCTCTCGCTTTACTTTTGAGCCTTTGTGCTTAGCTTTGATATACATGTCTTACCATGATCTTGCTAGTCTTTATCGGGCTTGATATCTTTGTTTGTGCAATATTAGAAATACTGGCTAGCTCTTTTGGGTAATCTCCAAAGCTTCTTGTAATCAAAAAATTGAAAAAATACAAAAATAAAACCACTCCATTGCACTTCATGCATACTCCTCTTTATGCTTCTTTTGTTTTTGCTTCTTTCTTTATTCTCTATTTGTTATCTCTAGATGAGAGGAAGGCGTGATTCCTTGATGAATCCATTGTCAAAGGGGGAGAAGATGTGTTAATGAGAAGATATTTCATTGTTGGGGGAGAAGATTTATACAAAGGGGGATAAAGTTGGAGATATATATATCATTGTTTTACAAAGGGGGAGAAACTAAAAATTTGAAAGTTTCTGAAATTTGAGGATCATAGTGAGGGGAAGTTCTTGAGTTGCATTCTTATTGCCTTATTGAATATTCTGAACTTGAATTGCATTCTTTTATACTCACAATGATCATAGGTCAATCGAACAATTGTTCTTTCATATGGACCTACTGTGAGAATTTTGACTCTTTTAAAATCAAAGCTTTTATGCTTTCTCTTGCCTTATCTCACATGCCTATACTATTCTGATGCCAGCTTGGTCATTTACATTGCTTTCTCTTACTTATGGACCAAGTTGTGCCTTTGTGCGAAAACTGCGAGTAAACTCGTTTTCAAACCTCTTACCTACATTTTCTGGATTATTACCAATGTGTTCATCAAGGGGGAGATTGTGGATATCATGGGGATATGTTCCAGATCTTAGGATGATGTGACAATTGGCAATGGTGTTTACGGTTTGTCGTTTCACGAGTTTTCGACAAAGTTTCAGGCATTCTGGACAGGGGCGGTCCGACCGGTCCTAGCACGGTGGTCCGACCGATCCCAAATCGGTCGAGCCGAGGCCATGTCTGCGTGATCGAACCTATTGTGACCTAAAAGTGATCAAAACAGTGGGCCAAAAATAGGTGTTGTAGGCAAGTGAGGGATCCCAATGCACTTGGTCTCATGATTTTGGAGTCTCGATGAAGAAGTTCTATTCAATTTAAGTTTTGAAGGTTTGAATTTCAGGGGCATGAATTTGGCTAAGTCCTAGGAGGCGGTCCGACCGCTCACATGGAGCGGTCCGACCGGTTTCTTGAATGTCCGCCAACCGTGGCGATGGTGTTTTGTTAGGTCAAAGTCATTGGTTTCATGGCATATGTTTTGCATGATGCATGTTTTGACTAACATGGGTCAAGTTGTGAAGAACTTGTTCCGGATTCGGGGTTGCTTTGTCTATGGTTGTGCAGGTTGCTTGATGGTCAACGACGGTCAATGGCGAGGAGGATCGGGACTAGACTTGGAGAGTTGAGGTCGAGCGATCGGCGATGCGGGTGAGTCAATGACTCAAGCGTGACACAAGATGGACAAGGGTGACCTATTGGCAAATCCATGGCGCATGGTGAAGCGGTTTAGGTCAAAAGATTAAAGACGGCGCTTTGCGAAGCGTGCGTGTGTGACCCGTTTGTTAGTGGGCCTTAACGGGAGCCCAATTAAGTCAAACCCTAGAGAGTTCTAGGCCTCCACTATAAATAGGAGGAGGTGGTGGCTGCACCCTCTCTCTCGCTTCTTTATGTTTCAAAACCCTAATTGTCTTAGGGAGAGTTGAGGCGGAGGCTAGAGCTTTTGTTGGTTTGAGGTGAATTTCGTGATCTGGGATTGACCACTGATCCATGATGGTGTGGGTGTAATCCAGCAACGATCACGTTCTTAATCTATGCAAGGTTTGCTTGAGGTGTATTAGCTTGCTGTGATGTGTTGGAACCCATCTAGGATCAATTTGATCATCAATCACCAACGAGCAAGCGATTGGATCTAGTTTTCACCTTTGCCCGGTTTTGCACCCTTCTTCAATCAGATCGTAAAAGATCTTTGTTCGTCGAAGAATTATCATATTTGTTGATTGGAATAGGTCCTTAATATCATAGAGAAGGTGTGTGCAAAGTTTCATGAAGTTTGGAGTTGAGAATCAAAAGTTAGACCTAATTGCAACTTCGTCATCGAGTACATTTTTTCTGTTTCGAGCTCTGCCACAGACCGCCCCACACCAAAGGTCAGACCGATTTGGTGCCGGTCAGACCGCCAGTATAACAGCGGTCAGACCGGCCAGCCTCTGTTAGATTTGATTCTTGCTGATTTTTGTCGCATTGCTTAGGGGTTTAATTGGATTCTGTAATACCCCAAAAGTAAATCGGCGTACTAGAAGAAGTTTCAGAAGAAGGAGCTAATGGGAGAATCTGAATCGTTTTTTCTTCAGGGGGTTTTCTGTGTTTTTTCAGCAACCTGGACTCTGGGCCTCAGCCCAGGGTGGCCCATGAGGGGGCTGGCCAAAGGGGTGTATCTCTCCCTAAACCCTAAAACCCCTTCCCCCTTCCCTTTTCCCCTCCCCAAGCCGCCACCCCCTCCTCCCCCTCTCCAACCGGCCGCCACCCTCGTCCCTGCAGTACAGCGCTTTTGTTCGTCAGATTTGGGTAAGTTCCGTACGTTTTCTGATCTTCTCACCTCTTAGAAAGTTGTAGCCCTTGGTCTTAGCTTTCTTTTGGCACCGAGATCATTTGATTTGGAGTTACGGTTTAGGAGATATGGTAGTTTTACCGCGACTGTCCAGGAGAGCTGACGTGATTTGGCAGATTTTCTTGTCGGGCCATTATGATTTACTTAGAGGCCGAATCTGGTATTTTCGTCTTCTAGAGTTTTGTTCCTGATGTCGTTATCTTTCTTTTGGCACCGAGATCACTTGATTCCACCTTACGGTTTAGGAGATATGAATTTTTAATAGCGTGCTGTCCTGTCTGCCTGAGAATTTGGAACTGTCGGTTTGCCCCTCGGTTTTGATCTAGTTAGAGTCAGATTCAGAACTTCCACCCAACTAGGTTATTGTAGCCCTTTAAATTATCTTTCCAAGTTGATAAACATCATCTCAATTGGATCTGTAGATTAAAAGTTATGCCATTTTCTTTACCACTGTTCTGAAATCTGGGCAGATATCTGTTAGTGTTTTCAACTGTTGTTTATGCCACTGTTTTGGCCGAATCAAAGGATTTCACCAACTAGAGTTTCGTAGCCTGTTACGTTAAAAGTATTTGAGCACTGGTTTCAAGTCATTCGAGTTATAGATATTTAATTACGATTTTTCTCGTACTGCTGATCAGAAGGGCGATATTGGCTGATTAGTTAATTCGTCATTTTGAGATTTTGGTTATGTTGATTAGATAGAGGTTATGGTAAAACGCTTGTAGCCACGTCATAACTTATTATTCTTATTTGAATAAATATTTGTGTAGGCGGCGGGCGGAGTGGAGAAATTCCGTCGTTGCCTCCTAACTCGTCACAGCGCGGAAGGCAAGTACATGGTAGAGTGGTGAACAATGGGTTGTTCACCATGATCATTGTTGTTACTTATCATGCTATTTATTATGCTTTCGTTCAGCTTATTCTTATACATGATATTGATGACCTTGAGTGAATAAGATTATGATATTGAGATAATGAGGAGGAGATATTGAGTTAATGAGATGGACTATGTTGATGAATAAATAAAGATATCGCATTATTTACATTCATCATGACAGGGTTGCATGAGCAGTCGGTGAGAAAGTCATGTAACTATTCGGTGAGGTCGGTGAGAAAGATACATGACTAGTCCGGAGAGCTCTAGATAAAATCCTACTTTGGTAGGGACTTCACGGGAGTGAAGGATAGAGTGTGTCATCGACGGGTGAATACTCCGCTATACCGGTATCAGCTGATGAGATGCATATGAGCATGAGCATGTTGGTGCATTCGCATATCTAAGTAAATTGTTAAATTGTGCAACTTTACCTATATGGAATATGGCTTGTTTGTTTGAGAATGATAATGGCATTAACTAAATGGATGATGATGATAACTTTGATTATGGTTAATAAACTATTGTTTATGGCTTTATTATGTATTTGCTGAGTCTTGGACTCATTCTTGCTCTATTGTTGTTTTTAGGTGACCAAGGTGATGACGTTTTACTCGGGAAGGGCTAGCGACTTGGAATCATGCACTTCACCCAATTATTTGATTCATTGGACATGAGAAACTTTTAGAATAACATGAATATTTATATCTAGGACATGATGGTATTGAATAACCATAGATACTTGGTTTAGGTTAATCTTGGTTTATTATTTTGCTATGCTCCTAGGTCTAATTTATTTATGATTGTCATAGTGTTATGCTTGTGTTAATGCGACCCGTGGATGGGTTTTAATGTTGTTATGCTTGCTGAAATTTCACAGTGTGTTGATCTATAATAGATGATAAGAGTAGTTTGGTGGC
Organism: Hsuehochloa calcarea; assembly: GCA_036346395.1. Taxonomy (NCBI): domain Eukaryota; kingdom Viridiplantae; phylum Streptophyta; class Magnoliopsida; order Poales; family Poaceae; genus Hsuehochloa; species Hsuehochloa calcarea. Next base: position 8,732,079 of record CM070605.1, on the reverse strand, counting down.
ATTCCAGGCTCAGTGTTGGGCTGGGGTGTTACAGTTGGTATCAGAGCGGGCTTCAGGTCCGTGGTGAATAGATTAATAACTTAGTTAACCTAAAATTGCTAAAACTTGTTTTAGGACTTGTAAAATATACCAAAATTTGATAATGGTTAATTAACTTAAAATTTTGACACAATGGTGCACAGTAGGATGGGAATGGGATGAGTATCGCATTTACGCTTCCGTTATGTTGTATTGATGATTTATGTTATGAATTGGTTCTGACTACTTATGATTTGATTATGTGATTGCTATGGGTCATGATAGTCGAGAGGTAGAGATTGTGGTGGTGGCCATAGGCATGGCCAAGTTATATCACCGTTTGTTGTATGATAGTGGTGAAGTGTTTACATCGGGTAACTTAGTTACAGGTGTTGAGGATATATTTCTTTAGAAAAGTTATTTTCTTCCTTGAGTTTGAATTTGATTATTCCTGTTATAGTTGCGGTTGATGAATTTTCTTGGGTTAGTATTTACAATGCAGTTGATGTATTTTCATTGGTCTTTGTTGGTTATATTAAGTTATTATTTGTTCTCCGATCGTTGATCTTGTTGTTTCTTGTGAACGTCGTTAATTTGCAAGGTTGATCTTTTCACGAGAGATATGCCTTTCTTGTTGGGAGAAAATGACTCATTTGTTAGCTTGCTATTTTGGATAACGAAAGTTTTCTTTTTCAAGTCCTTTAACATGTGGAAGCTTTGACCCAATGTATTTCTTTTGGGTATTTTGAGTATTGAAGTTGAATGCTTCTCTGTTATAAAAGAAAATATTAAAACCCTTTAGCGATGTCTTGTTGTGGTTAAGTTAAAGGTTGTAATTAAATAAATTAATAGATATGGTATGTGTTATCAAGTTGGGTCTGTAGTGTGGTGTATAATCAATCTTAACCAAGAACCTTGGAAGGAAAGTTGATTAACTTGATGGTGTCATGTGGTAGTTCTTGATGAACTATGATTAATAGTATGGCTATACCTAATTGGATTAAAAGGAGTTATTAAGAATTGTAGAACAGTGATGACCGGTATGATCATTAAAATTATGTAGTTTTGCTAAACTTGTTGGATTAGTTCGTCTCAGTGGATTAATCTTACTGTGTGGGAAGGAAAAGTTGGGGAGATGCTAGATTATTACCATAGTGGATATTAATCTTGGAGTTATCTTATCTGTAGATACTAGATGATTTTATATTAGGGAAGGAGTTTCTAGATAGTTATTTTAACTAGAATAACTGGACGAATTTGGTTGCGAGTTGTTGAGACTTTTGATCGATGGAAGGCTATGATTTTGGAAGTTTTGTTGGGATTTTGCAATCGAAATATGAATATGAGGATGGACAGTTGAACATGTATTTGTGATTGTTCATGTGATTTGAAAAGGAAAGTAGGTAGCATCTAGATTTCTTGATAAAACCAGTTGATAGCAACAGTGGTTGGAGTGCAACAATTGTGTATTGACGTTTGGTGTTGAGCATCTATAAGAGGTGAACTGTGGGATTAATTGGTGGCCTATGCTTTCATGATAGTGGAATTGTCAGACGATAGCATGTCCATAATGAAAGGGTTTTGGTATAACATTTTGATTTGTGTAGTAGATCTCTGCTAAAATAAAGTTGTTGTTGTAGTAGTTTGTAAGCTTTTGGTGGACTCTCGATTTGAGGACGAGATGATAAAGTAGTATGAAACAATTTGGTGAGTTTTTAGAGAGCTGCACAATGGAAGGGTAGACTATGATGAATTTTCGTTAACAGTGTATTATTCTGGATGTTAGTAAGATTATCAGCAATAGATTGGTAGTGTGTTGTCGATTCTTATAGAAAGAAGGTAATTTGATCGTCACTCGTGGTATCGCTCAAATGAAAATTTTCAAGTTTTGCATCCGTGATCTTTTGTAGTTCATGGTTTATGTAGTAGCTGGGATTGGATTGAGCAAGTGACTTGTTGGAAAGCTTTATTGGTTCTTAAGTGATTCATGTGATTTGGTCTTACAACTTTTCTTGTTTGAGTGGGCAACGTGACGTTATAATAAAAAAGAATTACTTTCTTTGTTAAAGAAAGAGTGAAGTAGAAGTATTCGAGATCGAAGTCAAGTTTTGTAACTCGTAGTTTACTTGAAGTGTGACTAAACTTTCTATTTTTGCCCCATAGGAGTTTCTCGATTTTCAAAAGTGGTGCTTTGTTTTATTTGAGATTTCATATTCTCTTTTTGTGGGACTTGTGCCCTCAATTGTGGTCTCCGCTTTTGCTTTTCCGAGATCCTTGTTATTTGTCTATTTCTCCCGGTCTTATGATTGTTGCGAAAAGAAAATATTTTTTTCCCGGGTGCTGAAAAAAACATTTTATTTTCCACTTCATCAATTTGTTTTACAAAACCTTATGGGGTATAGAGTGACATCCGGTTAGTAGTGGTCAAGTATATGTTGAGGTGAGACCTGATGTTGTAAGTTATTTCAAGAGCATTGGAGGAAGAATTGATTTTGTGATATAAATCTTGTAGAGAATTGGATCCAAAAGGAATGATGGTCGTTGAGGTAAAACTGATTTTGTTGTTACAACTAGTAAAACCAATAGTGAATTGTAATTCAAGAACCCTTGTTCATGTCGGTGGAATATTGAAATATTACAAAGTTTGAAACTTGGTCAATTAGTTAAAGTCTTGCGAATGTCTATGTTGCGGTCGTGTGGGTGAAATGGAATAGTGTGGTTTAGTGGGTTCAAGTTTGGTGAAGCTAATCACATTAGGCAGTTACTTGATTAGTGAGGAATATTGATATTAATGATTGAGGATATTGTTTGGATTCTAGGAATTTTAGTTATCCGATCAAAGAATTTCCTATCAAGTATACCAAAAGTTAATTGTAAGAGTCTTAGAGGTTGAATATGGGCTTTACATTTTTATGCTAGACCTTGGTCACACAATGAGTGTGTGTAAAGAAAGTGGAATAATAGAGTTTCTGAGCAAAGGAATGATCATTGATAGAACCTTTACGATGTAGTACATGAGCGTGTACCGAGGATTACGAGTTGTTCTTGAAAATTAGAGGTAATGTGATTGTGTGAGATCTATTTTGTGGCGCTTTGGGTGCCTTCAATCAAATTAATGTTGATTAGTAGAATGAGATGCCTAGACTAATTGGAGGATTCAATGGAGCCTCTTCACAATGGTGTTAATGATGTATTTCAGTTTGAGCATAATTTGAGGATGTTCAATTAAAAGGTTTAAGCACATGTGGTATGCGATGAATTCAATTCCAAGGTTCGAGAGAAGTTTTACTTCTAAAGAGAAACCGAGGAAAAGGATGTTTACTCGGTTAGTGAAGCGTTTTCTGATTTCGTTTGAGTTATGTGTTGTTGATCGTTGTTTTCCGTAACTGAGTTGGCGTTGTGTTGGCATGTCGATTCATTTTAATTCGGACAAACCAAAAGAAGTATTTGATTTGGGCATTCGAGTGGTTTCTTCTTTGGCTGTCGTGGTGTTCATTCGTAAACTGCCTATTTAGAAAATGGATTTGTTTTCGTGTTGAAATGTCAAATTTTGGGATTTATCCTTTTTGGTGGAGAGTTAGCACTGCGTGGATGCGATGAGGACTCTCTAGTTCCAGTTGGATTCTCTTGGTTTCTGAAAATTTCAGAAATTTGAAAGTTGGCTTATCGCGTTGACCGTCCCGGTCCTTATGCGAAGCACGCATCGCTTGGTGTGCTCGAGTGTTAAGTGAGTAATCGAGCAATTCCAAGCTTGGGATATCGTTATTTCATTCGATTGCAGCTTCTTTCGGAAGATCGGTGAGTAGATTCGGGGTCGAATCCTGTTTAAGGGGGGTAGAATGTAATACCCCAAAAGTAAATCGGCGTACTAGAAGAAGTTTCAGAAGAAGGAGCTAATGGGAGAATCTGAATCGTTTTTTCTTCAGGGGGTTTTCTGTGTTTTTTCAGCAACCTGGACTCTGGGCCTCAGCCCAGGGTGGCCCATGAGGGGGCTGGCCAAAGGGGTGTATCTCTCCCCCCCTAAACCCTAAAACCCTTCCCCTTTTCCTCCCCAAGCCGCCACCCCTCCTCCCCTCTCCAACCGGCCGCCACCCTCGTCCCTGCAGTACATCGCTTTTGTTCGTCAGATTTGGGTAAGTTCCGTACGTTTTCTGATCTTCTCACCTCTTAGAAAGTTGTAGCCCTTGGTCTTAGCTTTCTTTTGGCACCGAGATCATTTAATTTGGAGTTTTGTTTAGGAGATATGGTAGTTTTACCGCGACTGTCCAGGAGAGCTGACGTGATTTGGCAGATTTTCTTGTCGGGCCATTATGATTTACTTAGAGGCCGAATCTGGTATTTTCGTCTTCTAGAGTTTTGTTCCTGATGTCGTTATCTTTCTTTTGGCACCGAGATCACTTGATTCCACCTTACGGTTTAGGAGATATGAATTTTTAATCGCGTGCTGTCCTGTCTGCCTGAGAATTTGGAACTGTCGGTTTGCCCCTCGGTTTTGATCTAGTTAGAGTCAGATTCAGAACTTCCACCCAACTAGGTTATTGTATCCCTTTAAATTATCTTTCCAAGTTGATAAAGATCATCTCAATTGGATCTGTAGATTAAAAGTTATGCCATTTTCTTTACCACTGTTCTGAAATCTGGGCAGATATCTGTTAGTGTTTTCAACTGTTGTTTATGCCACTGTTTTGGCCGAATCAAAGGATTTCACCAACTAGAGTTTCGTAGCCTGTTACGTTAAAAGTATTTGAGCACTGGTTTCAAGTCATTCGGAGTTATAGATATTTAATTACGATTTTTCTCGTACTGCTGATCAGAAGGGCCGATATTGGCTGATTAGTTAATTCGTCATTTTGAGATTTTGGTTATGTTGATTAGATAGAGGGTTATGGTAAAACGCTTGTAGCCACGTCATAACTTATTATTCTTATTTCGAATAAATATTTGTGTAGGCGGCGGGGCAGGGAGTGGAGAAATTCCGTCGTTGCCTCCTAACTCGTCACAGCGCGGAAGGCAAGTACATGGTAGAGTGGTGAACAATGGGTTGTTCACCATGATCATTGTTGTTACTTATCATGCTATTTATTATGCTTTCGTTCAGCTTATTCTTATACATGATATTGATGACCTTGAGTGAATAAGATTATGATATTGAGATAATGAGGAGGAGATATTGAGTTAATGAGATGGACTATGTTGATGAATAAATAAAGATGTCGCATCATTTACATTCATCATGACAGGGGTTGCATGAGCCAGGTCGGTGAGAAAGTCATGTAACTATTCCGGTGAGGTCGGTGAGAAAGATACATGACTAGTCCGGAGAGCTCTAGATAAAATCCTACTTTGGTAGGGACTTCACGGGAGTGAAGGATAGAGTGTGTCATCGACGGGTGAACACTCAGCTATACCCAGTATCGGTGATGAGATGCATATGAGCATGAGCATGTTGGTGCATTCGCATATCTAAGTAAATTGTTAAATTGTGCAACTTTACCTATATGGAATATGGCTTGTTTGTTTGAGAATGATAATGGCATTAACTAAATGGATGATGATGATAACTTTGATTATGGTTAATAAACTATTGTTTATGGCTTTATTATGTATTTGCTTGAGTCTTGGACTCATTCTTGCTCTATTGTTGTTTTTAGGTGACCAAAGGATGACGTTTTACTCGGGAAGGGCTAGCGCACTTGGAATCATGCACTTCACCCAATTATTTGATTCATTGGACATGAGAAACTTTTAGAATAACATGAATATTTATATCTAGGACATGATGGTATTGAATAACCATAGATACTTGGTTTATGTTAATCTTGGTTTATTATTTTGCTATGCTCCTAGGTCTAATTTATTTATGATTGTCATAGTGTTATGCTTGTGTTAATGCGACCCGTGGATGGGTTTTAATGTTGTTATGCTTGCTGAAATTTCACAGTGTGTTGATGTATAATAGATGATAAGAGTAGTTTGGTGGCATTCCAGGCTCAGTGTTGGGTGGGGTGTTACAGTTGGTATCAGAGCGGGCTTCAGGTCCGTGGTGAATAGATTAATAACTTAGTTAACCTAAAATTGCTAAAACTTGTTTTAGGACTTGTAAAATAAACCAAAATTTGATAATGGTTAATTAACTTAAAATTTTGACACAATGGTGCACAGTAGGATGGGAATGGGATGAGTATCGCATTTACGCTTCCGTTATGTTGTATTGATGATTTATGTTATGAATTGGTTCTGACTACTTATGATTTGATTATGTGATTGCTATGGGTCATGATAGTCGAGAGGTAGAGATTGTGGTGGTGGCCATAGGCATGGCCAAGTTATATCACCGTTTGTTGTATGATAGTGGTGAAGTGTTTACATCGGGTAACTTAGTTACAGGTGTTGAGGATATATTTCTTTAGAAAAGTTATTTTCTTCCTTGAGTTTGAATTTGATTATTCCTGTTATAGTTGCGGTTGATGAATTTTCTTGGGTTAGTATTTACAATGCAGTTGATGTATTTTCATTGGTCTTTGTTGGTTATATTAAGTTATTATTTGTTCTCCTGACTGTTGATCTGTTGTTGTTTCTTGTGAACGTCGTTAATTTGCAAGGTTGATCTTTTCACGAGAGATATGCCTTTCTTGTTGGGAGAAAATGACTCATTTGTTAGCTTGCTATTTTGGATAACGAAAGTTTTCTTTTTCAAGTCCTTTAACATGTGGAAGCTTTGACCCAATGTATTTCTTTTGGGTATTTTGAGTATTGAAGTTGAATGCTTCTCTGTTATAAAAGAAAATATTAAAACCCTTTAGCGATGTCTTGTTGTGGTTAAGTTAAAGGTTGTAATTAAATAAATTAATAGATATGGTATGTGTTATCAAGTTGGGTCTGTAGTGTGGTGTATAATCAATCTTAACCAAGAACCTTGGAAGGAAAGTTGATTAACTTGATGGTGTCATGTGGTAGTTCTTGATGAACTATGATTAATAGTATGGCTATACCTAATTGGATTAAAAGGAGTTATTAAGAATTGTAGAACAGTGATGACCGGTATGATCATTAAAATTATTTAGTTTTGCTAAACTTGTTGGATTAGTTGGTCTCAGTGGATTAATCTTACTGTGTGGGAAGGAAAAGTTGGGGAGATGCTAGATTATTACCATAGTGGATATTAATCTTGGAGTTATCTTATCTGTAGATACTAGATGATTTTATATTAGGGAAGGAGTTTCTAGATAGTTATTTTAACTAGAATAATTGGACGAATTTGGTTGCAGAGTTGTTGAGACTTTTTGATCGATGGAAGGCTATGATTTTGGAAGTTTTGTTGGGATTTTGCACTGAAATATGAATATGAGGATGGACAGTTGAACATGTATTTGTGATTGTTCATGTGATTTGAAAAGGAAAGTAGGTAGCATCTAGATTTCTTGATAAAACCAGTTGATAGCAACAGTGGTTGGAGTGCAACAATTGTGTATTGACGTTTGGTGTTGAGCATCTATAAGAGGTGAACTGTGGGATTAATTGGTGGCCTATGCTTTCATGATAGTGGAATTGTCAGACGATAGCATGTCCATAATGAAAGGGTTTCGGTATAACATTTTGATTTGTGTAGTAGATCTCTGCTAAAATAAAGCTGTTGTTGTAGTAGTTTGTAAGCTTTTGGTGGACTCTCGATTTGAGGACGAGATGATAAAGTAGTATGAAACAATTTGGTGAGTTTTTAGAGAGCTGCACAATGGAAGGGTAGACTATGATGAATTTTCGTTAACAGTGTATTATTCTGGATGTTAGTAAGATTATCAGCAATAGATTGGTAGTGTGTTGTCGATTCTTATAGAAAGAAGGTAATTTGATCGTCACTCGTGGTATCGCTCAAATGAAAATTTTCAAGTTTTGCATCCGTGATCTTTTGTAGTTCATGGTTTATGTAGTAGCTGGGATTGGATTGAGCAAGTGACTTGTTGGAAAGCTTTATTGGTTCTTAAGTGATTCATGTGATTTGGTCTTACAACTTTTCTTGTTTGAGTGGGCAACGTGACGTTATAATAAAAAGAATTACTTTCTTTGTTAAAGAAAGAGTGAAGTAGAAGTATTCGAGATCGAAGTCAAGTTTTGTAACTCGTAGTTTACTTGAAGTGTGACTAAACTTTCTATTTTTGCCCCATAGGAGTTTCTCGATTTTCAAAAGTGGTGCTTTGTTTTATTTGAGATTTCATATTCTCTTTTTGTGGGACTTGTGCCCTCAATTGTGGTCTCCGCTTTTGCTTTTCCGAGATCCTTGTTATTTGTCTATTTCTCCCGGTCTTATGATTGTTGCGAAAAGAAAATATTTTTTTCCGGGTGCTGAAAAAAAACATTTTATTTGCCACTTCATCAATTTGTTTTACAAAACCTTATGGGGTATACAGTGGCATCCGGTTAGTAGTGGTCAAGTATATGTTGATGTGAGACCTGATGTTGTAAGTTATTTCAAGAGCATTGGAGGAAGAATTGATTTTGTGATATAAATCTTGTAGAGAATTGGATCCAAAAGGAATGATGGTCGTTGAGGTAAAACTGATTTTGTTGTTACAACTAGTAAAACCAATAGTGAATTGTAATTCAAGAACCCTTGTTCATGTCGGTGGAATATTGAAATATTCAAAAGTTTGAAACTTGGTCAATTAGTTAAAGTCTTGCGAATGTCTATGTTGCGGTCGTGTGGGTGAAATGGAATAGTGTGGTTTAGTGGGTTCAAGTTTGGTGAAGCTAATCACATTAGGCAGTTACTTGATTAGTGAGGAATATTGATATTAATGATTGAGGATATTATTTGGATTCTAGGAATTTTAGTTATCCGATCAAAGAATTTCCTATCAAGTATACCAAAAGTTAATTGTAAGAGTCTTAGAGGTTGAATATGGGCTTTACATTTTTATGCTAGACCTTGGTCACACAATGAGTGTGTGTAAAGAAAGTGGAATAATAGAGTTTCTGAGCGATGGAATGATCATTGATAGAACCTTTCGATGTAGTACATGAGCGTGTGTCTTGAGGATTCGAGTTGTTCTTGAAAATTAGAGGTAATGTGATTGTGTGAGATCTATTTTGTGGCGCTTTGGGTGCCTTCAATCAAATTAATGTTGATTAGTAGAATGAGATGCCTAGACTAATTGGAGGATTCAATGGAGCCTCTTCACAATGGTGTTAATGATGTATTTCAGTTTGAGCATAATTTGAGGATGTTCAATTAAAAGGTTTAAGCACATGTGGTATGCGATGAATTCGAATTCCAAGGTTCGAGAGAAGTTTTACTTCTAAAGAGAAACCGAGGAAAAGGATGTTTACTCGGTTAGTGAAGCGTTTTCTGATTTCGTTTGAGTTATGTGTTGTTGATTGTTGTTTTCCATAATCTGAGTTGGCGTTGTGTTGGCATGTCGATTCATTTTAATTGCATAAACCAAAAGAAGTATTTGATTTGGGCATTCGAGTGGTTTCTTCTTTGGTCGTGGTGTTCATTCGTAAAGCGCCTATTTAGAAAATGGATTTGTTTTCGTGTTGAAATGTCAAATTTTGGGATTTATCCTTTTGGTGGAGAGTTAGCATTGCGTGGATGCGATGAGGACTCTCTAGTTCGAGTTGGATTCTCTTGGTTTCAAAATTTCAGAAATTTGAAAGTTGGCTTATCGCGTTGACCGTCTCGGGTCCTTATGCGATCACGCATCGTTTGGTGTGCTCGAGTGTTAAGTGAGTAACCGATCAATTCCAAGCTTGGGATATCGTTATTTCATTCGATTGCGATTCTTTCGGAAGATCGGTGAGTAGATTCGGTCGAATCTGTTTAAGGGGTAGAATGTAATACCCCAAAAGTAAATCGTACTAGAAGAAGTTTGTAAGAAGGAGCTAATGGGAGAATCTGAATCGTTTTTTCTTCAGGGGGTTTTCTGTGTTTTTTCAGCAACCTGGACTCTGGGCCTCAGCCCAGGGTGGCCCATGAGGGGGCTGGCCAAAGGGGTGTATCTCTCCCCCCCTAAACCCTAAAACCCCTTCCCCTTCCCCTTTCCCTCCCCAAGCCGCCACCCCCTCCTCCCCCTCTCCAACCGGCCGCCACCCTCGTCCCTGCAGTACATCGCTTTTGTTCGTCAGATTTGGGTAAGTTCCGTACGTTTTCTGATCTTCTCACCTCTTAGAAAGTTGTAGCCCTTGGTCTTAGCTTTCTTTTGGCACCGAGATCATTTGATTTGGAGTTACGGTTTAGGAGATATGGTAGTTTTACCGCGACTGTCCAGGAGAGCTGACGTGATTTGGCAGATTTTATTGTCGGGCCATTATGATTTACTTAGAGGCCGAATCTGGTATTTTCGTCTTCTAGAGTTTTGTTCCTGATGTCGTTATCTTTCTTTTGGCACCGATATCACTTGATTCCACCTTACGGTTTAGGAGATATGAATTTTTAATCGCGTGCTGTCCTGTCTGCCTGAGAATTTGGAACTGTCGGTTTGCCCCTCGGTTTTGATCTAGTTAGAGTCAGATTCAGAACTTCCACCCAACTAGGTTATTGTATCCCTTTAAATTATCTTTCCAAGTTGATAAAGATCATCTCAATTGGATCTGTAGATTAAAAGTTATGCCATTTTCTTTACCACTGTTCTGAAATCTGGGCAGATATCTGTTAGTGTTTTCAACTGTTGTTTATGCCACTGTTTTGGCCGAATCAAAGGATTTCACCAACTAGAGTTTCGTAGCCTGTTACGTTAAAAGTATTTGAGCACTGGTTTCAAGTCATTCGGAGTTATAGATATTTAATTACGATTTTTCTCGTACTGCTGATCAGAAGGGCGATATTGGCTGATTAGTTAATTCGTCATTTTGAGATTTTGGTTATGTTGATTAGATAGAGGGTTATGGTAAAACGCTTGTAGCCACGTCATAACTTATTATTATTATTTCGAATAAATATTTGTGTAGGCGGCGGGGCAGGGAGTGGAGAAATTCCGTCGTTGCCTCCTAACTCGTCACAGCGCGGAAGGCAAGTACATGGTAGAGTGGTGAACAATGGGTTGTTCACCATGATCATTGTTGTTACTTATCATGCTATTTATTATGCTTTCGTTCAGCTTATTCTTATACATGATATTGATGACCTTGAGTGAATAAGATTATGATATTGAGATAATGAGGAGGAGATATTGAGTTAATGAGATGGACTATGTTGATGAATAAATAAAGATGTCGCATCATTTACATTCATCATGACAGGGGTTGCATGAGCTGTGTCGGTGAGAAAGTCATGTAACTATTCGGTGAGGTCGGTGAGAAAGATACATGACTAGTCCGAGAGCTCTAGATAAAATCCTACTTTGGTGGGGACTTCACGGGAGTGAAGGATAGAGTGTGTCATCGACGGGTGAACACTCCGCTATACCGGTATCAGCTGATGAGATGCATATGAGCATGAGCATGTTGGTGCATTCGCATATCTAAGTAAATTGTTAAATTGTGCAACTTTACCTATATGGAATATGGCTTGTTTGTTTGAGAATGATAATGGCATTAACTAAATGGATGATGATGATAACTTTGATTATGGTTAATAAACTATTGTTTATGGCTTTATTATGTATTCTTTGAGTCTTGGACTCATTCTTGCTCTATTGTTGTTTTTAGGTGACCGATGATGACGTTTTACTCGGGAAGGGCTAGCGCACTTGGAATCATGCACTTCACCCAATTATTTGATTCATTGGACATGAGAAACTTTTAGAATAACATGAATATTTATATCTAGGACATGATGGTATTGAATAACCATAGATACTTGGTTTATGTTAATCTTGGTTTATTATTTTGCTATGCTCCTAGGTCTAATTTATTTATGATTGTCATAGTGTTATGCTTGTGTTAATGCGACCGTGGATGGGTTTTAATGTTGTTATGCTTGCTGAAATTTCACAGTGTGTTGATGTATAATAGATGATAAGAGTAGTTTGGTGGCATTCGGGCTCGGTGTTGAATGAGGTGTTACAGTTGGTATCAGAGCGGGCTTCAGGTCCGTGGTGAATAGATTAATAACTTAGTTAACCTAAAATTGCTAAAACTTGTTTTAGGACTTGTAAAATATACCAAAATTTGATAATGGTTAATTAACTTAAAATTTTGACACAATGGTGACATGTGTAGGATGGGAATGGGATGAGTATCGCATTTACGCTTCCGTTATGTTGTATTGATGATTTATGTTATGAATTGGTTCTGACTACTTATGATTTGATTATGTGATTGCTATGGGTCATGATAGTCGAGAGGTAGAGATTGTGGTGGTGGCCATAGGCATGGCCAAGTTATATCACCGTTTGTTGTATGATAGTGGTGAAGTGTTTACATCGGGTAACTTAGTTACAGGTGTTGAGGATATATTTCTTTAGAAAAGTTATTTTCTTCCTTGAGTTTGAATTTGATTATTCCTGTTATAGTTGCGGTTGATGAATTTTCTTGGGTTAGTATTTACAATGCAGTTGATGTATTTTCATTGGTCTTTGTTGGTTATATTAAGTTATTATTTGTTCTCCGATGTTGATCATTTGTTGTTTCTTGTGAACGTCGTTAATTTGCAAGGTTGATCTTTTCACGAGAGATATGCCTTTCTTGTTGGGAAAAATGACTCATTTGTTAGCTTGGTATTTTGGATAACGAAAGTTTTCTTTTCAAGTCCTTTAACATGTGGAAGCTTTGACCCAATGTATTTCTTTTGGGTATTTTGAGTATTGAAGTTGAATGCTTCTCTGTTATAAAAGAAAATATTAAAACCCTTTAGCGATGTCTTGTTGTGGTTAAGTTAAAGGTTGTAATTAAATAAATTAATAGATATGGTATGTGTTATCAAGTTGGGTGCAGTAGTGTGGTGTATAATCAATCTTAACCAAGAACCTTGGAAGGAAAGTTGATTAACTTGATGGTGTCATGTGGTAGTTCTTGATGAACTATGATTAATAGTATGGCTATACCTAATTGGATTAAAAGGAGTTATTAAGAATTGTAGAACAGTGATGACCGGTATGATCATTAAAATTATGTAGTTTTGCTAAACTTGTTGGATTAGTTCGTCTCAGTGGATTAATCTTACTGTGTGGGAAGGAAAAGTTGGGGAGATGCTAGATTATTACCATAGTGGATATTAATCTTGGAGTTATCTTATCTGTAGATACTAGATGATTTTATATTAGGAAGGAGTTTCTAGATAGTTATTTTAACTAGAATAATTGGACGAATTTGGTTGCGAGTTGTTGAGACTTTTGATCGATGGAAGGCTATGATTTTGGAAGTTTTGTTGGGATTTTGCAATTGAAATATGAATATGAGGATGGACAGTTGAACATGTATTTGTGATTGTTCATGTGATTTGAAAAGGAAAGTAGGTAGCATCTAGATTTCTTGATAAAACCAGTTGATAGCAACAGTGGTTGGAGTGCAACAATTGTGTATTGACGTTTGGTGTTGAGCATCTATAAGAGGTGAACTGTGGGATTAATTGGTGGCCTATGCTTTCATGATAGTGGAATTGTCAGACGATAGCATGTCCATAATGAAAGGGTTTCGGTATAACATTTTGATTTGTGTAGTAGATCTCTGCTAAAATAAAGTTGTTGTTGTAGTAGTTTGTAAGCTTTTGGTGGACTCTCGATTTGAGGACGAGATGATAAAGTAGTATGAAACAATTTGGTGAGTTTTTAGAGAGTTTGCACAATGGAAGGGTAGACTATGATGAATTTTCGTTAACGATGTATTATTCGGATGTTAGTAAGATTATCGACAATAGATTGGTAGTGTGTTGTCGATTCTTATAGAAAGAAGGTAATTTGATCGTCACTCGTGGTATCGCTCAAATGAAAATTTTCAAGTTTTGCATCCGTGATCTTTTGTAGTTCATGGTTTATGTAGTAGCTGGGATTGGATTGAGCAAGTGACTTGTTGGAAAGCTTTATTGGTTCTTAAGTGATTCATGTGATTTGGTCTTACAACTTTTCTTGTTTGAGTGGGCAACGTGACGTTATAATAAAAAAAATTACTTTCTTTGTTAAAGAAAGAGTGAAGTAGAAGTATTCGAGATCGAAGTCAAGTTTTGTAACTCGTAGTTTACTTGAAGTGTGACTAAACTTTCTATTTTTGCCCCATAGGAGTTTCTCGATTTTCAAAAGTGGTGCTTTGTTTTATTTGAGATTTCATATTCTCTTTTTGTGGGACTTGTGCCCTCAATTGTGGTCTCCGCTTTTGCTTTTCCGAGATCCTTGTTATTTGTCTATTTCTCCCGGTCTTATGATTGTTGCGAAAAGAAAATATTTTTTTTCCGGGTGCTGAAAAAAAAACATTTTATTTGCCACTTCATCAATTTGTTTTACAAAACCTTATGGGGTATAGAGTGACATCCGGTTAGTAGTGGTCAAGTATATGTTGAGGTGAGACCTGATGTTGTAAGTTATTTCAAGAGCATTGGAGGAAGAATTGATTTTGTGATATAAATCTTGTAGAGAATTGGATCCAAAAGGAATGATGGTCGTTGAGGTAAAACTGATTTTGTTGTTACAACTAGTAAAACCAATAGTGAATTGTAATTCAAGAACCCTTGTTCATGTCGGTGGAATATTGAAATATTCAAAAGTTTGAAACTTGGTCAATTAGTTAAAGTCTTGCGAATGTCTATGTTGCGGTCGTGTGGGTGAAATGGAATAGTGTGGTTTAGTGGGTTCAAGTTTGGTGAAGCTAATCACATTAGGCAGTTACTTGATTAGTGAGGAATATTGATATTAATGATTGAGGATATTGTTTGGATTCTAGGAATTTTAGTTATCCGATCAAAGAATTTCCTATCAAGTATACCAAAAGTTAATTGTAAGAGTCTTAGAGGTTGAATATGGGCTTTACATTTTTATGCTAGACCTTGGTCACACAATGAGTGTGTGTAAAGAAAGTGGAATAATAGAGTTTCCTGAGCAGTGGAATGATCATTGATAGAACCTTTCTGATGTAGTACATGAGCGTGTGTACTGAGGATTCTGAGTTGTTCTTGAAAATTAGAGGTAATGTGATTGTGTGAGATCTATTTTGTGGCGCTTTGGGTGCCTTCAATCAAATTAATGTTGATTAGTAGAATGAGATGCCTAGACTAATTGGAGGATTCAATGGAGCCTCTTCACAATGGTGTTAATGATGTATTTCAGTTTGAGCATAATTTGAGGATGTTCAATTAAAAGGTTTAAGCACATGTGGTATGCGATGAATTCGAATTCCAAGGTTCGAGAGAAGTTTTACTTCTAAAAGAGAAACTGAGGAAAAGGATGTTTACTCGGTTAGTGAAGCGTTTTCCTGATTTCGTTTGAGTTATGTGTTGTTGACTGTTGTTTTCCGCAATCTGAGTTGGCGTTGTGTTGGCATGTCTGATTCATTTTAATTCAGACAAACCAAAAGAAGTATTTGATTTGGGCATTCGAGTGGTTTCTTCTTTGGCTGTCGTGGTGTTCATTCGTAAACTGCCTATTTAGAAAATGGATTTGTTTTCGTGTTGAAATGTCAAATTTTGGGATTTATCCTTTTGGTGGAGAGTTAGCATTGCGTGGATGCGATGAGGACTCTCTAGTTCGATTGGATTCTCTTGGTTTCAAAATTTCAGAAATTTGAAAGTTGGCTTATCGCGTTGACCGTCTCGGGTCCTTATGCGAAGTACGCATCGTTTGGTGTGCTCGAGTGTTAATTGAGTAACTGAGCAATTCCAAGCTTGGGATATCGTTATTTCATTCGATTGCAGCTTCTTTCGAAGATCGGTGAGTAGATTCGGGTCGAATCTCGCTTAAGGGGTAGAATGTAATACCCCAAAAGTAAATCGCGTACTAGAAGAAGTTTGGAAGAAGGAGCTAATGGAAGAATCTGAATCGCTTTTTTCTTCGGGGGTTTTCGTGTTTTTTCAAGAACCTGGACTCTGGGCCTCGGCCCGGGTGGCCCATGAGGGGCTGGCCAAAGGGTGTATCTCTCCCTAAACCCTAAAACCCTTCCCCTTCCCTTTTCCCTCCCCAAGCCGCCACCCTCCTCCCCTCTCCAACCGGCCGCCACCCTCGTCCCTGCAGTACATCGCTTTTGTTCGTCAGATTTGGGTAAGTTCCGTACGTTTTCTGATCTTCTCACCTCTTAGAAAGTTGTAGCCCTTGGTCTTAGCTTTCTTTTGGCACCGAGATCATTTGATTTGGAGTTACGGTTTAGGAGATATGGTAGTTTTACCGCGACTGTCCAGGAGAGCTGACGTGATTTGACAGATTTTCTTGTCGGGCCATTATGATTTACTTAGAGGCCGAATCTGGTATTTTCGTCTTCTAGAGTTTTGTTCCTGATGTCGTTATCTTTCTTTTGGCACCGAGATCACTTGATTCCACCTTACGGTTTAGGAGATATGAATTTTTAATCGCGTGCTGTCCTGTCTGCCTGAGAATTTGGAACTGTCGGTTTGCCCCTCGGTTTTGATCTAGTTAGAGTCAGATTCAGAACTTCCACCCAACTAGGTTATTGTATCCCTTTAAATTATCTTTCCAAGTTGATAAAGATCATCTCAATTGGATCTGTAGATTAAAAGTTATGCCATTTTCTTTACCACTGTTCTGAAATCTGGGCAGATATCTGTTAGTGTTTTCAACTGTTGTTTATGCCACTGTTTTGGCCGAATCAAAGGATTTCACCAACTAGAGTTTCGTAGCCTGTTACGTTAAAAGTATTTGAGCACTGGTTTCAAGTCATTCGGAGTTATAGATATTTAATTACGATTTTTCTCGTACTGCTGATCAGAAGGGCCGATATTGGCTGATTAGTTAATTCGTCATTTTGAGATTTTGGTTATGTTGATTAGATAGAGGGTTATGGTAAAACGCTTGTAGCCACGTCATAACTTATTATTATTATTTCGAATAAATATTTGTGTAGGCGGTGGGCGGGGAGTGGAGAATTCGTCGTTGCCTCCTAACTCGTCACAGGTAGGGAAGGCAAGTACATGGTAGAGTGGTGAACAATGGGTTGTTCACCATGATCATTGTTGTTACTTATCATGCTATTTATTATGCTTTCGTTCAGCTTATTCTTATACATGATATTGATGACCTTGAGTGAATAAGATTATGATATTGAGATAATGAGGAGGAGATATTGAGTTAATGAGATGGACTATGTTGATGAATAAATAAAGATATCGCATTATTTACATTCATCATGACAGGGGTTGCATGAGCCAGGTCGGTGAGAAAGTCATGTAACTATTCCGGTGAGGTCGGTGAGAAAGATACATGACTAGTCCGGAGAGCTCTAGATAAAATCCTACTTTGGTAGGGACTTCACGGGAGTGAAGGATAGAGTGTGTCATCGACGGGTGAACACTCCGCTATACCGGTATCAGCTGATGAGATGCATATGAGCATGAGCATGTTGGTGCATTCGCATATCTAAGTAAATTGTTAAATTGTGCAACTTTACCTATATGAAATATGGCTTGTTTGTTTGAGAATGATAATGGCATTAACTAAATGGATGATGATGATAACTTTGATTATGGTTAATAAACTATTGTTTATGGCTTTATTATGTATTTGCTGAGTCTTGGACTCATTCTTGCTCTATTGTTGTTTTTAGGTGACCAAAGATGACGTTTTACTCGGAAGGGCTAGCGACTTGGAATCATGCACTTCACCCAATTATTTGATTCATTGGACATGAGAAACTTTTAGAATAACATGAATATTTATATCTAGGACATGATGGTATTGAATAACCATAGATACTTGGTTTAGGTTAATCTTGGTTTATTATTTTGCTATGCTCATAGGTCTAATTTATTTATGATTGTCATAGTGTTATGCTTGTGTTAATGCGACCCGTGGATGGGTTTTAATGTTGTTATGCTTGCTGAAATTTCACAGTGTGTTGATCTATAATAGATGATAAGAGTAGTTTGGTGGCATTCCAGGCTCAGTGTTGGGCTGGGGTGTTACAGATTCAATACTAGTCTTCCGCTGTACTGGTATATTGATCTTCATAGCTTCATCATAGTTATTGGAGTGAAATTGTGTTGAATTCATATTTTGTGAAAAAGTGAGCGTGCTCCTATTCACCCCCCCTCTAGTCGCCTTTTCGGTCCAACACGGTGAACATGATAGAGGAGCTTAGGCTGAAACTCCCAATCGCTTGCCCGTTGGCAGAGCGGATGGATCCACCTTTTTCTTTCTGCTTCCGCTCGCGTTGCTACCTTCTGTATTAAACACTATGTGCATTAGTTGGCCTGATTGGCCCATTTTGTAGAACAGTTGACCGTATGGTCTATTTATGTGATATTAACCATGTCATGATTTGTGTGATGAATGTGTATGATTCAACAATGTACCTTTGTACGCTATCTACTAATATAGGGCATATGCAGCATACAGGGCTCCGAATTACAAATTCGGGTCCCAACATCTAACCAGTTCGACATCACCCTAGTTCACTGTCACCAATCAGTATGTTGTGACCGGTGTGCCCGATCATTTCGTTGTTGCCGACTGGAGCATCGTCGACAAGTGTGTTGTCAGTACGTCATCAGCTAGTGTGTTGTTGACCCGTGCATCATTGATAAGTGTTGCTGACCAGTACATGTGCACCTGATAAAGAAAGAAATTCTGAATAGGGAAAGCATGGACCTGCGTGTCTGTTCTCTGGCTAATTATTAGTTTGAGTTGGTCATGTAATTTAGTGTCCTTTTTTCATTGAGTTCGAACCAAATACGTCTAGGAGAGTTGTAGAAGAAGCCAACTCCCGCAGGGATTGGTTTCCTAGTTTATGTTGTCCACCTGCCTATATATATTTCTCTACACTTCAAGATCAAGGGACCACGAATATTGATAATTTCAGATTGCTATTTGCATCTACTAGCGTTAGACGCTGGTGCTGGTTCTTCCAAGTTGTTCGACACACCCAACTCTTGAGGGAAATTGGGTGTTGCTTCTTCCATAGATCATTCTGTCTTTCCGCTGTGAATTAAGAGATCGATATACTCCGCTTGGTGTTCGATGGAGCGTGCGTGTAATTGGGCGAATTAAAGAGTTGCAAGTTCATTGTGTTGGCAGCGGGTGAGCAACTACGATTCGACAAGTCTCTCATGTAAGTTATGTTCAGTCCTACATCAAGATTATTGGGCACCCTGTATCATGTTGGTATAGAGCTTCGTTCACTCGGTAGGATATTTACCCTTAGCTACATTATTATCGTTTTTTGTCCTATACACAAAAACCCTAAAAAAATTCTTTAGCCCGTAACTCAATATATTATTTTAGTGAGTTTAGTTAGGTTTTAGTCCATTAGAAACTTTGTTTTAGCTGCTGGTCGTGTCTCCTTTGTGTCACTTTAGTTCTTGTCGTTTGTTCAGATTGGGGTGTTTAAATACTTGTTGGAAAGCTTACAACTAGTTTTACATCCTATACCAAGGCAGGTCCTTTGCCCTAAAAATTGAGCCCAAAATTAATCTCTCTTCTATGTGTTTTGGGCCCAACAAGTTTCGGTAACCGTTTCGGTTGTTCTAGAGTCGCTCATTTTACTCTTTTTTTAATTCCAGATCATTTGATATTTGTTTCTTGTCCCTAGTTAAGTGTTTGCCAGGTCTATATTTTAAAAAAAATAGAAACCATAATTTCCTTTGTGAAAACAAACTTCCCTTTGAGAACACTTTGGTCCTCTTGACACTAGCTATTTGATAGTGGTATAGGGCTGCTCATATATAATCTCAGTGTACAATCTTGTGAGTCATTCTTGCTGAACCAAAGGGGTATTTTGTGCTGCTCATTGATTCATCTTGTTGCCCGAGTATAGTGAGAGAGGGGGAGGGGGGGGGGGGAACCAAAAGAAAATAGTACAAAAAAAGAGAAAAGAAAAGAGTGCTTTGGCTGACTTCTCTTGTGAGCAATTAGCTAGCGTCTCTCTATAATTTGTGCAATACAAGCTATTTGTTGTTGTTCACTTATATCTTGTTGAGATTATACCTTTTATTAATTGCATCAAGTTACATTATCTTTGTGTGTGAGTTGCTTTGTTTATCACTTATATGTTTGAGATCAGCAACTAGGCATTGATTTTTAGTTTGGATTGCTACCTAGCTTTACAATATCTAGAATTTCGGATTGAGTAGGTAAACACTATCCATAACAAGCTCCACTAAACATCCCCTGTTATGCTTTGACTCGTTCTTGAATTTGCTTAATCATCACCTGTAACAGCCCAAATCCCTAAGTTAGATTAGTTAAGCATCTAATGTGTATTTGTGAAATTTTGGATTTTTTAAAAACTTTTTGTGTAACCCATATATTGAGAATCCTGTAATATTTGAAGACTAGAATTTACAACCTAGTACTCCAATACATCGTCTCCCATTCAAAAACTTAATTTGAAGTCAGAGAAAAACTAAAAGGATTTCAATTGTGGGAATATTTTAGTTGGATTCTATCTTCTCTATTGTGCATGTTTGAATTCTTCTGGAATTTCTGGAGGTTATTTGGTTCCCTATTTATTTTGCTTGTTCAATCTGGAAATTGAATTTAAAACACAAACTTAATAGATAAATAAAACAAATGGAATTGAAAATTTATAATATCAATCTAAACTCTGCATAATTATTCTAAATATATATTGAGGAATTAATTAAAGCATGTTTTGTATTTTCTCACATCAAGTAATAATTATCGAAAGACTGTAATTAAAATTTATTATTTTCATTTCTTGATTTGCATGCAACATAAAAATCATGGCATCATGCATGCATCGGTATCTTCGCTTTCCTTTCCGGCTCGACTAACCGCAGGCGAAATACCTGTGTGTCCCGTCTTTTCTCGGTCATCTTTTCCGTCTTCCGTTCCTGATAACTACTTTCACTTCTCTCCTTCAAATCTCATCCAAAACCTCAAAACCAAGCTATGCATGTCATCCCACCGCGATCAGCATCGCACAACCAACCCGATTCTGCAATTTGTTTTCGCATGCAAGATAGTTTGAGCGAATTCGCAAAAACGAGAAAAGAAGCAGCACATGAAATACCTGCATGTCCATTCTTTATTTTTCCAACTTCTCTCCTCGCAATCACCAACAAAAATCTTGAATTCGTCAATGCATGTTATACCGTTGCGATCGTCATCGCGAGGGCAATCCATTGCTACCTTTAGTTCTCGCACGTGAGATCATTTGAGCGAGTCGAAGAAATTGCAGAGGAAATACACTGCTATTTAAATTTCACTGCCAATCTGTATCACAGCCGAATGCCTCTTTTTCGTCATCCCAACGGCACACTACTGCTCCTGCCTCCGCTGAACACCTCAGCTATTTTGCAAATCCTGAGATCACTATTCATTCAAAAATTTGTTCCAGCCGAATCTGCCCATCTCTCTCTCTCTCTCTCTCTCTCTCTCCCCAACAGCCGAAGCCACAGACCACTGCCAACACACATCACCTCCACTGCCATTTCACTTCTCAAGAAAGCAACCCACTGCCACAGCCATTTCCTTTCCCCCATGCCATTTCTTCCCTTCCCAAGGGCTAAGGCACCACTGCCATTTCTTTCTTTTTTTATTGCCCAGCCCAAGCACCATCTCTATGACTCACAGCCACACAATTCATCCACTGATATGTCCACAGCCAAACATCCCTTCTCCTTCCTCTACCACTCATTTTCCGTCAAGCCAAGCACAGCCACACGTTCCTCCCCACTGCACTTTCTCCTCCTAGCCGAACAGCACACATGCCATTTCTAGTCATGAAACTACACTAGTTCATCATCCAACCTTCTCTCCTTCCAATCTCCATCAAAAACCAAAAAATCGCCCAACGCATGTTATATGGTAGCGTTCCTTGTCTCGAGAGGATTCCATTCATGTAATTAGTTCACACATGCATTGGTGTTTTGAGTATTTTGCAAGGAGAGAGAGAGATAGACTGTAGCTTCATGTATACTTGTTCGGCTGGTGCTGCTAGTAGTGGTAGTGCATTGCTGCATGTACTCGTCAGCTCCGGGCTGTGCGACCAGAAGGCTGGAGCAGCTACTGTTGAGTTGATCTCGGCAACAAACCCCGAGAATCAAGGGGGGTAAAGCCCCACTAGTGCTTTGATCGGGGGTGTAACCAACTTTTGGTTACTGGCCCCGTTCACCCAGCGCGAGATTAAAAAGGTGGGACTCGGCAAGCTTCTGTGCGTGTGTTCTAGGCTACAGAAGTCCCACACAATACCAAATCTGTTTTGCGCGCTGTGGTGAGCGAAGGCTGTAACCGTCGGCACCACCGTGACTCCGCCGTCACCCTCACGCCTCTCCGCGACTCAGGCCAACGTCCCGGCGCTCATAGCTACGCCGACCCCGACCGAGCCTCAACACACAATGGCGTCTTGAAGTTCAGGTACATAATCACGCTTCCGCACTAAAGTTTTACTAGGTGTTCATTTATGTGGGTTAATCATGTTTTAGATCAAGTCAATAGCTCAGTTTATAATAACACTGGTATCAGAGCAACCCTAGTTCTTTTTGGACCCTATTAGCCCAGCCGATCATGCCCTGCCCGGATCTAACCACCATCAGTGGCTCTCACAAAGTTGATCTCACCCGATCTATGATTAGCGGCTCGGTTTTAGCACTTAGAAGGAGGCGATTAAAAAAATCCTTAGTCAAACCCTAACGAAAATGAAACCCCAAAACCTTCAAAATCTCAGATCAGTATCGAAAAAACGGCGGAACACTCACGTTATTTTGGAGATCTGGAGTCGTTGCTCCGGTCTCGGGCGCCGCCGTAGCTCCACTCGACGGCTACGCGCGCGATCTCGATCGCCAGACGCTGCCGGCGAAGAGCTGCGGCGCCACCACCTCATGCCGGCCGAGTCCGCCTCCGTGGCCGCTCGGTCTCCTTCTCCTCCATCCAGCGGAATAACTGAATCGCCACGGCGCGCATTCAAGGCCGTGCGGAGTATTCAGGAAATGGGCGAAATGGATTAGGGTTAGGGTTTTCCCGTCGGCCGAGCGTTTTTATACGTCGCGTTTTTCGCTGTCGACCGTCCGATGCGATCTGACGGATCGCGTGGCTCTGCTTCGGCGGAAGTAATATGCACGGACGATCTCGGTCGTCCATTAAGATCCGACGGCTGAGCGCGGGAGGAATAAAGCCGGGCCGAGCCCGGGGAACAATAGTTTTTCCCCATTTTGCAAAGTGATTTTCTGATTAAATTTTTATTTATTTATTTTGTGCACTGTTTAATCTAATGTTGATTACTCAACTGTGTAAGGCTGCACAATAGCTTTTCCCATTTTGTAAAGTACTTTTATGATTAATTTTTTTTATTTTGCGCACTATTTTAATTAATGTTAATTATGCAATAACGGTGTATCATTGTCTCTGATTAAAATTGAACCAACGAGATACTTTAATCGGAGATTTTTATGATTTATTTTGGCATTATGTATACACATGATTACATACTGACCAACGTTGTTTGTAATCGTGTGTCGCCACATTAATTGTTGAAATTCTTTTCATTTTTGCCCAACGGTGATATGAATTGAAACTGTAGTTTTGCATGTTATTAATCAAACCAACGTAGGGTTAATTGCATGCAATAATTTTTATGTTATTTCTAATTTTTTCCCTGTATTTTAATGTTCAGCAATGAATGCTTCAAATGTTGCCGCTACAATTAACAACATTGAGCAGCTTACGGGGAGCAACTTCCCCGCTTGGAAAGAAAGAATTTCAGTTGTCCTTGGAGTTTTAGACCTTGATTATGCATTAAGAGTGCCCGCTCCCGTTTCCCCCACCGTTGGTGAGGACAATTACGATGAGAAAAAACAATATGATAATAATGCTGAAAAATGGGAGCGGTCCAACCGTCTATCACCAATGATTATGAAGACCTCTATCTCAGTTGGGATCAGGGGAGCAATCCCAGATTCTGAAAATGCTAAGGAGTATTTGGCTTAAGTAGAGGAGAAATTCAAAGGCTCCACTAAAGTTTATGCCAGTACTTTAATCCAGAGGCTTCTATCCACTAAGTATGACGGGTCCAGCAGCATAAGAGAGTATATCATGATGATGACTCATATGGCTGGAAAACTCAAGGGCATGGATATGGAGATATCTGATGGTTTCTTAGTCCACTTTATTATGACTTCTCTTCCTTCTGAGTACACTGCTTTTAAGATAAACTATAATACTCAGAAAAATAAATGGAGCATGAGCGATTTAATCGCCATGTGTGTCCAGGAGGAAGAAAGGATAAGGACCGAAAAGAAAGATTTTGTGAATCAAGTTGGCGGTCCTAGCAAAAGGAAGTTCTCAGGGGACTTCAAATCCAAGAAAATGCTGCACTACTCTCCTAATTCAGATAAATCAGGGCCTAAGGTGCAAAATACACCTAAGCCCAATGTTGCTCCTGCTAAAGCACCTAATGAGAATGCATGTCACTTCTGTAAGGAGCCAGGGAATTTCCAGAAGGATTGTGTTGGTTTTCTAAAGTGGCTCGCCAAGAAGGGTAATGATTCTATAACGTTCATTGATGAAACTCTTTATGCTGATTTTTCCCTTAAATCTTGGTGGATTGACTCAGGTGCAACTGTGCACGTTACCAACTCTTTACAGGGATTCCATACCGCGAGAACACTAAGAAAGGGGGAGCGAAGTCTTAGAGTTGCGGATGGAAAAGAAGCCGAAGTGGAATCAGTTGGTTCTATTTCATTAGTTTTAGATAGCGGCTTCAGACTTCGTCTTAATAATGTAGTATTTGTTCCTTCCATTAGGAGGAAATTAATTTCAGTATCTTTATTGGACGATGATGGATTTAAATGTAATTTTGGTTACAATAAATGTGTTATCACTTTTAATTCAGATGATGTTGGTATTGCCGTTAGACAAGACAAGCTCTATATGCTTTCCCTTAATAAATCACCTATATCTTTGAATGTATGTGATACTATGCGTAAAAAGAATAATGAGACTTCTTCGAAACTGTGGCACTGTCGTTTAGGCCACATTTCGAAGGGGAGAATGGAGCGTCTCATTAAGGAAGAGATTCTCCAACCATTAGATTTTTCTGACTCAGACCACTGCATTGATTGCATTAAAGGAAAACATGTAAAGAAAATAAAGAAGGGAGCAACCCGCAGCACATGACTATTAGAGTTAATTCATACTGATATTTGTGGTCCTTTTCCTGTGACATCAGTGGATGCTTTTGATTCTTTTATCACATTCACTGATGATTTCTCCCGTTATGGTTATATTTTTCCCATTAAGGACCGATCTGAGTCACTTGATAAATTCAAGATATTTAAGGCTGAAGTTGAAAATCAGCACAACCTAAGAATTAAAGTGGTAAGATTGGACCGTAGGGGAGAATATTATGGGAGACATGCCCTTTATGACCAAATTCCTGGCCCTTTCGCTAAGTTTCTTAAGGAAAATGGCATTGTTGCCCAATATTCTACACCAGGTGAACCTCAGTATAATGGGGTAGCTGAGAGACGCAACCGTACACTTATGAATATGGTACGGAGCATGCTTAGCTATTCTAGTTTATCAACTGGTTTATGGATGGAGGCACTAAAGACAGCCGCACATATTCTTAATCGGGTCCCAGTAAATCAGTACCCAAGACACCTTATGAATTATGGACTGGGAGAAAACCGAGTTTGAAATATTTAAGAGTATGGGGTTGTCGTGCTGAAGCTAAGACATTTAATCCACATATTGGAAAATTAGATCCTAAAACAGTAAGTTACCATTTTATTGGGTACCCTGAAAGATCTAAAGGGTATCGGTTTTATTGTCCTGATAGGACAACTAAGTTTGTAGAAACAAGGCATGTTGTGTTCTTAGAAAATAACGAGGACCTGGAGCCTAGGAAAATAGATCTTGAAGAGATGCGGGTTTACGTTCCTTCACCGCTTATCCCGGAGATTTTTATTCCTGCACTTCAGGTGGTTGCACCTCCAGTACCAAATACTGTTGATGCACCCACTGTTGAGGTCTCTGAAACTCCTAATGTCATACCTAATGATGAGCCTCAGCAGTCTCCTGCACCTCAGCAGCCTCCTACAATAGTTGATGAACCTATTAGAAGATCACAGCGGGAGAGAAGATCTACCATCCCAAATGATTATGTTGTGTACATGAATGAGGATATTAATGATATAGGGAAGGTAGATGATCCCACCTCTTATAAGGAAGCAATGATGAGTGAACATTCTCCTAAATGGCTTGATGCCATGAAGGATGAACTAAAATCTATAAGCACTAATGATGTATGGGACTTAGTAGAAATTCCTGACAGAGTCAAAACAGTAGGCTGTAAATGGGTCTACAAAACCAAGCATGACTCTAAGGGAAATATCGAAAGGTTCAAAGCAAGACTCGTAGCAAAAGGCTTCTCACAAAGAGAGGGGATTGATTATAATGACACTTTTTCTCCTGTCTCGACTAAGGATTCGTTCAGAATCATTTTGGCACTTGTAGCTCATTATGATTTAGAGCTACATCAGATGGATGTTAAGACGGCATTCCTTAATGGCGACTTGCAAGAAAATATTTTCATGGCTCAACCGGAAGGTTTTGTCATAGAGGGCAAGGAGCATATGGGATGTCGACTTAAGAAATCTATTTATGGCTTAAAACAAGCATCAAGACAGTGGTACTTAAAATTTGATAAAGCTATAAGGAATTTTGGATTTAAGGAAAATGAAGTTGATAACTGCATATATGTTAAGTTCAAGGGGAGTAAATTCACCATCTTAGTGCTTTATGTGGATGACATCTTATTGGCTAGCAGCGATAAGGATATGTTGTTTGAGACCAAGAGATTTCTTTCATCCAATTTTGATATGAAGGATCTCGATGATGCCTCTTACGTTCTTGGCATTGAAATTCACCGGGACAGGTCCAAAAGAGTATTAAGTTTATCTCAAAAGGCATACGTTGACAGAGTACTAAAGAGATACAATATGCATAAGTGCTCTGGCTCACCTGCTCCTATCGTTAAGGGCGATAAGTTTGGGATATTTCAATGTCCAAGGAACCAATATTAAACTGATCATATGAAGTCGGTTCCTTATGCTTCAGCTGTCGGAAGCATTATGTATGCTCAAGTAAGCACACGCCCTGACTTAGCTTTTGTAACCGGGATGCTTGGCAGATATCAGTCAAATCCAGGACCGGACCACTGGAAGGCTGTTAAGAAAGTCTTGCGTTATATGCAAGCTACTAAGCATCTCATGCTCACATATAAGCATACTGATAACCTTGAAGTTGTTGGTTATTCAGATTCAGATTTTGCGGGATGTGTTTATACTAAGAAATCCACGTCAGGTTATATCTTCACACTCGCTGGAAGAGCTATCTCGTGGAAAAGCTCCAAACAAACCCTTACGGCATCTTCAACGATGCAAGCTGAGTTTGTGGCATGTTATGAGGCTACCGGGCAGGCAGTATGGCTTAAGAACTTTATTCCAGGTCTTAGAGTGGTTGACAGCATTTCTAAACCACTCACCTTATACTGCGATAACGAACCCGCAGTCTTTTATGCGAGTAACAACAAGTCAAGTGGTGCTGCCAAACACATTGACATTAAGTATCATGTTGTGAAAGATAGAATCCAGGATCAAACCATTAGTATCAAGCATATTAGTACTAAGTCAATGCTTGCGGATCCGCTGACTAAAGGCTTACCACCCAATATATTTCGTGATCATGTTGCCGGCATGGGTTTATTGGAAAGCCTCTGATTCTGGATAAATGACCTTAAAACAAACCAACTCCCATTAAGTATAATGAATATCCATTTCAAAATATAATAGGACACTATAGGTACTGAGGTTGTATGGCACTTCATTGGCCATGCGACACATTATCTTGGTATGCTATTTTATTGAGAATGGGCTTATGATGTTAGCCTTTCGATCAAAGGGGAGAATGTTGGGTTGATCTCGGCAACAAACCCCGAGAATTAAGGGGGTGAAGCCCCACTAGCACCTTGATCGGGGGCGTAACCAACTTTTGGTTAATGGCCCCGTTCACCCAGCGCGAGATTAAAAAGGTGGGACTCGGCAAGCTTCTGTGCGTGTGTTCTAGGCTACAGAAGTCCCACACAATACCCGACTGCTTTATGCTACTGTGGTGGCGAAGGTCAGAATCGTTCGGCACCACCGTGACTCCGCCGTCACCCTCACGCCTCTCCGCGACTCAGGCCGACGTCCCGGCGCTCATAGCTACGCCGACCCCGACCGAGCCTCAACACACAATGGCGTCTTGAAGTTCAGGTACATAATCACGCTTCCGTATTAAAGTTTTACTAGGTGTTTATTTATGTACTAGGGTTAATCATGTTTTAGATCAAGTCAATAGCTCAGTTTATAATAACAGCTACTCGGCAGAGCAGTGTGCAAGCCCCAGCAGCCGGCCATGCAGCTCTATGCTTCAGTTCGGCAGCAGGCCCATGCGGCATTGGGCAGTTCGGCAGTGTAGCTCAGCTCGGCTGGAGGCAGCAGTCGAGTCGGCGAGTCGGCGGCACAAAGGCCGGAGCAGCAGCATGCATGCAGCCGGCACAAGCGGCACCAGCGCTGCGGCCGAGCTCCGGCTCAACGCGGCAATGCATGTGATGGCCAGCCGTCAACGTGATTCGGCTTAGCCTCACGCGCTGCCCACGACGGCTCTGCGACGCGGACGTGGCCGCGGCACAGCAGCTCGGTGGATGTCGCGGACGCAAGGCGTGGCTTAACGGTGGCCGAGGCGACGTCGAGGCAGAGGTGGCCGAGCTCGGGGCAGCCGAGGACACGGGAACGGCGGACGCGGAGCCGAGAGGGCGTCATACGGTGGTAGTCGCATGCCTAGCGTGTGCGGCGGTAAAATCATTAATTAAATTGCGTTACTGCATTCAATATTACTTATGCATGTGCATAATCATGTTAAGCATGTTATTTTATTAGTCATGCATGTTTAAATGTAATTAACAAATTGATGATTTATTTTAACCATTGCCTAAGTGATCACTCAAATATATTTAATAAATGCATAAATAGCACTATGTCTTATTTAGAATATAAGAGGATTGATTTTGACTATATGATAATCGTGGATGTATACATAGAATACCTAGAGAGAGTGCTTGTGAGTACTAGGTGTCCTGTTAAGGAAAGCAACACTTTTAGTAAGCAAGAATTTTGATTAAACTTCATAAATTCGTAATTAATTGAAATGAACTCCAATTGAACTAAAAATTATCACCTAAATGTATCTAAAATCAATTTCTATCTTCTTTATTAATTTCATAATTTTTGGAGACTCTTGGAATTTTGGTGTTTATTCGGTGTTTCCACTTTGTCTGTTCTTACCGTTAGAAGACGATGATTCAGAGTGCAATTGAGAAGTTCGTGTGATTGTCAGTACCAAAGCAAATAAAGGCAAGCAGTTCTTCTTTTGATGCATGTTGATCCTATTATATTCAAAAACTATTATCTTGTTTTGCAACTGTATGTATGCATGCTTTATTTGTCAAGTTATGTTTATCGACTAGAGGTAGTTAATCCTTTTGCATGAATTCCCTATAAATGTTCATCCCCTACCACTAGCCTAAGTTAATAATTCCGCTGGTGAATTAGAGCCTGATGGATGTTATATGGTCTAATTATGCCTATGCGATGTCATGCTTAGCAATGCTTAGAACAGTAGAATGGGGATCATCGCCTCGGCGATGGTTATATTATCATCACTATAATTATTTGTGTTTGGATACTCATGTATGTAATTGTATTTGGAAAATTAAAACTGAAAGTGAAATATTTTAGACTTGGGCACATTGGTTTGATAGTGCAGTTATTGGGTGTGTGAATGGTGCCCGAGTCAACAAGGACCGAATTACTTGCGCCATTGATCCAAGCACTTTTAAGTGCTAACCACACGAGAGGGATATGATACCTCTCTTGACTTAGTACTTTGGTGTGTGTTAGCTCCGAGTCGCAGAAAGTGATTTGTGTGTTGTGTGAAAAAAGAACTGTGTGTTGTTGTTGGGTGTGCGGTGGTGGAGTTCTGGGTAGGTTCTCCACCTCGAGGGGCATTGTAGTTGTCCAAGGCTTTACCCGTGAGGGGTAGTTGACCAAGGCTTTATGATGACTCCGACACAACGTATGGGTTTCTATCCATACGAGCGAATCGTAGTTAATACATAATATTGAAAATATCTCGTAGGACTTAGCCGTGTCGGCATACCTAAGGAAGTGTGCTTCATAGCTTGGCAAAAAGGCGGTCTGACGTGTGGGTACATTGGTACACCCCTGCAGGGTTAAATCTATTCGAATAGCCTCGCCCTAGGTTATGGACAAGCTTGGTTATTTCTCACAAGAATTATACTACAACCTTTAATTAAAACTTGACATGGGTGGTATGAATGGGTAATTCATACTATTGTTGTGGTGACTATTGGGTTAGTCACTTCCAGGATGTTGTTGTCATCTATTTATTGTTATTATGTTGTTATTTACTGTTATTTAAACAAATAAAAATAGATTTATTAAATTGCTTTCAATCTATTACAATATTGCAAATGAAATATTGCTTTATACGTCAAATGAACCCTATAACCTTCTCCTTTGATTCAGCTTGCATGTAGCTATGTATAGGTTTGTTATTCGTAAGTCTTGTGGAGTACATTCGTGTACTCACTGTTTGCTTTTATTTACTAATCTGGACAGCAGGTTTTGAGATCGAATCATTTAAGGAAATATGCGCAGGAACGTCAATTTGCTATGGTTTCAACCCAGTCGGTTGCCCTTTGGGTTATGGCAAGCTATTGAGACTTTATTAATGGTTAATTTATGATTTTTATTTTAGATTATTTACTGTTTTCCGTTGCGTACTTAATATTTATCTTGTCATTTGGCCGGTCGGCCCTTTTGTACAAAACTGAACCTCGTATGTTCATATGTTGTAAACTATAATGTTTTTGGTGTTGTAATAAACTATAATGTTTTTGGTGTTGTAATAACTTGTGTATGGATTGATATCGATGTTTGTGAGGGTGTATGTGTACCGCTCCTGAGAGGTACATAATGCACTGAGGTGCGGAATATTTGATTTGTGATGTTAGAGTCAAGTGGATGGCTAAGCATTATGAGCTAAATACTCAGGTCTCATATCACCTTGTTGTATCTAACATTGCCAAGTGTGAGTTTTGACCTCAATTCACTTTGGAATGATAAAAAACATTACTTGGTAAGAAGGGTGAGATTGAGTGATTTTCACATATAATTGTAATACCCCGGAAACGAAAAGAGTAAAGAATCGAATCGAGTAATTTGAATGGAAGCCGGGGAAAGAAAAGACAATTAAAGGAGTAGAAATTCCTGAAAAATAAAAGGGGTTTTCCATAAACTCTCGACAACCTGGGCCTAGGCCACGGCCCAGGAGGGGCCCATGTGGTGGCCGGCCATAAGGGGGGTTCCCACCCCAAACCCTAAACTCCACATTTCTCTCACCCTCCCCCCTTTGGAGCCGCCGCCCCCCCTTCCCCCTTGCTGTGCACCGCATTGTGTGTCGATTTTGGGTAAGATACGTTCATTTTCTGTCCTGTCCATCTCTTAGAAAGTTGTAGGTATTGTTCTTAGCTTTCCATAGCCACCGAGATCACGTGATTCCGCCTTACGGTTTAGGAGATATGATTTTTTTAGTGCGTGCTGTTCTGTCTGTTTGACGAGAAGGATCTGTCGGCTTGATCCTAGGTTTTGACTTAGTTAGAGGCATTTCCAGAACCTCCACCCAAATAAGTTACTGTATCCCTTTAAATTATCTTTCAAAGCTGATAAATATCATCTCCATTGGATCTGTATAGTGAAAGTTATGATATTTTCTTTACCACTGTTCTGAATTCTGGGCAGATAAATGTTAGTGTTTTCATCTATTGTTTAGACTACTGTAGAGGCCGAATCTGGGGTTTTGCCCTTCTAGAGTTTTATTTCTGGGAATGTTAGCTTTCTTTTGGAACCGAGATCAGGAAAATCCGATCTGTAGTTTGGGAGATATGAATTTTTGATTACGAACTGTCCGGTCTATCTGAAAACTGAGGTCAGTAGGTTTGTCCCTCAGTTTTGTTCAAATTAGGGGCCGAATCAGAACCTTCACCCAACTAAGTTATTTTAGCCCTTAAAATTATATTTCCAAGCTGATAATAATCATTCTCATTGGATCAATAGGTTGAAAGTTACGCCGTTTTCTTTATCTCTGATCTGTATTCTGGACAGACGTAGATGGGTGTGTTTAGCTGATAGTTAGCCCTCTGTTTTTGCCGAATCAGGGGATTCCGCCAACTAATGTTTTGTATCCTGATCTGTTAAGATTCAGTGAGCACTGGTTTCAGGTCTTTTAGAGTTACAGATAATTAATGGTGAATTTTCTCGTACCGCTGCTCAGAAGGGCTGAAATCTGGCTGAATAGTTTATTTTCATTTTGGGTCTATGCGGTATATTGGATAGTCAGGGGTTATTGTAGAACACCGGTAGCAGTGTTATATCGTTGTTCTTATTTTGGGAACATGCTTGTGTAGGCGGCGAGGCATCATGTGTGGGAACACCTCCGTTGCCTACTAACGAGTCACAACGCGAAAAGGCAATCTTGTATGTTAACTGGTGTTGAATTCAAAGGAATGCATAATGATATGTTGTTTACATGAATGTTCTTGTGCTTTGTTCATGGTGTTGATATACTGCAAGTGACTAGTGTGGCCTTATTGATACATTATGTTGAGTGTGAATACATACTTATACTTGTTTACACATGTTGTTGAATGCCATGTGTCTTTTCCACTAATGTGTGTTATTCATTCATACCATGAGAAATCATCATGTTCATTCATAAAATTCATTATGACCACGGAAGTAGATTCTTTTGGTAAGTCCCATCAATTCCAGTATGGGCATTTGAAAGACCCATCAATTCCAGCATGGGCATTTGAAAACCCACCATTCCAATGTGGGTAGTGTTGACCACCATTCCAATGTGGCAACTTGGACACCCATATGAAACGTTCTTCATACGGTGATTGGGTCCCGTGCTTTGTAATACGGGCTTAAGTGAACACCGACGGTGTATCACTCGCTATACCGTATATGCAGTCGATAAGTCCATACCTTCAATGCATTCTTACAATTCATCCATTCATGTATTCATTCCATACGTACATATATGTGTTCCAATAATTGTTCGTAATTCAACTGAATTGTGTTGTCCACTCCATGCTTGATTATTCTTGTTTAGTACTTGCTGAGTCTTCGACTCACCCTTGCTTTGTATGTTTTTATTAGGTAATTGAGGAGGACGACAAGATGATTTGGTGGGGTAGTTCGGCACACTACACTTCACTTTTATCCAATCAGAACAATTATTCTTGCCATTCAGTCAAGTCAAATTGTTGAAATAAGTTCTAGATTGTAATAATTCTATGTTAGTATCGTTTGACTGTTCGTGGTATTATGACCGTTTATCCATTCTTTACCATGATTCTAGTGATCGTTCATTGTCTTTCCTTAGGAATTTATGTTGATTGAATCTGGATAATCTAGTTTTAATGCTAGGCTTAGTAGTTTGATAGGTTTGCGTGACATTTTAGCTTCCGAATAGCCAGGGTGTTACAATAATCCACATATATACTTGTTGTTCTGTTTACACAACTAACCATGGCAGGAAGTGGAAACAATTTTGATGTGAACCAAGAGTCGATTGATCCTGATGCTCCATTCAAGCAATACCAATATGCAGCGTTGCGTGATTACTTTCGTCGTGAATTAAACAACGGATTGAACACTCTCCATGTGAGGCATGCCAATCTAACTAAAACCATTAGCAGGGATATGCAAACATTGGAGTTACAAGACGAACAAAACACACAACAATTGCGAGATGATATTGCTGCACTCACTAGAGTTCTACAAGGTCGCCATGGAGGAGAATAAGCAAGTGTTCAACAATACCAACATCGTCTCGATGAGATCGATCTGCGAAGCCGCCGGGTGCAACGGGAAGCTCAAGAACGTCGCAACCGTGCGGCTGCAAATTCTATTTGTCCACCACCTCCGGGAGGATGTGGTGGTGTTATTGGAGGCAATGGCAGTCGTGGACGTGGTCGTGGTGATGGCCGTGCCAATGGCGCAGATTTTGACTTGGTGTTTGATCGAGACATTGGTGTTGATTTTGACTTGCATCGAGATGACAACTATTCATCATCAAAACCAAATTTGTTGGGCAAGCTCCAGTTTTTATGTCTAAATTTGTTGGTGGTACTGATCCAGATGAGTATCTAACTTGCTTGGGCGGTGGCGTCGCTTGGCCCCGACCAGCGCCCTACTGACCACAGCCACGGCCGCGGCCTCTACCCCTTGGCATAGCTAAACCCCACAAACAAGAACAATCATACGTTAAGCACAATGATCAACTATCAACTTAATCACAAGAACAACTATAATATTCAACGAAAGCGTACATGCAATGCAATAACCCGAATCCCACCTATTGTGCCTAGTGTGTCAAGATTAATAATTCAAGTACCACGGACTTACAGCCCGCTCTGATACCAACTGTAACACCCCAGCCCAACTAGAGCCTAGAATGTTATTAAAACAACAAGATGACAACTTTAAAATCTAAGTCATTACCCTAAATTTTGGCAGAATCTTCTTTGTTTTGGTTAACCATACAAGGGATTCTAGCATATAATACTATCATAAACAATTATATCAAATATCCAACTTAAATCATAATGATAGAAACCTCCATGATAATGTCGACTCTATTATGAAGTAACAGATTCATCAAGTCAAAACCAAATAATATTATCATAGCAGTTTGCTCAATTATAATATCCTATTTCAAAATTTAGCATTCAAGAAATTGTTCGTGGTGGACTGCATCAATCCTTTTTACTAGCCCTTTCCATGCATGTCGCTCGTGTAAATGGTACCTAAAAAAACAAAGCAACAAGCGTGAGTCCACGACTCAGCAAAGTATAAGTAAAATAATAATTAAAAATTCATCTTTGCCACAATCAATAATTCACAATATTCCATAACATTCAACTCATGCTCATGTAATGCAAATACCACAAATGTACCTTTTTTTTACTCTTTGCATTTACCGGTAATGCAGGGTATGCATCCGTCGATATATACCCATGCCTGTGCTTTCTAGCACAGGGACCATAAGCCCACACTCCATGAGTGTGGGGACCTCATGCCCGTCTATTATATGACGGGGACCTCAAAAGCAATACTTGGCCACCACGTAGGCAAGTCTCAAGGATAACAACATGATGCATATGTGTATATTCATTTAACCATCATGAGAATGCAACGACCAGCAGCGATAATCACGAATAAAGAACATAATCATAATACAAACATTCATGAATATTCTCTTTAATTTTTTCTACCCACTAATTGCACTTGCCTCAACCGTGTGGAGCTTGATAATGTGAACAGGCCGCTGTCCCCGGATTCAAACCACCACCTAAACATTTTAATAACCGCACTAAGAGGACATTCTTGAGCATATTGTATATATAAAAAATTATATAATTATCTACGCTCCTTAGCGCAACCCAAACATCACTTCCCAAGAAACATCAATCTGTCCCAAAACAGGACATTCCTCTTATAAAAATCATAAATTTTCGTATGATTATCAAAAAATGGTGTTATTTGATTCTATGGAAATCTTACTAAATTATCCACATTAACCTAGCTGGTGAGATACCCAAATTATGTCATTCTCTATCTCTACTAAACAGATATTAAAACTGCCAGAACCTGACAGATGTTCTGGACAGTAGAACTAAAACATTCATAACTTTTAGTACGAACATCAAAAAATTATGCTATTTAGCATTCTGTAAACCTTATTAGATCGTATATAACTTTCATGTTGGTGGAATCCTCTAAATAATTTGTTAACTAATTCTTATTATCTTGTTAATACAATCTACCCGAATCCTGACAGAACCTCGGGACAGCAGCAATGAAAAATTCATAACTAATAATATGTTCATCCAAATGACATGATCTAAGACTCTATGGTAAGATAACGACGCTACCCACAAAACTCTAGGAGACTGAGAGATTAAATTTCACAGTTAAAAACCCTGAAACTACAGATCACTACAGACTCTATTACCCGATATCGCCAAAACGCAAAACTAAAAGACTAAGCGAACGAGAACTGAGAGTTACCCCTTGAAGAACATGCTGGAAGTTGTAAGATCAACCACAAGATCGCTCTCCCTTCTCTTCTCCCTTTTCCCCCTTCCTTCTCTTCTTCCTTCTCCCCTCTTACTCTTTCGACCAGTCACCACCAATGGGTTCTTTCCCCTTCTTCTACTTGGCCGGTAGCAGGGAGGACACACCAAGGTGAGGGGTGCAGCAATGGGTGCTAGCCAAAGGGGAGGAGGCGTATGGAGGAGGTGGGAGTGGCGGCCAAGGGGAAAGGGAGGCGCCTAGGTCCCCCCTATATGGCCGGGTGCCCCTTCCCCTTTGGGCCTAAACACTATGGGCCGAGAGCCCACAGCCCACAGCCCAGGTTCTCCACTTTAGGCAAAAAAAACTCCCCAAAATCATATTTAATACTTCTTATGAAACACTTACATTCTCCCTAGAAAAAATAGGGCATTATAGTTACCCTATTGATTCTAATTAGGAATAGATATACTCTTAATCACAATTCATCATACAACTATTACAATACAATAATAGATTAATCAACTACACTACTAAGGATATCATATAAGACTAATTATACATCACACTACTGACACAATTTGATAACTCATACCATATCAATTAATTTATATGATTACAACCTCACACTTAAGCATAACAAGACACCACAAAAGGGTTTTTTAACACTTTCTTTTATAAAAGTGAGGCATTAAATGTAATCATTTAAATTAATCCAAAAGAAATACGTACAATCAAAGCTTCACATGATAAATAAATTGCAAAAGATTATTTCCGTTATTCAAAATACCAAGCGAAACAAACGAGTCATGTTTCCCAACAAGAAAGATAAAACTTTCCAATAAAAGATCAACCTTACAAATCAACAATGTTTACAAGTAGCAAAACAACTCGTCAGTAAAAAAAACAAATCATTACTTTCTGGAACCAACAAATACCAATGGAAACACACCAATTCCATTATAACCGCTATTCAGAGAAAGTTCATCAAACACCAGCGAGTAATTAGAATAACCAAATGCAAACTCAAGGAAAACAACAACCTTTCCTAAACAAACTCATGCCCAACATTTGTAATTAAGTTACCCGGGTTAAACACTACAATGTTCCCATACCACAAACGGTGGTACAACATGACATTGAATTATGACTTTTTCAAAAACTATAGGGAATTATTTACCACTTCCTAGTTATATTCAAAATTCCATTCCATAATTAATATATTTGCCACGACTATGTCTAGCAGCAACCTAGTTCTGGATTACAGTCTCCCAAAATTCAAAACTTTTGTTCTACTCATCGAAAAATTATGTTCTTAGACTCTGTGGAATCCTTGTATAGATACCTACACTTTTCATGTAGTGCAAAAACCCTAATTAATCCATTTGATAATTTTAAATATACAGTTTACCTAGATGCTGCCAAAAGACGATAACTCACCGGACAGCAGGATTACAAAAAAAAAACTCTTAATCTACCCAATCAATTGACGTGATTAAGAACACTACAGAAAATTAACAAAATCCTCTACAATTCACAGATCACAAGAGTCTCAAGTACATCTTCACCCAGAAGGATCTGAATTTGAGGCAGAGAAGGTGGTTGGAGTTGATAAAGGATTATGATCTGACTATACAGTATCATCCAGGCAGGGCTAATGTGGTCGTGGATGCTCTCAGTCGTAAGGCGACTCCCGCTACTTTGGAGTGCCTCATTGCTGATTTTGATCGCATGGGGATATGATGAGGGCATCCCCACAACACCTTCTCCTCCACCTAATGCTCATGATATACGCCTCGAGTTGCCGACAGGACCAATAACAAGAGCACGTGCCACGAAACTACAATCTCAGGTGAACTTGTTCCTTAATGAATATGTCACTGATTTTAATGAGAATTTTATACTACCTAAAAACAATGTTTTGCTTGTGCTCAGGTTTGAAGATTCAATGATGGGCGAAAATCAAGGATATCGACCGTCATCCAAGGAAGACTATCAATTGAGGAGGTCAAGGTGCGGCCCTATGTCCCATTCGGCCAAAGAGGAGAAGACCAATGTCCATGCGGCCAAGCGAGGGATCAAAATCTAAACGGTCAAACACAAAACCCCACGTGGAGGAACCAGGAAGGAAGCACAAATCTACAGGGTTGCGAATGCAATTTCTTTGCGAGATGCGTTGAGCGATAATTTGCTACAAGATGTCTGCGACAAGAATCGGCCAGTAAGCGTTGTTTTGCTACAGGCCCATGAACGAGAATTGCTACATTGCCCATGAATGCGATTTCTGGCCCGATGAACCGTGCGCGTGTATGAATAGTACCATATGGAAAATTTAGTGTTGAATAGTCTTGGGGCGAGACTATATATTGAGGGGTAGACCCCCATTGTAAACCAGACCATGTTTATGCATAAGAATAGAACACAAGTTATTGCTTGTTCTTTCAAAGCGAGTTCATGCGAGGACTTCGAGAGAGAATTAGGCGATCAATTATTCGTTCGCTTTTAAGGTCAAGTTTGCTTTTCGGCTGGAATTGAGGGCTTGGCGATCTCCGCTCGTGGTCTAGCGGCGATCAACCAGGTGCGTGTTGGCGAATATCCATAGAGTTGCAAGTCCGTGCACTGGCGCGTGGTGTACAGCTGAGCGTTATTCGTCATCAAGCGCTATTTATCAATGGTTCTACTCGAGAAGATCGGGCCACCCCGTATCAGGATATCTTTCTGTTATGCGGGCACAGCGCAAGTTGAGACTCAGTTGATCCTTCAGTTAGCCATCCCAGACCGTGTGCGGGAAGCACAGCGAGAAGACCAGTTATTCCAGAAGGTCAGACATCGATTGGATGAGGGCAAAGAAGGGGATTTTAGTATGGATACTTTGGGTGCCTTGCTGTTTAAAGGCCGTCTGTGTGTGCCACAAAAGGCGGAGGTCAAGAATGATATCTTGAGGGAGGCACATCGCTCTTCGTACACCGTTCATCCTGGCGAGACTAAGATGTACCGAGATCTGAAACAACACTTCTGGTGGAAGAGGATGAAGGTGGACATTGCTAATTATGTAGCTTCTTGCGGTGTTTACCAACAAGTGAAAGCTGAGCACAAATGACCCGCGGGGTTATTGCAGCTGTTGAAAGTTCCCATGTGGCCATGGGATGATATCTCGATGAATTTTGTAGTGGCATTACCTCGCTCGCCGCGAGGGAAGGATGCTATTTGGGTAGTAGTAGATCGTTTCAGCAAGTCTACACACTTCATTCCTATTCGCACAACCAGTTCAGTGAGTGATCTAGCTCCTATCTATGTGCGAGAGATAGTGAGACTGCATGGGGTGCCCAAAACTATTATTTCGGATAGGGACGCGAAGTTTGTGTCCAAATTCTGGGAGAGTTTGCAGAGTGCCTTGGGCACACAGCTTCGACTTAGCACAGCATTCCATCCTCAGACAGTGGGCAGTCAGAGCGCACTATTTAGACCTTGGAGGATATGTTGCGGACCTGCGTATTATAATGGAAGGGCAGTTGGGAGGACCAGTTGCCACTTGCGGAGTTTGCCTACAATAATAGTTATCACTCTAGCATTAGGACTGCACCATTTGAGGTTTTGTATGGGCAGAAATGCAGATCGCCACTCTGTTGGGATGCAGTGGGTGAGAAAGCAGTTTTGGGACCGGACTGGATTCAGAAGACGGTTGAGCGTGTAGTAATGGTGAGAAAGAATCTGTTAGCAGCGCAGAGCAGGCAGAAAAGTTATGCAGATGTGAGGAGACGTGACTTGGAGTTTGCGATGGGAGACCAGGTACTTTTGAGAGTGTCCCCCACCAAGGGCATTGTCCGATTCGGTACTAAAGGGAAGCTTAGCCCAAGGTACGTCGGACCGTTCCCGATTATGGCTAGAATTGGGAAGCTATCCTATCGCCTGGACCTTCCAGAGTGCATGCGATGAGTCCACAACGTGTTTCACATTTCGATGCTGAGAAAGTTTTTGAAAGACCTAGAGCATAAGATTTCCTTGGAGCCGCTGACTATTGAGCAAGACCTCACAATTGAGTCACGTCCGGTACGTATACTGGAGAAATCAAAGCGACTACTGAGACACATGACATTGGTTTACGTCAAGGTGCTGTGGACGCATCAGTAAGAAAGAGAAGCCACCTGGGAGTTGGAGTCTCGCATGCGCGAGCAATATCCTGAGCTATTCACAGCAGGTACGTGATAAAGTTCTAAAAGTTTTGATTCTGGTGTGTTAAGTTTGTTTAGAATTCGGGGTCGAATTCTGTTTAAGGGGGGTAGAATGTAATACCCCGGAAATTAATCGGGTAATTAGGAATTTAGCCGGGAGAAGAAAAGGCAATAAAAGAAGAGAAAATACCTGAAAAGAAAGGGGGATTTCTACTTTTATTCGACAACCTGGGCCTGAGCCGCAGCCCAGGAGGGGCCCAAGTGTGGCCGGCCATAAGGGGGGGTGGGTTCCCACCCCCCAAAACCCTAATCCACTCCCCCTCTCCCCATTCCTCCCACTTGAGCCGCCGGCATCCCCTACCCTGTGCGCCGCCACCACCTCTCCCCTGCACCTCCATCTCCACCACAGCACCTTGTCCCTCCCTGGCGAAGCCCGTTGCTGCGGTTAATTGGAAGGAAGGCGAGGAGGTGATTTTTGTAGGGCCGGTCAAGGAGAGATAGCAGACCAGATTTGTTCGGCGCTGTTGCTCGACAGTTTTGGGTAAGATGCGTATGTTTTCTGATCTATCCACCTCTTAGAAAGTTGTAGCCCTCAGTTTTAGCTTTCTTTTGGCACTGATATCACTTGATTTGGCATTACGGTTTAGGAGTTATGGTAGTTTTACCGCAACTGTTCAGGAGATCTCACGTGAATTGACAGATTGTCTTGTCTGGAAATTATGAATTTTGAGATACCGAATTAGAAAAGCCACCCAAAATGAATACTGTAGAAGATTCAGTAATCTTTCCAAGTTGATAAAGAACACAATTTTTAGAGTTGGCAATAAAAATTTATGGAATTTTTACCGTCGCTGTTTCGCGGACTATCAGATTGTAGAGACAGAAAACTTATAAAAAATTTACCTGAATATAAGAATTAGTAGGAGGCCGAATCAGGAGACTTGCACAACTAGACTATTATAGCTGGTTTTCTCGTGATTCCAGATAGACCAAGATCCGCCGGTTCCGAGTTGTGTAGCAAAAGTTATGGCGGTTTTATTGCTCTGTCCAGAGAACCCGACGTGAAGTTGTTTTATTAATTGGCCAGGTAGGGGTATTACTTTGCTGATTCAGTAAGACTCACCAACTAGACTTAATTGGAGAATTTAATTACCTTTCCAGAAAGTCTAGGAACATCTTATTTGGACCCCTGTGCTAATAGATATGGATTTTTGAAGTTGACTGTCCACCGAGGGGACAGATCGACGTTTAGGATTTTGGGGACGGGATCGAGTTAGAAGTTTTGCAAGTCCATGGTTGTTGTTAAATAGTTTGTTTTGGGCCGTTGCTGTGTCTTAGCGTGTGTTATAATTATTATTCAGGTGGTGGACTGGTACCAGGAGCAGCACCTTCTGTACATCCCTCGTTCTCTCGTGGTTAAGGTAAGTATAACGATGACCATATTATGTACTATTGAATGTCAATGTTTGGTATATATTATGAGTCCTTGTGTGTTCATGTTTGTGATGGTGATAGCTTAATTGGTATTATTCATGGTTGTCGGACTATGGTTATGAGGTTTTGGAGTAAGATTAGGTTATTTATACGCAACGTTGTTGTGGACGCATATTTGTATTACTTTGAGAATTCATACATATGCATTATGTTGGTTTACTGAAGTCTTGGTCATGTGAGTGCCAAGCAACTCTTGAGGTCCCCGTCATGTTAATGACGGGCTAAATGCTATCATGCTTGAAGAACATGGGCTCAGGTCCCCCCATACATGTGGAGTATGGGCAAAGGTCCCTGTACCAGATGTTACAGGCATGGGTGTGCATCGACGGATGCATACTTTGCATTACCGGTAAAATGCAAAAGGGAAAGAGAAAGAGAAAGACCATGTTGAGCATATTGCATAGCATACATATGTAAAGTGAATAATAAGTGATTTTGTGAAGTATAGTTGATGAGTTACATGCTACCATTTATTATATTTGCTGAGTCTTTGGACTCATCTCTTACTTTTGTTGTGCTTTTAGGTACTACTTGCAAGAACAGCATGCATGGGAGGGAGTAGAATTGCTTTGGATGCACTCACTACCACACAATCTTTTAAAGATGATTATCATTTAGGTCGTACCTTAATAATAAGCGAATTGTTTAAGGATTAATTTTGGTTATGCCTGAATGCATTGGGTTATTTGTATTAATGAGAGTGGTAAGTTTAATTACACTTGCTTATGCTCAGCTAAATAGATTATTTATAATTGCTTTGATAAACTTTGGATGTTGAGATATTGGCCGTAATATATGCATCTGTTGGAACCTCCGGTTTACCAAGCTATTTAGAGGAGGTTCTGCCGAAATTTAGAACTTTGCCTTATGTTTATTGTTTATCTTGTTTATTTAGTAACATTCCAGGCCCCTGATGGGTTGGGGTATTACAGAGAGGGTGGGGCGGCTAGGGTTAGGGGAGGCACCCCTTGGCCGCCCCCTCTTGGGTCATGCCCAAGGCCCAGTTGCCGTGAAAGCGGAAACCCCCCTGAAAAACTAAAAACTCCGACTTTCTGATTACTCCATCTCCCGAATTCTTTTCTTCTTTCCCGATTAAATTTCTGGGTATTACATTCTACCCCCCTTAAACAGAATTCGACCCCGAATTCTATCTGTCATTCTACTCGAAGGACAACAACAAATAACACGTACCTGACATGAACAATTCGGAATTTCGATCACACAAGTGGGACTCTAGATCCCAAGTGGCCTCCCTCCCGGACTAGCGAGACCACAACACAAAGTCGTAAAACGACGTCTGACCTATCTCTCAACCGGAACTTTATAGGTGCACTCGTCAGAAGAGAATCGAAGGTGAGACCTAACTCGATGGTCAACGTCTTTAACTAAATCTCAAACTTTGAATGGCCCAACTGCTCACTCAGTACCAGAACACAACAGATGATACGTACTTCGCGTATATACCCGAGACAGACAAAACTACATGCCAACTTCTTAATTTCTGTAACTTTCGGAAATGAAGAGAATCCAACTGGAAATAGAGAGTCCTCATCGCATCCACGCAATGCTAACTCTTCACCAAAAGGTTAAATCCCAAATTTGACAATTCAACACGAAAACCAATCTTTTTTTCTTCTAAATAGGCAGTTTACGAATAAACACCACGACAGCCAACGACGGAATCACTCGAATGTCCAAACCAAATACTTCTTTTGGTTTATCTGAATTGGAAAGAATCAAAACATTTCAAAACAGCGCCAACCCAAAATTGTGGAAGACATCAGTCAACAACACAAAGATCAAGCGTAAATAAAGAAAACGCTTCTTAGTTTCTCTTTTAGGAATAAAATTTCTCTCGGACCTTGAAATTTGAATTCATCGCATACCACCTGAGCATAAACCTCATAGTTAATCATCCTCAAATTATGTTCAAAATGAAGTACAACATCCGCACCATTGTGGAGAGGCTATATTGAATGCACCGAATACTCTAGGTAACTCATTCTACTAACCAAAATCGATTTGATAGAAGGCGTTCAAAGCACCACAGAATAGGTCCAACACAATCACATTACCTCCAATTTCCAAGAACAACAGCTCAGAATCCTTAGCACGCACGTTCATAAACTACATCAGAAGTGTTCTATCAATTATTGTTCCACTGCTCAGGAAACTATATTATTCCACTCTCTCTACACACAATCATTGTGTGACCAAAGGTCTAGCATAAAAAATGCAAAGCCCAGATTTAACCTCCAAGACCTCTATAACAAATTGCAATTATAACAGATAGGGAAATCAACGGATTGAGTCTCCAACATTCCCACAATTCTAACATACTCACTTATTGACATCATCAGAAATTATCCACACAATCTCGCAATACTATCCAATTGCGTTACTCTATAAAATTAATCAAGGTTTTCATACCTTCGATAATCCCAACCTTTTAACATGAACTGAAGTTCTGTAATTTCTCTATACCATAGGTTCTACTCAGCCGTAACACTATTCAGATTTACTTCGAATCCAAACATTCCCTGTGAATCAAATTTCCTCCAAAGGATACAGATCAAAACCAATTCATCTTCTACTACTCCTCCAATAGCTTGGTAGTAAAATCTCACCACTACCATTAATTAACCACCTCCAAACAGTTGCCAATTTACGCTTTGTAAAAACTTTACAACACAAAACTAT
This sequence comes from Hsuehochloa calcarea, assembly GCA_036346395.1. NCBI lineage: Eukaryota > Viridiplantae > Streptophyta > Magnoliopsida > Poales > Poaceae > Hsuehochloa > Hsuehochloa calcarea. Next base: position 8,687,442 of record CM070605.1, on the reverse strand, counting down.
TTATCCTTTCTCAGAAAAAAGAGGCGAACAAGTACAAGTTTCCTCACACAAGAATACGTTGCTCCTCACAGCGAGCATGAAACTAAAAGAAATATTCTGATAATGATGATCCAGCAAAACAAAAGTTGAGTTCACAGTTGAGGGCACACCTCCCTCAAAAGACAATAGCAAATAACAGTCGTTAAGAAAAAGACATTGCGGTTGAAACTCGGCATCTCTTGAGCGGAAAGTGCAGAAAATTTAGGAACGATTCAAATAACTACAAGTTACAAACTTGACTCAAATTCTCAAATACTCCTACTGCACTATTTCCTTTAACACTGAAATTAATCTTTTGACTAACAACACTTTGCCACAACGAACAAGATAAGGTCTTTAGTCCAAACCAAAAGATCTAATTAAGAATCAATAAAATTCTTCAACACGTCATATTTACTCAGAACAGTTCAACTACACAAGAAATATGAGATCCAAATGATCTCAGCCACCAAACTCGAAACATTTTCATTTACGGGTTTTCACGAAAAGTAAGCAGATTATTCTACTCTTAAAGGAATCAACATAATTTTCTTTAATTGCAACCTCACGTTGCGAACTCAAACCAAAGAGCCTTTAAGACTAAATCACACGAAACTCTTAAGAAGCAATAGGACATTCCCATACACCATCTTATTTAAAATAATTTTAGCTACCAGAATATTCATGAGCTCTAAAAGATCACGAAAACTAAACTTGAAATATTCTCATTTAAGCGATATTACCTGAGACGATCAATTTACTACCTGTTAACATCAATCTCACAACAACAATTACAAAACACTTCGAAAGACCCATGCGAAAAGAATGGGTTGAATCTTTCTCAAAAGAAGAAGCACATGAAACTGATTCTTCGCCAACTGAAAAATAGTTTACCAATCGTAATGAATATAGGACCAAGGGGAAAACCAATTAGGCAACGAACTCAGAAAACATAAGTGGAGTCCAAAGTTGAAAGCATAGGCCTCACAAGAAGAGAGTATCAGACCTTAATAGTTAAGAACAAACGAGTATTCAAGATCAAAGCACTCGCATCACTGAAGAACCCTTATAACTTGGCAACATATCGCTTTACTCGACAAACTTCTTTTACCAGATAGAACTTGAACCCCCAAAACAAAAGATCATGAACACAAAACTTAAAATTTGATCATTTTAGAAATATCACGAAAGGCGATCAAATTTCTTTCTCTATAAAAGAATCAACATCACCCTCACACTACTGTTCATATCATTAAGACCAATAACATTCATTCCTGGTAACAATCAATTTACCTTACTATCACATCAATAAATCTTCTAAAGGAAACATGACAAATCGCGTCCTAAAAATCTCCAGCATCAAATGTAATTGTAATAACAACTTATTCTAGAAAAGAAACCTAGTGCAAAAGCCACAAAGCTGAAACAAACATCTTTTCAACAAGCTCACTCTAGTACAAGACAAACCCATTAAACACACCAGATTAAATCACTTATTAGATTTCGCTCATTTACCCTTACTAATGCTCAACACCAGTATAGCACACACTCATAGCACTCTAACCATTAATACTAACACTCGCTGCGTCTCTTGTCGATCCACAATGCGTCACACCCTCTCCAGTCCCACCCAACGCCCCCCTCTCCTATCGACCTCGTCTTCCTCCCCTCTGGCAATGCCCATGCTAGCCACCACCGCCACCTCTCATGTCGCCCCCAACCTGGCGAGATTCATCCACCACCACCTGCCTCACCTCGTGTTCCTGGGCATGCCATGCAAGACCACCCAACAAATGTCAGTTATCGTCCAAGTCCAAGGGAGCTCGTGCCATAGTCTCCTTCCCCACGTCGGGCCAAAAACGCTGCCTCGATCGTCGTTCGTCACCCGGTGAGCCCCTTCTCGATTCCCCTTTACTCGAGCTTCCTGAGGCCAACCCCTTCCTTTACCTACCACCCGCTTTGGCTCCCCATCCACGTAGCACCACCGCCATGATGGACCCGGCGCAATGCCATGGGATCCCGTCGTCGGCCTGACTCGGTCCACCCCCGTCACCACCGTCTGCACCGATGACATCCCCTCATCTTTCTTTCTCGTGTGTGCGCTCTCTTTTCCCCTCCTTCCCTCCAGAGCCACTGCCATGGACACATCACCGCCGCCGCTGGGAGTGGCTGCGCCGCCACTATGATTTTCCTTTCGATGTGTCACCGCCACCCCTGGATTCCTCTTCCCCACAGGGACCCATTTTTGGGGTCACCTCATCCTCTCGGCAGCTCCCTCGCCATCGGCAAGCACCGCCAAAATCCGCCCTACCCTCCCCTGTCTTTCCTTTGTTCCTTGTTCTATTTACCAATGTGGTGAGCGAATGACAATAGGGGCCCACATGTCAACGTATCTAGCTAGCAGTAGTAGGGGCCCACATGTCAGAATCATCCCATCCAACCAACCAAACACACTACTTGTATCATTTCATTCATGATCATGCCATCCATCCTGTATCATCCCATTCCATTCAACTTCATCCCACAAACCAAACACACCCTAAATCCTCCCACACAAGCACAATTGCTCTCAGGGTGAACAGTACCACATGCACAGTACGTGTGAACTGTGTCCAAAACTATCTCAACCTCCTAAACGCACACAACTCAAACTCTCCTATTTTCAGAATAAAAAATTAGCAAAAAGGAATTTTGGATTTAAAGGTCCAAAATAAACTCTAAACTGAAAACTAACTCTTGCTTGTATCTGATTCGGACTCTTTAATTTAAAAGAAAATACATGAAATTTAGAATTTATGCTTTGGGCTGAAATTCGAATTGAACGTGGAGCCCAATTTGAATTCTTTGCATTTGTTGGATTTTGTGAACTATCTGAATACCACCTTGCCTTGGCCCACCTCTCATGATTGGGCCCAGTGCCTCCCCGACTTGGGCCCATGTGCCACCTTGACTAGGCTTTGGGCCTCCACTCGGTTTCCTCCCTCTTGGCTGACACTCACGTTTGGCCCATGCATTTTCTCCCTTTGGCCCACACGCCATTGGTTGGTCCATGCACCATGTCTTCCTTCGGCTTGCTTCTGGCCCATGTGGTAACCTCTTTGCTTCGTTTATGGCACCTAGGCCGGTGCGTGGAGAAATCTCTCCTCTTTGCGGGGACAACATATCTCTCTCCTTGGCTAGCTTCCTGATCTCCTCCCTCTTGGCCAAAGCTAGGTCCCCTTTTTGCTTCTTGTTGCAAAACAATACCATATTGAGAATGGGCACTAGAATGCAATTTAGAAACACTTACCAAGGTGATAGACGCTCCTATGGAAGTGTCACAAGGAGAACTTCAAGTGTTTCTATTGTACTGTGAAAGATCGGGCCACTTGCCCACGGTAGGCGATATTTTTCTTTGCTGATTTCAAGGTGTTCATCATGTCAGAAACTAGCAAGAACGGTTCCAATGGTGGTTCGGGTGAACACATGGAAGCGCCCATCTACGGTTCAACTCTACCTCTAGATGTGTGTGCTCAATTCTACGCTACTACCAGCGACTTCCATCATCAAGAGGACGTGTTGCGTGCTGATCTCGACAAGGGCATTGAAGGCTTGAATGCACAACTTCAGGAGTTGCAAAACATGTTGAGCGCTTGACTAGTCCATCCGTCGCTTAGAGGAAAGGCTATCGCCGTCGGGAGGGGGAGGCATTTGGGGGCAGCATGGGCCAAACCATGTCAGCATGTTATGTTCCATGACAGTGTCCACTACTACAGTGCTAATTTTGATGACAACATGTCCGATAGTCGTGGAGACATGCCGCGATGTCCGATGTATGATTTGTTTGATTGCCAAGGTGTTGGACATGGAGGATACTGTGGAGGAGGTGCTGAATGCGAGGACGACGGTATTGGTTGAATCAAAATCATCATACCGGAGTTCATGGGCAGGACTGATCCTGAGGCTTATTTGGAGTGGAAGATGTTTGTCAATCATATTTTTGACAGCCACATCTACTCCGAGGAGAAGAAGGTTCATGTGGCTTGGATTGAGTTCACCAAATATGCTATTGTTTTGTGGGATCAACTGAATCATGTAGGAGAGCATCCTCACACATGGAAGGAGATGAAGCGAGTTATGCGGGGAAGGTTCATGTCGGCATGCTACACAAGAACACTGCATACAAAATTGCGACGACTTTATCAAGGTTCCCAGTAGGTGAGTGAATACTATCAACATATGCAAGTGCTCATGATTGGTACAGGTGTACGTGAGTTAGAGGAGGCGACCATGACATGTTTCTTTGAGGGATTGAATGATGATGTGAGGAATTGGGTTGATTTGATGTGATACAACACCGTGCAAGAATTACTTCATCAAGTGGAGTGTGCTGAACAGTGAGTGAAGGACACACAAAGTCGAGGTGGCTAAACCAATTCTAGCAATTGGAGACGCACCAATTTGCATGAGGGGTATGTTGGTTCATGTCCCAAACCGTTTGCATTCACTACACCGGTTCAGAGCGTATTCAAGGAAGCATCAAAGGCCATGAGTACAACAAGCAAAGAGACATCGCGTGCTGATTCTAGTGCTTCTTATACGGCCAGAACTAGTAACATAGAGGGCTTCAAGTGCAATGGGCATATGAAGAAAGATTGTCCAACCTTGAAGAAGGTGTTGCTCACACAAGAAGGCTATACAACGGTGAGTGACAGCGATGAATCCGAACACAAGGGTGATGACTCGATGATCTTTGAAAAGAGAGGTTGTGATTTGTGAACTCGAGAGCGGATGTTATTAGTTTGATGGCTCAAAGGTGCAGGGTGATAACAACGTTATTGTAGAGAAGGGACAGTGACACCATATCTTTCTAACCGATTGAAAGATCAAGGATAAGGTATGAAAGCTGATTATTGATAACGGAAGTTTGAGTAACATGATTAGTAAGGATGTGGTGGAGTCACTCTCATTATCCACTTGGAGACATCAAAAGCCAAACTACATTCAGTGCCTCGACAACGTCGGCAAGGTGAAGATCACACATAAGGTGAAAGTGTCATTTACTATTGATGGATATGTCAACAAGATGAAATGTGATGTGGTACCTATGCATGTTGGTTATATTTTGTTGGGGCATCCATGGCAATTTGATTTGAGTGCTGCCCATCAAGGATGGTCCAACTGGTACACTTTTATGCACAAAGGCACACATTGTTGTCCAGGACCACACATTGTTGTCCAGGACCGATGAAGAAATCAAGTGTGATTTGGTGGTGATAAGCATGAAGAAGGCCGCAGAGATTACATCAAAACAGAGGACGGTTTTGCTTCAAGGGGGGAGGATGATCGGCCCTAAGTTCATCTAGTACCTTGTAGAGTATTCCTAAATTGCAATTGTAGAGTATTCCTAAATTGCAATCTAGTGCTGTCTCAATGTAGTGTTGTTTTGCAGCAAGAAAGGAATGCAAGAGCTAGTTTTGGCCAAGAGGGAGGAGAGGGAGGTTGGCCGAGGAGGCAGAAGGCATCCAGGGGCCGAGAGGGAGTTTGGCCAAGGAGGATGGCATGCGGCACATGGACTCACGTAGATGTATGCATAGGAGAGGTCGCAAGGCACACCCTCACGGCTAAGGGTGCGAAGGTAGTACCAAGGCCATGTGGTGCAAGCAGATCAAAGGAGGTAGCTGGGCAGGCTAGCTTGGGCTGCAGAGCAAAGGAGGTGACCGAACATGCGACACAAGGAGCTAGGGCAACATGCGGAGCAAGAACAGCATGAAGAGCTTGGTGTCCACATTGGTTCGGTTTGGATCCTTATAGGCAAGGGAATTGGAGTTTGAAAACCATATCTCCAAGAGAAGGAAAGTGGTGCTCTTGTGTTTGCTTCGGAGAAGGAAGGAGGACTTGCTGATATATATATTGCTTGTGGTTAGTTTCGACCAAACAAGGAGAAGGAAAGAGAGCTAGTGATTGCTTCGGTTAAAGAAGGAGGCTAGCCGATCGGCTTGCAGGTGATTTACACAAGGATAAGGAAGGAGAACTTCAAGTGTTGCTGCTGTACTGTGAAGGATTGGAACACTTGCGCATCAACTGCACGTTGATCCATGTCAAAATACTAACCAATTGAGTTTACAGGAATAAAGGATCATTGATTATACAATTTAAATGGTTGGGTTATAAAGATTAGAGGAAACATATAAACAAAAACTTATTGAAGGTGAGAAGATACAAAATCGTCATTTGAGCAATCGTCGATACTGTGAGTCTGACGATTAATTTTAAATCTTTTTTGGAACGAATACAAGATTCCTATAGGAATTTTGTAGGATAACGTACTTCCCGTGTGACCAAGTGTTTCATATCGTAGAAAATTCCTACAAAATTTCCGTGTGCAAAACTAATTAATAGTTATATTATAATGTGAGCTCTGTGCCTTTCAAGAATAACTACTAATAAAATAATAGCAACAAATTTCCATATTAAAAATTCAAATTAATTAGATATTTGAGCTTTCCCCTACTGCAAACACCTAGCTTAATGACCTTAGATGAGATTTCACGGCACAATTAAGGAGATGACTAATGTTGGTAGCCAAGAATTCGAAATCCAATTAGCTGCAAAATGAAGCAAGTTGGAATTGATCAAATAACAGTTATAGTAAATCACAGATCAACAAATTTTTAGAAAAACCGAAATGAGCCCAAAACAAAAGAGGACTAATAAATTTGAACCACCAAATATTCACAAAATGGAAACCCTTATTGGGTTGCTCGATCATCTTTGTACCAAAAATGTCCAAAATCAGTTACCTACAGAAGTATCCATGTTAGAGTTGACAAGTACGAGCCGCAAAATCATTAAAAAAAAAAGCTAAGTTAACTTCAATGAGCTCATTACCAACTGTATCGCCAAATCTTCCTGAAGGGTGGAAATACTACTGCAAAAAGTACTCGACAGGTATTCGTATTTCCTCCATATGTAACTCTATTCACTACTACAGAACAGGTTCGGAACCGTCATTACAGACGGTTTCCGAACCGTCTATATTTGTTCGTCTGTGATAACAAGCAGTTATCACAGACGGTTCAAAACCGTCTGTGAGACTATTATCACAGACGGTTTTTAAAGTAAACCGTATGTGATAAGTGGTTATCACAGACGGTTTACTTTAAAAATCGTCTGTGATATTTCTAGTATCACAGACGGTTTACTTTAAAAACCGTCTGTGATACTAGAAATATCACAGACGGTTTTTAAAGTAAACCGTCTGTGATAACCACTTATCACAGACAGTTTTATGTTGAAATCGTCTGTGGTAATAGCCTTCACAGACGTTTTCAACATAAAACCGTCTGTGGTAGTGAGCAATCCTAGATACATTGTTTGCTGTTTTTTGGCCAGCCTCAGGAATTGCTAGCCATGCCCTCTGAAAACAAGCATGTACAAAAAACAGATACATCGCAGATAATCAATTGTTGACAACTCAAATTGATCATTACTCAAAATAAATTAATAAAGATCGAATTTGTTGAAGTATTTTCGCTATAGTTGTACAATTGGATTACAATTAAGTCAATTATTTGCGTGAATCTACGGGTCGGCGATGGAGTGAAACTCTCCTTTGTCAACTATTTACATCATGATAAAGGTGCATAGCTGCCTCGAACTTCCACGAGCTCTTGCGCAGCGAGTCCATGTAAATCTATTATCAAACCACTGCGCTAGGTCAAGAAAAAATGGTAAGGATATATATTTGAATTTACAATTACAAAAAATTATTTCTAAATTGACAAACCTCCTGATTCTTCATCTTAGCACTAATGATTTGTTGCATATGATGACAAGCGTAGAATGCACATAGCTCATCATTTTTTGCTTTGGTGGCACCGCAAAAATAGAATTACATATATACGTATAGTCGATTGAAGACACATTTTTATGAAGTATGATATATATAGGATTATTGTGTTGTAGCGCGTCATCGAAATTTTGTCTGTGTGTTAGTTGGTATTTGGATCCACAGTATCTTCCTTGTTGGCTAACATAGGAGATGAGCGAACTACATAATTGAAAAAGTTATCCTCGGGCATTTCAAGCGAAGGAAGACTACAATAGAGTTATGTATGGAGGAAATGATCATACTTGTCGAGTATTCCTTGCGAGAATCGTCAAGTCGTGATCCTTTCGACTAGGGAATCAAGATATATCACGTTGTTCCTCCCGGGTATAATGACTAAAAGGATCGATGGTACCTACTCATGTATGTCGCTATAACTATTAAACCTAAGTACAAATGAAATTTGAATAGCAAATAGTGAAGCACTTACCCACGGTTGTAGGGCACCGGTATGTAGTCCTTGCGAGTCCGAAGAAGCAATGCCGCCGTTATGTAGTTCTCGGCGAAGGTCGCGTGCGCTTCGATGGTTTGCATAGATACCACGTGTGGGTCGAGGAAACCCACGGTTCGCCCTTCCGGGCATATTTCATCATGTATCTATACATAAGCAATGAGTTGCGATATTTATCGGTATTACATGAATGTAGAACTTGATTGTACACACTTACGATGTCCAACATTGTAGAAGCGAGCGTCGAGGGCTTGAGATTGAATAGGTTGAATAAGTCGTTGAAGCCCACCACGAAGTTGCGGCTGTTGAAGAAATGCTCATCCTTGTATGCGACGGTGATTCGATGATCGCACCCCTTCTTTGCGGTATTCGCAGTACAAGGCATGCAAAGCGACAAGCAAATCCAATAGGGGCTAATTGTGCGTTAGGGCACAACGGTTTTCGATGGAGTACTTCCGTGCTACGGGACTTGGGAGGCGGCTTAATGTTCGTCGATTTCGATTTGGCCTTAACGATTGGCGTCTTCTTCTGCGAGACGACTCGGGAACCGTCTGATAGCACGCTTTTCTTGTTCCTTGGCGTCTTCTCCACGGAACCGATGAGGTGGCCTTCGAGGCGAAATATGAGGTGGAGTCATGGAGGTCCGTTGGAGAGGAATGGTCTGTCGAGATTGCGGCCTTCTTTGGGTCTAGGGCGATGTCCGTCTTGGGCCATTGGATAAAACGTACGGCATCCCCTAGTGTTGTGATCTCTTCGTTCGGGCGAATGTCCAGTGGGACGGCCATGAAATGTTGATGTACCATGTCCACCTCCACCCTTGCGTAACCATGCGCCACCTGGACACCGTGCTGCACTGCTCCTTCCTGGTATGGATGCACCATCCCCCGCCCAGCCTCAATAGGAATGGACCCAACTAACCTCAGTTGGAGCTTGCAGGCCGTCGGCTCCTACAAAATGATACGCAATTAGCTAAGGCGTCCTATAGGTCTATCTTTGGTGCATTCCATAGATGTACATTACCTTGATGCGGTCTATCGGTAATTGGTCGTCGTCATGTTCAAAATTATGCGTGGACGCGACACTACTCCGATGTCGAGGACTGGTTCCCGCAATAACAGGGGCGGCTTGCGACTGGTTGCGGAGTACTTGATTAAGTTGATCCTACAAACTTGCTATCTGTCCTTGAAATTCTGCCTTAAGCAGTTCCAACTGATTGTCGTACTCGGCCTTGGATCTCTTCCTACTTCTATACATGAAGTAGTCGTCATGAATCCATGTACCCAAGGTACGTTAACCCCCTTGCCTCGCGTGCGACCCGGGTGCTCCTTGTTTCCTAGGGCCGTAGATAGTATATCCTTCTCCCTGTGTTCTTGGAAGGAGCCTTCGGAAGTTTGGGCAATCAATTCACGCTGCAAGAGGTCATCATGTTATTATAGTCACTATGAAGTTATGGACTTATAAACAAGTAGGTAGTTCGACATATTTACCACACGTTGGGACACTTCCTGGTCCGCCGGGTTTGGGAAAGTGACGCTGCCATCAGACGAGACTTTTGCCCTCGCTTTTAACCAGGTTAGGGAACGCGGGTGTGTGATATCAGAAAATAGATTCTCCTCCTCCGCCTCCCATTGCGCGGATTTAGCCGCGTACCCAGCGGTGCCGAGTCTGTGGGGGTGAGTGTTTCGTGCCTGGATTGCTTTGTGCGCCGCACTTTGCTCCTTAAATTCATCCGTCGTCTTCATAGCCACAAAAGCGTTCCATGTTTCCCGCGTCAAGAATGGAAACTTCGTGAAGGGCGTCTCACTCTTGTTCACGTACTGCGTGACAAGAACGCTCTTGAAGGTCCTCCACGCGTGACACATGGAGAGCAAGGCATGCCGTTCGACGCGTTTCATGTGTGTTTCTGGGATAGTGAACCTGCTTGAAAGGTCTTCCCACAAGCACGCGCGTCTCGATCTTTTGTCGAGACTTCCACTTTGGTGTGGTGATAGGGACCTTTTCCCTTGCAAGTATCCCGCAGATGGTCCGGAATCTCGCCGCTGATGCCGGGGGACTCAGAGGGACCCCAACGTCACTGACCTCCGTGATGGTCAGTCGGCCAGCAGGCAATTTCGATATTCCTCTGCCATCTCGCTTACGTATCTGCGGCGTCGGTGACGGCGGCGAAGACGGCGCCTCTGCCATGTGCGGCGTCGGTGACGGCACCTCTGCCATCTCGCTTACTTGCTATCTATGTAAGTTACAGAATTAAGAATTAATCCTATTGTAATTAGCACAGATTTGTAAAAGATTGATGATAGTTTGTGCTCTCAGAAGGAGAGTTGCAAAAGAACAAGTCTTTGCCATCTCAATCCTATTGTCTATACACTTCATGAAATGAATATGATAATATAAACTCAAGTATGCAATATATCGATCAATTTCAAACTCTAGTAAGACAATATTTCAAAGAAGGTCATATTAATGATGTGAATGTTGTGCAAGAAGGATGGATTGTAAGTCAATATAATGCCATACTTATCTGGAGTTGATGAAAGAAATACTTGATTTAAGTATAACCAAAGGAGCTGATGAAGTATAACCAAGAAGCATGAAGGAAATACTTCAGACGAAGTATAACCAAGAGAAGTTGATGAATGATAGCTAGAGCCTAAACGATGTTGTTCGGTGGATGAACTTCTGTCATCTATTTGGGAACATACCACCGCTACTCACACGACGTCTAGCTGTTCTAATGATTATTTTAGTTATTACTTCTTATTTATTGAGGAAGTTCCATGATAACCAGGCAAGACTTATGCATAAGCGCGGGGCTTGCTCTAGGTAGACATAAGTCTTACCGACACATGGGACATAGTTCACTTAATAGTTTATCTTATCGATTTATATTTATCAAGGAAATTCCATGAGCCTTAGCTGGAATTTTCGAGCACGGGCTAGACATTAGCCTTGTGAGTTAACCAGTTATATCGTTTTGGATATCTATAGCTAGTTATTATTACAATGCGTCAAGGACATGCACTTATTTGTTACTAACATTATCTGGCTACGGTTAATTGCTCACTAGGGCAATCCTGGATATAAGACTATACTATAACAGTGTACGCAATCAGATTTGAGCTCGGCTCGATAAAACTTCTATTCACACCTCGCAGCATAGCATGACGCTCTAATTAACTTAACTAAACTACTGCTTTAATCGACTTAGTTATCTTACTAAGCATCCGATAATGTGGGACACAATGCTATGCATCTTATATATTGAAAGTACTTTGTGGGACATAACAAGCTAAGGCCCACTGATCATGATCTACTGTGTGCATAGCTAAGTGTTAATAGAGACAAAGTTACGGTTCGTGAACTCTCTCCAACAATTAATATTTTCATACAAGGTCACACCAATCATCTCTAATCGATTAAGTTATAACTATTGCAATTATTATTATGTTAGCAATGCCCTAGGGTTTGCATGTTATTGGGACAACTACACTCTATATGATATGTTACTAAATCCTTAAATCATTGTTCTTTGAGTTTAGCAGCTAAAGGCAATCTAATTAGCCTCTAATTACTTGAACTTATCCTGATAAATTTCCCATTAGTTAAACCTACACTGGATGTATTGTCAATGACACAAAAGGATCCTATGTTTATTTACTAACATCCTTATAATTATAAATTGATTTATCTTAACATTACTACTTATAATGGACTAGGGTTGCTGACTTTGAGTATATTTAACAGACCTTGATTGATATGGTCGGCTGAGCATTTGATCAACTCTTAACTATGTTGGATTTACACATTAAATGGCAATGCTCACTGCCTAATCTCCAACTGCATAGACTACCTACTGATCAGCTTAGTTAGCTACTGATTAACTTAGTCTGATGTAAACACTAACTGTGATGTCCTTAGCCTAATCACTCAATGACATTGCCTTTGCATCATACTGACAAATGCTTGTCTTTGCATCATACTGAACATATTTCTTATCATTTTCAGTTAACATCACTTAGCCCTTAATCACCTAACTATACTAAGCGACTCGCTAATCCTTGTCACTTAACCTAAATTACTTACTAGGGAGGACTTATTGCGATTAACCTTATATCGAACACACACACAGAGATACATACATACACAGAGAACACGAGCGAGGAGCTGCGCCGCTTGGGGTGTGGCTCGTCGCCGGCGATTGAGCGGATGGCGGTGGCAGAGCAAGAAAAATGGAACCACGGAGGAAGGCAATCCAAGGGTGGTGGTGGTCCAATGGAGGCGGCCGGGAGGCGGCGAGGCGGCTGCGCGGCGGCCGGCCATGGAGAAGCAACGTGCGGCGGCTCCGGAGTGGGATGGGAGGAAAATGGAGGCGCGCATGGGCATGAGGAAAGCTAGGGAACTTACCCGGCGGTGGCGGTGGCGAGGTGGCCGGGTCGGGGAGGTGGCCGGGGTCGGGAGGCGCCGGTCGGGAGGCGCGGGGTCGGGAAGGAGTTCGAGAGGAGGCGCGCGATTCGGTGGAGGACGGCGCCAGGTTCGGGAGGCGCGCGAGGTCGGGGACCGATAGGGTTAAGAGCAAAACCCTATCGGTTCTTTGAACCTATAAAAACAACATCACGAGCGGTTATTTGAGGAACCGTGCAGCGATATGTAATCCTGAGCGGTTCCTTCAAAGAACCGTCGTGATGTGAAACATCACGAGCGGTTCCTTCAAATAACCGTCAGTGATGTTTGAATATCACGAGCGGGTGCAGTGATATTCAAACATCACAGACGGTTATTTGAAGGAACCGTCTGTGATTACATATCACGCAGCGGTTCCTCAAATAACCGCCTCGTGATGTTGTTTTTTATAAGGTTCAAAGAACGATTACATCACTGACGGTTCTTTGAGGGAACCGCTGCAGTGATTACTATCTCGAGGACACAGGAAGTTTTTTTAACCAGTTGATGAGGCAAAGCTTGAAATCTTTTATATATTATATTCCATCTGTTCTTAAATAGACACAATAAAATAGGGATCACACAATAAAATTATGCTAGACTTTTATATATATATAGTTGTACTAGTAGCCTTTATACACACAATAAAATTATGCTAGACTTAGATCATGTACAATAAATTTACATTATCTGTCTATAGACTCTGCTACGTAGGATTTAAACTGACGTGGATGAAAAGAATAAAAGAAAGAAATGTGATATCTACAATCCTGTAGTCGATTGTATCACTCGAACCAAGGAACATCCACATTGTCATCAATTTAAAGATCATAAGTCCATAACACATTAACACATGACAATGGAATAAATTAGTTAATTACAATGGAGTAAATTCTTAATTAAAATATAGCCCTTCATGATGATCGACGCGCATATAGCTAGCTTCCTCACTGGTTTCTTCCTCGAGCCTGATGCTATCTCCGAAAGGTGGCAACTCGTCAAATTGATTGTATTCTTCCTCGTCCACTACATTCTCAACTCCGACAATCCTCCTTTTTCCATGAAGAACTACATGGCGCTTCTTATTTGTCGGTCGGTTACATAGAAGACTTGAACAACTTGGTTGCTTGATGACGAATGGTTCGTCTTTGTATCCGACACGTTCGAGGTCCACGGTAGTGACAACGTACTTGTCGACCTTCACCTGTGGGAGATGGACCCAACGGAACCGAAATAGGGGGATCTTGAAAAGCACGTAGTCGATCTCCCATATCTCCTCTATTTGCCCATAGTACGAGCTCCTCAGCCCATCGATCTTGAATGCATCTATCACGAACACCGCTGCTACGCCTTTGTGCTCTTCCTATCCTGAGCTGCCGTATAAAATGTGTACCCATTTATGTCGTATCCTTGCCATGTGACAATTGTAAAATGTGGCCCTCTTGCCAACCATAGCAGCGTATCATCACTTGATGACCTCCGAGTGATTCGCACCTTTAACCATTCGTTGAACCGACGGTTGTGCTCTCTCGTGATCCAAACCTCCGACCGGTCTGGATTTTGTTGGCGTACCATGTCTTTGTGCTCGTCGATGTACGGGGACACTTGGGTCATGTGTTGCAAGACCGTGAAATGGGTTTGAGAGTACGTATCCGATCGGGAGTGATTGATTTCCTTCCGATGGTCCGATACCATCCAGTCTCCCCTCATGGCGAGATAGAGGCACACCAATCGGATCCACCGAGCCATGTAGTCGACGCAGAACTCAATGACCTCTTCGTTGCATAACCTTCGATGATCTTGCCCTCGGTCGAGATCGATTCCATCGTAGGACTTGAGAATTCCATGTACCTCTCGAGCGGGTACATATGACGTAGAAACACAGGTCGCATATCTTTATCTTTTTCACAAGGTGAACAATGAGATGGACCATGATATCAAAAATGACGGAGGAAATACATCTCAAGATGACACGAGTCGTCACTACCTCGGCTGCGAGCATCTAGTCCATGGGGATCGATGACCTTCGAGCAATTGAGTTGAAGAAATAACACGACCTCAAGATTGCCACTCGGACCTTGTTCGGCAAGATACTCCTAATTGCAACAGAAGCATTTGTGTCATCGGCACCACGACAATCATGCGACTTCATACCAATTAATTTCAAATCTTGCATAGAAACAAGTTTCTTAATGTTAGCGGAGTAACGAGACGGGACTTTCACACCGCAAGCTCAGCACGATTCATTTCTCGGCCTTGGGCCAGAGTGTAGCAAGTCGGGGAAGGTACGTTCGTCTCTGTATCGGTCTCTTTCGGTGCTAACTCGGTCCTTATGTTCATATCGACCAAGTCACGCCGTGCGTTAACACCATCCTTTGTTTTGCCACTAATGTTCAAAGAAGAGACCAATCAAGCTATCACATACATTCTTCTCTCGTGCATAACGTCGATGCGATGGCGAACTTCTAAGTACTCCCAATAAGGCAAGTCCCAAAAATTGACCGCTTCTTCGGATGTTCTTCTCACGGGTTCTTAATTTACGTCCCTTCCCAAGCACAACATCGATATCCTTAACCATATCATAGACCTCTTTCCCACTAAAAGCCCTTGAAGTGAACCGTCTTCCTTATTTCCGTCGAATTGTTTCTTCATCTTGCGGTATGGGTGACTCCTCGGAAGGAACCTACGGTGGCGATATACGATTTTGCGCGAGTTGTTCACCATACACTCTCCGTAGCATCTAAGCGGTGCGGACGTGCTTTGACTCCTTTTGTCTTGAAGCGACAGTTACCAAGGGCGGGAAAATCATTGATGGTGCGAAACAACATGGCGCGTAAAGTGAAGTTCTCTCGTTTATCGCATCCCATACACATACCCCTTCGTTCCACAGTGTCACAAGATCTTCCAAAGAATGGTGCTAGGTACACATCAATATCATTCCCGTGTTGCTTGGCCCTTGGATAAGTAGTGACATCAAAATGTACTTCCACTTCATACACGACCAAGGAGGAAGGTTGTACATACATAGATTCACGGGCAGTGCTATGTCGGCTATTCATGTTACCGAAAGGATTCATTCCATCCGTACTCAACCTAACCTTATGTTCCTCGGTTCCACACCGAACTCTTGAAGCTCGATCGAAGTTTCTCCACCGGCGAGAATCGTGAGGTGTCTTAGCTTTCCATCTCTCTTACGCTCCTCGAGTGCCAGCGCAGCAATCTTGCCTCCTTTGGGTTCGCAAATAAACGCTTCAAGCGTGGGATTACAGTGATACCACAACATCTTAGCGAGGAGGTCCTTGCTTCACCTTAGCGATATTTTGGCGCTTGTATCGGGATGCTTTGCACACGGGACATACATGCATGTCTGCATACTCTTCACGGTAGAGGATACAATCGTTCGGACATGCATGTATTCTTTCTACTTCCATTCCCAATGGGCAAATAACCTTCTTTGCTTGATAGGTGGTGCTAGGCAACACGTTTCCCTCCGGAAGGATGTCCGCTAGGAGACCTAACAACGCCGTGAAACTCTTATCGGACCAACTATTGCTTGCCTTCAATTTCAGCAGTTCAAGCACGGTTGACAACCTTGTGTATTCCGGCTTGCAGCCAGGGAACAAAGGTCTCACCGAGTCCTCCCTAAGCCCTCGAATTTACAAAACTCTCTCTCATTGTAGTTCTCTTACGCATCGCGTAGCATCCGATCCAGTTGTCATCGTGCCCCTATCCTCATCAAAAGCACATTCCACATCCGGCAAATCGTTGACTTCCTCAGCGATGTCGTCATTATTAACTTCTGGTATAATCTGCTCTTCACCGTGACTGGTCCAACATGTATACCCTTTTTTGAAACCCCTTCCAATCAAGTGCGGTTCGACCTGCGCCGCGTTGTTAAACATCTTCAGATTACCGCAATCAATGCACCTGACGAGTACATAAAATTTATCCCTTCTTCAACATATCCCGCTCGGCTCTTCTAAAAGCAACCACGCCATTAATGTAATCTTGACTCACACGGTTCACACCGTACATCGATTCGATCCATCTACACTACGCATGTAACAAATTAGTGTCAAATTGATTAGCGATTAATTTATAGCAAACATAAAGGGTTATAGATCGTTACCCTCGGAGCTCACGAAGAAAATATCTAATATCTCTCGATAATCCCTACCTCTAAACACCGATATCTATCTCAATTGAACAATCATGCAACCCAAATATAGGCATCATCTCATACAACACTTATTAACCTAAAATATCGGGCCGTAAATGCAATATTGCTTGACCCAAACCCCACCGTCTTCGTGAACCGGTGTGTAAATTTTATTTTTTAAGCCAATTAATTATCCTAACTCAAATTTTAGTGATTATTAGACCTAATTCAATTTTATTAAGTTACCACTCCTAAGTCAAATTTTAGTTCATCAGTTATAAGGGAAACCATTATTCAAAACTAAGATTTGCAGGGCTAATATTATTTATTCCAACATTGACGGTGCAAGATCGATCATGTGCTAAATCTTTGTGTCATCCTCAAAGATCACCTAGAAATAGCAACAAAAAAAAACATCTCCAAGCTCATACCAGTATTAGAGGAGGAGCCGCAGGTTGGAGGAGCTAGGGCAGGGAAGTGGCGCCTGGAGCGGTGGACACAGCTGTAAGATCGAGGTGGCCGACTAGAGGGGGGTGAATAGGCGGTTTTAAAAAATCTCTATCGGGCTAAACCAATATATAAATGCGGAAGCTAATAGCGAATTGGTTTTGCACAATTAAAACCTAAATCAACTAGGCTCAACTAAGTGCACCGACAATACAGGAGAGCAATCATACAATGATATATAAGCAATTAAAGCATGTAATGTAAATTGCTCAAAATAAAGCACAAGTAAAAACAAGATGGACACACTTATGTTTTACCGTGGTGTTCGGAGACTTGCCGGTCTCCCCTAATCCACGTTGAGGTAAGCCCAACCACGTTGGACCGGCTCCACTAATTAAGACAACACCTCCGAGGTAAGTCCAACACTTGGACCGGTTCCAAACCGAACCAACACCTCGCTCCACTAGGGTTGCTCTTCCTCCACTCCGGAGATGGCGAGCACCAAACCACTCACAACACGCCGGGCCTTCTCACAAGCTTCTTGAGAAGATCACCGGGTACGACGCCTCCACGCCGTCTAGGTGTCGGCAAACACCAAGAGTAATAAGCCAAGCCCCTTGCTTGACTCTCACCACGTGCAACGAATGCACAAGCTCAAGTGGATACAAAATCCACCTCTAGATGCAACACATGCAACTAGAGACCTCCCTCCTTGCTCACAAGGTGCAAGACATGCACAATTGAGAGGAGAAGCTCACACTAGCTCAAGTGAGTGAAATGGGATGCCAAAGATAGTCTCTCAACCGGCCAAGGTGGGTATTTACAGCCCACACACAAAAACTAGCCGTTGGGAGCAGAAATCCCCAAAAATCAGGATAATCGGAAGTTCCGCCGTACAAACTCCGGAACTTCCGTTTTCTACTGTTCATGGGCCGTACGGGTGCATAACGGCTCAAAAAATAGCCGTTAAAAATTTTGGTGCGGAAGTTCCGCAGTACAAATGGCGGAACTTCCTATTATCGGAAGTTCCTCTGTTCTCGGGCGGAAGTTCCGCAGCCCAATTTCAGCACAGACGATACTCGATAAAAATATCATAACTTTTGACTCCGATGTCGGAATTGAGTGATCTTGGACTCTATGGAAAGCTTATTCAGAGGGCTACACAACCCACCTATTTGATTGATCTCAAACATATTTGATCAAATCAAAAAGCACAACTCCAAAGAGCCACTATCATGATCTAAGTCCAAATAAATAGCAATTAGCAATCTTAGACCATGCCAAGGGAAAATGCATGAATCCCAACAATTTGCAAAACACATTTGCAAACTTAGATCATGCCACAAGGTGTAGGTACATGGACTTCAACCATTTGCAAAACACATTCGCAAAAGTATAGTCACATGCTACAAGGATTAACTGCATAAGCCTCAACTATTTGCAAAACACATTCGCAAATAATAGCATCATGCCATGTAGAGCTAGAGCAAGCAAGATTGAGCTATCAACACATGATGAGACTCAAGCTACTAGACAAGACCCCTCTTAATAGTACGTCAACCTATACTAGCAATCCGGTCTTCCAACCAAACACCAAGACCGGTAAAAGACTAGGAACACATCCTTAGCCCTAGCTAGTCATACCTTTGCCGTGAGCATCTTCTTGAAGCTTGATGACGCACATCTTCACTTCAAGTCCGGGCCATCGTTTTGACATGCATCAACCCATGATGCATCCTTTACTTGACCTCCATCAACACATG
The DNA here is from genome assembly GCA_036346395.1 of Hsuehochloa calcarea. Classification (NCBI taxonomy): domain Eukaryota; kingdom Viridiplantae; phylum Streptophyta; class Magnoliopsida; order Poales; family Poaceae; genus Hsuehochloa; species Hsuehochloa calcarea. The sequence continues at coordinate 8,668,294 of CM070605.1, read as the reverse complement.
ATGGGTCTTCTCTTGACTTGACGATCAACTCATGATCATCTCCTTCTTCGAGATCTTGTTATGCATCAACACACGATACATCCTCTTCTTGAACCTTGACTTGATGACGATCAACTCGTGATGCCATCCAAAGTCTTCGTCACCCTAGAACATAGCCTATTCATCCAACTCATCATTGCCTATTCATCCAACTCATCAAAAATATTAGTCCCACAATGATTAACAATAATTATCAAGATATACATGCAACAAATGCTTCTAAACAAGCTATTGTAGAAAGGTGTGGTACTACCGCCAACTATCATGCGGTAGTTCCGATTATCGGAAGTTCCGCTCATATCATGGCGGAACTACGCGCTATGGAAATTTGGCTAAGTCCCAAAAAGAGTGCTCTCTGGAAAAAACGTTCCGCGATTTTTCCGGAAGTTCCGCCCAGCGGTAGTTCCGCAGATACAATGCCGGAACTACCGACGATGTTCAGAAAACAAATTTCAACAGATTTTGAATGCATGACTCCTTTGTCTTGAGCTATGTTGATCTTTTACCATCTTTGCATTTCCTTTTCATGTCTTCATTCAGACTCCGGGACTAAGCCTTGAACACATCTTAGCACACACATTAGTCCCACAACACAATTGCAAATAATTGAATATAAAGCAATATGAGTATATATGAACTACACAAGTTTTATATACTCAAAGGATTTATTTCAAAGTAATGATCCTTAATATATGAGGAGAATGGAATATGGATCAATACTTATGAAATCACAAAATATAGAGTGAACTCCCCCTAAATGTGTGCATACACAAATGTGTAATAAGAACATATGCACATATTCAAGTTTAACTTATGGTTGAGTTCAACCTATATTTTGGATCCGAGGAATGCAACAATATATAAGATTAAGATGTCGATTGCATACCTCGTTGTGTTTCACCTTTATATCCAAATGAGACTACACAAAGATAATATTAGATAAAAGAGTTAGTCTCATATTTGGATTTGTCATTAATCACCAAAACACTCTATTAACTCATAATGGCGGGTCTAGATCTTTCAATTTCCCCCTTTTTGGTGATTGATGACAAATCCATTATCAATAACAACATTTGGATATTCATAGACATAAGATAAGAATTTAAACTAATGAACTATGTCTATGCATCATATGAGGTGAAACATAAAGCATTAAACAAAATGCATATGAAAAAGATATGCTTATACAAATAATGCATTCTCCCTCTTTTGGCATTTTAAACAAATCAACCATCTAAATGAAGAATATTGATACAAATATTCTCTCCCTTTTGGCATAAATCACCAAAAAACACAAGATAAATCTTAGCCAAAAGGAGTATTTGTAAATCGATACCACTTGCAAAAAAAAATTGAGGTTGGTCACAAAAAGTATGAATTGAACTCATATGACCAAAGGAGATTTTGTTCTCAAGATATGAGAAGAGAAACAAATGAATAGGTCACAAACCTATTGATCATATTACATTCTCCCCTTTTAAATCAAGACATTGAGAACCACTTGAAATGATAGATGAAACACATTCAAATAACCTCCTTCTTTGAAATCTTCTTAAGAACAATTTTCAATTTTGCCAAGAAGAGATCAAAAGGTAGCCACAACTAAAATTATGTGGAAATAATCTCAGAAAAAGATGAAATTAATCATGGAGCTAGACCTTACAAATACACACAATTTTCATTTTGGGAGTCTTAACCAAATGTCAACCAATGAAAAGGACAAAGTTTCATAAAGCTGAAAATTTCAGGTTTTGACAGATTTTGACATTTCATTTGAGCCTGAAACGACAGCTGAGAAAATAGGTAAAATGGTTCCAATAAATCTGAGAAAAATTTTCAACATAGAACCACTATAGAGGATCAAATTTTATTATTATAGCTTCCTCTTATTGTGAACCCATTTAAAGATACAAAAATCACAAATAAGCTCAAAACAATGCTAAATTCTGAAATTTCAGCATTTGAGCAAAGAGAGAAAAAGTCAAAACTTTTTCAATTCAAGTCTAAATACCTTCCAATTTGTCATAAATAAACTTTGGACTCCTAATAAACTTTTCCAAGAAGAAGTTTCGAAAAAGGAGTCTCCATTCAAAAGATATGCCAAATTGAGCTTTGGAGGCATGATTTTTGATCAACGAGTAGAAAAGTCAAAACTTTTATAAATGAATTCCAAATTGTTTGAAAATTTCCAGATTTTAACTTTGGACTATTTAGAATGTTTACCAACAAGAATTTTTGAAAAAGGACTTTTCTTTCAAAAGATATGGCAAAACGCGCGTTGTAGGCATAAAAAGAGAACAAATTTGCCTTTAAGATCCAAAATGCAAGCTAATTTGGATTTCATGGAGATTTTCACTTTCGTGGCTTTGTATGAGTTAGAAATACTATTTCAAGCCAAGATACACAAAGAAATCTGGCTCAAATAGCAAAACTTACTATATGCAAGAATATGTCATTTTGGGTCAAAGCAAGTTTTTCGGTGAGTTTCAAATAAGTATAGTTTTTCAACGGTTTGTCTTTTGCAAAAACGTTGAACTTGAGAAATGTTTAAAATGACCAACCTTATAAGTTTGGTATTAAAAACTCTTCCAAAAACTCAATAGATTTTGATTTAGAGAAATATGTCATTTAATTCAAAATCAAGATCATATAAGATCCTTTTGAGGCCAAATTTGGTATTTGTTTCCAAAGTAGAAAATTTTACTTCAAAAGCATTTGAAAACATTTGAAATATATTTTTAAATACTTTTGTGTAGTTTTTCACAAATTGTCATCATTTTGAGTAAAATACCACTTGTAAAAATATTTTGACTTTTGACTGGAAGGCTTGATTTTAAAAAGATAATCTTGCATATGATTTATAATACCACTCCAAGAATACCAAATGAAGCAAATGAGAATGAAACACATTCATTCACAAGATCCAATAAATCATTTTGGACAAATAAAATAGTTTTCTCAAATTACATAAATTTTGTAACACCAAAATCTTTTAAGAAATTTTTCACAAAGAAAAACTCCCCCTTACACAAAGGGTTCCTCTTGGCATTCCTTTCTTCTCATTTGACATACAAATGATTTTCTTATTTCCTTGTCATCTTCTCCTTTGTCATCGCTTTAGCATATGCTCATCCGATTTGATACAACTTGTAAAAGATACCACAAAACGGAGAGAGCTTTAGATAAAAGAAGATTTTGATCGGTTAGGATGAATAGAGGATACCACTTTAAAGAATAAGATGATATCACTTGAAAAGATAAATCTCATGCCGAGATCAAGATGATCAAAATAAGCTATCATTTTGGAAAGAATTCCACCTGAGAGATGCAATTGCATTTGAAATCAAGGAAAAGTAGTAGTGGATAGCTAGCAATGATATCAAGGATCAACTTGACCAAAGGAAGCAGCCACAAAAGATTTAGAATTGAAATGGAATGAAATGGCTGACTTGTCAGAACAATCGGAAGTTCCGCCAACTAATGTGCGGAAGTTCCAGAAATTGGAAGTTCCGGACCTGGAGTGCCGGTAGTTCCGATTATCCTGACACTTCAAGGATTGATATTGAAATTTGATAATTTTGCAAATGATGCCTAGTTTTGCACTCAAATGAATATCATTCAGGATCATTATGCATTAAAGAGACTAATGTCTATCTAAGAAAATAATTTTATAAATTAAGCTTTGATTTTTGCAAATGAAGCTTCATTTTCATGAAGTTTTCACCAAAAGATCCAAATTATGCATACGATTGAATTTAAAGCATTCAATTTCATGTATGAGTTATAAATACCATTATGAACCTTTTTATGTGAATAATTTTGGGTTCATATGGCAAAACTCACTTAAGTGCTAGAAAGTGACCACTTTGGTCAAAGTAGGATTTTGGATGAATTTCAAAATCAAATAACTTTTTCTAGGTTGGTCTTTTGGAAATCTTTTGCATACCAAAAACGTTTAGAATAACCAACTCTAGGATTTTTCTTTTGGCAAGATCTTCAAATTCCTTTTAGAATAGATTTCACACAAAAGTCTAGTTTTGGTCAAAAACAAGATACCATAATGTAGGATTTTGGCTAGAAATGCATTTTTATTCAAAATAGGTTTTTCTAGAGCCAAAACATTTGGTAAACCTTTGAAAAGCATTTGTATACATTTTACAACTAATGTTTCAAAGAATTACTAATAATTATGAAATTTTTGACTTTTGTCTAAAAGGCTCAATTTTGAAAATAATACTAGCACTTAATTTATTTGGGCACACATAGGGATGTGATATACATGATCATGATTTAGCACTCCCCCTTAATGTGCCACTACCATCTTGCTCAAGATATTAATAATGAACATTATGAACATAGAGCAAGAACACCCCTTTTAAAATGATTTTCATGAAATGCAACCTACACAAGGCATAAGGGGCTAGATACTTCAATATAAGTACTTTTTACCGTAAGGGCATTGGTTCTTGATATGAGTGATAATCCTCAAGCTTGGCTCCAATTTTGATATATGATGAAATCCATCTTTATATGAATAAGCTAAGCCTCCAATGCCTCTCCAAGTACCTATTAAGCATTAAAGCGCATTTTGGTACTCAAAACTTGGTTGGGTCCACGAATGTTAGTCACAATAGATTTGGGCACCCAAATGGCCCTCACAATAGTTTTAGGTGAACTAACATTCCTAGCAAACACATTGCCATTAATATCATTCCTAAGAAAATAATGATCATTATAAATAATGGGCTTAGGAGTGATACCTTTGGGACAATCCTTACTAAGATGTCCCTTTTCTCGGCAATTGTAGCAAGTTCGATATTGATGTTCATCTTTTGCTTTCTTTACTTGCTTCTTGCCGGTTTGCCTCTTCTTTGAATGTCTAGTCTTGACATCCACTTGATTTGGGCACACCGAGGCAAAGTGGCCCTTCTTGTTGCAACCAAGGCACTTGACATTCTTCGTGTGTCTTGCATTGTGCCTTGTCTTGCTATTTTCCTTTTTCTTAGGAGTGAAGCCGATTCCACTCTTATCTTGCAAGCGTTTTTGCTTACTCAATATTTCGTCAAGAGTGGCCTTCCCTTTTAGGCTTCTTTCCAAGTCATTCTTCAAATTTTTGACTTGGGCCTTGAGCTCATTATTTTCCTCTACAAGATTAGTATCACAAGATATGGAGGAAATAGGAGTATCCACTTTAGAGCAACAAGGCATATCAATTAAATCCTCACATAAGGTGGATATGCTAACCTTAGATGAAATGCATGAAGTAGGAGCTAAGTATGGCATATCATCTAATAATTTGCATTCAATGCCTATATCCACCTTAGAGCTATTTAGATTATTTAGGAGGAGAGCTTCATGTTCATTTTTTAAAACATCATAATCATTTTGAAGCGAGACATATTCTTTCTTCAAAACTTTGAATTTTAATTTCTCCTTTCTAAATATTCATTAAGCTCTTCTAACATGTCCATCAACTCATCATAAGAAGGCTCATCGTTTTCGTTTACCTCATTATTACCTTGAGCCATGAAGCATCGAGTTGATGTGGAGGGAGTGGAGGACTCGTCATTGTCGGAGCTAGATGTTGAGCATTCTTCATCCGACATCCATTCTTGTGTGCAATCCTCGCTTGTAGTGGTGGACATTTCATAATTGTCTTGAATATATGTCCACATTTCTTGAGCGCTTTTGAGATTGCATATGGCATCAAATATTTCTATACTCAAAGCACTAAATAAAATGTTAGTAGCTTGAGCATCGAGATGCGAGCATTTCTCTTCCTCAATTGTTGGAGCAAGAGGATCCTTTGGAGGAGAAAAGCCCGCATCTACAATCCGCCATATATTTAGGCCCATGGCCTTCAAATAACAAATCATGCGGATTTTCCAATAAGCATAATTTGTGCTATCAAAAATAGGTGCTTTACCTAGGTGCACTAAATCTCTAGTCGCCATCCTTTACTCTCTAGACGGTTAAGTCTAATCAACGAGAGACCAAGCTCTGATACCACTTGTAAGATCGAGGTGGCCGACTAGAGGGGGGTGAATAGGCGGTTTTAAAAAATCTCTATCGGGCTAAACCAATATATAAATACGGAAGCTAATAGCGAATTGGTTTTGCACAATTAAAACCTAAATCAACTAGGCTCAACTAAGTGCACCGACAATACAAGAGAGCAATCATACAATGATATATAAGCAATTAAAGCATGTAATGTAAATTGCTCAAAATAAAGCACAAGTAAAAACAAGATGGACACACTTATGTTTTACCGTGGTGTTCGGAGACTTGCCGGTCTCCCCTAATCCACGTTGAGGTAAGCCCAACCACGTTGGACCGGCTCCACTAATTAAGACAACACCTCCGAGGTAAGTCCAACACTTGGACCGGTTCCAAACCGAACCAACACCTCGCTCCACTAGGGTTGCTCTTCCTCCACTCCGGAGATGGCGAGCACCAAACCACTCACAACACGCCGGGCCTTCTCACAAGCTTCTTGAGAAGATCACCGGGCACGACGCCTCCACGCCGTCTAGGTGTCGGCAAACACCAAGAGTAATAAGCCAAGCCCCTTGCTTGACTCTCACCACGTGCAACGAATGCACAAGCTCAAGTGGATACAAAATCCACCTCTAGATGCAACACATGCAACTAGAGACCTCCCTCCTTGCTCACAAGGTGCAAGACATGCACAATTGAGAGGAGAAGCTCACACTAGCTCAAGTGAGTGAAATGGGATGCCAAAGATAGTCTCTCAACCGGCCAAGGTGGGTATTTACAGCCCACACACAAAAACTAGCCGTTGGGAGCAGAAATCCCCAAAAATCAGGATAATCGGAAGTTCCGCCGTACAAACTCCGGAACTTCCGTTTTCTACTGTTCATGGGCCGTACGGGTGCATAACGGCTCAAAAAATAGCCGTTAAAAATTTTGGTGCGGAAGTTCCGCAGTACAAATGGCGGAACTTCCTATTATCGGAAGTTCCTCTGTTCTCGGGCGGAAGTTCCGCAGCCTAATTTCAGCACAGACGATACTCGGTAAAAATGTCATAACTTTTGACTCCGATGTCGGAATTGAGTGATCTTGGACTCTATGGAAAGCTTATTCAGAGGGCTACACAACCCACCTATTTGATTGATCTCAAACACATTTGATCAAATCAAAAAGCACAACTCCAAAGAGCCACTATCATGATCTAAGTCCAAATAAATAGCAATAAGCAATCTTAGACCATGCCAAGGGAAAATGCATGAATCCCAACAATTTGCAAAACACATTTGCAAAATTAGATAATGCCACAAGGTGTAGGTACATGGACTTCAACCATTTGCAAAACACATTCGCAAAAGTATAGTCACATGCTACAAGGATTAACTGCATAAGCCTCAACTATTTGCAAAACACATTCGCAAATAATAGCATCATGCCATGTAGAGCTAGAGCAAGCAAGATTGAGCTATCAACACATGATGAGACTCAAGCTACTAGACACGACCCCTCTTAATAGTACGGTAACCTATACTAGCAATCCGGTCTTCCAACCAAACACCAAGACCGGTAAAAGACTAGGAACACATCCTTAGCCCTAGCTAGTCATACCTTTGCCGTGAGCATCTTCTTGAAGCTTGATGACGCACATCTTCACTTCAAATCCGGGTCATCGTTTTGACATGCATCAACCCATGATGCATCCTTTACTTGACCTCCATCAACACATGATGGGTCTTCTCTTGACTTGACGATCAACTCATGATCATCTCCTTCTTCGAGATCTTGTTATGCATCAACACACGATACATTCTCTTCTTGAACCTTGACTTGATGACGATCAACTCATGATGCCATCCAAAGTCTTCGTCACCCTAGAACATGGCCTATTCATCCAACTCATGAAAAATATTAGTCCCACAATGATTAACAATAATTATCAAGATATACATGCAACAAATGCTTCTAAACAAGCTATTGTAGAAAGGTGTGGTACTACCGCCAACTATCATGCGGTAGTTCCGATTATCGGAAGTTCGCTCATATCATGGCGGAACTACAGCGCTATGAAATTTGGCTAAGTCCCAAAAAGAGTGCTCTCTGGAAAAAACGTTCCGCGATTTTTCCGGAAGTTCCGCTCAGCGGTAGTTCCGCAGATACAATGCCGGAACTACCGACGATGTTCAGAAAACAAATTTCAACAGATTTTGAATGCATGACTCCTTTGTCTTGAGCCATGTTGATCTTTTACCATCTTTGCATTTCCTTTTCATGTCTTCATTCAGACTCCAGGACTAAGCCTTGAACACATCTTAGCACACACATTAGTCCCACAACACAATTACAAATAATTGAATATAAAGCAATATGAGTATATATGAACTACACAAGTTTTATATACTCAAAGGATTTATTTCAAAGTAATGATCCTTAATATATGAGGAGAATGGAATATGGATCAATACTTATGAAACCACAAAATATAGAGTGAACTCCCCCTAAATGTGTGCATACACAAATGTGTAATAAGAACATATGCACATATTCAAGTTTAACTTATGGTTGAGTTCAAGCTATATTTTGGATCCGAGGAATGCAACAATATATAAGATTAAGATGTCGATTGCATACCTCGTTGTGTTTCACCTTTATATCCAAATGAGACTACACAAAGATAATACTAGATAAAAGAGTTAGTCTCATATTTGGATTTGTCATTAATCACCAAAACACTCCATTAACTCATAATGGTGGGTCTAGATCTTTCAACAGCGGCAGTGCGGCTGAAGGATGTCTCGGCTCAATTTATATGAAGCACAGGAAATCACAGACGGTTCTATTTTAGAACCGTCTGTGATATCACAGACGATTGTGAAAATAGAACTGCGTGTAATATCACGAGCAGTTACGAAATAGAACCGTGCAGGATATTATGACAGTTCTATTTTTACAAAATATAACCGTCTGTGATATTACACAGACGGTTATTATTGGGAACCGTCTGTGATAATTTACTATCACAGACGGTTCACAATAACAACCGTCTGTGATAGGCTCGCTGCGCCAAAACAAAGCCCAGACAGACCCAACACAGACGGTTCCAAAGGAACCGTCTGTGATGGGCCGTCTGCTATAGCCTCTTTTGTAGTAGTGATTGTTAGTCTTTTTTTGTTTAAAATGGCTAAATATAACTTTTTAGAATCACGTAGGCCGTTCAACGCCTATATTGCCAGGGGAGGGAAACAAAATGAACCGAGCACCACACTGCGACATAGGACGCGATTTTTGGTACCTACTACAACACAATAATCATATATCACACTTCGTAACCTGACCTCTCGAACTGACCATGCCTATATATGTAATTCTATTTTTGCAGTGCCACCAGCAACAACAAGGCAACGTACGTGCATTCTACGTTTGCTGTCATATGCATGAAATCATGGGTGCTAAGCCGAAGGATCCAGAGGTTCGTCAATCTCGCAATAATCATGTCCTAATTATCAATTTAAATATATATGATTACCACTTTACTCCTAGCGACAGCACGTGACAATTGAATCAACTACATCCGACCTCGACAAACTCTCGGACGTTCGAAGACGGCTCTGCACCTTCATCAAGTTGGAGATCATTAACCCGAACGGAGAGTTTCACTCCGGCGACACCGATTCACTTTGAGTTGTAATTCAATTATAACTCTAGCACAATACATGGACATGCTTTTTGTAATTGATTTTGATTTTTTAAATCACTTTGAGTTGTTCTATATCAAATTAATGGTGATTTATCTGCTTGATACTTGCTTGTTTTCAGAGGGCATGGCTAGTATTTTCTGAGGCTAGCCGAGTTTTTTTTTTAAAAAAATGTAGGTATAGAACGGACTATCACAGACGGTTTAGTGGTATAAACCGTCTGTGATATGTTTCCAATCACAGATGATTAGTATATATAACTATCAGTGATGGTCTACATATCATAGATGGTTTTGTGGTATAAACCTTTTGTGAAGGCCTACTATCACAGACGTCTACCAACAAAACCGTCTGTGGTATGTGGGATATCACAAACGATTCTTTTTGCTAACTGTTTGTGATTGGATACATATCGCAGACGGTTTTGACGGTTAGTAAAAAAACCGTATGTGATATCCAATATGTTATCTACGGTTTTTTGTGGTAGCCATCTGTGATAGTAGGACTTTACAGATAGTTTATACCACAAAACCTTCTATATTATTGTTTATCATAGACGGCTCAAAAACCGTTTGCGATAACCGCTGGTTGTCATAGATACATAAAACAGACGATTCGAAAACCGTCTACGATGATAGTTTATAACCGTCTGTGATGACCCTTTTGTGTAGTAGTGAAAACTTGAGACGCCTATATATGGGTTGCTTGCTATCAAGAATTCCAATACAAATTAGCTACAAATTATCCACATTAGCTGGAATCGATCAAGTAGCGTCAACAAAAAAATGCTAAACATAAGTTGAATGAGTTCAGAACCAAAGAGAATTCATTGCATATTGGAGGTGGCGTGGTCCAGACTCGGAGTGACGACTAGGAGTCTTTTGCGATTTTCTCTAATTTAAACATCCAAAAATAACTAAAATTCATCGTGTCTCAAACCACGCCCCCCTGTAACACCCCAGCCCAACACTGAGCCTGGAATGTCACTAAACTACTCTCTAAACTAATAAATATTGACACACTAAAAAATTTCAGCAAGAAAACATCAATAAATATATCCATGGACCACAAAAGAACATCTATAATTATGAATCAAGCAAGAGTAAATAAGCAAGGGGAAATATAACCAGGTAAATAATCCAAAATAGCATCAACCAATGAATCCAAATCATTGAAACAAATAGTCTAGTCCAAAACGTTGTCCTAAACTTTATTCAACCTCTAACATGTCCTAGAGTAATTCTGCATTGAATAAAAAGATTCTTATGGCAAATGATCATGTGATTGAAGTATGGATCTACTCCATGTGCTCTACTCGCTCTCAGTCACGGCGCCCTCGAAGATCACCTAAAAACAACAAAAGAGCAAGGGTGAGTCCACGACTCAGCAACCACATCAATATACAACGAACAATAATAAATCAACAGCATTCAATAACTTCATTATCATCACAGTACTTCTATTAATATTCTCATCTTTGTTATCTTCTCTTTGTTTAACACCCATTAGTCTCATATATGAATGCAACTCTAATCTACATGTCCACATGCACTTCTTTCGCGTATACCGGTATAGCATGAGTGAATGCTCGCGACAACATTCACTCTCAAGCCCGTTCCTCCACAAGGATCGGGGACCTCCTCCACTCCCGTGGAGTTGTGATCATTCATGATCACCTGCTCATATGCAAAGATGCTTATGAATGCAAACATGCATAATTTCATAATACTCATCATATCCAATTTTTCATCATGATTGTCAACAAAGATATGACCATACCATTCCATTGTTTGCAATTAAATAAAATAAAAGCACAACAATAATGGTAATAAAAGATAAAGAAAACAGTGATCAATCATTGATCGCTGTCTACCATGCACTTGCCTTTACTAGTTGCGGCGCACGGTTTGACTAGAAGATGGCAACAAGCACGACGCCTCTCCTATATTAAATACACAAATTTCAATACAAGCTACAGCATCAAGAATAGCAATCAATAGGCATCGCTCCTACACGTCCCCAAACATACCACGCTTCTCCGGTACCGAATAGTTACCCATTGCTGTCCTGGTACTAAAATGAACGTAACTTTTGACTCAAAAGTCCGATCACGACAAACCATCCTGTTCTGGATTCTTCATAAAATTCTCCACATTTTCTTAGATTACGAAGACTTCTAATTAAATCATCTAACCCTCCGTTTTTAGCCCAGAAAACCGATCTGTCCGCTTCGGAACAGCTGGTCTTACTAAATTCATAACTTTTGTTTTACCCAACCAAAATGCGAATTCTTAGATTCTACAGAACCATTGGACAATTATCTACATCTTTCATGTAGATCAAAAACTCTAATTAGTCCAATTACTATTTTTAATGTGCACTCTACCAAAACAGCGCGGAAAGACGACAACCACAAAGACAGCAGTCTTACAAAAATCATAACTCGAATTCTACTTGTCCGATTGACATGTTTAAATATTCTATAGAAAGATACCGAAATTATCTACAATTAACTAGTAGGTGATATTTTCAAAATTTGCTATTAAGATACCCGAATAAATCGTTCAACAGAACAACAAACTAAACAGATCTATTAATCGGTCCTTCGACTAGAAAATTCTAAAACCCTCTCTAATCTTGATTCTTATCTCTAATTAATGAACACAACAGAGCGAAAGTAACCATATCAATACCCAGAGAAGAATACTGAAAATACTATTTTTTTTCTCCAGAACTTCCTTGCGTTGATCTCCTTTCTCTACTGTTGCAAAATACATGCACCCATACAGAATAAGATTGAGACTAGATAACTTCTTAGCAGATGCTTGCATGCAGTCGGCTTACCTTTTTTTCTTCACTGTTCCAACTGAGATGTAAGCATACAAACCAAGGTTGCTTGATACAAACCAAGGTTGCTTGACTAGATAATAACCAATGCTTGCATGCAAGACTTGATCGGCAGGACACTCAACAGCAGTATGCACACATGCAGCAGCCACACAAAGACACGCATGTAAGCACACGCTGCATGGCGGGCGGCGTGGCGCGCGAGCTAGCCGAAGCGCGGAAGGCTAGGAGCTCATGGTTTGGGTGGTTGGTGTCTTTGTGAGCGATCGGGGTGCCAGGTAGGTAGGCGACTCTGTGCGAAGAATGATGCGATCGGTGGTTTCCACGCACGCGGTTGATCGTAGGACGAAACGGTGGCAGCGCACGGGAGGAATAAAAGAGAAGGCTGCTAGGGTTTCCAGATCCTCTAATCCCCACGATTTATATAGCTCAAAAAAAACTCTAAAATATCCTATTTTCACGCATCCTCTTTATTTAATTACGCACATGCCCTTAAGACGTTATTATTATTATTTATTTATTTATTTTTTTCAGAATATTAACCCCCCCAAAAAAAAAAGAAGAGGGAGAAAACCAAGTAATCCGGTGAGGACCCAAAAAACGACAGTTCACGGAAGGTCCACACCAAAGCTCATGTTTCAAAGCAACGACAGAGAAAGAAAATATCAGTGATATTACCAAACTGACACACGACTAAAATGGTGGGTAACTTTAGTGTATATAGCATTAATACAGAATGGATTCTTGTGTCCGCTCCGCGAGATGCATGCATCCAGTCCAGTCCCCAGTTCACTGCACCCGGCCGTAACTAATATGCCACCAAATTGCACACTTGTCCGCACTTATATTGTCACTGCGTATGATGTAACACATCACTTTGCTACAGGTTGAAGTGGTTGCAGGAAGCTTTAATTTGCACGTGGAATCAAGCACCGATCGAGCTCACATTGCATTGCATTGCATTGCATTCAGCGTGATCTCGATCGAATTGAACTCGCTTGCTGGCTAGGAGGCTGTATGCGTTGATCAGCCATCACATAGCTCGGAGATCCTGAGGAGCTCCTCCAGGTACTCGGCCCCCAGGTCCTCAAGCTCCACGACGAACCGCTTCTGCTCGGCCGCCGCCGCGCTGTTGCTCTTGATCCTGCCCGTCGCCGCGTTTTTCGTTGCCACGGCCGCCAGCTCAGTTTTCTTTCGCCGCTTTCGCTTGGAGTGCCGTCGCTTCAGCGCCAGCACGGGCGAGTCCCCGGCCGCACCGAGCGCCAGCGCGCTGAGCGACTCCTTGACGCGCTCCACGGGGAAGTTGAGCGCCGCGGCCGGACCCCGCGCCGAGAACGCGGCCTGGTCGTAGGCCATCGCGGCGGCCTCGGCGCTGTCGAACGTGCCGAGCCACACGCGCGCGCTGTTCCGCGTCGAGTCCCGTATCTCGGCCGCGAACCTCCCCCACGGCCGCCTCCGCACGCCGATGAACGCCGCCTTTCCCTCCCGCCCTTGCCCCGCGCTCCTGGACAGGGGCGCCGGCATCTCGTCGCCGCCGCCGCCGCCGCCGCTCATGTCGACTGGAAGCGAGTCTGAGGACGAGGAAGAGGAGGAGGAGGAGGACGTAGTAGCGGCGGCCATGCGGCCGCTGTACATTCCGTGGTTATGATGCAGCTTCATGTGTGTTGGATGGAACGGCGGTGTCGTTGACTAGCTTGTTGCTCGCTGTTAGCTGTGTTGCGAAGAGCCAGGAAGGCTCGTCTTATATATAGACTTTAAGAGGTGAGGTGATTAATTAATGTGGAATTTTCGCGGAAGATGACATATGGGGCCCACAATGGCTGTCGCTCTAACCGCAAATGCTGGTTGCTGCAGGGCCGAGCTGACGTAGGGCGGCTGGATAGGACAAAAGTAGCGGGCGTCAGCGGGCACACCACTGGATGCTGTTGGCTGGTGCTTAATTAGCATTATCGGGTAGGCTAGCCCCGAGATACCTTCGTTAAGCAAAAAAAAAAAATTCAGTATTGTTAATGTCACTAAAATATGTTCAGAAGTATACAAAAATTCTCAAACAACTGCGAGGCTGAGGGTAGATCAAGTTATATAGTCATGCAGAATCTTAAAGTCAAACTCAATTGCATCGGCAGAATACAAAAAAATGTAGTAAATAGTGCATAATCACTATTCATCAAGTATAGGTTTTTTTTATATATAAATCTCAAATGAGATTGAGTTTGCAACTGAAATTTTGTGGAGATGTAGTCTCACCTCTCCTTACTTTTGTAATTTTGAGAATTTTTGAAAACTTTTAGGCTGATTTTCACGACCATTACAACACTTGGAGCATTCTCACATGCTATGATCCCATTATGTATGTTTAAGCATCAGCGCTGATCCAAGGCCTACGCCTTAAGATAGCAGTACACATCATTATGGAGCCTCTCTAGAGATGATTAACTATGTTTTAAGAGCGTCATCGATATGTTTAAGCATCAGCGCTGATCCAAGGCCTGCGCCTTAAGCTAGCAGTACACATCATTATGGAACCTCTCTAGAGTTGATTAACTATGTTTTAAGAGCGTCATCGATGATCCCAAATTCCAAAGAAGACTTTAAGAGGGGTTCTAAGGCTGATGTGGACTCTTGGGGTCGCCGCATACACTGCAATGGTCGCACACAAGCGAAAAATCCCAGGACTAGGTCTCAAGCTTGTGACCCGGTCTGATGAAATTAATAATAATAATAATAATAATAATAATAATAATAATAAAGTCGCATGCACGGGTGGAGATTCATTGCCGCCAACAGAACGGCATGTCGTGGGCCTCCGCCGCCGGATCCTACCGCTAGGAGGGCCACCGCCGCCAGCAGTGCAGAGCAAAAGCGTCGTCGCCAGATTCAAGCGTCGTCGTCAAGGGACAACCCGGAGGCGCATCAAATTTTGTTGTTGCTGTCTCGTGTCTGCTCCCCTCACCGTCAACCTCCCCTTGATCTATCACCGGGAGGGGCATCGCCGCAAGACCGAATTGACGTCACCTCCAGATTCGACTGTTAGGGATTTGATTGTCAAGAGACCGAGGGAGGAACGCCGTCTCCAAATCTAGCTGCTGTGGGGGTACTGCTGCTGAATCTTCACCAAGTACCGTCGGTCTTCGAGTGTTGCCGACTTCCTTCTGACCAAGGGAATCATGTCGGGAGAACGGGAGAGGGGCACCGACAGTGATAGATTGACGACGAGGGCACCATGGAGATGGGATAAAAGGGTATGGGAGGGGGAGAGAAAGATGAGGAGAAAGTGGGGGCAATTGTTATTTTATAAAAGCATCGGGCTCACCTTAATACCCACAAGGGTCCTGTACATTGTAACATATTGCACTAAGCCATGTCAGCCCACCTTAGGACCTCTTCGTGCTCCATACATTGGAGATGCCTGAAGAGCATCCAAGAGACAGAAGCTGATGGAATCGATACCAAACACTGAAGCTGTAACACCCTGGCTATTCGAAAGCCAAAATGCTATATAAAGAACTAACATACAACCAAATTGCGAAAGAATTTAAACTTTAACTCCTCTAAGTACATATTAATAGAAGCATGGCAGGAATAAAGACTGAATTCATCAGAACATAATCAAGGAATAATTAAAACGAACCACTAGCATCATTTAATAAGAAAACATAACATCGAGAGAAATATCATGCAGTAGTAAATTTATTTATTACAGTTCCTCGGTTAACAAATGAAAGACATAATCGACATTATTAATGAAAGTAAATTATGGTGAACTGTGTGAAATATGCTTGTCTACTCCCTCCCAACAAAGCCATCATCAACGATCACCTAAATAAATAAATAAAGGAAGAATGAGTCGAAACTCAACAAGTATAGTAAACAATTGAACATACAAGGTTATGAACAAGTCAATCTCAATACGAATTATGAACTTATCTCTGAACACTTATGAGTATGAATGGAATGAATGGATGCATTGAAAGGAATGGAATGCACACGTGCTCATACCGGTATAGCGAGTGACACACCTGTCAGTGTTCAATTAAGCCCGTACTTAACAAAGTCCGGGGATCCAATCACCGTATGAAGAACGTTTCATACGGGTGTCCGAAATTGCCCACATTGGAGTGGTGGGTCCTACGTGCCCATACTGGAATTGATGGGTCTTAACAATTCCACTCCCGTGGACGGAACACGAACAATGCAAGAATGGAATGAACACATGCAATGAATATCACACTTTTATCCACGTGGATTAACAATTTAAGAACGAAATGTTTATCATGGAGTATGAACATGAATCATAACAACACATCACATCACCAACATTTAATAGAATTCAATATGTCATAACACACTGTACTTGCCTTCCGCGATGTGACGTGTTAGGAGGTAACGAATGTGCTCCTACACTCGCCGCCTACACGAATGTGTATTCAAAAATAAGAACACATGGTATGACGATGCTACCGGTGGTCTACAATACCCCCATAACTATCCAATACAACGAATAGACCCGAACTGAAAACATACAATTCACCCATCTAAAACAATTATGAACAGCGACACGGAAAAAATCATAATTAATGATCTGGAACTCAGAATGATATGAATCCAGTTCCCAATGAAACTTAACGAGCAAACCTACAAAACTCTAGTTTACAAGATTTCCTAATTGATACGGGGTCGCCCGATCTTCTCGACGTAGGATCTGGATACTCACGTGGATTTGATGAACCGTAGTGATCCCCCGTTGCCAATGCAAGAGTTAGCACTCTATAATTCGCCCAACCACACGTGCTGAACTTCACGACCACCGATGAAGTTCTATCGCGCTCCCAATTCCCAGCGGAAAAGGTTGAACAATCTTAATTTCAGTGAACTCCCAATTCCTCTCAAGTTGGTTTACCCAACGAAAAGAACAAGAGTTTTCTATTATCAAATTCGTTCCTTACAATGGGGGTTTACCCCTCAATATATAGTCTTAGCCTAAGGCTTTTCAACACAAGATTTTCCATATGGTACTATTCACGCGCACTGTAGCACGTGCACTATTCATGGCACTGTTCACACGCGATCGCTCACACGCCTTATCGCTTCACACGCACTGCTTCACGCGCACTGTTCACACGCACCGTAGCACGCGCCGCTTCACATACACCGCTCACAAGCTTGTTCACGCGGGCACTATTCATAGGCCGTTCATTATTCATGCCGTAGACTTGTGCTTCCTTGGATGACGGCCACATGTCCTTCATCTCCATCCATCGTTGACTCTTCAAACCTGAGCACAAGTAAAACATTGTTTTTAGGTAGTATACAATTCTTTTTAAAATTAATGATATGTTCATTAAGGAACAGTTCACACGAGATTGTAGCTTCTTGGCTCGTGCTCTTGTTATTGGTCCAGTTATTGAAGTCTCATTACTAGCTTTGGCGTTACTAGCGATGTCTTTGGCATTACTAGTGATGTCCTCATCATCCTCCCTTCTTGAAAAGGAGTCGACCTCGACTCTGTACAATCTTGTCCAAAG
This sequence comes from Hsuehochloa calcarea, assembly GCA_036346395.1. Taxonomy (NCBI): domain Eukaryota; kingdom Viridiplantae; phylum Streptophyta; class Magnoliopsida; order Poales; family Poaceae; genus Hsuehochloa; species Hsuehochloa calcarea. Next base: position 8,650,200 of record CM070605.1, on the reverse strand, counting down.
AAAGGTGATAAATCAGCAACATTAAATGTAGAACTTACCCCATAGTCATCACCGGGAAGCTCAAGCTTGTATGCATTGTCATTGATCTTGGCAAGAACTTTAAATGGTCCATCACCACGGGCATCAATTTGGATCTACGCTCATGGAAGCGATCTTTGCGAAGGTGGACCCACACTAAATCACTGGTTCAAATAGCATTTTCTTTCTAGATTTGTTAGCTTTGGAAGCATAAGCACGCACCTTCTTTTCAATTACCTCTTTAGTTGTGGCATGGAGTTTTTCACAAAATCAAGACGTGTAGAAGCCTCCATATTTGCACGTTCTTGTAGTGGGAGAGGAAGTAAATCAAGGGGTAATTGGTTTGAAGCCGTACACTACCTCGAATGGGCTCAATTGAGTTGTAGAATGTACCGCCCTGTTATATGCAAACTCCACATGCGGTAGACAATCTTCCCACTCTTTCAAGTTCTTCTTTATCATGGTACGTAGCAACGTTGAAAGTGTGCGGTTCACCACCTCCGTTTGCCCATCTGCTTGTGGGTGACAAGTCGTTGAAAATAATAACTTTGTCCCGACTTGGCCCACAAAGTCTTCCAAAAGTAGCTCATGAACTTGACGTCGCGATCCAAACAATGGTTCTTGGCATTCCATGCAATCTCACAATCTCCACGAAAAACAAATCAGCTACATGCGACGATCATCGCTCTTATGATGAGGAATAAAATGTGCCATTTTAGAGAACACATCCACAACAACAAAGACCAATCCTTCCCTCTTGGTCCTAGGCAATCCTAACACAAAATCCATGCTAATATCTTCCCAAGGAGCACTAGGAACAGGAAGTGGAGTATACAAACCATGTGGATTGAGTTTTGATTTTGCCTTATGGCATGTGATGCATCTTTGAACAAACCTCTCGACGTCTCGCCTCATCTTTGGCCAATAGAAGTTATCACTAACATCATATAAGTCTTCTCCTCCGAAATGCCCCATCAATCCTCCCGCATGAGATTCTGCAACAATAACAAGCGCACAGAGGAATCAGGAACACATAGCTTATTCATGCGAAAGAGAAACCATCATGAATATGAAATTTATCCCACCCTTTTCCATCTTTGCAATTAGAATATGGAGCTGCAAATTCATGATCGGAAGCATATAAATCTTTCAAACTTTCCAACCTTGGTACCTTTACTTCCAACCGAGTCAACAAAGACATGTTTTCTAGACAAAGCATCAGCTACCACATTCTCTTTGCCTTTCTTATATTTGATAATGTATGGAAAGGTCTCAATGAATTCTACCCACTTAGCATGTCTACGATTCAATTTCGCTTGCCCCTTTAAATATTTCAAAGATTCATGATCAGAATGTATTATGAATTCCTTAGGCCAAAGATAATGTTGCCAAGTTTCCAACACACGCACAAGAGCATATAGTTCTTTATCATAAACAGGATAATTCAATTGTGCACCAAGAAGTTTCTCACCAAATATACAATGTGTTTTCTTTCTTGCATTAAAACACCACCAATACCTATTCCACTAGCATCACATTCAATCTCAAAAGTTTTTGTGAAATCGTAAAGCAAGCAATGGTGCTTCAGTCAAACATTTCTTCAATTCAGTAAAAGCTTTGTCTTGTTTGTCTCCCCACTCAAAAATCACTCCCTTTTTAGTTAATTCATTTAATGGGGCAACAATGGTGCTGAAATCTTTCACAAATCGCCGATAGAAACTGGCAAGCCCATGGAAGCTACGAATTTGACTAACATTCACAGGAATTGGCCAATTTCTAATAGCTTCAATTTTAGATTCATCCACTTCAATGCCATGAGCTGAAACAACATAGCCTAGAAACACAACCTTACTAGTGCAAAAAGTACACTTATCAAGATTGGCATACAAGCATTCTTTCCTAAGCACTTCTAGCACTTGTTTGATGTGTTCAACATGATCTTCCAAACAATGCTATATATCGGATATCATCAAAGTAAACTACCACAAATTTACCAATGAAGTGTCTCAAAACATGGTTCATTAAGCGCATAAATGTACTAGGAGCATTGGACAATCCAAAAGGCATCACTAACCATTCATACAAGCCAAATTTCGTTTTAAAAGCAGTTTTCCATTCATCACCATGTTTCATTCTTATTTGATGATAGCCACTCGCAAGTCAATCTTAGAAAAGATAGTAGAACCACTTAACTCATCAAGCATATCATCTAACCTAGGAATAGGATGACGATAGCGAACAGTTATGTTGTTAATAGCTCTACAGTCTATGCACATTCTCCAAGTACCATCTTTCTTAGGAACAAGAATAACGGAACGCAGCACAAGGACTAAGGCTCTCGCAGACGTACCCTTTGTCCAAAAGTGCTTGCACTTGACGCTGAATCTCCTTAGTTTCTTACGGATTTATGCAGATGCAGTGGTCGATTGGGAAGAGGGCTCCGGGACTAGGTCAATTTGATGCTCAATACCTCGAATAGGTGGTAGACCAGCGGGTATCTCCTCCGGAAACACGTCGTCATAAACCTGCAAAACTTGAGAAATAGCACTAGGAAGAGATGTTAAATCATTAGTAGAAAGCAATGCATCTTTGTACAATAATACAAGGTGCATCAAAGCGGGATCATCTTTCATCTCTCTTAGATCAGATTTGGTGGCTATCATGACTAAGTTTTTCTCTCCCTCACTCTTGCTTTTACCTCTCGGGTTTGGCTTGTGGCTCTCACTCACCTTTTGTGGAATCACACTCTTTGGTTCTCTCCCTTTCTCACTTTCAACTTGCACTGCGATCTTCTGCACATTATCATTTACAATTTGAGAAGGAGTCAACGGTAGAAGCACCACTTGTTTTTTGTTCCACCAAAACTTGTATTGGTTAGTTCTTCCATCATGAATCACAGCACGATCATATTGCCATGGCCTTCCTAGCGCAAGTGACATCGTCCATAGGCACCACATCACACTCCACCGTATCTCGATAAGTACCAATTTCAAATTCAACATCCACGGTGTATCCCACACTCAATGAACCTCTCTCATGCAACCCCTTGGATCTGATATGGATGTGGGTGTTTCTTGTACTTCAACCCAAGTTTATTGCAAAGCTCCTTGCTAGCCAAATTACGACAACTCCCACCATCAATGATTACTTTACAAAATTTACCATCTTTGCTAACTTGAGCTCTTGTATGGAATAAATTGCAGTATTGTTCATGGGAAGGCTTTGGTTGCACACTCAACACCGTCAGAGCACACACAAGTATAGGACCAACACCGTGTTCACAATACTCTATATCTTGCTCCTCCTCATGTGCATCACCATATGTCCCTAAATCAAAGATAGTGATCATTCTCTTCTTCACTTGCAGAATCATATTCCCCATTCTCTAATATCAACATCGCCTTGTTATTTGGGCAATCCTTTTGCATATGACCACGGCCAAGGCATTTGAAGCATTGTATACCGCTACTCTTCGCTGTAGAACCCATAGAAGAGGAAACACTAGTCTTTGGATTTGATGGCCTTCTTGCACAGGAGTGGCTTCTTCCTTCTTGCTAGATGATGTGCGAAAGCTTGAACCACCACTTGGAGCTGTTTGTTGGCTTATTTGTGATTTGGAACCATATCTTCCTCCATTGGACGGTGTACGTGCAGCAAAGGACGTTGATCTTGCAAACTTAGCATCCTCTTGCAATTGTCGTTCTGCCTTTGTAGCTTGATGCACTAACTCATAAAGATTGGTATAAGGCTGAAAATTAACAATTCTTTTGACTTGATGGTTCAAACCTGAGAGGAAGCGTGCCATGGTTTGCTCTTCTTGTTCTTGAACCTTGCCTCGAATCATGGCTAGCTCCATCTCCTTGTAGTATTCCTCCACAGAATGTGCTCCTTGCTTCATATTCTGCAATTTATCAAATAGATCACGCTTGTAATGACGAGGAACAAAACGGGCTCTCATTTCCCGCTTCATCTCTTGCCATGTTGCAACAGGGTTTTCTCCATTCTCAGCTCTTTGAGTAATGACTTGTTCCCACCAATCCAAAGCATAACCTTCAAACTCAAGTGATGCTAATCAGATCCTTCTCTCATCCGTATAGTGATGTATACGGAATATTTTATCAACCTTCAATTCCCAAGTGAGATACTCCTCGGGATCAGTCCCTCCTGCAAACTTGGGCATGGAAAACTTGAGCTTGCCCAAGCCATCATCTTCATTGCGTGGACGACGATAATGGTCATTGTAATGCAAAGCAAAATCACCATCCTCTTCCATCGCATGTGCGGCACTACCACGCCCACCACGGCCTCCACCTAGACCACAGCCACGCCCTCCATGGGTTCCTCCTCGTCCTCCTAGCCGTGGTGGGCGCACCACGTTAACCGCCACTCGGTGTTGCAAGGCAGGGAGGTACATGTGCAGCAGCTTCTCCTCCTTGAATACTTGCTTCATCGCCACCATTGCGAGCTTGTATGAGCCTAGTGAGGGTCCCAATGTCCTCCGTAATTGGCGCACATTTTCATCGACTTGTATCTCCATATTTTGCATATCCCTTGCAATTTGATCGACAAAAGAATCATGCTTCTCATGGAGTTGATTGAGCCCTTGGTGTAGCTCACGTTGAAAGTGTTCATGAGTGCCCCAAATTGATATTGCTTGACGAATGCCCGAGTGTCATTTGTTCCACCACTCTCATCATGGTGTTCTCCTCCACGACATGGTTAGTTAAGCAAGAAACAAATAGTGTGTATATAATAATGCTTTGTGGAAATCACTCAATCTCACTATGTCCTCTCTCCAAGTAAAGTTCTTACCCTTCCAAGTGAATTAAGGCCAATAAAAACTTACACAGTAGAAGTGACAACAAAGACAGTGATGATCAAGCGAATTTAAGAGTGTTCACTACTAGCACAACAACGGTTATATGGTGGAGCTTGGCATGAGAGTGTATATCCTAGCAATCTGAAATTCTTGATGTTGTAAAATTAAGTAATAATCCAAACTAGAATACTTTGCCTAAGTGCTGATCCAAAAGATTTAAGTGAAGTCTATGAACACACATGCAAAGATTAATGTGACTCGATGCAAACAAATGAATGAGCTAACTAGAGGCAATCTGAAATTAAAGATTAGATAGCTCGTTTTGCACCAAGTACTAGGAGAGACGCTAGCCAATTGCAATGATATGAATGTAAGGGCACGAGATTGCTCAAGAGATTAAACTACACAATCTGATTTTATGGATTAAGGTCTCACCCAAATTCGGCCAATGCTTTCTTTTTCTTTCTTTCTTTCTTTTTTTCAAAGGCCAAACTAGGTTTAATTGTTCTTTTGGTTTTCCATAGGTCACAAATATTCAACAAGGTGTGTAGTACTCAAGAGCAGCCCTAGATGCAATATTCAACAGCTAGTCTCAAATGATGAAAAGAATATCAGCAGTTTTTTTTTTTTTGGATTTTGGATTGGACACAAAGATTAGGCTACGGAGATAAAGACGAACGATCAGCACCTAAACAAAAATTCTAATGGATTAAAACTTAACAAAACTCACAAAATTAACAGATGCAAAAAAAACTAGGGTTTGGATTTTTTTTTTTCTTGCAATTTTCAGTTTAATGGACTATAGGACAAAAATAAATCAATCTAAAAGTAAGGGTAAATAATCCTACCGAGTAAACCGCGCTCTGATACCAAGATGATACGGGGTCGCCCGATCTTCTCGACGTAGGATCTGGATACTCACGTGGATTTGATGAACCGTAGTGATCCCCCGTTGCCAATGCAAGAGTTAGCACTCTATAATTCGCCCAACCACACGTGCTGAACTTCACGACCACCGATGAAGTTCTATCGCGCTCCCAATTCCCAGCGGAAAAGGTTGAACAATCTTAATTTCAGTGAACTCCCAATTCCTCTCAAGTTGGTTTACCCAACGAAAAGAACAAGAGTTTTCTATTATCAAATTCGTTCCTTACAATGGGGGTTTACCCCTCAATATATAGTCTTAGCCTAAGGCTTTTCAACACAAGATTTTCCATATGGTACTATTCACGCGCACTGTAGCACGTGCACTATTCATGGCACTGTTCACACGCGACTGTTCACACGCACTGTTCACACGCACTGTTCACGCGCACTGTTCACACGCACTGTAGCACGCGCACTGTTCACATACACTGTTCACAAGCTTGTTCACGCGGGGCACTATTCATAGGCCGTTCATTATTCATGCCGTAGACTTGTGCTTCCTTGGATGACGGCCACATGTCCTTCATCTCCATCCATCGTTGACTCTTCAAACCTGAGCACAAGTAAAACATTGTTTTTAGGTAGTATACAATTCTTTTTAAAATTAATGATATGTTCATTAAGGAACAGGTTCACCTGAGATTGTAGCTTCTTGGCTCGTGCTCTTGTTATTGGTCCAGTTATTGAAGTCTCATTACTAGCTTTGGCGTTACTAGCGATGTCTTTGGCATTACTAGTGATGTCCTCATCACTAATTATGCCAAAACATTTGACTAAACAGCAGTTGAAAATGCGTGGCAGATATCTGTCCAGACAATCAGAACAACAGCGAAGAGTATAACATAACTTTTACTCTATGAGTCCAATTTGAGTGTTTTTTTATCAATTTGAAAATATAATAAAATTATCTACAGAAAACGTTTTGGGTGATAAGTCTGAATCTGACCCTAAATAATTCATATTTTACCAAACAACTAAACTGATAATTCTCGTCAGGTTTCTTAGGACAGCAATAATGAATGTATCATAACTTTTGTACCACAGATCGGATTCTGGTGATCTTGGCGGCTATGGAAAGTTAAGAACCATGGATACAATTCTCTAAGAGGGGAGAACCTCCAGATCGGCTTCTAAGAGGACAAAACAGACCGCGCAACAACATGCTGGATAGTTTCTGGAAATCCTAAGACAGCAATTCGATTTCATCCTACTAAATAATTTCGCATCCAAACAGTACCAAACAACGAATTGGATCCTTCGTTACCCTTGGAGACCTGCAGGGAGATGTTGATTAGCCTCTCGAAGAACTCCCCCTCTTCTTCTCCTTCCTCCCTTCAATGGCTTGCCACAACGAGGAAGACAATCGGCTGGAGGAGACAGCAGGAGGAGGCAACTTCGGGGAGGACCTTGGGGGCAGCGCCGGGGACCACCGGGTGCTGGCACCAAGGGGAGGAGGCAGCACCAAGGGTAGGGGAGGCGCCGGTTTGGGGTGTGGTGGTGGCGGCTCTAGGGGGGAAGTGGGGAGGGAGCGGGGAGATGGGGGCCGGCTAGGGTTGGAGGGGGAGGTGGGGCGCATGGGCCGGCTAGGCGCCTCCCCCTGTCCTTGGCCCATCCTTGGCCGGCCAGGGTTTGCCCCACCCTGGGCCGGAGGTCCAGGGTCCACGAATTTTCGAAAAAAACTCAAATTTTCATAAATATTCTCTCTCCCTAACAAATTCCGCTCAAAACGAATTCGGAGTATTACAGAAGCAAAATTTGGAGTGGGTGCCAAGCAAGGGAATTTTTTTTGAAATAATATTAATTTAAAAGATAATTACAAAAATAAATAGTCAATTTTTTTTTACAAAACTAGGTGTCTGTCACCAATTGGAATAACGACAGGCTCCTGTCCCAATTCCAATTAGCAACAAGGACCTATGCACTAGAGATAGGGGCTCAACAACACAGAGAGCTCCCTGTCGCCAGTTGAATTGGTGACAGGGAGCTGTCGCCAATTCAATTGGCGACATAGATCTTAAATTTTTTAATATTAAAATTTAGAAAACCACTATTTCAAATGACGATAGAGGTCCCGTAAGTCCATGTCGTCATTTCAAATAGCGACATAATCTCTCTTACAAAAGAGCCTTGAAACCCTAAAATTTTGGAAAAACTCACTTTTATTCTGCAAAAAGAAAAAGAGGGGAGGAGAGGGAGAGGAGAAGAGAGGAGTGGAGGGGAGGAGAGAAGCTAGCGAAGCGTTGCCCGTCTGGTTGCCCACCTTTCAGGTAATTTTCTGATCGAATGGATTACATAGTTTTAGATGTGCGGTTACGTAGTGTACTATGTTGTACATAATCCTTTTCGGTCGGTAGTTTAGTTTTAGATATGTGGTTAATCGTGGAAATATTATTTAAGGTGTAGTACGTCAAATATATCATACGCCACCAACTTCAAAATTAACTACAGCCGAGACACTATTCTTGAGGGACCCGAGGGGATTTTTTTGCGTTATTTTCAATCGGCGACCGTGCCCCTAAAAAGACCATAGCAGCATACATGGGGTGCTGTTATATGGTGGTTGTTTTACTCATTCGATTTAGAACATGCTGTGTATGATCTGAGATTGAGTTGCCTTGCCCCCCGAGCAACACAGCTCATATATTGGGAGTTAGTGAAACTCAAGGGAACAAGGTCATGGCAGTCATATGTACGCAAGGTGAGGGAGGAACGGTAGGATTTGGTCCTTCTGGCTCAGGCATATGCCAAGCCTACTCCTGCATCGGCGGCTGAACAAGAAGGGGGTGGTGATGCTGAAGAAGAAGTCGGGTTCTCCAACCACAACGTGGTGCACACAATGGCCGAAGGTCCCGGAGTTGCTGATGCTGTCGATGAAGACCCTGCGGAAGGAGCACTTCAGTCAGGCAAGCTAGTGTGCTTGCTGTTGGGACCCAAATATGCAAATCTGGACCATCTGTATATACTACACTAGTCCAGGATCACGCTAGTGCACACAGTGGCAACATCAATAAAATATCATTCCATATGCAAACATGACTAATAAATAGGCAAATAACAATAATTATCAAAGTAACGACCTCAAGAACAAATCTTACAATTAATACCTTAGAAGGTGAGTAACTCAAATAAGCTACAGCGGAAGGTAACAGAATAACTTCAGTGAAACTCATCTATATGCCCATAGGCAATCAACTGGGGTAGTACGACCTAGTTTTCCACGATCTTTGAAGTAGACCTTATTGACCGACGTGGACTGTTGTAGCCTTCTCAACTGAACAATATTCTTTATAGCAAGAATGAGTACATAGAGTACTCAGCAAGTCACACCGCAAAATGCAATTATAGATGATGGTTTATTCCAAAGAAAATGGCATCTATGGCTCTTTTGCATGAAAGCAATAGTTGCAGTTGAATACAAATAATAGATTGAAGGCATATTTTAAAACAAGTAACAATAATAATTTAACAAGTATTTTCACAAATATCCATAACCTAATCAGTTTCTTTCTCATAGCTGCATAAGTTTTCCCACACAACTGTCCCTTCCCAATTATTTTTATGAAAATCTACCTCTCATGTGAAATCCCCGAGCATGTCCATGACTGCGAACATGGCTATTCGAATAGATTGTAACACTCTGCAGAAGTTGTACACTTTATCCACACGATATAACCAGTGTGGCCTACACCGATCATAACAAAACCTTTCAGAAGTTTCATCTCAATAATTGACTCTCCCTGATGAGGGCATCAACTCTAAGGATGCAACCACTACTTCGATCCGCTATATTGTATCCTCTACTTCAACCAGGTCTTCTCCAATTGGACTTCCGGCTACTTCAGTTCCATATTTCCCAATTGGACCTCGGCTGAGTTACTTCTACTCCTACGAGCGGAGCTACTTCTACTTCGCGGGGTCGTACTACGTCTACATGTCATTGTGCTATGTCACCTATTGTTGGCCCACAGGCTTTGTAATGTATTGGTCAACTTGGCCCATATGGTGGCTGACCACCCTAGGCCAGTATTGTTCACGTGTAAACAGTACCGCCGCCCCTCCCTTCTCTTCCTTCTTTACAAAGTGGTCACCACCCTTATGGTTTGGTGTGTTTTGTTACATTAAAGTTTAGCTTTGCTACTTTATACAATGTCCTCTTGTTCGACGAGTACAACAGCAATATTATTCTTCGGAACCCCACTTATCAATACAATCTTAATTCCTATTCGTATTTTCAAATTGCTTATTATATTGTTCTTGCTTGTTCTTCGATTGCTTGTAGGAATTGATCCTGGTGATTAGGTCAATCGAATCTTTGGCATGGTTGATAACGACTTGGTGATTCGTTCAGCGATTGCTTGCTTCGTGTGTGCTGCTTTGTAGCCTAGATTGTGAGAGTTGATCATCATCCAATCGGAATTTATCTTTCTCGTCGAAAGATTGGGCCAAAAAAGTTCATCACTCCCGATGTGTTTTACCGTTGTACCAATCCTACCACAGCGCTTTGGTACATCGCACACCATTGGACCTGGAAGCGACGAACCATCCATCGATGTGACCCTACCATAGTGGTACACACCGCCACCCATTACTAACCTACTACCTAAGTAGTCAACGTCGAAACTCCACAACTTACTAAGTTAGGTCGTCTCATACCAGGTATGTGGTTGTACAGTTGTGACTCAGTTCAATGGCGCACAAAGTTAAGTCTTTAATTGACCAAGATGAGACGCTAATTTCTAACTACATTACCAAGATTTTATATTTTTCTAGTCCATAGTTCCACCATATCACACAGTTCCAACCACTCGCCTCAGTCTAAATATTTTCCCGCCCTGTTGGTTAAATGCAACACATACCATCAACAAGTAACAGCATACCACACATAGTTTTACACATGTTCCATAATCACTTAATCAAATTTATATTTGCAACTCAAATGATATCAATGACCCGTTGCCTAGACTATTCGTATCTAACCAATCCACGTTGGTGCTATGATAATACCAACTAATAATTAACCAAGCTAGAGTGACAAAAGATCATGGTAATACAATAGGCAACACGGATATAATCAAATAGGTGTATAGCCAATCTCAAAGCATTTAAATAAATACTTAAAGTAGAATGAAATAATTTGAATCAATGTAATTTTGAAAAACTGGTTTCAACATAGTCAAAGGTACAACTTGCCTAGCTATAGCAATGATGTTCTTATTTTATCTTCAAACTTCTACTTCCTTAACCTTCAGCTCATTCGGACGATTTTGAGACTTCAACGTCCAATGAGAAAGAAAGCGTAAAAGAAACAAATTTTAAAAATACAAATCAAATAAACTCCGCATTGAAATTTAATGGTACTGGAATGTAGATCTTGAATTTATATGAATTTATAAACTTTAATGGGTTCAATAGCATTTCGTATGAGGAAGCACGAGCTCTTGGAAGTTTGATCGGAAAGGAAAATACTAAAAAAGAAAAGGGAGAGAGAAACTGACAAGTGGGGTCCACAGAATATTCTCATAATATTTTATTTTGGAAATATTAGACATGTGGGACAACTGAGATTTATGGATTTTCAAGAATTAAAATAATTCCAGAAAAGGGCAGAGTGACTGACAAGTGGGACCACTGGTCTATAGACCATGTCCATGGCAATGGAGAGGTTCACCATTAACTAGGTTCATGCGGTGTGAAAGGCTTACAAGCCAAAAAATAAAGGACACAGCGGAAGACGATAAAGAAGTAGTAGAGTCCAGCTGATCTGCCATAGGCAATCGACTGGGGTAGCGGTCTCGTCATCGTAATCCACACCGATAGCGAAGTCTTTCTCCTCTGAAATTATTTGCATTAAGCAAGGGTGAGCATAACTTCTGTGCTCGCAAGTCACACCCAATAAACAGAGTTAATGCATGCATGGATATTATCAAAGGAAGGCTCATTGGTTGAATTTGCATGAAGCAATATTTTCTTTAAATATTTGTACTAAGTTCCAAAGCGGTCATTCTATAACTAAAATTCATTTTATAACTTCTCAAGTTTTATAGTAGGAACTTCCATATGAGATATGGTGATGGATACCCTCCTATCATATGGCTAATCACCCGAATTTTACCACAAGGATTATCTATCCTCAAATCATTTGCTAAAATTATTTTAAAACAAAATCAAAGTCTAACTTTGAGTGGCTTTGCTCAGCATGTCCATGGCCATGGACACGGCTATACGAATAGTTTTACATTCTGCAGAGGTTGTACAACTTTACCAGCAAGACACGACTTCTCTAGTTTGTTTTGCATCCGTCGATACCACCGTTCACTACCTTAGGTATCAGTCTAGAGTACGTGGCAAGACCTTTACAATGCTCTATTCCAAGGTTATTATGTCCGCTAAGGTTTCACCTCCAGTGGGTTAACCACCCGCCGGAAGCCCCCTCTTGCGCCAAGTGGGACTACTGTCTAACCAACACCCACATATCAACACGACATAAACAACAATGAGCTATTACAAATTATTTAGCCTAGTCCTACCCATACAGGATATGTGGTAGTACGGTGGAGCTTTGTAAGATGCGGCTCGAATACCGGTTCTTAACTGACTTGTACGACTTCTAAAATAACAACTAGGCCTTAACCATACTCGAATTGAGTCGGTGCATAAACCTGCACCCACCAACTATCCATTTCGCCCAGGTCCAAACCAATTTTTGATTTTATTTTGATTTTTCAAAATCATTTATAAACATCCATGACACACCAATGCTATGGATACAATTTAAACAACATTTGAATTTCGACCGAAAATTCCCAAATCAAATATTTCAGATCTAAGCATGGCTAAGCATATTTTTTACCAAAATATTCTAGTTCATACTATTGCATAGACTAGATTTTCATCTAAGGTGTTAAGGCATGTTTCATTCGATAACAAAGTGGGCTATACAATGGTAATGGGAATAACTAAAATTTTAAAGCAGATATTTAAATTACATTGAATACAAATAGCATGCAACAAAAATTAAATAATTTGAAATAATGAGATTAAATATGATCAAAGGTATAACTTACCTTGCTTGATTAATCGTTGTTCTCAATCGGTGTCGAAATCCGGTTGTTCGAAGTTGTCGAAATCTAAACACATAAACGAGCCAAATTCAAATAACATTCAAATAAAATCGAAATAAAATCCAAAAATTATAAAATAAAAAATGCGAGGAAGATATAGAGTTTATATGAATTTAGGAATTTGAATCGACGGAATCGGAGTTCGTATGAGGGATAATGAATTTCTGAAAGGTTGAGAATCAGATGAAATAATAGATTTCGAAAATCACTATTCCGGAGGTTGTTGTTTGGATGTTTTACATAGCAAAAAAATGGTGTGAATGGCATGTGGACCCATTTGATAGTGAGAGACGGATGTTTAGATGGAATAGAAATGTGAATATGACATTGAGTCCCATATGTCATAGAAGCAAAGAAACAACAGAAGTAAAAACACGTAGCAGAACTACGTATAAAGCTACAGGTGTACAGGGCAAGTGGTGGCGTCAGCGAGGTAGGCGGCTATGTGGCTGGCGAACGGACAAAATGGAACCCCGGCGACAAGGTGGAGATAATGACGCGAACGAATTTTGGAAAAACTTACCGAGGAAGCAGGGATCGTGACGCACGCGTTTTCAGCGTCATGGCTCGATATGGCCGGCGATGAACTGGTGATCTTCGGGCAAAGGTGATGGAAGCACAGCGTAGAACATGTCGAGGCGGACTCAACAGCGCAGACAGTTCGGCTAGGAGACGTCGGACTCTACACGCGTGAATTGATCCATATAAATAACATAAATTAAATAAAAACTAAAATTTATAAAATAAATACTGGAAATTAGAGAATTAATTTAAATGAATTTAGGAGAAAGGATCAACAGATTTAGAGTTTGTATAAGAGAGAACAAATTTCTAGAAAAATTAATTCTTATCTAAAATGGACATGTACGATATAATTAGCTACATGCCGATCTTAGAACAGAGCACACTCATGGAGGAATGGCGGCACTAGCCGAGGAAAGGAGAGGCGGTGACAAACAACAAAATAGAACTTAACGGTCGGGCCCTACGGTGGTGGCGGCAACACCGGGCGACGACAAACTAGCCTCGTGACGGCGGCAAAGCGGCGGCCAGCGAGGGTACCAATGGGTAGAGGACAAGATGGGGATGACAGTGCTCACCTTGGTGGTGGTGTACCGCGCACGGATGACCGGCGGCGAGGACAGTGACATTGGCACGGTTCAGCCCTAGGTGGCGCGGATATTTCGGTAATGCTCCAGTGAAGAGGAGGGGAGCACCACGTAGAATGCGCAAAGACAAACCCGGAGGTGTGGTCGATGTCGGCGGAGCTCCACTGTAGGCGGCGCTAAAGGTGGGAGAATGACGTTCGGCCGGCGTGACAAAAATGTCGATTGAGTTGTGGAGGAAGGGAGGGAGGAGCAGAGACTTTAGGGGTGGAATGAGGATGGAGAGGGGCACCCAGAGCTCTCCTTTATAGGGGCCGAGGAGGACCGTCCGGCGGACTTGGCGCGTTCCCAGTAAATTAGTGCGTGGATGAGGAGGGAATGGTCCGGAATGGAGGAGTTATGGTGTCGGAAAATGAATGCCTTAGATTGCGCAAAGATTCGTGGATATTTTGAAGCTTCTTTTGGTGCTCTAACGACAGTCAGGCTACTGCGTGTTCTCTAGACAAGCAAATAGGAAGAAAGCGCTTCACGAAGGAGAAAGGAGGAGAGAGAAAGAAATAAAGAATATCAAAACAAAAAAGAAAATACAATCAATTGAAAGATAAGGAATCCTAGCAACACATTGAAGTTAAGTGAGCTGGGTAGGGAGAAGGGTTGGTGCGGGTGACCAAACGAGAATTTATTTTAATTTTAATTTTTAAATTACATATTAAGCAGTAAATCAAATATATTTGTAGAAAATAGCAAATAAAGTCCACAAATTCTAGAAAAATTCACAGAAATTCCTTGAATTATTTTTAACTTAATAATCATAATTTCAACTTAAAGTTGGCTTTTATTTTTCTACAGTAATTATTTATATTTTTTGGAAAATAGGAAAAACCTTTTTAAACACCAGAAAATTCCAGAAATTAATTAAAATTTTATTTTTCACTTTAAATCTAATAAAATCCAAGAAAACACAATAAATTTTATTTTTGACTTTAAAATCTAAGACATTAAATAATTGATTTTTTAACAAATAAAACTCTTTTTAAATTACAAAAAAACAAGAAAATTCTTTGACAGCTAGAAAATCCAATAAAATAATAACTTTATTAATTTTATTTTTGGTAACAGAACTTTGGGATGTTACATGCTGCTAGTGTTGACTAAGTTTGACTGGCATGCTAGGCACACAAGTAAGAGAGAGAAAGAATTACGGTTTTGAATTTTGTGAATGACGTGTGGGACCGAGGTGTATGAGAGAAAGAGAGAGACTGAGAGGTTTGCATATAGGACCCACATGTAAGAGAGAGGGAGGAAGGAAGCTACAGTGAACCAAAATAGAGAAGTTGCCCAACGGCGATGGCTAGCGGCGTCAACGGTGAACGGCGGCGAGGTAGGGGCGGCAAAGGGGCAAAACAGAACCCCGAGAGCGAGGTGGTGCTAAGGGAGGTGGTGACGCGGCGAAATGGCAGTGGCGTTGAAAATGATGGAGGAGAAGCTTCGGTTCATGGCGGCAACGGTGACACAGCGGTGCCCGAAGAGGACGGAGGGGAGCACTAGCATGGCGACGGCGAGGGGATCACAAAGTACATCTCAGAGCGATCGGAGATGAGCTAGAGCAGCGACAAGGCGGGGGTGGCCGATGACGAAGAAGAAAGGTGGCGGCGGGGCACTTCGGTGACGGTGAAGCAACGAGGAGGTGGGGGATCGGAAGAGGGCAATGAGGGACGCGAGATGACACTCTCGGACAGGCAAGGAACTCAACGAAGGAATAGATCGATGGTAGAGGTGGCAGCCGATTTTGGGAACGATGGGGTCGGCAGTGACTCTATAATGCCCGGGCGAAAATGGTGAGAGCACCGAGTGGAACGTGGTAGCGCGAGTCCAACGGCGAAGATGGCTCGGGCTGAGGAACTTCGAAAGAGACGAATTCCGGCGATGAAGACCTTCGGCGGTGGCAGTTTTAGGGCTTCAACCAACGAATAGAACACGTAAAAGGTGATGGAACCTTGGGATTTAGACGAGGGAAACAGTGCAAAGATGTTGCCGCGGGTGGTCGCTCTTAAATATGCTAGGATGGAAGAGTTTGCGAGGGAGCCAGCGGTGAATTGTGCCTGGCTCGGACACAGGCAAATGCATTCTCCTGGCCGAAGATGACGCCGATGTGGCGCTGGTAGCGGGTCCACTTGGCAGCGAGGGAAAACGGAAGGCTAGAGGTGGCTCGTGGGAAAGGAAACGTGGGCCAAGCGGCTGGGCTAGAAAGATAAAAATGGGCCAACTCGGTTGGGCTGAAAGAAAAGAAGATGGGTCAAAGGAAAAGAAAAGAAATGGGCCATAAGATAAGCTTTTAGCTCGAAAGGAAAAAAAAATCCAAATATAATGATTTTCAAATTTTAAAAATTGAATTAAATAAAATCGAGCTCAAATAAATAGCAAATAAATTCTAAAAAATTCCCATAAAATTATCTGGAACTCAAGGAAGCGAAATAACACTAGTTTTAATTTAATTGAAGTTTACATTAATCAAATCAAATTATTTTAATTTCAAAAATTCCCAATTGAGCTCTATAAATTCAAGGAAAATTAGTGAAATTTTTTGACACCTAAACTACTCAGAAGATTTTTGAAAATTCAAATTTTTGGAATGTTACACTTCCTTGATGAGGATGAGAAGCTGGAAGCCCTAGTACAAAGAATGCATCTAAAAAATGAGGACTACATAGCATTGTCAAAAGATGAAGGATCTGATGATTAGGATATTGTGGACCAGCATGCGGTTCCATCTGAGTGGAACACATACCAGTTCGACAACCTTATTATTAATGAAGGCTCTCATATGTCTTGGGAGTACGACCAGAGTGAGATCAGGAAAGGAGCTCTATGTACAAATGCAAGGAGACCGTGCAGGAAGCGTTCAAATTTTGGATATTATCGGTGCGGTGTACAATCACAGTCATCAAGTCTAACCTAAGATTATATGACGTGAAGTGCAACATAGAGGGAGGCTCTATAGTGGCCCCCTCACACGTGTGTCATCACTGAGCCAGTGCAGTCCTACAGGAACCTGTCATCAGGCTTCACCGTGAATCTCATGTACAGTGACATCGTGGATAATCTAGATTTTGAACTATGGTCCATCTTTCGGGAGATTGAGGCAAGGTTCCAGTACATAGTCAGCTATGCCAAAGCGTGAAGGGCAAAACAACAGACATTGGAATCAATGTTCGGTATGTTTGAGAACTCCTACCATAACCTCTCCGGGCTACTACGAGTTATACAAGATAGGAATTTCGACACTCATGTCGATATTCAAGATTCTACGCATCTGAAGTGTGCCAATAAGAGGGTGCTGAACCGAGCATTCTTCGCCTTTAGTCCATGCATCAATGTACTCTGGCACTACCATCCAATCTTGTGCATGGATGGCACATTCCTGATTAGAAAGTACAAGGGTCAAATACTGACTACAATCGCAACAGACATGAACAATCAAGTTCTTCCTGTGGCATTCGCTTTTGTTGAAAGAGAGAACACGAACAACTGGTTGTGGTTCCTGAGGAATTTGAGAATTTCTGTTGTACAGAGTCATCCTAACATATGCGTCATACATGATCGGCGTGCGAGCCTACTAAGTACAATAACTGACAACTGAAGGACCGAAATGGCAACAGAGGGGGGGGTGAATGGTGCTTTAAAATTAATAACTCCCCTTTGCTGTAATTAAATAAGACCTACAAAGTCCTCTGGATATCTCAAGAAGAGTGAAGCAAAATCGAGAACAAGAACGAAGTTTCAGATCGCTCGAGAAATCGGACGTTCGATTTTACGTGCCAGAGTTCCGCACTCGAAGTTCCGGTTCAAGGAAGTTCCGCTGCGGAGTTTCGCCATGGACAATCGGAAGTTCCGATTGTCCCGAAGAAGAACAAGGCGCTCGGTTTTTCCCAAAAATCCAAAATGCGAAATCTTGAGTGCTCTTCTCAGGTCAAGGTTCACAGGACATCATCCTAAACACCATCTTGACCTTATAAAGAAGAATCGCAAACAAAGATCCAATAATCAAGCTAAATATGGATTTCTTGAAGAAGGGGCAAGGAAGACCAAAACCCAAAATAGACACGATTCTCAGATTCTTAGTTCATGAGACTTTGGGAATCCATTAGCAATAGCAAAACGACTCTAGATATCAAGTTTCATGCTATTTCATACGACGAATCAAAAGATACATCAAAACCCTAAATATTCAACATGAACGAGAAAGAGAATAGAGAAAGGCATAGGCAAGTAATCAAAACCTCAGAGATTCATTGATAGAAATCAAAAGATTACAAGGAAACACAGAGGAATGATTACAAGATTTTCAGTTCATTCTCTCTCAACAAACTCTCAAAGCAAAACAAACCTTTTTGCTAAGGCTAACCCTAATTTTCTTTCTCCCCAAAAAATCTAACCCTAACTCCAGGGTTCTCCCCTATTTATAGCCTTGGCTAATGGGCCTCCAACCCATTAAGCCCGCTACACCCGAACGGAACCGCCTCCACTTTTGCCGCTTGCGAAATGACCCTTTCGCCTTTGCGCACCTTCCGAAGCCTCCGTACACCTTGTTGTGCACGACTCGCAACCGCTTCAAGATTCGCGCCGCCTTGACACATCCCGACCGCTTCGACCTCAACGCCTCCTGCGCTTAGTCCGGTCCACGTGTCTCGCCACGACTCCATCTTGATGCCCCGCATCAACACGCATAAAAACACATCACATAGCATTGCACAATAACATAGCATCAATATTTGTATAAGACTCAAACTCATACAAAATCAAAATCACAATTTAACCTTCTCTCGACAGCTCGACACAATCGGAAGTTCGATTTACCACAAATGAAGTTCCGATTTCGAACATCCGCATTTGTCGAATTATCGGAAGTTCCGTGCTTACCATCGCGGAACTTCCGATCTTCTAACATCCGATTTTCCAAATATTTAATTCCGATTAGCAACACAGAGAATACTCAATGTCGAAAATATCGGACACTCCGCTACCCTTGTGCGGAAGTTCCGATTTCCTCCAAATGAGAGCAAAGCCGGATAAATCGGAAGATCCTATTCCCATCACCGTAGTTCTTAATCGGAACTTCCGCTCCATACACAATGTAGTTCCGATTTCCGACACATCCGTAAATAGTCCAAACCAAAACCTCAACTCTCAATCTAATCAACACACTTGTCAAATACTCATCACTTAGAGTGGAGGACCTCTCACATGGTCTCTCAATCTCCCCCTTGATGAGTATATTGACAATTACCGAAAAAGCATAAGATGAGTTTGAGATTACAACAACCAAGGTCTAAACAGAGTAATTAAGCTCAAGACCAATGTTGACAAAAGAAAAAGACTTGAGATGAGATGAAAGAGCAATTTTCGCACAAAAACTCAAGGCTTTTCTTCAGAAGGCTTTTTCTCACAAATATTCTCCCCCTTTGGCAATAAAATCATCAATATGTAGAAAAGGGAGGAAATGACTATATGATGTTCATTTTAAGCATTAGGAGCCATGTAGATTATCCAAAATGACTATTAGAGTATTACACCAAGCCATAACACAGAAGAATGCTATCAAGATCATGACAATCGATGTATAGAAGAGCTAAGACAATCTGATTAATGATCCAGTTCTTTAGCAAGTCAAATAAGTCAAGATTGAAATCTAGCTAAAGATATCCAAGGATGATGCAAGCCATGTCAAATAATCTAAGTTGAACCAAGAACTCATACTGAACAGTTTAGAGTGCTACCATTGAAGAAGGACTCATTTTATCCAGACTTGGTCTCTTTAGAGATAAGCATTTTTAGCACAAGTCTCTTTTTCTGAAGACTTTTTATGATTTTATCTTAGTAAAGCAAGCTCTGGACTAGGTGCCATCCACAACTGCCTCCTAAGCTTCAACCATTTTTTTTATTTTAAACTATGTGCTAGGTCTCAAGCCTTATGCGACCACTCCAAGCAACAGACTTAAGGAAGTGATCTTAGGTCATCCAAGGCTCCCCCTGAGTTCATGCCTAGTGCAATGGCAAGCCGTCTCATGAGAAAGATTTGGTGAGATCAGTTTTTTCGCACACAAGAGATCATTTTTGCTTTTGAAGTTTTTAGACCAGTGATTAGAGATAAGTCATGTTTCTTACCAAACCGAGCTTACTCAAAAGTTCAAAAGACATTCAGGACTCAACTCAGCCTACTTGACATGGCGAAAATCATAAAAGGATAGTTTTAACCAGACTAGTCTCAAGAGCTATCATGACAAGATTTTAATTCAAGTTTAGCATGTTTAAATACTTTAGCATGGCAAAGACTAAACTACACATAAAAAGTCATGATAGATCTAGCAGTTTAGCATAAATTATGGCAAGATGTAAAAAGTGAAAACAGATCATAAGGGATAATAAACAAGGCTCCATTTGATTATTATGCAATGCTTGATGAAATACACAAAAATCCAGATTCCTTCGTAATGAGATACATCTTTTAATTCAGGTTGAGTTATGACACAATTAAGAATATGGAATAACCAAGAATAACTCCCCCTGAACCAAAGGAACTAAAACGAGAATCTGATAAGTAAAACAGAAAAGGCAGTCCTTTAGAGCATAGAAAAGATATAGAGAAAACTATCGCCGCATGCACTCTTATCTACCCCATATGATTCTAGGACTATTAGCTGATCTACACAAACACTAAGGAGCAAACACTGTCCCTGTCTACCCAAGGGTGGCCCGACCCCTGCTAGAACCTATAAGAAGTGAGTAAGCTCTACTTAGAGAGGGAAGAGACAATAATAAGCAAGATCCTAGAAGCACAAGACAAGAAGTAGCAGTCAAAGCAATGTGGCAAGAGAAACACTCTAACCTATGCTGGAAGGACTTCGACCAGAAATGTTAAAAGAAATGAAACCAAACAGGAGTAAGCGTATAATATAATATAATATAATACAGTAGTAGCACAACGCTCCCCCTCACAAAGAATCCGTAAGGACAAACCACCCCAAGCTCTCCCGCAGAGTCAAAACCGAGCAGCCCAGAGGCTTAGTGAAGATATCCGCCAACCGGTGCTCACTCTCCACAAACCGGAGCACAATGTCACCCTTCTCTACATGGTCTCTAAGAAAGTGATATCGATATCAATATGCTTGGTCCGAGAATGTTGCACTGGGTTCTGGCAATGCAAATCGCAGACGTGTTATCACGTAAGAGTGGAACGCAATGATAGATAGCCCGAATCTCGCAGGTCGAGACCATCCAAAGCACTTGACTACAAAGAATCGGTCGCAAAGAACGCACTCGGCCTCTGCAGTGGATCGCGCAACACCGGATTGCTTCCTCGACGACCAGAGATTTAGAGAGAAGTGCCAATAAATTGACAAGTGCCGGTGCTCTTCCTATCTATCCTACACCAAAGAAAGTCCAGACGGAGAAGGCTCTAAGAGATAGACAAGAAGAGGAAGAGTACCGATGCCATAGTCAATGGTAGCTCAAGGTACCGAAGATGCGCTTCACCACCGACGGTGAGATACGCGAGGAGAAGCTCAAACCGAGCACAAAGACACACGTAAAAGTGTATGTCCGGTCTCGAGGCCGTGAGGTACAAGAGAGAGCCTATCATGCTCCCAAATCCTTTTGGTCAACAGTTCGCCGTCTTCATCCGGATCCGCACCACCGTTGATGCCATTGGAGTTGATATCGGCTTTCCATCATTCATGTCGAAACGCTCAGAGGTCTCGAGTGTATTTGCCTTGATGAAGAAAGGTACCTCCCGAGTCTGCTTTGATTTGGAAGCCAAGGAAGAAACTCAACTCGCCCATCATGCTCATTTCAAACTCCGAGCTCATGACATCGGAAAACTGGGAAACGAGCATGCGAGGAGCCGCCAAAGATAATGTCATCCACGAGATCCGACGAGCGTAAGATCGCTGCCAAGACGGCGATGAACAAGGTCTTGTCAATTTTACCCATCTCAAAACCATGGCTCGTGAGATAGGACTTAAGCCTTTCATACCAAGCTCGGGAGCTCGCTTGAGTCCATACAAAGCTTTGGAAAGCTCAGTAGACATGGTTAGGTATTTGGGATTCTCAAACCAGAGGTCAGTCGACATAAACTTCTTCCTCAATAAGGCCATTTAGGAAGGCACTCTTGACATCCATTTGGTAAAGCTTGAAACCCTTAGAAGCCGCAAAGGGAAGCAGATTCTAATGGCTTCAAGTCTAGCTACTGAGGGCAAAGGTCTCTTCAAATCTAGACCTCAACTTGAGAGTACCCCAGCTACCAAATTAGCCTTGTTTCAATGACTAACCCATCTTCACTTTGCTTGTTCTTGAACACCCATTTGGTCCCAATGATATTGTGACCTTGAGGGGGCTCAACAAGGGACCGCACCTTGTTCCTTTCAAAGTTTTCCAATTCCTCGTGCATGGCGTTAGTCCATGACTCATCGAAAGAGCATGACAAACGCCTTTGGGCTCAAACGAGGCAACAAAGGCGTAATGGAGACAGAATAGAGACATGCCGCTTTTGAACGAGTGACTCGCTCAAAGAGATCTCCAATTATCTGCTCTCAAGGATGGTCCTTTTGAATGTGTCTTGGAGGTCCAGGTGAGATGAAGAAGTGGCCTCTACCTCATTAGCGCATTTGAGATAGGGACAGAGCCACTAGCTTCGAAGAAGCTGTAAGGTAAGGGCCGATCTCCTCGAGGTGCGGTGGAAGAGGGCACCTCAAGAGGAAGAGAAGGAACTGGATCGGGTAAACAACCTCATCTCCATCCTCCTCATCGCCCACAAAGATGGACTCGGTCGCTCTAAGGAACTCGAGATATCGTGCCTAGTCCTCGGATCGCCTCATCAAGGTCACCTCACGTGTTTCTACCAATTTACTAGATTCGCAGCCTGCACTCTATAGGCACGAGAAGAAGTCGAGTAACCGTAAAGATCCCATCACAAGATCGTGACTCGAACTTATCTAGGTTCCTGCACTTGTAATAAAACACTTGCAACCAAACACACGAAAATGCGAGACGCTGGGTTTTCGCCATATCTCAACTCATAAGAAGTGCGATGCAAGAGTGCCCAAGAAAAACTCATAGAAACATGACAAGCAAGAGCAATTGCCTCACCAAAACTTCCTAGGTGTAGAGTACTCATCAAGCATCGCCCGCCATCTCGACTAAGGTACGGTTCTTCCTCTCCACAACGCCATTTTGTTGGGGGCGATGGAGACGAGAACTGTGCTCTACACTGCCTCACCACAAAACTCTCAAAGTAGGAATTCTTGAACTCGGTGCCATTATCGGTCGAATTGCTCGTAATGCACCGGGAGCTCAACAGAAAGTCTACTAAAAAGACCACGAAAAAGAGTAAACGCCTCATCCTTCGAGGCTAAGAAGAACACCCAAGAATACCTCGAGAAGTCATCGACCACGACAAGTACGCACTCACTTCCTCCCATCGATCGCACTCTAGCCGGTCCCATCGTGTCCATATGGAGCAGCTTGACACGTGCATCCGCATAGTCATCAGAATCGAGGATGTGAAGAAGAACCATTTTGCCGCGTGCGGCAAGGAGCACAAACAAGATCCTTGACCATTTTGAGTTTCGCAAACCACGAATGAGATCGTGGCCGCTAACTCGGTCGATGATCAAATCCTATATGACCAAGTCTCCTATGCCGTAACGTCAAATCACGGATTCGTAAGCAATTAAACAACGGAGAGGATCACCGTAAGATCCGTAAAAATCAGCACGAAAGATCCTCCCATAACGAGAAATCCCGCAAACTAGACTACCCAAGAATCAAGAATTTTGCGCTTGTTTTTCTTAAAGCTCACCTCGAAACCATCATCGGTGGTCGAGAGACTCGAAAGCGATTATATCGCAGCTTACTTACTAAGGCAACATCTTTTAAAATAAAAGAATCATTAATGCTCACAAGACCTTTAGCGATGACGCGCCCAAATGAAGCATCTCCAAGGTGATCGCCTCATCACCGAGCGCGGGCTAGGAAGAAAACCAACGAGACTCACCACCATATGACGTGAACAACCGAGTCTACAATCCGCACCTTTCCTTCCCAAATTTTGTGACCACGAGTCGACAGAGTAAAGTCTCAAGATCGGGTGAATCAACAAAGTGATTTTGGCACCCAATACCGAGTAACACGGCGAATGATGAAGTAGTCAAGCAAGATCGACTCTATCTACCCTACGCTCTCTGTCACTCAACAAGTCAAAGATCTCACTGTTCTCGGATCCGATCGCTATGGGAGAGCGAGTCAAGTGCCAAGAATATGTCGATCTCGCCATGTAGCTATCTCGAAGAGAAAACGAGATCTACCTCGTGACGGCGGAAGTTACGACCAAAGGGAGCATGAGGACGAAAATCGTAAAACTCGTAAAAACCAAGTCCTCGATGTCGCCCAAAATCATCGATGGAACAAATCTAGACCTCGTGTTGGTCTTAGGTGCACTCAAGATCCGGGCTGACCACAGAATGTTCCTAAGAGACTCAACACGATCTCTTCGCGATCTTGGCGCTACCAAGCAATGATCAACTAAATGTCCATCTTTCCGATGAAGGTGCAATGATACTTCGCCTTCGAGGGGCCAAGCTGCAGTGGGATCACTTTGTCGTCAGAATCCTTTGAACAAAACCCGCGACTTAAAATTGACTTTCTCGACCCCAGGCTTAGTTTTGATCACACACGTGCTATGGTTTTGAGCACGATGTGGATGCTTCCTCATATCCTCCTCGAATATCATACCCTAGACCTTGATTAAATCTGCAAATTTTGATTTGTCTAGAATGAGATTGAGCTTCTTCTTGCCTCCTACAAACCTCTCGAGAGTGTTCATAAGATACCGACACTCCCGAAAGAGAGAGGTGCAAGAAGAGCAGGGGAAGACGAGACAATGAGAAGGTAAGGGAGCAGAGGAAGAACCAACAACAGAGGAAAGATTGGCTTGTGCACGCACAAATGACTTTGGGGGACAAATCCCATCAAGCTAGCGATTGGTTCACGATGCTAGGCGCCTCTACCAAACCCTTAGACTTCTTCCCAAAGACACACAATACAAGCAGATGATTGTGTCTCTAGAAGGTCCTTAGTTAGCTTCACACATTTTTCATCCAAAGCAATCAAATCATATTTTAGTTTATTACAATGCTTGCAAGGTAAGCTAACAGGGTCCTTAGAAGCAAACTTGGCCAATTTGTTATTTTCATCAACTAGTTCTTGAAACTGTTTGGAGACAGATTCAAGTTCAGCAGTAAGTTTGGGACAGTTAACACATGAAGCAATAGGCTCAAGTAAGAAAGCTTGTAGTTCAGTAATTTTATGGTCTGCCCGTTTTAAGTTCATCTTCAAATTATTACAATTTTCACAAGTCTCAGTGCAGATCAAGCAACATGGTATATAGACCTCTAAATGAGTTGTCCTTAACCTCACACGAGGTGCAAATGTAAGTCTCAACAGTAGTAGATGAAGGAGGTGCTACCCTACTCATCTCTAGTTCAGCAAGAAGACTAATGTTCTCCACCTTAATCATGTCTAGTTCAGAGGACACACTATCATGCAAGGTCCTTAGTTTTTCCATGTCATCAAGCAAAGCACAGCAAGTGTCACAATCATCACGGGAGGGAGCAGATGTAAGTGAGGTAAGCTCCCGTGATAGTCTAACTACTTCTTTTCCAACTCGGACACTTAGCCCTAGACTTAGCATGAAATCTACCTAGCTTAAGAAAAGCATCATTAAGCTGGTCGTAAGTGGGACTAACCTCATCGGAGTCGGAGTACACCATTGTCGCGATGTCGATGTCGCTGGCCATGAAGCACATGCCGAGAAGTTGCCGCCGCCCTTGGGATCTTGATCGCCCTTTCCATCATCGCTACTCCATCCCTCCACCTCGCCGGTGTCCACTGGCCGAGGGCGGTGAGGACGCGATGGAATGCCTTCTTTGCCTTCCCAAAGTTGCGAACTTCTTCTTGCCTTGGTCAGTCCGAGGGCTTCGTGTTGCGTTCTTGTCGATGTAGTTGTTCATGCCCGAACCGCCATAGTCACCTTTGCCCTTCCCCAACTTGGGACAGTTTGCTCGGATGTGGTTGGGGCCACCACACTCAAACAAATCACAGACCTCCTCTTTACCATCCCTCCTCCTCTTGTAAGCATGAGAAAACTTCCGAGCTAGGAGGGCTAGTCGCTCATCCTCAAGTCGCTCTAATCGATCATCGCTATGTCACGAGAGCAACTAGGAGAACCCACGACGACTCGTAAGAAGATCCGAAGTGGGATCTGACTAAAGCCATCGATCGTGACTTCGACCTTCGAGAGACAATGTCAATCTCGTGAGTCTTGAGACGCGAGTAAAGCGCATCAAGAGTCGTGGTCGAGAGGTCCGTGCT
Source organism: Hsuehochloa calcarea (assembly GCA_036346395.1). Lineage (NCBI taxonomy): Eukaryota > Viridiplantae > Streptophyta > Magnoliopsida > Poales > Poaceae > Hsuehochloa > Hsuehochloa calcarea. The sequence continues at coordinate 8,623,783 of CM070605.1, read as the reverse complement.
ATCCTTGATGGTAGTCACTTTCATCTCCCAAACACGAAGATCGAGTGCGAAAGCATCTGTCGAGCGTTATCCGAGTCGGGTATGTAAGACCGACCGCCGGAGGTTGCTCAAAATCTTATGAAAACGCGAAAAGCACTCGCCAAGAGATTCACCAAGAAGCATCTCAAATTTACTATATTCTCGCTGAACCGGTCTTGTCGAACCGTCTTAATCGAGTGGTGCCTCATGGTATGCATCGAGGGTCACCCGATGTCATAAGCGTAAATCAAATGAGAAATACGATCAAACTCACTTCGCCAAACCCCGAATGATAATGTTCCTTGCCTTAGCATTTGCCTCAACATCACCATATTTCCCACATTGATGTTCTCATCGGCAGAACAAAGAAACCCGACTTTCACCTTTCTCCGATGGCATACCCCGAGCCTCGATATATGTTTCCATTCGCTCTTCCGAAGGGTAATCCGCACCATCAAAGACTGGAGGCTTGGTGGAATACTTGTCCGCTGTTATGGCTCAAGACCGGTTAAGATCTATAAAGAAGAGCTAACCGCCTCGATACCAATTGAAGGACCGAAATGGCAACAGAGGGGGTGAATGGTGCTTAAAATTAATAACTCCCTTTGCTGTAATTAAATAAGACCTACAAAGTCCTCTGGATATCTCAAGAAGAGTGAAGCAAAATCGAGAACAAGAATGAAGTTTCAGATCGCTCGAGAAATCGGACGTTCGATTTTACCCGCCAGAGTTCCGCACTCCGAAGTTCCGGTTCATCGGAAGTTCCGCTGCGATAGTTCGCCATGGACAATCGGAAGTTCGATTGTCCCGAAGAAGAACAAGGCGCTGGTTTTTCCCAAAAATCCAAAATGCGAAATCTTGAGTGCTCTTCTCAGTCAAGGTTCACAGACATCATCCTAAACACCATCTTGACCTTATAAAGAAGAATCGCAAACAAAGATCCAATAATCAAGCTAAATATGGATTTCTTGAAGAAGGGCAAGGAAGACCAAAACCCAAAATAGACACGATTCTCGATTCTTAGTTCATGAGACTTTGGGAATCCATTAGCAATAGCAAAACGACTCTAGATATCAAGTTTCATGCTATTTCATACGACTAATCAAAAGATACATCAAAACCCTAAATATTCAACATGAACGAGAAAGAGAATAGAGAAAGGCATAGGCAAGTAATCAAAACCTCGAGATTCATTGATAGAAATCAAAAGATTACAAGGAAACACAGAGGAATGATTACAAGATTTTCGCCATTCTCTCTCAACAAACTCTCAAAGCAAAACAAACCTTTTGCTAAGGCTAACCCTAATTTTCTTTCTCCCAAAAAATCTAACCCTAACTCCTGTGGTTCTCCCCTATTTATAGCCTTGGCTAATGGGCCTCCAACCCATTAAGCCCGCTACACCCGAACGGAACCGCCTCCACTTTTGCCGCTTTGCGAAATGACCCTTTCGCCTTTGCGCACTTTCCGAAGCCTCCAGACACCTTGTTGTGCACGACTCGCAACCGCTTCAAGATTCGCGCCGCCTTCGACACATCCCGACCGCTCGACCTCAACGCCTCGCGCTTAGTCCGTCCACGTGTCTCGCCACGACTCCATCTTGATGCCCGCAACAACACAGCATAAAAACACATCACATAGCATTGCACAATAACATAGCATCAATATCTGTATAAGACTCAAACTCATACAAAATCAAAATCACAATTTAACCTTCTTCGCACAGCTCGACACAATCGAAGTTCCGATTTACCACAAATGAAGTTCCGATTTCGAACATCCGCACTTGTCGAATTATCGGAAGTTCCGTGCTTACCATCGCGGAACTTCCGATCTTCTAACATCCGATTTTCCAAATATTTAATTCGATTAGCAACACGAGAATACTCAATGTCGAAAATATCTGACACTCGCTACCCCTTGTGCGGAAGTTCGATTTCCTCCAAATGAGAGCAAAGCCCAGATAAATCGGAAGATCCTATTCCCATCACCAAGAGTTCGATTAATCGAACTTCCGCTCCATACACAATGTAGTTCCGATTTCCGACACACCCGTAAATAGTCCAAACCAAAAACCTCAACTCTCAATCTAATCAACACACTTGTCAAATACTCATCACTTAGAGTGGAGGACCTCTCACATGGTCTCTCAACAACAAGGAGAGAACGAACCACTTCTATGGGCGGATCTGTAGAGCAGGTGGTGCATGAGGCACTTGGGTGTAAACTTCTACAAGCAGTTCAGCAACAAGGACTTGATGAACTTGTTCAAGCGGCTGTACAACTAGAACTAGCAACCAAAGTTTGAAGTACTCTGGAAGATTCTGGGTGAGCAGACCTAACACAAAAGGCAGGCAGCATAAAAGGCAGCCCCAAGCGCTAACTAGGCCCCCAAAACATTACCATAGCTACCCACTGATGGTCCTAGTGCGGCGAGGAAGACGGAGGCACTGGTGAAATGCTTCTCAGACTAGATTGAGCACGAGTCTATGGAGAATTAGTCGCTGCTATATGACAGGGATGGTGCACGATATGGTGTCCCTTTGGTTGGTATTGTGGAGGCAATTCTCCGCGGCACCATAAATTACTTTATTGGCAGAAGCAACAACGCGTCAATAGCTATGGTAAATGATGGAGTACTCTACTCTACTATGATCACCAAGTACATGGAGGAGAAGAGCAAAAAGGGTGAGAGGCACCGAGCATTCAAGATGGGCACAAGGAAGCTTCGTTTCGAGATAATATGCAGGGATAAAGGACGTCACGGTACGAACTGCAGGAGGGTTACTCGTGAGTGCACGCTACGCCGCGCTAGTTGTGTATGCACTTACAACAACACGCTTCTTCTGCAGCCACATATTCGATGCTAGCGTAGCATCCCAGCCAGCACCCCTCTAATTATTTCATCCTGAAGTACAGAGATGTATGCTAACGGCGTGGATTAAGGGAAAAGTTGGCCGACAATAGGTACGGCACATCAGGAACGACATGATCGAAGCAGAAGCCAAACGTCGTATGAAGAAGAACTCCATTTGCAGGGAGTCTGAGCACACTTTCAAGAAATGCTCTACAAGAAATTCACAGGGCGAAGGAGACATCGGCAATCCGAACGTCGCTACAGTGACCTCATCTGACCGCCCCACTCGAGGCAGTCCACATGGCGGACACTGAGTTCGTGGCCAATTGAAAAGTTCGTCTTGTTGAAATATATGATGCCCAATGCTTTGTAATATCACTTTGATTTCTCCAAAAACTACGTTACGACATTGTGGTGAATGGTCTATAATGTTATTATGATTTGTCGACAAAATATGTGACGACATTGCGTTGAATGTTATGTAATCTATTGTGATTTATCGACAAAATATGTGATGACGTTACGCTAAATGTTATGTAATGTTATTATGATTTTTTAATAAAATATATGCTCAGAAATAGTCAGTATAAAAGTAGTGCAGAGGATCCATGTTATTAATTGAACTGACGGCAGGGAGCTCTCTGTACTGTTGACCCCCTGTCGCCAGTGCATATTGAAATGGCCATAGAAGTCCATCACCATTCCAATTGGCGAAAGTCACCTAGTTTTGTTAAAAAAAATCCACTATCTATTTTTGTAATTATCTTTTAAATCAATATTATTTTTTAAAAAAATCCCAAGCAATGAACGGGGACCGAGTGAGGTACCGATACTAGGCAGAAAATAATTACCGAGCCCACTGTTAGATGGAGCGCACCAACCTCCTCCGAGGGGAGGCGTCAGCATGCCGGCTGCCGGCTGCCGGCTCTAGATCCGGCGATTTGCGTTGTGCAGCAAGTCGTGTTGCCGCTGGATCTAGCCAGAGCAAGCCGCCGCGTTGACGTCGCCGGATGAAGCCTCCACGTCGATCGACACTACAACAGATTTGACTATTTATTTATGATGAACCACAAACGTCAATAAAGACCATATTTTTGTCATGAAAATATTTTTTTACCAAAATATTGCAGTTATGACGATTGTAATGTAACGTGCGTCACATAAAGTTCTCTGTGATGACTTTTTTTTTTTGGTGTGTATAGTCACAAAGTTATTGGACTGGCTGCCCAGCCGGGCAACTTTGTTTGTGGCGAAAATTAATTGTCATAATAATAAATACATTTATGATGAAAAAAACGCTCTACCAACTCCCAAGTGAAAATTGCAACAATAAAATTCGTCATTATCCATATCCAGAAAGCATCATATAAAAAATTCAAACAATGTTCAATTATATTATATATTTGCATTCACAAAAAATGTTAATACATCTATTTTCGTGCATACATGCCGGGACCCGAAAATATATCTCAGGAACCATCTGTATGTGCTGAACTAGTATCAAATCAGTAACTAGCTCACACAGGAAATAGTGATAAAATACTATCCATTTATTTGATTTAAGTAAAAAGATCTCAAAGATAACAAATAGTAATAATAACTGAACCTTATGGTCAATATTTACTTAACTTGCCACGCAAGGCTAAAGAAACAAATAAATTCTTGCAGCGGAACAGAAAACTTGGAAAAACCAATCAACATGCCCACAGGCAATCGAGTGGAGAACAAATCCTCATCCGCAAAACTTTCATAATCTTCCTTCTGAAAGAACTCTTGTGCAGTTTGGTATTCTTCAACTGATCAACAAAGACATAAGCCGTGAGTACATAAAGCATTCAACATGTCGTAGAAAAATGTATGCAAATAGTATTCATGCAAGGCTTGCCAATGTTAGCTGTATGGTTCTTTTGTATAAAGAAGTATTTATAATAAATACAATAATTAGATTGAAATGCATAATTGAAAAGAATAGTAAATAAGTAAACAGCTTTTTGAAATACCAAAGGAACTACCTATTCACTTCCCAACCAAGCCAATGATAACTGAATTCCCCATTCACCAATCGACACAAACCACCATGTGAATTACCCATTCACCGAACAAACATTATATTCATCAAGTGAACTTCCCATTCACATTCCGACACATTTTATAAGAAACTCTACCTCTTGTGTGAAATCTCCGAGCACGTCCATAACAGGGGACACAACTATTCGAATAGTTTTACACTCTGCAGAGGTTGTACAGCTTGATCCACAAGACACGACTTCTCTAGTCTGTTTGGCATCCGTCGATACCACTGCTCACTACCTGAGGTAAGCAGTCTAGAGCACGCGACAAAGTCTTTACAAAGCTCCTTCTTAATCCAGTTCTGCCCGCTAAGATTTCAACGCTGAATGTCTCCATCCGACCAGACAGGGGCCCCATCTTGCGCCATAGTGAGTACGTACCCCATAACTCACTCTTCTAAGACAACCGAAATTAAGATATTGCTAATTAATCAGCTAGGTCCCGCCCATACAGGATATGTGGTTGTACGGTTAAGGCTCAGTTCAATGCCGCACAAGATTAAGTCCTTGACAAGTTAGTCAGGCGATCTTTCCACGAACCCACAACGTGCTAAATCCACACCCTGACTATCCACCATCCACTCGCCTGAGCGAAAACCATTTTGTTTAACTGCAACCAATGACATCCCCTGTCATGGTACTCAAATTTTAACAACAGTGGTTAACCACCACGATTCCATATCTCATTAAGTCAAGATTAATCATTATGAGACATGTGATGATGAACCCATCATAACTAAGCTGAACTAAGCATTAATACGATACCCATGTTGATGATACAAATATGTCCAACTAAAGTTATCCATGCTAGGGTGACACAGGATTCATGGCATTCAAATAATCAATGGAGGCATAATAACAGCAGGTAATAACTGATCCCAAAACGATTGATATAAAGATAGCATGCAATTGTATAAAATAATATACTTTTGAAATCATAGGTTCAATATGATCAAAGGACTACGGCTTGCCTTGGAATAGATCCTGGTATTGGTGTTGATCTTGGTGCACTCCTCCTTGCTCAAGATTGCTTGAAGAATCAACGTCTACTCGCAAACAAAGCAAATAAACCAAATAATACAAAATAGAGGTAAAACCAACTCCAAAAATTAATTAAAAATCTTAGATAAATAGAGCTCGAATTTATATAAATTTAGAAATTTCGATGGGCTCAATCGGAGTTCGGATGCAAAAGATATGGAATTTGGAAGTTTGAAATCACATGAAATAATGAAAAATCAGAATTTTTGGATTTACTGAATTATTTTTCTGAAGAAAAAGGGATTTATGACGTCAGCTGACGTTAGAGGAGAATTTCGGCCGAAAGAAAAAGAAATAGAAAATTGAACTGACATGTGGGCCCCACACGTCAACGAAATGGTGCAAGATGAACTCAGTTCAAGGAGGTTTGGCTCAGGTTGGATTTGGTTCACCACGTGGCCTACCAAGTGGATTGCCACGCGAGCTGCAGAGGCCTAGGTGGCTGCTTACAAGGAGATGAGGTGGCTTCCACGCTGGCGGAGGAACAACGACAGGGGCAACTCCGGCCGGCAACATTGACGACGGCGGCGACGGCGAACGACGACGAGCGGGCGGTCGGAAAATAGCAAAACGGGACACCAAGAGTGCAAGGAAGACACCGGTGGTGGCGGCTCAGCGATGACGGCAAGGGTTCACTGGCGGTAGTGACTTGAGTGACGACGAAGCTCCCGGGTGCAGCGGCGATGGCAAAGCAGTAGCGCCCAAAAGAAACGGGGATGAGCACCGGCTTGGCTACGATGCAGGGATCACCAAGATAAGCTCAGGACGATAGGAGTTCGACCACACCAGCATCAATTCAAGGATGACCAGAGAGAAGGAAGATGGTCGACGGCGACAAATTGGTGGCAAAGAGACAAATAGAAGGTGGGGGTTTAGATGAGAATAGCATTGTGCACGATTTGACACGCACGGAAAACAACAGGGCCCACTGGAAGCGTAGATCGGAGATGAGAGGCGGTGGCCGATTGTCGGACGAGAATGAAAATGGCGATTCGAAGATGCCCGGCCGGAGATGTTGCGAGCACAGCAAAGCCCAATGTGATGCGAACCCGACGGCGGTGGCGGCTTGAGCAGAGACGAACCAACGGCGACGAACATCGGTGAACAGGCTTGCGGCGGCGGCTTGACTCTCCAGCCAAATTGCGACAACACAAGAACGAACCCGAGGTAGCGCCTTAGGGTTTCGGAAGAGAGAGGTGAGGCGAACAAATTGACACCGGTGGTGGCCTTTTTATAGCACCGGGGAAGGAAGTCCCGAAGGAGCACGATGCGGCTTTCGTGTTTGCTTCGGACACGGCACGGAAATGTCCAGGAGGAAGACAATGTGGACGTGGTGACGACGGGACCACCGGGAAGCGGGAAAAAAGCGGGTGCGCGCGAGCGGCTGGGCTGCGGGAGTTGGGCTGCGGTGCGGGAGTTGGGCCGGAGGAGGTGGGCCGGACTCAAAATAGTAGTGGGCTTCGGCCTGCTACTGTTCCGAGAGAAATAGAATATGTTTTTCTTTTTATAAAATAGCAGAAAATCCAATTAGCAAATGGAAAATAGCAAATGAACTCAAAAAAAATCTAGAAAATATATCCAAGCACAATGAATCCAAATAAAATAATTTTGACAACTGTTGATGTTGAAATTTATTAATATTAAATTGTTTTTTATTTCAAAAAATTCCAATTAAGCTTTAACTTTAACAGAAAAATTCAAATGGTTATTTTTCTTCTTAAAACTTTAAAACAGATCAAATTTGTGGGATGTTACAATACACAATATGTAACAAAATATAATTTCTTTCACATATACCTTTCTACAAAATGAAATTATCTACAAAGAAGCCAAATACTATCTATTGTACAAAACTTCCACATCTCCAAGCCCTGATAAGCGCATATAAGAATAAACTTTAAGATGCACAAATTAATGCTGGAACTGAAAATTCAAGATGAATGGTAAAACTCAAAAGCCAGTATAACTAAGGGTCCAACTCCGACTCCAAGGAGAAAAATACTAAATAGGATACAGTACAAGCAATATCCTTCCGTATATGTCTGTATATCAGAGTATAGGAAAAATCTGTTGTGACTTCACTTAGGAATAAAATACATATAGGTAGGTTGTTACATCTGAGTAAGCAGAGGATATTGCGTGTTTTTCCTTCGATATCTCAATGATTGTTCTCTTCGTGTTCGTTCTGATTGCACTCTTACTTTCCAATGTCCTATGTAGAGGTGCAAAAGAAGCGGATAATTTTTGTCTGATCGACCAAAGGATCGTGGAGCGAATACATGATAGAGAAAGGGTATCCATCACTATTTATGTCCGACTCTGACTCTAAGAAAAAAAATACGAAATAGGATACAGGATGAGCGATATTCATCCGTGCCCGCTCCGATTGCACCCCTATGTATAACACACCTTGAGCACCTTATTTATCATTTTTCTCCATCACTAGAAGAACAGTACCATCGGCCTCGGATAGCTCCTTAGTGAATAGCTGATCCTACTCTTGGTAGATGATGCTACAGTAGTAATAGACTTGCATTGATCCAAGTTTACTTTATAAAACCCATCCAGCATATCCACTTAGCAGCAGCTGACACTATCCAACTAACAACCACCACATGGTGCCATAAAGAAGTTCATTCTCAAAGGTCAAATTAGTAAGAATCAAGCACATTCTCATATATTTTATAGCAGTTAAATTTAGAATAGATGGTTTGATGACATGAAAAAAAGTTTCAAATAAGAAATTAAATGAGCACCTAAATTCCAGTTATACCAACGTGACAACGGTAGGACAAAAAAAAAGGAAACGAAAGGGGCAATACCCAAGTCTAGATACGACGACTACCTACGCATATTCTCGCACAGAAAAGATACAACTACCAGAGATGGTGGTTGGAGCTGCGGCTTCCTGCACATAAATATATTGACATGGAGCTATGAACATTAAGTCGAATCATTAGCTACATTTTTACTGAAACAGAACATAGGGATTTCATTAAGAAAAAAATACTAACAGAAGTTAGGCATTTCACAGAGCATGTGCTGTGCAAACCCAACGTATGCATATAAGAAATTCAGAGATGTGGAGTATTATGAAGGAATGACAAGTCCTGCTCAGGCATTAACACAAACATCTTACACAAAGGGTTATTGTCAAATAAATAATTAGTCAACCCAGGTGCCGCAGCAAGCTGATCCCCACCCCCAAATCCAGCAGCACCACCAACACCCAATCCTGCAAAACTAGAGGAATATGCGGTAAAATAAAGAGCAAAAACACAAGGAAAAGGAACAAGGAGCAGCAAGTACATTCCCAATTCAGGGATCTACACAACCCATAGAGGAAAAGCAAAGCAAGCAATGGAGAGAGGGGTTTGGATCTGAGGTGGGTAGAAAGGACTTAGTGTTTGGGGCTAGGAAAGGAGGTGACAGGGCGGCCAAAGTTGGGAGGTGTGCTGGAGTGGAGCTGGACGGACGAGTGGCACGCTGGTAAAGTCAGCCTTGCTCTCGCCAGCGGACGGTGCTGGAGAAGAGACAAACGGAGTGGAGAGGGAGGACGGAGGAGAGAAGGGGACAAATCAGGCTCCATATGAGAACAGTGGTGGTGTTTGGGTTATTTTAGGTTATGACCTTGTTAAATTTTTGGAAAGTCCACCAAAATTGAATTTCAAAATTGTGGGGAGTCCGTCAAAACTTTTGGAGATGAAAATGTTTCTATGGTCACAAATTGTTATATCGATGAATGTACATTAACTGCCTAACGTGCCCTACCATATCTTAATGTTGAAATCACTATACATTACAAAATGTCTCATATGACTATACGTGACATTTTAGATTTTTGTCATGATTTTTTTTGTCATAAATGGTCAAATCTGTTGTGCCACTATCGTCGTCGCTGGAGGTCGTCGTTGCCATGGAAGTACCTACCAGAGTCGTACCAGGAGGGGAGTCGCTGTCGAGAGGGAAGGAGGGGTTCACTGTTGGGAGGGGGGAGGCGTCGAGAGGGGTAGAGGGGGTCACCGCTGTGGAGGGGAGGAGGCGTCATGACAAGAGATGGCGATGGGAGGGGAGGAGGTGTGGGAGTTGGATGGGAACAATGGCATCTAGATAGGATCGATTCGGGAGGGGATGATAGGGATTTTTTGAGGTTTTTTTTTGGGTGTGGATCGCATAAGTTAGTACCAAACATTGGGGCATTTTGTGCTAAGCTAGACACCTCATGTGGGTCCCATGCTATTACCCCTAAGGGATACCTAACATTGTGGATGCCCTAAGGAACACACAACATTATAGAGTCAGTATGAGTTTACTCCTATAACAAAGTGAAACGACTATTCCACGTGTCATCTCCTCTCAGTCTTGCCTATTCTACATGTCGGTCATGACTACCTACCTCTAATGGCACATGCACTTCTACTGAAATTGAGGTTGTCTTGCCCGGTTGATGCCTGGCACTATCTGGCTTCCATCCTCATACCAATCGTGTTAATGTTGTGGCCATCGTTGTGCTTAATTTCCCTATCATGCTTCTAGATGCAGTCGTCGTCGTTAACTAGGTTGTTGTCCCTCCTTCGTCTAATTTGAATCACCGCTGTGGAGATCCAATTTGATTTGAGCAATGTGATCCGATTCAAACCTAGATTTGGCATCAGCAATTGTTGTTAGTGATATGCCCTAGGCACAATCATGGCTATGATTGCATTACTATTGTGTTTATGAACTTTTGATAACATGTTATTCTTTACCTTGAATAAACTATTGTCTCTATTGATTAACATGTAAGCAATATTTTGTTATCAATTAAAAGAATTAGAAAAAATAATTAAATTTTAGATTAGGGAATTAAAAGGAAGAGGTGGAGGCAAGAGAAGGTGGCCCTGCCAAGGCCAAGGTGCAATGCCTAGCCCCTAGCCGAGTCCGAGGTGGACTTGGCTAGGAAGGGGCACGATGCCCCCATAAGAAGGCTAGGGGTTGCCCCAACCCTAGTCGTCCCTCCCCCTCCCGCCTCACTCTTCTCGAATTTCTACCGCCTCCTCCCTACCCTAGCCACCCTTGCCACCTCCTTCCGCTAAGCCTCTACCTCCCAAATACCTCATTGAGGTGGTGCTATCACTGTCGGTGCCTCAAAGAAGAGAGCGGGAGGATAGGCAAGGAAGGAGAAGAAGGAAGAAAGAAGAAGGAAGGAAAAGAGAATGAAAGAGGAGGAAATTAGGGTTTTGTGATCCATCCGTGTTCGTCGTCCAAATTCGAGGAATAACAATCTAGACAACCTTACTTTGATCTTATATTGTTGTTTATTCAAGGTTTGGAGTAGATTGATCGTGGGAATTGGGTAACTCAGGATACCCTAGTTCGATTAGATGTACTAGAGAACATTACGGGGGAGTTTTGGTGTATGTCTATCCAGATTCATGACTTTTCCAAGTTACGAAAGTTATGGATAATTTTGTAAGATTTCCATAGCTTACAAGATCATTAGATTTGGAGATGCAGTTAAAAGGTTATGGTCTCGAGAGTACTGTGAGGACCCCGGATTATTGGGCTTGTAATGCTTAGTCACCAATTGACCCTAGCATCACAAACAAAATAACCCGTGTCTTCGAGACATGTATACTTCCCAGAAATGCAGTATACACACCTCTTTACAAAATTCATGCATCAATTCCATTCATTCACATAGAACCGAAGCAAATCAACAAACCAGAAGATATCATAAATAAAGGATAGTTATTACAAAAGAGAGGCCGACCGGCCAAATGACATATACATATAGAAAATAGAACAGCGGAAGCAAAAGTGCCATAAGATGGCCATAAACCAAAAGAGCCAATCAGTATGCCTTTAACCCACAAGGCAACCGACCGGACCACCAAGCTAGTCGTCGAATCCACAGCACATTTCGCAAAAGTGAGGCCCCTGGGGCTCACCTTCCTCTTCTGCAACAAATAGTTAAGCAAAGCAAATGAGTACAAAAATTGTACTCGCAAGACTTACGTAGAGTAATGCACCTATACATATGCTACATGCAAGCTTATTTAAGTGGAGGTCAGATGTTTCATTTTCAAAGACAAAGCAATGTTTATTTGCAATAACGTAGTACATTTAAAAGCAAGTTGACAAATCTGTTTTTAATGTTCAAATAATCATAAAAGACAACAATATAACAAGAGATAGATGACAACAACAATCCCGAAGTGACTAACCCATTAGTGACCACAACAATAGCATGAATTACCCAATTCATACTAACCATGTCAAATTTTAATTTAAAAGGTTGAAGTCTAGTTCTTGCACGACCTACCAAGCATGTCCATAACCTAGGACGAGGCTATTCGAATAGTTTTATACCTCGCAGGTGTACCAATGTACCCACACGCTGCACCACCTTTTGCCACATGATTAGCATACTTCCTTTGGTATGCCTAAGACAAACTAAGTCCTACGAGACATTTCCAATATTGTGTATTAACTACGAGACGCTGTATGGATAGAAACCCATACGCTGTGTCGAGTCATTGTAAAGCCTCGGTCAACTACCCGTCGCAGTAAAGCCTTGACAACTACAATGCCCTCGAGGTGGAGAGCCAACCCTAATCTCCACCATCGCACACCCAACACAAGAACACATATCCTTTTCACACAACACACACAACCCCTCCCGCGACTCGGAGATAACACACGCCAAAGTACTAAGTCAAGAGAGGTCCCATATCCTCTCGCGTGGTTAGCACGCATAAGCGCTTGGCTTAGTGACACAAGTAACTCGGTTCTTGATGACCTAGGCACCATTCCATTCACACCAACAGATCACACCAACGTACCATTGTGCCCAAGTCTAAAACAATTTTATTTTTAGTTTTTGACTTTACAAAGTAACAAAGCACAAGTGCTGGACATAATGGAATAATAAATAAATATGTGATCAAGATCATCGACTAAAATCGATGATCGCCCATTGCTACCGAAACTAAGCATTTCTAAGCAATTTCAATTCGTATTCTACTAAATGACAAGAGTTCATCCATCGAACTCAAATCATAGCAAATAACCTAGGCTCATGGTAGTAGAGGATAAACAAGTCCTACAGATTATGCAACTATAGGATACTAACCATAATTTAACAACAAAATAGCAATGCATACATACAAGTTGAAATCAATATATTAGACTTGAAAAATAATGGGATTAACATGATCAAACTGCTTGCTTGTTTGCTGTGGGTCAAGATGTTGCTGAGGATCAATAATATTATCAATGTGCTCTTCGGATCCTAACGAGAAAGCGAAAAGCAACCGATAAGAACGAATAAAATGCAAAGACCCAATAGTAAACCTTCTCCAAAATTTTTGAAAATTTTACAGTAGCAAGATCATGATTTATAAAGAATTTAGCAACAAGAACCAATTGATTTGGATTCTTAATGCAAAAGATATAACCAAAACAATTTTGCTCAGCTTTTATAAATAAAAAATGCTACTATTTATTAGCAAAATTTTCTGGAGCTATACTGGGGTTGGAAACATTTTTAGATTAAAGCTCAATTGAAAACATAACCCACAAAATTTTAATCTCCCGAAAAGGAATTAAAATGAATTAGTTATGCATTTCACAAGTTATCACATTTTTCAGTTGATAAATAAATCCTTTCGGGAAAAACAGAAATTTGAAATGACGTGGACGAACGAGGAGCGTTGATCTTGGATCCAACGGTCCAAGTCCCTGTGCTGACGCGCGCACGCGCGGCCGCGAAACCCTAAATGTCAACCGTTGGATCTGGATCCAACGGTCCACGTGGATCCGAAGGCGGCGGTCCGAACGCCCTCACGCGACGCGAGCCGCTGATCTCGGATCCAACGATCCGCGCTAACTTCGAATCGGGACCGTTGATCTTGGATCCAACGGTCCACGCATCAAACGCACGCAGCGAATTCAAACTTCAGCGATCTCGAGCCGTAGATCTTAGGATCGACGGCCCACATTGATTCACGCTCAAACCGCTCCTCGCTTTCATCCGCAAAAATGATGGGGAGATCGGCTGCCACGCCGCTCGCCGCGGCGTGTGCGAGCAAGTGCCCAAAATGGGTCCCAAACATCATTGCGCACCAAATGGTACCAATGGATTTGGCTGCGGTGGTCCAGAACGCCGGCAAGCTGGAGAGAACCGAAGTGGCCCGAAATGACAAAAACGAAAATTACAAACGCGCTTAGCTGCGGTTCAAGGGAGCAGGTGTTAGGCCACTAGGGACTAAAGAGGGGTTACCTGAGCGCAAATAATGCACCGAGAAGAGCCGAAGCTGCCCGGGCGAAGAAGAATGGCGATTTCGGCTGAAATTGGTGGAATCCGAATTCAGCCAAGCCCTGAGCAAATTGAACTGAATTGAGTGAGGGTTAAGCTTCAGAGAGTAAAGGGGGAGCAGAGGGATCAAAGACTCGAAGAAGAAAACCCCTGCTGCACCGACTCCACCGAAGCTCCAAAACCGACAATGGCGGCCGAAGAATTCTCGAGGATCTGCGGCTCCAGCGGACTTGTGAGTGTTAGCTAGAGTTGCGGAGGTGCTAAAGGAAGCTAAGGGATAAACAATGGAGCTTAAATAGCCGAGGATGGCCGAGAGCAACGGCGATATCCCGCCGGTCAACCCGCCATTTGAGCGAGAGAGCGACGGGAGCAGTTGGAGAGTGGACGCCTGAGGGACGAGCACGACGGGCATTAAATGCGCGCAGAGCTAGCCATTTAAAGGCGACCGTGGAGTGGACTGCACGCGCGGCTTTTCTCCTCTGCGCACGCCATGGCCGAGCTCACGCGCGCGCTGACGGAGGAAGGAGACGACGTGTCGACCGTCGGATTGAAATCGAACTACCGAGTTAGATCGAGCGGATTACAACGATTCCGCTCGTCGGCTTGATCAAGGGCCGCTCGATGTCGATCCAACGGCCACAACGCGCGCTACCGAGCGATCGCACGCGGCAAGGCGATTAGTTGACTGGACCGAGTCAAGTGGCTCGAGCCCGAGTCCGGTTCGAACCCGAGGAACAGTGCAAACCAGTTATAATTTGAATTTTAATCATCTGATTTTTGAGGAATTATTTGGGGTAGCAAACAAACTCCAAAATTTATGAAATTTTAACTAGAGCTTGCTGACCGCAGGAGGAACCTCCCATAAAATTTTCAGAGATTTTCATGCGCTGAATTTTTCTCCAGAACTTCCAGAAGAGGAGAAAAAGGGTTTGACCAAATTTGACTTGCCTTTAAAAATTAGCAAATAATTTCTAAAAATCATGAGATAATTCAGAGGTGTTGCCAAGCCTTCCTAGAACTCAGGGAAAGGATTTCCAAGGGTTTGACACAAGATATATGCCAAGGAGATTTTTGATTATAGTCAAATGAGGATTTAAATTTGATTTTTCCATAATTCTTTTTAAAAGAATTACAAAAATGGCCAAGGGCTTCAAGATGCAAGAAAAGTTTTCATTTCTTCTATTTTCTTACATTTGAAACACAAATCCATATTTGGGATGTTACAAGTACTGCTGTCCAGAACTCAGTCACTGTGAACAACAGTCGTGTAGATTTCTTTATTACGTGCAATAGATAGTAGAATTAAATTGTGGTCATAACTAGTTTTATCTGTATAATTCTCAGCATTTTCCAGAAGTGGTATGATTTGCTATTTTCCATGCTGTAGAAAAATAGTTATAAAATTATGAATCAGTTGTTCTACGAAGTTCTAGATTAACCTTCAGGGTTGAAAACAGGGAACTAGATAGCATAATCAAAGATTTGCATAACTAGGAAATTGTAGGAAATTATGTGTAGGTTCTAGAAAGTATAAAGGTTGCTATATTTGGAGTCCACAAGTAAAAGTTATGGGTGTTTGATCACTTGCACATGAGGTATATTGTCCAGTGAAAGTGGCTTAATAATATCAAGTTTGCACGTAGGGGCGATGTTGAGTAGATTGATTTTTGTGTACTGTTATGTCATGTTTTGAGATGTATTATTGATCTTTGTCCATGTAACATCTCAAATGTTGATTTGTGTTTCAAATGTAAGAAAATGAGAAAAAAATTAAAACTTTTCTTGCATCTTGAAGTCTTTGGCCATTTCTGTAATTCTTGTAAAGGAATTATGGAAATCAAAATCGAAATCCTCAATTGACTCCAATCAAAAACCTCCTTGGCAAAAATCTGGTGCCAAACCCATATAAACATTTTCCCTGAGCTCTAGGGATGACTTGTGACGCCTCTGAATTATTTCATGATTTTTAGAAATTATTTGATAATTTTTGGAGGTAAGTCAAACCAAGTCAAACCTTGTACCAACCCTAATTCACACCTTCTGGAATTTCTGGAGGACACTGCAGTGCATGAAAATATCTGGAAATTTTATGTGAGGTTTACTCTGCAGTCAGAAACCTCCAGTTAAAATTTCATGATTTTTGGAGCTTGTTTGCTACCTTAAAAAAATTCCCCAAAAATCAGCTGTTTAATTCAAACCCTAACTGGTTTTCACTGTTCGTTGGGTTCTAGTCAGACTCGGGCTCGAGCCACATGACTTGGTTCAATCAACTAACTGCACCGCCACGGTCGATCGAGCACGAGAGTTGTGGGTCGTTGGATCGGCATCGAACGGCCCACGATCGCGTGAACGTTCGGACCATCCGAGCGCGCCGATCCATGTGTACCGTAGGATTCTTGATCGAGGGCTCAAAATCGCGTGAACGTTCGGACCGTTCGAACGCCTCGTGCAGTTTGAACCGTAGGATCAAGATCAACGGCCCGGGTTAAAGTGAACGTTTGAACCGTTCTAATCGCCCCGTTTCATTTGAACCGTTCGATTTAGATCCAACGGTGGACAAGTCATCTCCTTCCTCGAGTCTGAGCGTGCGTTTGAGTCAAGCAATGGCGTGAGCAGAGGAGAAGAGCGTAGCGTTGAGTCACCTCGGTGGTCACCTTTAAACGGCTCTCTCTGCTATCATTAAATGCCCGTCGTGCACCGGCCTCAGAAGTCCATTGTTCAACTGCTTCCGTCGCTCTCAAGTGCTCTCATGGTAGTGTTGACCTGAGGAGAAATATAGCCGTTGCTCTCTGTCATTTCCTCTATTTAAGCTCCATTGCTTACCCTTTGGCTTCCTTTAGCATCTCCGCAACTCTAGCTAACACTTCAGTGGTTGTTTGAGCTGCATTCCTCCGAAAGCACTTCTGCCGCCATTGTTGAGCTTCGAGCTTACGGTGAAGGCGGTACAGCAGTGGCTCTCTCCTTTCATTTCTTGCTCCCTCTTTACTAGCTTGAGCTTAACACTCGCTCAATTTTGTTTATCTTGCTCAGGGCTTGACTGAATTTAGATTTCCCCATTTTCGGCCGAAAGCAACTCTTTTCATCACCGGGGCAGCTCCAACCTTTCTCGGTGTTTTTTCCGTGCTCAGGTAAATCCCCATTAGTTCTTAGTTGCTTGGCACCCGCTTTCTTGGACTGCAGCAGAGCTCCTACATATTTTTCATTTTCGACCGTTTTGGGTCATCTCTGTCAACTCCGGCTTGCCGGCGTTCTAGACCGCCGCAGCTGTAATTGTTGGTCCCATTTGGTGCGCAAGGTTATTGAGAACCCATTTTGGGCCTTAGCTCGAGCCGCCGTGACCCGAGTCGCCGGCGGTGAGCCTCCTTTCGCCGTCGTTTTGTCGCACAAAACTGGGCGCGAGCTTTTGAACGTGGTTCGCTATGGACCGTCGATCTTTAGATCTACGACCTAGGATCACGCGAACATTCGATCGATCGCATGCCTTGATCAGTGGACCGTTGGATCCAAGATCAACGGTCCCAATTTGAGTGAATGTTCGGATCGTCCGAACGGTTCGATCCGCGTGGATCGTTGGATCCAAGATCAACGGCTCATGTGCGTGTGAACGTTCGGACCGCCCGAACGCTTCGATCCACGTGAACCGTTGGATCCAAATCCAACAGTGAACGTATGGAGTTGTGAGCCTCTTGAGCGCGCGCTATTCCGTGGACTTGGACCGTTGGATCCAAGATCAACAGTCCAAGTTCGTCCACGTTGATTTAATTTTGGATTTTCCCGAGAGGGTTATTTGTCAACTAAAAAATGAAATTAACTTGTAAAATGCATAACTATTTCATTTTAATTCCTTTTCGGTTGATTCAAATTTTGCTAGTTAGGTTTGTAACTGAACTTTAATCTAAAAATGTTTCCAACCTCATTTTAGCTCCAGAAATTTTTGCTATGATTTTAGTACAATAAATAGTAGCATTTGTGATTTATAAGACTGAGCAAGATTGTTTTGCTCATATCTTTTGCATTAAGAATCCAAATCGATTGGTTCTTGTTGCTAAATTCCTTATAAATCATGCTCTTACTACTGTAAAAATTTTAGAACATTTGGAGAAGGTTTGCTGTTGAGTTTTTTTGTTTTCTTCGTTCTTATCGGTTCTTTTTCGCTTTCTCGTTAGGTTCTGAAGAGCACATTGATAACCTAAGTGATCCTCCGCAACATCTTGAACAACAGCAATCAGGCAAGCAGTTTGATCATGTTAATCCCAGTATTTTTCAAGTCTAGTATATTGATTTCAACTTGTATGTATGTATTGCTACTTTGTTGTTAAAGTATGGTTAGTATCCTATAGTTGCATAATCTGTAGGAATTGATTATCCTTTACTACCTGAGCCTAGGTTATTTGCTGTGATTTGAGTTCGATGGATGAGCTCTTGTAACTTAGTAGATTGCGATTTGAAATTGTTTAGTAATGCTTAGCTTCGGTAGTAATGGGTGATCATCGATTTAGTCGATGATCTTGATCACACATCTAATTATTATTACTTTATGTCCAGCACTTGTGCTTTGTTATTTTGTAAAGTCCAAATCTGAAAATGAAAAATTGATTTATACTTGGGCATATTGGTTAGATGGTGTGGTTATTTGGGTTGTGGTAGTATGCCTAAGTCAACAAGGACCGAATTACTTGCGCCACCGTGATCGAGCAATTTATGTATAACCACACGAGGGATATGGACCTCTCTTGACTAAGTACTTTGGCGTGTGTTATCTCCGAGTCGCAGGAGGGGGTTGTGTGTGTTGTGTGAAAAAGGATCGGTGTTCTTGTGTTGGGTGTGCGGTGGTGGAAATTCCGGGTAGGCTCTCCACCTCGAGGGGCATCGCAGTTGTCCAAGGCTTTACCTGCGATGGGTAGTTGACTGAGGCTTTACGATGACTCCAACATAACGTATGTGTTTCTATCCATACGGGCGACTCGCGGTTAATACATAATATTGGAAATTTCTCGAAAGACTTAGCTGTGCCGGCATACCAAAGGAAGTATGCTAATCATGTGGCAAAAAGGCGGTCTAACGTGTGAGTACATTGGTGCACCCCTGCAGGGTTAAAACTATTCAAATAGCCTCGTCCTAGGTTATGGACACGCTCGGATACGCCCCGTGAGAATTAGACTACAACCTTTTTCCTTAAAATTTGACATGGTTGGTATGAATGGGTAATTCATGCTATTGTTGTGGTGACTAATGGTTTAGTCACTTCCAGAATTGTTGTTGTCTTCTATCTTCTGTTATTATGTTGTCGTTACTGTTATTTGAACATTAAAAACAGATTTGTCAACTTTCTTTTAAATGTACTACATTATTACAAATAAAGATTGCTTTGTGCCGAAAATGAAACATACAGCCTCCACTTAAATAAGCTTGCATGTAGCATATGTATAGGTCTGTTATTCTACACGTAAGTCTTGCGGAGTACAATTTTTGTACTCATTTGCTTTGCTTAACTATTTGTTGTAGAGGAGGAAGGTGAGCCCCAAGGGCCTCACTTTTGCGAAATGTGCTGCGGGTTCGACGACTAGCTTGGCGGTCCAGTCGGTTGCCTTGTGGGTTAAAGGCACACTGATTGGCTCTTTTGTTTATGGCCATCTTATGGCACTTTTGCTTCCGCTGTCTATTTCTTTTGTATTTGTATGTATTTGGTCGGTTGGCCTCTCTTTTGTAATAGCTATCATTTATTTATTTTTAACTTCTGGTTTGTTGTTGTGCTTCGGTTCTATGTGAATGAATGGAATTGATGCATGAATTTTGTAAAGGGGTGTGTATACTGCATTTCTGGGAAGTATACATGTCTCGAGTCTCGGTTTATCTGATTTGTGATGCTAGGACCAAGTGGATGGTTAAGCATTACAAGCCCGATAAACCGGGGTCTCACAAAGTTTGGTATCAGAGCCGTACTGACCGTAGTAACCCAAGCTTGGTCATTTTTAGGATATTTTGGAAAATCTTATTTTCAAAGTATCAAATGATTTAAGAAAGCTTAAGTAATTCTCAGATTTTACTCCTAACCATCTTAGCTTTCTCCTCTCATCTTACTCTAATCAGAGTTTTAAAAATTGTTTACCTCTCTTTTCTCAAAAATAGCTGTTATCGTTTAATTAGGTTATGGAAACTAATGAGTTTGGCAAATTGAAGTGGTGGCTGCCCCCTACAAGGTATTGAAGTTTCTGGAATGGATAGATTCGACTAGAAGCTTGGATGCAAAACCTGGACAGCAATCTTTTAATTTCCGGACAGCAAGCTCAAAGGTTCTAAATGGGGTAGAAAATGAGAGGTTAATCAACTAAAACTTGTGGGAATAGAAGGGTAAGATGTGATACTAGTTAGCTATGTATCTAACACTATTTTCGCTGATTTAACCTTGCTCTTTAGTGGTATTAGATCTTACGTTAAATTCTGATTTTTATCTTCTCAATCAATTACTCGTTCATTCAATACAGGTTAGTTATGTGGGAAGTTGAGTTTTGGTTTGGTAATTCTTTGCTGTTTTTGGAGTCTTTTTATCAGCCTTTTTAAAGTTTATATACTTGTTGTTTTCGGCTTTCGATTAGGGTGATATCCCATTCCCCTAATCATTAGCTTTTTGCTTTCTTTCGGTTTTGTTTTTCAGGTCTAGTTTTTAACCAAAGTTCCTTGTAACAGGATGGCCGGACGAACTCGTAGCGGCCAAGGTCAGTCAGCAGGTCCAGACGAGGAGCTTCCTCCTCCTCCGACCATGGCTGAGGTCCTTCTTCAGATTGAGCGCAACCGTGCGGAAGACCGGAGGGTTCTTCTGGACTTCATCACGCGCAACAACTCCGCCCTTACTGGTGCTTCGGGATCTGGGTAAGGGAGTGGACACCAGCCGCGTGGGGGACTTGCAGAGTTTCTTCGCACCCAGCTCCCCACTTTCTCCAAGTCTGAGGACCCACTTGATGCAGACGATTGGCATCGTCTGGTTGAGCGAAAGCTTCGCATAGCGTAGTGCCAGGAGCAAGAGAAGGCGTTGTTTGCATCGCACCAGCTGGAGGGTGCAGCTTTGTCTTGGTGGGAGAGCTTTCTCGCCATGCAGCCTGACGGCCACTCCGTCACTTGGGAGGAGTTCCGCACTGCCTTCCGTCGGAGTCATATTCCTGCCGGCTTGATGAGGCTGAAGAAGGAGTTTCTGTCGCTCAAGTAAGGGCGTTTCTCGGTCACGGAGTATCTCTACGAGTTCAACCATTTGGCTCGTTATGCTCCAGAGGAGGTGGCCAATGATGAGGCCAAGCAAGATAAGTTCAAGGATGGTTTGTTCGAGGAGCTGCATTACAAGCTATCCATCTTCGCCTTCCCTGATTTCCAGACCTTGGTGGACAAGGCCATCCTCGCCAAGCACTCAGGGAGAGCGCTTGTGGATTCCCACAAGCGTAAGTGGGAGGCTCACAAGTCCTCTAGGGCCAGCTATCCTCGCTTGGCCGGCCTCGGGGTTGCATCATCGCTTCAAAGACTTCGAGGTCGCCAAGACTGACCACTCGCTCATCGCAGGTTGTACCCCAATCACGTGCACCTGCGAGTCAGCAGGGTGGCCCCCGCAACCCGGCTACCGGAGTCACTTGCTTCGCCTGCAGCTAGACGCGGGCAAGAAGGTGGTTCTTCACAGGACCTGAAGATAGTCCCTGCTACCCAAGGCGTGGGTAGTGGTCGCGTCAACCTCATCTCAGCGGAGGAGGCACAGGAGGCACCCGACGCCGTGGCCGGGTACACTTTCGTTAACTCTCATTCTGCTACTGCTTTGTTTGATTCAGAGCATCTCATTCTTTTATTTCTGAGTCTTTTGCTGCTATTAGTGAGCTCCTTTTTACTCCATTGTTGGTCCCGTTGCTCATTCGCTCTCCTGGTTCGGAGTTGAGAGCTGAATCTGAGTGTAAGGAAGTTCCAATTGAGATTGAGGGGGTAGGATTCTTAGCAAATCTTATCCTCCTCCATTCAGCAAGTCTAGATGTAATTCTTGACATGGATTGGTTGTCCCAGCACAAGGGACAAATCGATTGCGCCAAGAAGTGTGTCTCTATCTAGTCTTCCCGAAAGCGTGTTCGTTTTTCACGGCCGCTAGGTCTCGCATCTCTTCGCTACCGGAAGCGAAGCCCGCTCTAGATATTAGTGAAGTCCCCACGGTTCGTGACTTCGTTGATGTCTTTCCTGAAGATCTTCTCAGGATACCACCCGTTCGAGACCTCGAGTTTGTCATTGAGTTGGTTCCCGGTACCGCCCCGATTTCAAAGAGGCCTTATCGGATGCCACCGAACGAGTTGGTGGAGTTGAAGACGCAACTTAGTGAGCTACAAAGAGAAGGGTTTCATCCGTCCTAGCTCATCTCCGTGGGGTTGACCAGCAATCTTCGTAAAGAAGAAGGACAATACTTTGCGCATGTGCGTTGATTACCGTCAGCTTAATGAAGTAACGGTAAAGAACAAGTATCCATTGCCCCGCATCGACGATCTCTTTGATCAATTAAGTGGAGCTCAAGTTTTCTCCAAAATTGATTTGAGAGTGGGATATCATCAAGTTCGGATACGACCTGAGGATATTCCAAAGACGGCGTTCTCTACTCGCTACGGCTTGTATGAATACACCGTCATGTCATTTGGCTTAACCAATGCTCCTGCCTTGTTCATGAACCTCATGAATTCGGTATTCATGGAGTATTTGGATAAGTTTGTAGTAGTCTTCATCGATGATATTCATATCTACTCCAAGAATGATGAGGAACACGATGAGCATCTGAGGCTTGTATTAGGCAAGCTTCGTGAACACCAGCTGTACGCGAAGTTCAGCAAGTGCGCGTTCTGGTTGAAGGAAGTGGCTTTATTAGGCCATGTTCTTTCAGTAGGAGGCGTAGCCGTTGATCCTAGCAAGGTCAGCGATGTTCTTTCATAGAGTCAGCCCACTTCGGTGACCGAAGTGCAGAGTTTTCTCGGTTTAGCGGGATATTATCGTCGCTTTATCGAGAACTTCTCCAAGATCGCGAAACCGATGACGGAGTTGCTCAAGAAGGACAAGAAGTTCTTGTGGTCCGATGCTTGTGAGAAAAGCTTCTAAGTACTCAAGAAGCGTTTGACCACCGCTCCCGTTCTTGTTCTTCCCGATATTCATCGAAGCTTCGATATCTTTTGCGATGCTTCTCGTAAACCTTGAGACCTCATGCACTCATGGTCCTTATGCAAGGAGGTAAGGTAGTGGCCTATGCATCAGGGTAATTGAGACCTCATGAACTCAACTATCCTACCCATGACTTGGAGTTGGCTGCTGTGATTCATGCACTTAAGATTTGGCGGCATTACCTAATCGGTTATCGTTGTGAGGTGTATTCGGATCACAAAAGCTTAAAGTATTTGTTCAGCCAACCAGATCTGAACCTCAGGCAAAGAAGATGGTTGGAGTTGATCAAGGACTATGACATGGGAATTCACTATCATCTGGGCAAGGCTAATGTCGTTGCCGATGCGCTTAGTCGCAAAGCGCATTGCAATGTCTTGTTGCTCAAGAAGCTTCATCCTACCCTTTTGGAGGAATTCCAGTTAGTTGAGTATGGTTCCCTCGCTGCCTTGGTTGTGCAACCAACCTTGGTGGATCGGATTAAGATCGCTCAGCAATCGGATGATGGAGTAAACCGCATAAAGGAAAATGTCAAGAACGGAACAGCCAAGTGCTTTTCTGAGGATGAGCATGGTGTTGTGAGGTTCGGACGGCGCCTTGTGGTTCCAAAAGACATAGAATTACAGAATTTGATTCTCCGCGAAGCCCATGATTCACCTTTGTCTATTCATCCCGGGGCCACAAAGATGTATCAAGATCTCCGCCAGAGATTTTGATGGACCCGAATGAAGAGGAAAATTACAAAGTTCGTTGCCGAGTGCGACGTGTGTCGTCGTGTGAAGGCCGAGCATCAGCGTCTAGCAGGACTGCTTCAGCCTTTGCCAATTCCCGAGTGGAAGTGAGATTCCGTCGGTATGGACTTTATCACCGGTCTACCCCGAACCCAAAAGGGGAAGGATTCCATCTGAGTTGTCATTGATCGGCTGACTAAAGTAGCGCATTTCTTGCCGGTGCGGGCTAAGATTTCTGTAGGCCAGTTGGCAGATCTCTATATTTCCCGCATCGTGTGCTTGCATGGTGTGCCCAAGACGATTGTCTCGGATCATGGTTCTCTTTTCACCTCTCGTTTTTGGCATAGGTTGCAAGAGGCTATGGGAACCCGTCTTACCTTTAGCATGGCATATCACCCCCAAACTGATGGTCAGACCGAAAGGGTCAACCAAGTGTTGGAAGACCTGCTCCGTGCTTGTATTCTTTCCTATGGAAAGAATTAGGAGAAGTGCTTGCCATTTGCTGAGTTCTCTTACAACAACAGCTTTCAGGCCAGTCTCAGCATGGCACCTTTCGAGGCCTTATACGAGAGAAAGTGTAGAACCCCGTTGAATTGGTCTGAGACCGGCGAAAGACCTTTCTTTGGCCCGAATTCGATCATTGAGGCCAAGAGCTAAGTCCAGCTTATTCGTGATCGCTTACGCACAGCTCAAACCAGGCAAAAGAGCTATGCGGATCGCCGTCGTCGTGAGTTGAGTTTTGAGCCTAATGACTTTGTTTATCTCAAAGTCTCCCCAAAATACCAAAACCCACTACTGATTTAACCTATTTGTTTGTTAAACATTAATATAATAGCATGACAAGAATTTCCAAATGGTTACCCCTCGAAGTCGGACAACGATCCAGGTTGAATCATGAAACCATAACTTCTTCCTCTTCTCCTCCTCCTTCCTTCTTTTTGGCACTTCCCTTGCTTCCCTTTGCTTCCTGGTTACTTGCCTTCCCTTGCTCTTCCTCTGCAGCTTACAGCAGCAAATCGCACGACACAACAAGACTAGTGGTGCAGCAACAGCATGCAACAGAGTCTCAGCAAGGCAGCGGTTGCAAGTAGCCATACATGCACATAGGAGAGTGCATGCATGCAAGAAGAGCAGCAGTGGCAGCTGCCGGCAGCAAGCACGGCACGGGGGCTGCTGCAAGGTGGCAGCCGGGGCACGACAGGTCGCGGCAGGGGCAAAAGGTGTGCGGCGGGAGCCTAGGGCAGCAAGGTGCGTCGGCGGTTGGTTAGCGGCTAGGCGGGGGTGGTGTGACAATGTACTTTAAAAAAAAATAAAGTTGGAAAGAGATTATTTTTAAAAAATATATTAAATTATTTTAAAAAATCGAGAATCACAGACAAGTGGTCGGGCCGAAAGAAGGTTCCGCGATGGCTCGGGGTGCCCTTGTGATGTGGACAGCGAGAGCCGCCTTCCCTACTTTTCTTCGTGACAGTTGACACTTGCTAGCTTATTCTATACGCCCGTCCAAATCGAATGCAGCCACAGTAGCCAAAGCTACCCTGAATCAATATTATCTCGTAGGTTTATCCGGACAACGCTTCCAGAGGCACAGAGCTACTAGTAGGCTGACGGGGGAAATTATTAAAGCACGGCGCAATCTATGCGTACAGTTTTTTTGTCGACAAGACCATGACAAAACAAATAATACTATCACATGCTCTCTCTTGTTTTTTTTTTATTTTTCCTCTCTCATCCACGTTAAATAAGAAAAAGCACCCTATCTGGCGACGATCCATGTTAAAAAAAGAAGAAACACTCTATCTCGCGAGACGTCCGCAGGAGCCAATGCTCGAACTGTTGCATACTGGATCCGGAGCTCCTCTGTGCCAACTAAACCCCTGCCTAGTCCTCTAAAAACCCCTGGTGAGACACCCATATCGACAGTGGCGGACCTAGGATTTTACCACAGGGTATGCCAAAAAAAATTTTCTTATACAATTCGGTAAAACCATATTCTAATTCGATAAAACCAAATACATTAAAGAACATGATAAGCCTTAAATTCAAAAATTAAGCTAGAAACGACGACAAATCTTGATATAAATTGTTCAAATGAAATACAAATAATTCGAAATATAGCCATAGAAAAGACTTACAATATTACTTGCTTATCCGCCGCTTTCTGAATGACATGAATGTCTCAATTATATCATCTTCATCAACTTGGAAGAAAATATCCCGCTCAATGAATGTGACTAGACAATCATCCAAAACACTATCACCTAGCTTATTCCTTGACTTTGTTTTCACTATAACCAATGCAGAAAAAACCCTTTCAACACTAGCAGTTGCCACCGGTAAAAGCAATATCAATTTGAGAAGCAAGTAAACCATATCATACACTTTATGCCTCTGTGTTTCAACAAGCTTAACTGAGAGATCAACAATGTTGTCTAGACCTTGAAGCGATCATCTCGTTGCATGTCATCAATATAATTATCAAGTTGCAATTCAAGTTTTAGCAAATCATTGTTGGAGAAATCCTTAGGATAAAATTCACCAATCTACGCACCTTCCGTGCATCAAAAGAAGCAAAGGAGTGGGAAGGACTAAAGGTTGACATACAAGAGAGTAGCTCCATATTGATCTCATCAAACCGATTATCAAGCTCTTGACTAATTTGATCAATGACACCAATGTATACTTCTCTTCTGAAATGGTCATCATTTGTTTGGTTTCGCACGGGCATACCTTGTGATTTTCCATAAGGCACATAAGCCCCATCCATAGCAGGAACTTCAACATCATGTGTAATGCAAAAAGAAGTGACCCTCTCAAGAAAATTATCCCAACCATCAGACCTCAGCTGTTGCATTCTACTCTTTGCCACATTAACAAGTGAGATTGCATTAAGAATATCTTGATCCCTTCTCTGCAAACACTCGGATAACTCATTTGTGTATCCAAGAATAACATACATTAAGTGCACAAAGAAAACGAACTCAAAGGTTTCAAATGCTCCAAGCACAAAATGTATCTTTGTCCAATCATCTTTATGTGAAATATCATCACCAAGATCAATGAGCACATCATGGATTGAGGAATACATAGTGATGATGCTACATATAGTTTTGTAATGAGAGCCCCACCGAGTCTCACCAGGCCTAGGCAAACCCATCTCTTGATGCGGGCGGTGGCGGTGACAGGGGCGAGGGCACAGGATCTTCAACCACCACTCTATCTTGCTCTTGATTCTGCTCTTCAACCGGAGGTGGGGCAATGTTTGAAGCCGCAGCTGCTGCCTTCTTTGCTGCGTGTTTTTGAAAAAGAGACGCAATGTCTCCACTTCTCTTCATAATTGAACAATTCTGAAAAAAAAATTATGTAATGTAAGTATGACAACTAGCTAGGCATTATATCAAAACTCACATGCGATGATGGAATCATGTTACTATTAAAAAACTCACATGCTGCCTTCTTTGATGGATTGATGCTAAATTGCTAATTAGTGGTCTGTTGAACGAACTCACGGATACGAACTGAAATAATAAGAAATCACTCATAAATAAATAAATAAAAATATGACCAAACGTCTATACAAGTACACAAGTTTTTTACAAATAAGATCAATACCTGCAGCTGCAGTCCTGCAACTAAGTGTCGTCGGAGTGCCGATCAGTCGAGCAGTCGGCGGCGGACCGCGGATGACCCGGCCACGGACAAGAACTGCCGGCGACCGACGCAATCCCAGCGCCCGCGTCCTGCCGTCCTGGCCTGTGCGGCCGCGCCGCGCCGAAGGCCGAACCGCCAAGCTCGTCGCTGGCGCCGATCGATGCCCGACGCGGCGACGCGATCCGCCCGACGCGCTGCCGCCGAATCGCTAAAGCTCCGCCGTGGCCGGCCGCTGGCGTAGAGACGAAGACGACGACAGACGACTCGACTTCTCCGCGTGCGGTTACTCCCTGGCCCGTGCCAAGCAGCGCGCTGGTTACTCCGATCCGCGATATCGTGCGTCGCGGAAGCGCAGGTTTAACCGAGTTGCGCGATATGCGTGCGTGCGGAAGCTCAAAAGCCGAACCGAGTTGCGCGATATGCGTGCGTGCTCGTTAGCTTCCTCTTTCTTTTTTTTACATAAAGTTTTTCTATTATCTATCTAAATAATCATCGTCTTGAGAAACAATGTGGTGCAAATCCGGCTTGTAATCATCGTCTTGACTCGATCCAGGGGCGGACCCCAGGGTATGCCGTGGCCCACCCGGCATACCCTGTGGGTCCGCTCCTGCATATCGAGCCCTAAGCTCAAACATAGGTGGGCTGGGCGAGCGACACCACCCCGAGCCAGCCAAGCAAAGCTCGGTTCTCACATCACATGCTCTTTGGTCGCATGTACATTGGTTGCACGTTAACAATATTTTCAAACTTTATTTGGCAAGAGTATATTTTTAATTAGAGCATACATTCTCGATCCGGAGTAGTATTCTGTTATATACATATTGAAATATCCTCCTTAAATATTTTGAATTTCTTCTATATATATGTAAAAGTGAATTGATGTACCGAAAACAGTTCAACTTTATGTAGGTATATTGACTTCCGTCCTGTTGTGCCTCATATTTTCTATATATAGTCAAGGCACTCAATGTTCTTTGTCAAAATAAGAAAGCCACCTTTACTCTTCTTTTTAGATGATTCTTCGGACTTTGGACAAGCCACACAATATTTATATCCCAGTTTCTGACCAGCAAATTTAACTGTATCACATGGATTTGGAGGGGTTTCCATACCTATTCAAAAAAGTTTCCATATCGATTCAAAAAGTCCTTAAAGAGCGCCAACCACACTTCATTGCTCACATGAATGGTCCTCAAACACCATGCAAATGGTCATAAAAAAAATCTGAAACAAGTTTAAAGTACATTGACATGCACAAAAGCAATATACCATGCCACAAAATTGCAAATCTAAGTTCGGTTTAAACACGGAGGAACAATAAAGACAATTTCTGCTGAAAATAAAATCCGACAACAAAAGGGAAAAAAGATAAACTTGTTACTCACTAAAATTGTCTTTTTTCCCTCCTATTATACGGCAATTTTTTTCCATCCATCAAAGTCGTACGCCCTATCTAGTTTAGGCTTGTTGTTTAGGATTCAAATAAGTTTGTGTCTTTTCCGGTCTATATATAAGAGCGTAATGAGTCAGCTGTAACAACAGAGTTTTAATATTGAATTTAGATAAACTTGTCGTGAGTAGTTATATCATGTTATGAATTCTGCCCCTGCGCATTCCGCGAATTTTCTTGAGTTGAACTTACACGGCCGCCCTAGTCCGCGCTCCAGCGCTCCTGATCTACAAGATTGCAGTGTGTATTGGTTCCGCTGAGTCGTTGGATGATTGTTCAATGGCGTGCTGTCTCTTTCGTCACGTCGCGGGCTAAATTTATCATCTTCATGCGGCTTACTATGCCGTTAAGATCAGGGCAAGCTCTACTTACTTCGCCTCGTGGTCGGACGCTTATATTTTTATATGTTGATGATAAACTCTACTTACTTCGCCTCGTGGTCGGATATTTATATTTTTATATATTGATGATATAATCATTACTGAAGATGATTATCAGTATATCACTTTTGTCAATGAGCGTCTTAATGAGAAGTTTCTCATGTTAGATCTGGGTTCTCTTCGCTACTTTCTTGGGGTTGAGATTATTTCTACACTAGAGGGTTTACATCTGTACCGAGAAAATATATCCAAGATCTTCTTGATCGTGCCTCTCTTACTGATCAGCACATCGTTGAGACTCCCATAGAGCTCAATGTTCATCTTCGGCCCATTGATGGTGAGCCTCTTACTAATCCTGCACGCTATCGTCACCTTGTTGGGAGTCTTGTTTATCAGGGTATCACTCGTCCTGACATTTCATACCGTGTACATATCTTGAATCAATTTGTTTCTGCTCCCACTCAACTCCACTATAACCATCTTCTTCATGTTCTATGATATCTTCGTAGAACCATCACTTATCATCTGTTTTTTCCTCGCTCTAGCTCTTTACAGCTCCAGGTATATTCTAATATCACCTGAGCTAGTGATCACTCTGATCGCCGGTCTCTCTCTACTTACTGTGTTTTTTTTGGTGGTTCTCTCATCGCTTGGAAGACTAAGAAGCATATATCAGTTTCCCATTCAAGTGCCGAGCCTGAGTTGCTAGCTATAGTTTTGTTGACTACAGAGGTTGCTTGGCTACAGTAGTTATTTGACGATTCTGGTGTTTTTATTTCAGCATCCACTCCTCTTTTGTCTGACAGTACAGGTGCTATTAGCATTGCTAATGATCTAGTGAAACATGAGCTTACAAAGTATATTGCTGTTAATTCTTCCTACATGCGGACACAGGTGCAGGATCAAGCTGTTGCTCTTTAGTATATGCCTTCAGAACTTCAATTCACAGATTTCTTCATAAAGGCATAGATCAGAGCCCAGCATAACTTATATCTCTCCAACCTACTTATATCTCTCCAAACTTCATGTGGTTGATCCACTATAAGTTTGAGAGGAGCTGTTAGATGTATTATTATTTGTGTATTTCTTTTGTTGTATAAGAGGTTATCTACATATATATCATACCTGTATATGTATATATATTGATCCATTAACTTTATGATAAATACAAACGTTATTCGTAACAAAGGCCCTGGCCCGCTCGCGTTCGAGCGTGCGTGCTCGCTGTTTCTTCTTTAATGTGAGCCAGTTGGCCACGGAAAAAAAAAAACAATCCACAGCCAAACATGTTGTCCTTGTCCCCTTGACTTCTTCTGCCAGTGGACCAGGACACACGACCATGCACCGCCAACTCTTTGTAGACCTATAATGATCCCTACTTACCCAGACACATGCAGTACAGCAGTCAAGTTCAAACACGTTGATTTTTCCATGAAGAACAAGCTTCGTCAAAGCCCTGCATAGTCGTATAGTCGCATAGTCGAGCAGCCAGACCATGCTCTGAATTGAATCCAGTTACCCAGATTAAACAATTAATCGTCTCATTTGCTCTTGCTGCGTGCAGGTCATTCATGAGCATGCATACTGTTTTTGAAGCATTGCATCATTTATTGTACTTGAAAAATCTTAAACAAAGAATAAACTTTAATCTAAATCAACTCCTCCAAAGAAAAACATAAATAAGCCTGTATATAGACCTATGTCGAATTTGACCTCCTAGTCGAATTAGACCACCTACTCGAATTTGATCGCCATTTCGACCAGCCTACTCGAATTCGACCACCATTTCGACCAGCCTACTCGAATTCGACCACCTAGTCGAATTCGACCACCCACTCGAATTCGATCACCTTTCCGACAAGCCTACTCGAATTCGACCACCATTTCGACTAGCCTACTTGAATTCGACCACTATTACGACCACCTGCTCTAATCTGACAACGATTTCGATCACCTACTTGAATTCGACTATTGAATTCGACCACCTAGTCGAATTCGACCAGACCACCTAACCCGAGTCCGACCCAGGACACTTGGTTCGATCAAACCAACTAAACACACTGCGCCACTAGACTGGACCAAACCAACTTATTGCACCGATCGCGCCCGATTCTGGCTTGCGCCGTACCGAGCCGCTGCCACACAGGTCCACCTGTTGAACCTTTCTCCCTCCTCACGCTGGTGCCCGCGCAGAGCACCTGTGCCACGCGGCCACGCAGCTCTACCTCGGGCATCTTCACGCCGTCAATCCACCACCTACTTTGACTAGTCCCGAAGTGTCGCCTCTTCACGCCACTTCCATTGCCGTCATCGCCCGAGGATAATACCCCCTTGCTTCTCCATTCAGCTCATTCCTTCTCTCGGGGCTGAGAAGGAAGAAGCTCACTCTTGCTCACCTCTCGGGGAAGCTTCCTTCACTCACGTCCCTTTTCGTTCTTCTTCAACGATGATTCCATCTTGACTAATGCCGGACCTTGCATTTGCCTATAGACTTTGGGACACCTTCGTGTCCACATCAGCTCCAGAGCTTGCACCTGAAACTACCTCCATGCACACATCGCATCGGGTGAGCTTTCTCCTTGCCTTTGTGAGTCATCTTGTGTTCTAGTGACTAAGGATGGGATCCCCTCAACCCATTTCACCAAGGCGTCGCAGGAGCCCACGAATTTCAAAGTTCCTCTGTTTCAGCCGAAGAACACCCCCTTCTTCCTCGACACCGATTAGGTAAGGCATTACCTAATTTAGCTTGTTTACACCATCTCCGTAGCATCCTTAAGATACCCTGACACTTCCTATTCTTTCTCTTTGCACAGAGTGACCTCTCCACGTTGAACCATTTCACCGCCATGGACCTCACCGTCGACAAGGTAGCACTGACCTTCCCAACCACGCTCCGTGCTCAGGTAGCATCCTTATGCATCTAGAGTCTTGGACACCAGCTTACTTGGATGGTGCGGAGCTTGAATGACACATGCACGTATACCCATAGCACCCCGCCGCTACCGGTCACCGTAGAGGTCGCTATCAGCACCTTAAGGTGCGCAAGGGTATTAGGAGTCCATTCCCGTCCTTGGCCAGCATCGCCATGGTGCGTAGTGCCTGCGAGATGCCAGGCAATGAAGCGGCTACGAGAGCCCTGTTGTCGGGAGTTTCAACAGTGAGTTTAGCTTTGTCATTAGGGCTTAAGTGCCATCATTAGTTTATAAAACTGAATCACTGTCGGAAATCTCTGCTTAGCCATGTTAGTGAGTGGCCCTAAGCCTATGACAGGTGGGCCTAGCTCTTTAAGTGTACAGTGGTGAACTCGTGGACCGGATGTCTATGACCTACGGGCCCCACCTATTAGTGCGACTAAATTGGAAATTAAAATAGAAAATGACACTATTCAATGGACCTCGCTTGTCAGTGATTGAGGCTGGCTAAAGTCGGGGGTGAGAAAAGTATTAAATGATTTTATAAATTCTTAAACGAATTATTATTGAACTGAAAAATCATTCAACTTCAAAAATGCATAATTAGTTCATTTTAAATCGAAATCATGTTAAACCAATTTTGATAATTTTCATTTTAAGTGAACTGTATTTTGAAACAGGTTTAAAATATGTATATGTATCAGAGATATAGTTTTTTGAAATTGAACCAAAACTAAATTATTTTTACACTTGAAAATGCTTTTAACTTTGAAAATTCATAACTAATTCATATAAATCCCAAATTAGACGAACCATGAACAATATCCGACAGGCAATTTTCAACCATTTTGTAGAAAACTAATTTTCAAACTACCATAACTCTTACATACCAAATCCAAATTAAATAATTATTTCACCTAAATTTATCTAAAATCATAATCTAGCTACTGTATAAATTTCATGCATTTTTTTGGCAATTTGAATTTTTCATCTTTTCTCGAGGTTTATTCGATGTTACCTTTATATAGATTCCGAAGTGATCGACGTAGGATCCTACGCTACTGAGAGTGAACAACTCGAATACGAGGAAGACAAGCATCTTTTGAACTTTCTTTTTGCATCATATTGATCCCAGTTTTTGATAAGTAGTGTTTTGAAATGCAATGATAATTGCTTCTATGCTATTTTGATACGTCAATATTTTTGTGATGTGTAGTTAGTTATGTTCTACTCTTGGTGTTATCCTTGTTAAATTCAAGTACATGCATGCTTAAGTATAGATGGATGTGATGATTTCGTATTGAGTGCTTAGCCATACAAGTCTAGAGGGTGTTAGTACGGTTGACGGAATTAACCCATCGATCATGGGAAACACCTCACATTTATCATTTATGATTATTGATCAAGATCATCACATCTGGTTATTTGAGTCTAGAATTTGTTATTTCAAATGGTTTTTGGCCTGGACAAGAGGTTGTTAGTGAGGGTGCTTTCGTGCACGAGATTGGGTATGTGGTAGACTTGTCCGGACCGCTAAAGACCGAACTTTGGGCTATCAACTCCAAGTACCAATCGTACTTCCACATGCGGGATATGGGTACCATTTTGTTAAGTAAGGGGTGAATTTTATTGGGTTAAGACCCTAGTTGTGTGAGGACACTTGTATTCGATCATTTGTTCGTAGGAGCCGATGAAATTTTCTATAATGTGCATGAGAGCACTATTTTTCTTTATTTACATTGTATCGGTATATCCAACATAACTTGTGAGCCCACTTAGGAAGTGCCATCAGTCGTTTGTACTAATTTTGGGGTTCATCTCGCAAAGGGGACTTATCTCAATAGGGCTTTCTTGCTAAACAATACCAAATGTCGATTTCCCCAGCCGACACACCATAGAAAGTGTGTTAATTCCGGAGGCCTACGGGCTAGTCGAGTCGTGTGGGTAAAGTAGTACCCCTTGCAGGGATAAAACTATTTGAATAGCCATGTCTATGGTTATAGGCAACACTTGGTTTTGAATGACATCATCGATGGTCTCTTGATTAAAATTGGCATGGTTACAACTTGGTATTCAGCATGAACGGGTTTTCATGCATTTTAATTTATCAAAGTAGGCTGCCACTTTGGTATTTGTTTGATCTGTTTTTTTATCTATGTATAACTTTGTCACATGGTTTACTTCTACTTCAAATCTAATTTCTAAATGGCAATTGTAAAACTAATATGTGTAGGATGAAAATTATTGCATCTTTTGCAAAACTAAGACACTAATGCCATCCTTTGATTGTCCTATATGCATGACTAATTTTTCCTTTGTGTAAGAATTTCGAGTAAATTTTGTATATAACCTGATTGCTGCAAATTCAGGTGATCATGTTATCCACTAGACGAGTTCGTTAGCACCGATTTTGGCAACGCTAACGAGTAGTGCTATTATCTAGCTTCCAGTTGGTTGCCATGGGTTATGGGGTACACCATTTTTGGACTTTTGTTCATTTTGCTTACTTCCGCTGCTACTTAATGTTTTTAATTGAATTTGGCCGGTCGGCCCTATCGTAATAGATGTAGACTTGAACTACTATATTGTATATCTTTTGGTATGTCAATATATGAATGTTGTGCGACTGTGATTGACGTTGACGAGGGTATGTAACACCCTAGCTATTCATAAGCCAAAATGTTACCTAAAGGTTGTAACTTGTAATCAACTAGCGGAAGAATTCAAACATAACTCATAAGAGGAAATAAATAAATCGAACTTTCATAAAGTAATGGCCGTAATAAAGATTGAATTCAAACAATTAAAACAATGAAGTGATCAAGGACCACAAACAGTACTAAACAACCATGGCATCAGGAGAATTATCAACTAAAACAACATTACTTATTACAGTTCAACATTCTACGAATGATAGATATAATCAAATCTTATAAATAAAACTGAAAGAAGGTGAAAAGAGTGAATAGTGTGGGTGTGACTACTCCCGCCCAGGGTCAACCTCAATGATCACCTAAAATAAACAACAAAGCGAGAATGAGTCGAAACTCAGCAAGTACTATACACAATTGAACATACAAGGTTATAAACCAGCCAATCTCAATACGAATTATGAACAATTCTCGGAACACATACATGAATGAATGGAATGAAAGAATGCATTGAAGGAACGAACTGCTCAATAGCTTATACCGGTATACCGAGTGATACACCCGTCGGTGTTCACTTAAGCCCGTACTTAATAAAGTTCGGGGACCCAAATACCGTATGAAGAATGTTTCATACGGGTGTCCAAGATTGCCCACATTGGAGTGGTGGGACTTATATGCCCATACTAGAATTGATGGGTCTTTTGATTTTCCAATCCCGTGGTCACAATGAAAACATGGCATGAATAGAATGGATGGCACGAAATGAACTTGAATCACATACAAATGAAGAATAATACTTAGCATATGAATATGTCTAGCAAGCCTAGCATTATATCCACAATCAATCATCCACATTCATTAACATCAAACAAATTACTTGCCTTCCGCGCTGTGACGTGATCGGAGGCAACGAACGTGCGCCTCCACTCACCACCTCACGCCTACACAAACATAAATTCGGAATAAGGATAACAAGGGTAGTCATAGCTACAGGAGGCCTACATTAACCCTTCGTCTATACAAAGTAATCAACGGAGTTACAACTAGTATTACACTATTCAGACTCCTACCCATCCTACTGGACAACAGTATTAGAAAAATCGTAATTAATTATCTGGAACTCGAAACGACATGAAACCAGTGCCCATTTAAACTTAACGCGAAACAATATGAAACTATAGTTGACGGGGTTCTTTGATTCGGCCAAAACAGTTGGCTAAACTGCAGTTTAAAACAACTGACAGACATCTATCCAAAATATAAAACAACAGTAAAGAAAATGATGTAACTTTCATTCCACTGATCCAATGGAGGTGATCTTTATCAACTTATAAATATTATTTAAAGGGGTACAATAGCCTAGTTGGGGAGAAGTTTTGAATCTAACTCTAACTAGATCAAAATCGAGGAATAAACCGACAGTCCCCAGATCTCAGATAGACAGAACAACGTGCGGTTAAAAATTCATATCTCCTAAACCGTAAGGCAGAATCTCGCGATCTCAGTGCCAAAAGAGAGCTAACGACCTCAGGAAAAAAACTCTAGGAGGGGAGAACCCCCAGATCGGCTTTAACAGGTCGATACTGGATGCGCAACAGATTGGATCTGTTCTGGAAATCAAAAGATAGCAATTCGATTTTGTTCTACTGCACAATTTCGCATCCAAACAGCAGTAGACAATGAGTTGGATCCTTTGTTACCCTTGAAGACCCGCTGGATGACGAAGATCACCCTCCCGAAGAACTCCCCCTTTCTCCTTCTTGCTCCTCTTCTTTGGCCGGCCACAAAAGCGGCACCCGGAGAATCGGCGGGTGGGGCGTCTTCGGGGAGAACCATGGGGGCAGCGCCGGGGATCACCGGGGGCCAACACCAAGGGTAGGAGGCGGCACCAAGGACAGGGGATGCACTGGTTTGGGGGTGAGGGGTGGCGGCTCTAGGGGGGAAGAAGTGGTTAGGGAGAGGGGAGATTGGGGGCGGCTAGGTTAGAGTGGGAGGTGGGGGCGCATGGGCCTTGGGCCTAGGCGCCTCCCCTCCCTCCTTGGCCCATCCTTGGCCGGCCAGGGTTACCCCAGCCTGGGCCGGGGCCCCAGGATTCAAACAAAAATTTCTGAAACCCCGAATTTTTAAATAGTTCTTACTTCCGAACAAAATCCTCTCTAAACGAAAATCGGGATATTACAGGGTATCTGTGAGTTGGTCCCTGTTCTTGGGAGCCGACATGAGACACATACCTACTGTTTTGAATTCCCTTGTAACTCATTAAGTGTGGACTTGGATCGTTTGGAGAACCAATCATCATGTAACGCTTGCAGAGGAGTAGTACGCATGATCACCGAAGCTCTAGTTTTGGTCGAGCCTTCACACTTGATGGAGTTAAGATGGAATTTATTTACGTGAGGCCTAAAGTTATTTCCATAAGACTGGGAAGACATCGGTCCTACGGAAATAACCCGGGGATCCTCACAATAACAAAGAACTTGAAAAATGCAAAAAATCAAATAAACTAGTTTTGAAATTAAAAGAATTTTTTTCCAACTTCAATTTGGCTTTTATTTTTGCACATAAATTATTTTTTATTTCTGCAAGATAGGAAAAACCTTTTTAAAAATAAAGAAAATTTAAGAAATTAATTAAAATTGTCTTTTTCACTTTAAACCCACGAAGAGCCCGGAAAATTCAATAATTTTTTTACTTTTAAATTCCAGGAAATTAAATAAATAAATTTATTATTATTATTTTTGAACCGAGAAAACTCTTTTAAAACCCAAAAAATCCAATGAAATAATAAGTTTTATAATTTAAATTTTTGGTAACAGTAATTTGGGATGTTATTGTAATATCCCAAAATTTGTTTTATTTTTTAGGCGTTTAAAAAAAATCATTTGATTTTTATTGTTTAAGTCAAAACTTAATTTGAATTTTTAGAATTCTAAAGAATTTAATATGAATGTTCTTGTAGGACCGGAAAGGCGACTAGGGGGGGTGAATAGGCGCTTTCCAAAACTTTCTCACCTAAATCAAAACCAACACGAACTTTACTCCTTTAGCTATGAAAGCTAAGAAGTTCAGTGAGCACACAACGGAAGCCTTGTGTTAGATTTGATAAACCCCTCAAGCACACGACACAAAAGGAGAAAAGAACTCAATGTTCTTCACTGGGCACGGGCGGTCTGACCGGCTACCACGGGCGGTCGGACCGACGGTCAACCAATGATCCGACCGCAACTAACCAATGGTCGGACCGGTGGATACGGTTCGACCCGAAGAAACCAATGGTCTGAATACACAGGCGGTCGAACCGCCGTTGAAAGGTTTGGTCGGACCGGTAGAGTCCAAGATCAAAAAACTCCACCCAAATCCAAAACGAAATTTGATCCAACTTTTGATTCACCCAATAAAACTTGACCAAATTTCTAGCACACCTCCCTAATGATATTAGAGACCTATTTCTAGCGACGGTCCGTCGATCCACTTCAGAATCGATCCTCGAGATTTTAACAAAGACGTGCTCAAACCCTAGAAATGAGAAAACTTGATTCAAGACTTGCTTGTGGGGTTTGGTGATCTAGATGACTCTAGGAGTTATCCCACACATCAAAGCAAGATAAAGTAGGTCGAGAGACCAAGCATGAACCTTTGAATCAAGGAAGCACCAAAACATCCAAAAGAGAGAAGAACACAAAGGAGCAAATGATCTTTCAATTAAGCATCACAAGATTGTTCATTCACAATAGATGCTTACAAAGCCTCTCCACCAAGGAGGGCAAGAGCTCAACAAGGAGCACACTCCAAACCCTAGTTCTCCTCTCCTCTCCTCCAAACCCTAGAAAAAGGAAGAAGGGGCTAAATGAATGCTTGCTTTGGTTTTCCACCTCTCCCTTCCTATTTATACTAGAGAGCTAGGGTTTCTCTTTTGGGTCTCTTACACATGGGACCCACACACAAATAACTCTTGAAGCAATCGCCGCTTCACCACGTGTAGGTTGATCACGGTTCTCATCAACGCCAAGCCTCTCTTGTCCGAATCCCATCGAAACTCCCGAGACTCGCGACCGATATCTGCGCGCTACCGATCCAACCAAATTGCTTCAACCACCGTTCGATCCATTTTGTCCATTCTCGCACCATGCTTGAGTCACACATCCTCACCCAGATCCTCGATCGCTCGACCTCGGCTCTCCAAGCGTAGTCCCGATCCACTCACCGCTGACGCCGTTGACTGCAAGCCACCGCACAAAGAATAGACAAACAAACCGCTTCCGAACAAGTTCTTCACAACTTGACCCACGTTAGTTCTCGCAATGCAATATACATCAATAAAGCATTGAAGTTCATAGAATAACACACTCGTAACAAACTCAATGCAACACTTGGCTTACCTCCAGTGATCGCCGGCCCGATCATTTCACAGGCCGGTCCGACCGATTCATAGTTTGATCGGACCGCTCCCACAACGGCGGTCGGACCGGTCCAAAGGGCTTAGCCAAATTTTCAACTCAAAATTCAAACCTTCCGAATTTTCAAACGAATAGAACTTTTGACCGGAGCTCCAAAAATTATGGGACCACATCCGTGAGACTCCTCACTTGCCTACACA
Organism: Hsuehochloa calcarea; assembly: GCA_036346395.1. NCBI lineage: Eukaryota > Viridiplantae > Streptophyta > Magnoliopsida > Poales > Poaceae > Hsuehochloa > Hsuehochloa calcarea. The sequence goes on along the minus strand of CM070605.1, from coordinate 8,583,968 downwards.
ACCTATTTTTGGCTCACCTCCAAAACCCACTTTTTGTTTTAGCGGTCGGACCGCCACCATGGCGGGCCGGATCGCTTCCACGGGCGGTCCGACCGCTCAAGACAACCTGGGTCGGACCACCAAAGTGGCGACAATTTTGGAGCAAACCCGAAAATGCGAGATTTTGCAAACCAACAACGCCATTGCCAATTGACTCATCATCCTGAGATCGTGCACATATCCTCACGATATCCACAATCTCCCCCTTGATGAACACATTGGCAATTTTCAAGAAAATGTGGTTTTTCGAAATGAAAAGTAAAAATTTCGCTGTTTTCGCATAAAGGCACAACTTGGTCCATAAGCAACAAAAAGCCTAGGAACCGACCAAGCTGGCTTCAGAATAGTATAGGCAATTGAGATATGGCAATGAAAGCACCAAAAGATTCAATTCCCAGAAAGTAGCCAAAAATCTCACTTAGGTCCAAATGAAAGGCAATTTTTCTATTTGACCTTTGATCATTGTGAGTATATTTCAATTGCAAATGAAATCAGGAAAAGGCAATAGAACCACAACACTTAACTCACTATGATCACAAATTCTCAAAAGGTTCAAAATTTTTATTTTATGAAGTTCTTTTATATTAAACCTTGAGTATGACACCAAAAGCTCCAACATCATTTTCTTCACAATCTTTCTCCCCCTTTGACAATGAATTCATCAAGATGCATGAAAAAAGAAAGAGCATGAAGGAATGACTTTATTTTTGAACTTTAGTGAAAAGGAGCCATGACCATTATACATGAAGACAGTACAAGTATTATACCAAGCCATATAAAGAGAAGACGCTATATTCAATCATGGCAAAACGTGTACTGCAAAGCTAAAACCAAGATAGCGAAGAATCGAGATTAACAAATTAAAATCATGAAAGGTTGACCAAAATCATAGATTCACTCAAAGCAACCAAAAATGAGTCAAGCCATGTCTATAGGTAAAAGAGACTCAAAACAGAATTGAGGCATTTTGAGCATTGAGAGAATTCTTTTGAAGCAAAGCTCAAGCACTTAGCCCTTTTTGGGCAATTTTCTTTTTCTTTCTCTTCCTTTTTTTTTGCTGTGCTAGATCTCAAGCCTTGCCGCGACCATCTCAAGCGATAAGCTTAAAAGAATGATCTAGGTCATCCAAAACTCCCCCTGAGTTCATGCCTAGTGCAATGGCAAGCCGTCTCATGAGAAAGGATTGGTGAGATCAGTTTTTTCGCACAGATTTTTTTTTCTTTTGCTAACTTAAGAAGATAAAAAGCTCATTTTTCATCTCGAAATAAGTTCAAGACTCAATTCAACTTGTAAGACATGGCGAGAATCATAAGCGGATCACTAGAGCAAAACTAGTCACAAGATCCAACAAGACATGATTTGATTCAGATTTCTCAAAGATATAAAGCTAGCAAGGCAAAAGCTAAGCCAAACACGAAGAGCCATAAAAGAGGTCTAGCAGACTATCACTCGATATGACAAGGTATAGAATATGAGAACAAGTCATACAAGGATAATAATCAAAGCTCCACTGATTTTATTATACCATAAAGGCGACTAGAGGGGGGGGGGGTGAATAGGAGCACGCTCACTTTTTCACAAATTATGAACTCAATACAATTTCACTCCAGTAGCTATTAGAAAGCTATGAAGATCAATATACCAAGACAAATGGAAGACTAGTATTGAATCCAATAAAACCCCTAAGCAATGCGACAATAATCGGCAAGAATCAAAGCAACACAAGTCCCGGCGGTCGACCTCAGAGTGAACCGGTCGGACCGATTGTCGCGGATCGGACCGCTGTTATATCGGCGGTCGGACCGCTCAAAATCGGTCGGACCGGTGGTGACGGGCGGTCGGACCGGCCTACGTAACCGATCCAAAGCAAGAAATCACCCGATGACGGTTGCAATTAGGTCTAACTTTTGATTCTCAACTCCAAACTTCACGAAACTTTGCACACACCTTCTCTATGCTATTGAGGACCTATTCCAATCGAATATTATGATAATTCTTGGAACGATCTTGAGCAATTACCAATTGATTAATGAAGGTCTAAACCGGGCAGAACGAAAACTTGATCCTAAAGCTTGTTCGTGAGGATTGATGATCAAGATGATGCTAGATAGATTCACACATATCACAGCAAGCTAATTCACGTGAAGGAATCAATCACAAACTCGCGGATCAAAGAAAGCCCTAAAAACACGAAATTGAAAGCAAGAACGAAAAGAGACTTATCTCAAGCAAACCTTGCATAGATTGATTTCGTGATTGTTGCTGGATTACATCCACACCATCATGGATCAAAGGACAATCAAAGATCTAGAAATTCACCACAAACCATCAAGAGCCCTTGCCTCCACCTCAACTCCCTAAAGACAATTAGGGTTTTGAAACATAAAAGCGAGAGGAGAGAGGTGCAGCCACCATCTCCTCCTATTTATAGTGGAGGCCTAAAACTCTTAGGGTTTGACTTAATTGGGCTCCCGTTAAGGCCCACTAACAAACGGGTCACACACGCACGCTTCGCAAAGCGCCGTCTTTAACCTTTTGACCTAAACCGCTTCACCATGCATCATGGATTCGCCAATAGGTCACCCTTGTCCATCTTGTGTCACGCTTGAGTCGTTGACCTCACCCGCATCGCCGATCGCTCGACCTCAACTCTTCACGTCTAGTCCCGATTCTCCTCGCCGCTGACCGTCGTTGACCACCAAGCTACCCGCACAACCACGCATAAGAAAACACGATTCGGAATAAGTTCTTCACAACTTGACCCATGTTAGTCAAAACATGCATCATGCAAATCATATGCCATGAAACCAATGACTTTGATCTAACAAAACAACATCGCCACGGTTGGCCGACGTTCAAGTAATTCTGGTCCCGACCGCCCAGTGAGCGGTCGATCGCCCCATGGCGGTCGGACCGCTCCCTCGTGAGCCGGCCGGACCGCCTTAGACTTAGCCAAATTCAAGCTCCCAAAATCCAAACCTTCGGAAACTTTAAACCAATAGAACTTTTCACCGAGACTCCAAAAATCATGAGACCAAGTGCATTGGGATCCCCTTACTTGTCTACAACACCTATTTTTGGCCCACTCGATTTGAACACTTTTGGTTATCGCCGTCCGACCGCCCCACATGGCCGGTCCCGACCGATTTGGGACCGGTCGGACCATGCGTGCAAGGACCGGTCGGACCGCCCCGAGCAAGAAGCTCAGAACTTTGTCGAAAACGCGTGAAACGACAAACCGTAAACGCCATTGCCAATTGTCACATCATCCTAAGATCCGGAGCATATCCCCATGAAATCCACAATCTCCCCTTGATGAACACATTGGCAATTATCCGTAAAATGTAAGTAAGAGGTTTGAAAACGAGTTTACTCGCAGCTGCACAAAGGCACAACTTGTTCCATAAGCAAGAAAAAGCAATGAAAATGACCAAGCCGGCATCGTAATAGTATAGGTATGTGAGACAAAGCAAAAGTAAGCATAAAAACTTTAATTTCGAAAAGGGTCAAAATTATCACATAAGGTCCATATGAAAGAACAATTGTTCAATGACCTATGATCATTGTGAGGATAAAAGAATGCAATTCAAGTTCGAATATTCAATAAGACAATAAGAATGCAACTCAAGAACTCCCCTCACTATGATCATCAAATTTCAAATTTTCGCCCCTTTGTATAAACTTCTCCCCAATCTTCTTATTAACACATCTTCTCCAAATAAGAGTAGCAAAGAAATATTACACATCTTCTCCCAAAGAAATATCTTTTCATTTAACACATCTTCTCCCCCTTTGACAATGGATTCATCAAGGAATCACACCTTCCTCTCATCCAGGGATAACAAATAGAGAATAAAGAAAGAAGCAGAAACAAAAGAAGCATAAAGAGGAATATGCATGAAGTGCAATGGAGTGGCTTCAATTTTTGTATTTTTCAATTTTTGATTACAAGAAGCTTTGGAGATTACCCAAAAGAACAAGCTAGTATCTCGAATAATGCACAAACAAAGATATCAAGCCCGACAAATAGCAAGATCATGGTAAGACATATATATCAAAGCTAAGCACAAAGGCTCAAAAGTAAAGCAATAGATTTGATCAATTTAAGCAACGCTCAAATTCAAAGAAGTTCATCAACAGAGATCCTAAAGTGAAATTGGCCATGTCAAACTGTCAAAGTGAGATCAAAAATCTAACAAAGACCACAGTAAGAGTCAATCAAGTCCCGTATTGAATCATTTTGCTCAATATTTTGTAAACGCCCATTTGTCAATTTTTTTTTATTTGCATTGAATATTGAAGTTGACTAATGATCTAACTTAGTGACAAGATCCTGGACTAGGAGCCATCCACAAACTCATCCTAAGCTTCGACCAAAAGTTGATTAAAGGTATATCTTAGTAAAGAAGATCCTGGACTAGGAGCCATCCACAAACTCTTTCTAAGCTTCTACCGGGGCGACAAATCTTGAGGTTCATGTCATTTCTGACAAGCAGTCCCCATGAGATTGTCTGGTTCATCAAACTATCTCCAAGTTCATGTCATTTGACAAGCAGTCTCGTAAGAATAGTTTGGCACAATTTAAGCATAAGACAATCTTGATTTTCATTTTTCACACGAGCATTTTTAGAATCTCAAGAACACAAACGCTCAAGTAATGGTCAATTTTAGATCAAAGAGCTAACAAAGCAATTCTGACAGGGCCAATGTCACAAGAGGAGCACTAATTGCGCAACTCGCTAAAACATCCACAAATTGCAATTTCTTAGTTTGAGTTGTTTAAAAGGTTCTAGCTCATATAGCAAAGACTTAGCTACACATGTAAAAGCATGATAATTCTAGCAAGTCAAAGAACTAGACATGACATTGAGCAAGAATTGAAATACAACAGCTCCAAAGGGTAATAGGCAAAGCTTCATCATTTTTAAAAGATAAGCGAAAATCTTATATTACAATGCATCTTTTGGATTTTTCATACCACTTGTTGTAACCACTTGTTGTATTTTTCATAAGAATGCAATATGATACAATGAGATGCAATAAAAGCCTAAACACCTAAAAAGTTCAAAAGATCACTAAGTTCGTAAAAGAACAATAAAAGATCAAAAGAACAAGGAAAGGTTAGAAAAGATCAAACTCCCCTCAAACCAACCCATAAGGATAAATTACCCTAACTCACTTCTCAAAGAGGAAAATCTGGTTTGATCTAAAGGCTTGGTAAGAATATCCGCCATTGAGCTTCTGACTCTCTGAAGTGCATCACAATATCACCTTTTCAACATGATCTTTAAGGAAGTGAAAGCGAATGTCTATGTGCTTAGTCCTAGAATGTTGTAATGAGTTTTTAGCAATATTAATAGCGTATGTTATCACGTAAAAGAGGAACACTAGCAAAGTTTAACCCATAATCTTTCAAAGTGGACGCCATCCACAAAATCAGCTCTGAAAGAACTAGCAAGCAGCCTACATACTCCGCTTCAAAGAAGTGGATTGTGCAATGTAAGACCGCTTCCTAGAAGACCAAGATACAAGTGAAGTGCCTAGGAAGTGACAGTGCCCGAGGTACTCTTCCTATCTAACCGACAAACCGCAAAATCGAATCAAAACCTCTAATGGACAATGTCAAGAGCAGAATACCAAATGCCATATAAGAGGGTAGAGTGTAAATACACGAATATGCGCTTAACGGCTTGGCGATGGGAAGTTCTCGAGACGCTCAAATCTTGCACAAAGACATACCGTGAAGTGAATGTCCGGTCTCGAGGCCACAAATACGTAAGAGAGCCGATCATGTCATGGTATCGCGCTGATCCACGACTTCTCCTTCCTCATCCGATCCAAAACAATGGTTGCCATGGGAGTGGAAATTGGCTTGCATCACCCATGTTGAAGCGCTTAAGTAGATCTTTAGTGTACTTCGTCGATGGATGAAAGTTCCTTCCTTGCATTGCTTGATTTGAAGTCCCAAAAGTAATTAAGCTCTCCCATCATACTCATCTCAAATTCCTGGACATAGTGTCGGAAAAGTCGGAAACAAGAGCATTAGAGGAACCACCAAAGATAATATCATCCACATAAATTTGAGCAAGCAGAAGTCATTGTCACGCCTAAGAATAAATAGAGTTTTATCCACTTTACCCATCTCAAAATTATTTTTAAGCAAGAAGGTCTTAAGTCTATCATACTGTGCTCTAGGGGCTTGTTTAAGACCATATAATGCTTTAGATAGCTTGAAAACACGATTTGGATATTTAGGATCCTCAAAACCGTGGGGTTGCTTAACATACACTTCCTCATCTATGAAACCATTTAAAAGGCACTTTTAACATCCATCCGATATAATTTAAAACCTTTTGATGCAAAAATGCAAGGAATGCGAATGGCTTCTAGTCTAGCAACAGAGCAAATGTCTCATCAAAATCTAACCCTCAACTTGGTCAAACCCCGAGCTATCAATCGCCTTATTTCTAACCACGTAACCATCCTCACCTTGTTTATTCTTAAACACCCAACGGGTTCCTATAACATTATGACCACTAGGAGGTTCTACTAGGTTCCAAACTTTGTTTCTTTCAAAATTCTCTAACTCCTCATGCATGGCATTTACCCACTAGAATCGATAAAGCATGTGATATATCGCGGGTTCAAAAGAAGCAACAAAAGCCGAATGAGAGTAGAGATTTGGATCATTATACCGAGCGAGTGACTCGCCATGTAGATTACCTATTATCTGCTCCGGAGGATGCCGCTCTGAATGCGGTGGAGCGCCCGGTGAGATGTCGTTTCTTCGACCTCCGCAGTATCTTGATGATGATGATGCAGCAGAGCCTCAATCAAGGTGAAGTAGACGTAGCGTGTTCTTGTATCAATATGGGCGCCTCGGCAGCAGATGAGGGAATGACATTAGCTTCGTCCTCATCTTCCTCCACAAAAATACTCTCACACCAGAAATCATCTCAGAGTAATTGATCTAGCTCGTGGCTAGTCTCATCAAAAGTGACATTACAAGTCTCTGAATAATGTTAGTCTCAGATTAAAAACTCGAAACCCTCGAATGAGCAGGATAACCTGTAAATACCCCATCAAAAGTTCTTGATTCAAATTTATCTAAGTTGCTGTCTTAAGGATAAAACATTTTGATCCAAAAACTCGGAAATGCGAAACAGAGGGTTTTCTACCAAAACGAAGCTCATAAGGAGTCTTGCCTAAAGAAGGTCTCAAAAAGACACGATTGGCAATATGACAAGCAGTAGCAATAGCTTCGGCCCAAAATCTCCTCGGTGTGTTATACTCATCTAGCATCGTCCTAGCCATTTCGACCAAGGTCCTATTCTTCCTTTCCACCATGCCATTTTGTTGAGGGACGTGTGGAGAGGAGAACTCGATGCTCAATACCACGCCAAAGACAAAAAGAAGCAAAAGAAGCATTTTTGAACTCCGTGCCATTATCATCGCGAATCGCTCTCAAAGCACCGTGAAGCTCGAAGCCAAACGAAGAACAAGGTCATGAAAATAACCAAAAGCTTCATCTTTTGAAGTAAGAAAGAACACCCAGGTATATCTTGAAAGATCATCGACTATGACTAGAATATACCATTTTCCACCAACTGACCGGACTCTAGCAGACCAACAAGATCCATATGAAGCAAATTGTCCCGGTCCGTCACCATAACCATAGTCACGAAGGGTGTGAGGCAAGAACTTGTTTGCCATGCCTACATGTGGCGCACATACAAGCATCTTTGATGACTTTGAGTTTGGGCAAACCTCTCATAAGATCAAGGTTGCTAACTCGCGTCGATGATCAAAACCAATGTGCCCCAAACGTCGATGCCAAAGCCGTAAATCAAGAAGATGTAAGCAAACATTTAAGAGATCCAAAGAAGAGATTCTCAAAATCACTCCAAAAATTCTACCAACTCTAGAGATTCCAAACACAAGCTCACCAAGAGAATCAAGCACACGACAAGCATTTTTCTTAAAAATGTCTCATAACCATCATCAAGAAGTCGAGAAACAGAAAGAAGATTATACCTAAGCTTGTCCACAAGAGCGACATCCTTTAGAATGAATTTGTTGTTTACCCTAATTGATCCTGCTCCTTCAATTCGCCCTTGTGTATCATCTCCAAAAGTGATGAAGTCATCACCGTTGCCGCGTGAAAGAGGTGAACCATTTTGAGTTCCGGTCATGTGGCGTGAACATCCGAATCAACGAACCACGTGTTCTTCCCTTTCCGCGATAATCCCGAAAATCAAGGAACAAAGAACGATGTGTCTCAATATGGGATTAGATAAACATGATTTAGGAATCCAAAGATCGAGACACACGCCTCGCAAGGAGTATACAAACCGTAAGTAGTATCCTTGATTTCATCTAACATTCGGTTATGAGCAATGTTTAAATTAAAATGAGACTTGAATCGTCCATGAGCGGTCTCGATCAAGATTGGGCAAGGTCGATCGGCGACCAAAACGGTCGATCGGTGATCACTCAATGTCGACCGCCAATCGATAAACATTAGAATTAGGATATTTAGAAACATAATGATTTGCATGAGAGACAAATCCTAATCCGTGTTTATTCTTTTCAATGTTACCATGTCTCATAGAAGCTCTAGGTTGCATGAATGAAATTCTATCAAAACTTTTCCTATCATTTTTCAACCTACGCCAATGTAATTCAATCAAATGTCCACCTTTTTGCAATAAGTGCAATGGTACTTGGTACCACTAGAAGAAGCACCATTTGAATTAATACAAGGTTGAGCAAAACCTGCAGATTTAAAAGATGTTTTTGCAGTTGGGTTTTGAATTCAATTAAACCTTTTCCAAGACTTGAATGACTTTTGGGTTTGAATTGTCTTGAAAAGAATTGAATCCTAAACCTTGCTTCTTATAAGGAGTTTTAGACTTGTCAAGAATCATGTTTAATTGTTTCTTACCTTTAGAAAATTTCTCTAATGTATCATGAAGGTAAGCATTTTCTTTTCTCAAGTTAACACAAGCATCACAAGTTTTATCCATAGATTTCTCCTTATACAAAGCAATTTCAAGCTTAAGAGTGGAACAAGAAGCACAAGTAGTATTTTCAATATTGTCCTTAAGCTTAGCATATTTGACTCTAGCAGCTTCTAAGATATCTTTGATTTCACGCTCCTTTTCTAAACATGAAGTGCAAGGGCTAGAATCAAACACATCAAAAGCAATCAATTTACTAGATTCTAAACATTTTTCACAAGGAGCACTTTTAATTTCATTTAGTTCAGATCTAGCATTCTCAAGTTGTTGTACGTAAATATTATGAGCGATTGTAACTTAGTAATTTCGAGTGCATAGCATGACAAGATAAACATTCATCGAGTTCAAGAGTCTTAGCATTTTTAAGCTCTACTTTCAGTTTGTTAATCTTTGACTCTAATTTCTTATTTTTTTCATAACAAATTCTAGCGCTTCATCTTGACTAAGCAATTGCTCAACTATAGAATCATATTTAGCGTAAAGCTCATCATAAGAAAAAGATACCTCATCATCATCAATGTCGCTTGTCACCCATGAAGCACATGCTAGTGAAGTCTTTGGCCTTCCCTTTCTTTTTGCCTTGAGGATCTCCTCCTCCTTGTCCTCCTCACTCCCGTATCCACATCGCTCAAGGATTGATCCTCAAAGCGGCAAGGACCCGTGAGCAGCTTTCACAAGCTTATTAGCCTCATACCTTGATTTGTTGAAAGGAGGCTTCTTCCAAGTCGGCTTTCCTTCCTTATGATTGCTCTTACCTTTCAACTTGGGGCAATTTGTCGGATATGATTGAGCTCACCACATTCATAGCATGTCACCGACCACCTCTCTTTTGTTTCTCACATTATTGTAGGCCCGTGTGAATTTTTTAGCTAGAAGAGCTAACTCGCTTCGTGAATACTTTCAAGCTCCTCTTCATGAATAGCAGATAAACAAGCAAATGAAAATCCGTAAGAAGATTCAAAAGAGTCATCAAAAGCCTTTTGAGAGGATCTGCTACCAAAGCTAAATTATCTTTCTTGGGATGATCAACTCTTTTAATTTCATGAGTCTTGAGTTTACTATAAAGCAATTCTAAAGTAAGACTTGAAAGATCAACATTTTCCTCTATAGCAAGAGCTTTCATCTCCCACTCCTTGGTGTTGATTGCGGCCAAGAGATGGGTGGCATTTTCAGATTGAGAATATTCAATATCAACAATTTTCATTTGATTAATTACTTTATTAAAGCGATCGAAAATGTCATCGATGCTCTCTCCAGACGCATCTCGAATTTATTGTATTCACGCTTGTAAACAGCTTGGCGCACCTTTTGATTTGGGACGAACCTCATGATATGTTTCGAGAGTGTTCCAAATTTCATGCGCAGCTTGAAAGATTACAAATTCGATCATATTCTTGTCTACCAAGTGCACCATATAAAAGATTCTTAGCCTTATTGTTGTTAGCCAAAAGAATTGCGTAGCGTGTGTAGCAATTTCAGAATAACCAATGGGCTCTAACAACATCCCAAATAGCTTGTCCTCGCTCTCAAGAAAGACGCGATACGATTCTTCCAATAGGCATAGTCGTGCCCATCGAAGATATGCGGATTAGTAGAAAACTTATCCATCGCCAAAGTTCGGTGACCGGTTAAGATCAAGATTGAACTAACCGGCTCGATACCACTTGTTGGACCGTAAAGGCGACTAGAGGGGGTGAATAGGAGCACGCCACTTTTTCACAAATTATGAACTCAATACAATTTCACTCCAAAGAGCTATTAGAAAGCTATGAAGATCAATATACCAAGACAAATGGAAGACTAGTATTGAATCCAATAAAACCCCTAAGCAATGCGACAATAATCAAGAAGAATCAAAGCAACACAAGTCCTGGCGGTCTGACCTCTGTAGTGAACCGGTCGGACCGATTGCCGGGCGGTCGGATCGCTGTTATACTGGCGGTCGGACCGCTCCGAAATCGGTCGGACCGGTGGTGACGGGCGGTCGGACCGGCGATCTACGTAACCGATCCAAACAAGAAAATCACCGATGACGGTTGCAATTAGGTCTAACTTTTGATTCTCAACTCCAAACTTCACGAAACTTTGCACACACCTTCTCTATACTATTGAGGACCTATTCCAATAGAATATTATGATAATTCTTGGAACGATCTTGAGCAATTACCAATTGATTAATGTAAGGTCTAAAACCGCAAGAACGAAAACTTGATCCTAAAGCTTGTTCGTGAGGGATTGATGATCAAGATGATGCTAGATAGATTCACACATATCACAGCAAGCTAATTCACGTGAAAGAATCAATCACAAACACGCGGATCAAAGAAAGCCCTAAAAACACGAAATTGAAAGCAAGAACGAAAAGAGACTTATCTCAAGCAAACCTTGCATAGATTGATTTCGTGATTGTTGCCGGATTACATCCACACCATCATGGATCAGTGGACAATCAAAGATCACGAAATTCACCACAAACCATCAAGAGCCCTTGCCTCCACCTCAACTCCCCTAAAGACAATTAGGGTTTTGAAACATAAAAAGGCGAGAGGGAGAGAGGTGCAGCCACCATCTCCTCCTATTTATAGTGGAGGCCTAAAACTCTTAGGGTTTGACTTAATTGGGCTCCCGTTAAGGCCCACTAACAAACGGGTCACACACGCACGCTTCGCAAAGCGCCGTCTTTAACCTTTTGACCTAAACCGCTTCACCATGCATCATGGATTCGCCAATAGGTCACCCTTGTCCATCTTGTGTCACGCTTGAGTCGTTGACCTCACCCGCATCGCCGATCGCTCGACCTCAACTCTTCACGTCTAGTCCCGATTCTCCTCGCCGTTGACCGTCGTTGACCACCAAGCTACCCGCACAACCACGCATAAGAAAACACGATTCGGAACAAGTTCTTCACAACTTGACCCATGTTAGTCAAAACATGCATCATGCAAATCATATGCCATGAAACCAATGACTTTGATCTAACAAAACAACATCGCCACGGTTGGCCGACGCTCAAGTAGTTACGGTCCGACCGCTCCAGTGAGCGGTCGATCGCCGCCCATGGCGGCCGGACCGCTCCCTCGTGAGCCGGCCGACCGCCTAGGACTTAGCCAAATTCAAGCTCCCAAAATCCAAACCTTCGAAACTTTAAACCAATAGAACTTTTCACCGAGACTCCAAAAATCATGAGACCAAGTGCATTGGGATCCCCTTACTTGTCTACAACACCTATTTTTGGCCCACTGATTTGAACACTTTTGGTTATCGCCGGTCCGATCGCCCCACTGGCCGGGCCCGACCGATTTGGGACCGGCCGGACCATTGCAAGGACCGGTCGGACCGCCCCTAAGCAGTAAGCCTGTAACTTTGTCGAAAACGCGTGAAACGACAAACCGTAAATGCCATTGCCAATTGTCACATCATCCTAAGATCTGGAGCATATCCCCATGACATCCACAATTATACAATGCAAGGCAAATGGAATGAAACATGCATTATAATACAATGAATGCAAAAAGAGCCACTTCCCCCTCAAAACAGCCCAATAGGACTAATAACCCCTAACTCTCCCCGCAAAGCAGCAAAACGAGAAGAATCAAGAGCCTTAGTGAAAATATCTGCAAGCTGTTGCTCAGACTCTACAAAATGAAGCACAACATCACCTTTCTCAACATGGTCTCTCAGAAAATGAAATCGAATATCAATGTGTTTAGTCCTGGAATGTTGCACTGGGTTTTTGGCAATATTAATTGCAGAAGTGTTGTCACAGAAAAGAGGAACACTTCCCAAAGATAACCCATAGTCCCGCAGCGTGGATAAAATCCAGAGAACTCGAGAGCAACCACTTGCGCAGCCTACATACTCGCCTCACCAGATCAGGCAATGTAAGACCTGCTTTCTAGAAGACCAAGAAACAAGAGATGTGCCCAAGAAATGACAAGTGCCAAGTACTCTTCCTATCCACTCTACACCGTGAAATCAAGATCGAAAATGCTCGAATTGAAAGAGCCAAGAGGAAGAATACTGAGTCCAAAATCAAGCGTATCTTGAAGGTACCGAATATGCGACGCATCGCTTGACTTGCGGTGAGAAGCACGAGGAAGCTCGAAGCGAGCGCATTGCACATACGGGCGACCAGTATGTCCGCCTCGACGCAGTAAGATAGAGGAGGGAGCCAATCATGCTGCGATACTCCTTCTGATCCACTGACTCTCCATCCTCATCGTGGTCCAAAGACGTTGGTTGTTGCAATGGGAGTAGACATTGGCCTCTGCTTCCCATATTGAAGCGCCAAGAAGGTCCTTAGTATACTTACTCGTGAACGAAGGTGCCTTCTTTCGCTTGCTTGATTTGAAGACCAAGGAAGAATGTCAGCTCTCCCATCATGCTCATCTCAAATTCACTGCTCATAGAATCTGAAAATCTAGACACCAAAGCATGAGAGGAACCACCGAAAATAATATCATCCACATATATTTGAACCAACAAGAAATCACTGCCATGCCTGAGAGTGAACAAGGTTTTATCAACCATTCCCATTTTGAAATCATTTTCAAGCAGAAACTCTTAAGCTCACATACCAAGCTCTAGGAGCTTGTTTCAATCCATACAGGGCTTTAGAGAGTTTAAAAACATGATTTGGGAATTTTTGATCTTCAAAACCAGGAGGTTGCTTGACAAAGACATCTTCTTCTATGAAGCCATTCAAGAAAGCACTTTTAACATCCATTTGAAAAAGCTTGAAACCCTTGGATGTTGCAAATGCTAAAAGAATGCGAATGGCTTCCAATCTAGCTACTGGAGCAAAGGTCTCTCAAAGTCTAAGCCTCTACTGAATAACCTTGAGCAACAAGTCTAGCCTTATTTCAACAACCAAACCATCCTCACTTTGCTTATTTTAAAAACCCATTTTGTTCCAATAACATGAGAATCGTAAGGTCGCTCAACTAAAAACCGGACTTTGTTTCTCTCAAATTTTCAAGCTCTTCATGCATGGCATTGACCCAAGAGGCATCGATAAAGCATGGGTGATATCTCGGGTTCAAAAGAAGCGACAAAAGCAGTAATGTGCATGGGATTCGGAGAATAAACCCGAGCGAGTGACTCGCTCTTGAAGATCCCCAATCATCTGCTCAGAGGATGTTGTCATTGAATGCGAAGAGGTGCTCTGGTGCGTATGGCCTCTACCCCATGAGTTGTGGAGGTAGGAACAGAACCACTCGGATCGTCGGTGGGGATAGGAGGCGGTGCCACCGACATCAAGTAGTAGTAGCGTGCTCTCCACCCTCTCGGATGTAGCAGAGGATGGTTTGAGTCTTCATCCTCGTAATCATCATCGATTTAAGATACTTTCTTGAGTTTCGAAAACCTGTACCAAGCATCGGGTGTAGTACCAGGACTAGCCTCATCAAAAGTGACCTCGCAAGTCTCAAGAATTTTGTTAGTATCAACATTAAAAACACGATAGCCACGAGAATGAGCAGGATATCCAAGAAATATGCCATCAAAACATCTAGACTCAAATTTATCAAGATTGCCATGTTTAAGAATGAAGCACTTGCAACTAAAAATCTTGAAATGAGAGACATTGGGAGAATGACCAAATCTAAGCTCATAAGAAGTCTTCCCAACCACGATCTCAAGAAAACCCTATTGGAGATATAACAAGCGAGAGAGATCGCCTCATTTCAAAATCTCCTAGGAGTAGAATGCTCATCTAGCATGGTCCGAGCCATCTCTATAAGAGTTCTGTTCTTCCTTTCTACAACACCATTCTGCTGAGGAACTCTAGGAGAAGAAAACTGATGCTCAATTCCCCTATCAGCGCAGAAGGTAGAAAAAGAAGAATTCTTGAACTCATCCCATTATCACTCCTAATGGCTCTCAAAGCTCCAGTATATCAACAAAGAATTCTAAGGACCAAATCTTTAAAGAATCCAAATGCTTCGTCCCTTAGAAGCAAGAAAATAAACCCATGAATACCGGAGTAATCATCCACAACCACCAAAGACATACCATTTCCCACCAAATGATCAACTCTAGAAGGACCAATCAGATCTAAGTGAAGAAGTCGTCCCAGTCCATCACCATTACCAAAGTAAGAGGTGGGTGGGAAGCAGACACCATCTTACCATGTCTACAGGGTGAGCACACAAGATCTC
The DNA here is from genome assembly GCA_036346395.1 of Hsuehochloa calcarea. Taxonomy (NCBI): domain Eukaryota; kingdom Viridiplantae; phylum Streptophyta; class Magnoliopsida; order Poales; family Poaceae; genus Hsuehochloa; species Hsuehochloa calcarea. The sequence goes on along the minus strand of CM070605.1, from coordinate 8,568,751 downwards.
TGACAGCCTTCAGCCTAGGCAAACCTCTAATCAAGTCCTTGCAACTGACTCTAGACAAATGATCAAAACCTATATGCCCAAGTCTACGATGCCACAAAACAAGGTCATGAGAATCGAGGCTATCGACATCTAGGACTGGAAATGTAAGAAATCATCAAATTTGCACGTAAGATCTTCTCAAACTGAGATCTCAAAACAAGCTCACCCGAGGAATCTAGAACTCTACACTCACCTCTCTTAAACCTCACTTCTAGACCCTCATCGAGCAAACCGAGAAACAGATAGAAGATTATACCTCGCCTTACTTACCAAAGCGACGCCTTTTAGCATGAACTTGTCGTTGACGCCAAGACAAAGGCCCTTTGCAAATACGGTCCCAGTAGAAGCATCCCCAAATGTAATCAATTCATTGCCGGATGCACGTGTGAGGGAGGAGAACCATCTAGAATCTCCGGTCATATGTCGAGAACACCCGGAGTCAACAAGCCACTTGTCCTCCTTCCTCGCACGACGGACCTAAAAGGCACAATCAGAAAACATCCGTGCCTCAAGATCGGTGTTAGTGATAAATGAACGAGGAATCCAAAGATCGAGAAGCACGATGTCCGGGAGCAAGAGAGAATAGTGAAACATGATCAGAACAAAATCATAAGGATGCACATGAGAATCACCTAGACCTCTCCAAACGATCTACCAAAAGATCGATACTCCCCTGCCTAGGTGCTACCCAGATCTCTCCTCACGATGTCCTAATCCAACATGCCGCCTAGACCCACCAAAAGAGTCTACAAAGTTCTCTACAAATCTAGGCCTATGTGTGATGCGATAAACAGTCGCCTAGCTCTAGAGACTACATCCGGAGGAGGACTCCTCTAATGGATCTTAGGACGCCATCCTCTCTTTTCTCTCAAGTTTTGCTCTCCCAAGCGTAACTCAACAAGATGGCCTTCTTTCTTGCGTAAGGTGCAATGGTATTGGACCTTTGAGGGTCTGTCTTGAATGAGTGAAAGCACCTTTCTTGCCGTAAAGAGTTTGAGCAAAACCACCGGATTTGAAAACAACCCTGATGGCTTAGGAGGTTCTAGCTCAAACAAACCATTATTCACAACTCTAGCAATCTTAGGTGGGTTTTTCTTGGAATGCTCTAGGGGTTGAAACCTAGACCACTATTTTTCACGCCACCTTGGATTGATCAAGAATCATGTTGAGTTTCTTTTTCCCACTTGAAAATTTCTCAAGAGTCACCTTGAGGTAATCATTCTCTTTCATTAACTCCTCACATCTAGTACACTTGCTAGACTTGATTACCTCATTTCGCTTACTCTTAAGAAGGGCCACTTCCACTTTGAAGGCCTCACAAGACACACAATAGGACTCCTGAATCCTACTCAACTGCTCCTTAAACTTGACTCTAAAAGCCTCTTGTATCTGACTAACCATGGTTTCAACTTCAAGATTCAAAACACAAGAGTTAGAATCAATAACCTTTTAGAAGCAAGAAAGACATGGATCTTTCAATTTTAGCCTTTTCTTCCGTGGTCTTGTTTAAGGCTTCAATCTCAATAGTAAGCTTGGGACAATTTTCACAAGATGCAACTCTAGAGTAAATCAATGTTTCACATCTCTTGCATCTTAATCCTATTATCCTTACAATGAGAGAGCATGTGTGACTAGCATCAAACTTTTGCAATTCTTTTAAGGAACTATCCAATTTTAATTCTAGCAAAGCACAATTAGAGCAAGTTAAAGGATAGCTTCCATGGCGGTCACATCAAGAGGAATGACATCTAAACAAGCGCATCTAGACTTGAAAGATTCTAGTTCATCGAGAGCATCTTTTAGTTGATTTGTGACAGAGGAATGAGCAGATTTCAAGCTTGTCAAATCTTTAAGCAAGCTAGTGCAGAATCACAAATATCGCCAGGATTGATAGATTTAAGCCTAACAACTTCAAGATTCAAATTATCAATCATAATGTCCTCGCTTCCTAATCATTTTTACTTGCTTATGCAATTTCTGCTCAAAAGCACCAAAGCCCTTTTCATATCGGCAATAGAAGGGCATACCTCATCGATCACCGAAAGGATCCTCATTGTTGGAGGAATCGCTATCGTGGTCGTTCTTGGCCATGAAACACATGCCGTGAAGTCATGCGCCTTCTTCTTGCCACGAGAATCACTCGTCATCCTCCGCTTCCGAGTCCACATCGCTCATATTTACATTCTCAAGAGCGGCAAGGACCCTACCGACAAACTTTCGATAGTTTGTCTTCTTGGGTTTTGCATCCTCTCCGGGATGTCTTCGTGTCTCCTTCTCCTCCTTGCCCTTTAGTTTGGGGCACTGGAGCGAATGTGGTTTGGCTCACCACATTCAAGCACGTGATAGGTCCACTCCTCCTCCTATTTCTCACCTTGTTGTACGCTCTTGTGAATTTGGTGGAAAGGAGGGCTAAGTCATCTTCGGCAATTTCTCAAGTTGCTCATCACTCAAAGAATGTAAAGCGATAATGAAAAGCCGATGAGCTACAATCAAGAGAATCGGAAGAGCAACCCTTGGATTTGTCGACCACTAAAGCCATCGACTGTCTTGGGAGACGCGAGATAAAGTCAATCTCATGCGTCTTCAACCTCGAGTAGAGCTTATCCATGGTAAGCTCACTCATGACAATGTTGTCATTGATGGAAGTGATCTTCATACCCTGCACCTTCACATCAAGAGCACCTGAAGTCGGCGAGCATTTTCCGACTCGAGAAAATACCAAGTCAACAAATGCGGAGATCATGAAGAATTTTAGAGAATCTTCCCCACCATCCAAAGACTCACCGTGCCTTTGTTCGATCTTCGAGTAAACCTTTTGAGCTGGTTCGTCTCACTTCCTTGATCGCAGCGGACCCTTCGTGATAATCACAAAGTGTCCGCCAGATCTCGTGAGCGACCGCAAATGAGCAACACGCTCAAACTCGGATCGACTAAGGCCTTGGATCAAATAATTCGAGCCTTGCTGTTGGCCTCCACATCCGGAGTGATCGTATCGTCATCTACCGCACGACATAAGGGTTTTTCACCTTTAGCCAAATAGCGTGCCCTTGAGCCTCGATATACGCTTGCATACGAGCCTTCCAATATGCAAAGTCAACTCCTCAAAAATGTGTGGCTTGGTTGAGTACTTGTCACCGCCATGGCTCCAAAGACCGTTAAGATCTATAGAAAAGAGCTAACCGCTCGATACCACTTGTAGGACCTAAAGGCGACTAGGGGGTGAATAGGCGCTTTCAAAACTTTCTCGCCTAAATCAAACCCAACACGAACTTTACTCCTTTAGCTATGAAAGCTAAGAAGTTCAGTGAGCACACAACGGAAGCCTTGTGTTAGATTTGATAAACCCCTCAAGCACCACGACACAAAAGGAGAAAAGAACTCAATGTTCTTCATCAGCACGCGGTCGGTCGACCGGCTACCACGGCGGCTCGGACCGACGGTCAACCAATGATCCGACCGGCAACTAACCAATGGTCGGACCGATGGACGGCGGTTCGACCCGGCAAACCAATGGTGCGAATACAGGCGGTCGAACCGCCGTTGAAAGGTTTCGGACCGGTAGAGTCCAGTACTGAAAAACTCCACCCAAATCCAAAACGAAATTTGATCCAACTTTTGATTCACCCAATAAAACTTGACCAAATTTCTAGCACACCTCCCTAATGATATTAGAGACCTATTTCTAGCGACGGTCCGTCAGATCCACTTCGCAGAATCGATCCCTCGAGATTTTAACAAAGACGTGCTCAAACCCTAGAAATGAGAAAAACTTGATTCAAGACTTGCTTGTGGGGGTTTGATGATCTAGATGACTCTAGGAGTTATCCCACACATCAAAGCAAGATAAAGTAGGCTGAGAGACCAAGCATGAACCTTTGAATCAAGGAAGCACCAAAAACATCCAAAAGAGAGAAGAACACAAAGGGAGCAAATGATCTTTCAATTAAGCATCACAAGATTGTTCATTCACAATAGATGCTTACAAAGCCTCTCCACCAAGGAGGGCAAGAGCTCAACAAGGAGCACACTCCAAACCCTAGTTCTCCTCTCCTCTCCTCCAAACCCTAGAAAAAGGAAGAAGGGGGCTAAATGAATGCTTTCTTTGGTTTTCCACCTCTCCCCTTCCTATTTATACTAGAGAGCTAGGGTTTCTCTTTTTGGGTCTCTTACACATGGGACCCACACACAAATAACTCTTGAAGCAATCGCCTGCTTCCACGTGTAGGTTGATCAGCGGTTCTCATCAACGCCAAGACTCTCTTGTCCGAATCCCATCGGAAACTCCCAGAGACTCGCACCGATATCTGCGCCGCCTGATCCAACCAGCTGTTTCGAACCACCCGTTCGATCCATTTTGTCCATTCTGCACCATGCTTGAGTCACACATCCTCACCCGGTATCCCTGATCGTTCTGGACCTCAGCTCTCCAAGCGTAGTCCCGATCCACTCACCGTTGACGTCGTTGACCTGCAAGCCACCTGCACAGCAATAGACAAACAAACCGTTTCCGGGAACAAGTTCTTCACAATTTGACCCACGTTAGTTCCGCAATGCAATATACATCAATAAAGCATTGAAGTTCATAGAATAACACACTCAGAACAAACTCAATGCAACACTTGGCTTACCTCCAGTGATCGCGGGTCGATCGCCACGTGGCGGTCCGACCGATTCATCATCTGGCGGACCGCTCCCACAACGGCGGTCGGACCGGTCCAAAGGACTTAGCCAAATTTTCAACTCAAAATTCCGAAACCTTCTGGAATTTTCAAACGAATAGAACTTTTGACTGGGAGCTCCAAAAATTATGGGACCACATCCAGGAGACTCCCCTCACTTGCCTACACAACCTATTTTTGGCTCAGCTCCAAAAACCCACTTTTTGTTTTAGCGGTCGGACCGCCACCATGGCGGTCGGATCGCTTCCACGGCGATCCGACCGCCAAGACAACCGGTCGAGACCACCAAAGGGCTCGACACCTTGGAGCAAACCCGAAAACGCGAGATTTTGCAAACCAACAACGCCATTGCCAATTGACTCATCATCCTGAGATCGTGCACATATCCTCACGATATCCACAGTTCTCAACTTAAATTAAATTAAAAATTACTTTATTTGGGTTCCTTGAGTTCGAGAGAATTTTCTACGAATTTTTGGAGTTTATTTGCTATTTCTTTGAGCTCAATTTTATTTAATATCTTTTCTGAAATTCAGAAATCCAATTTAATTTTGAATTTTCTTATCGGGCTCTATCTTTTCTTCCAGGCCATTTCCTTTTCTATTTTCCTCCTGGTCCAGTTCTTTGGTCCGATCCATTCTCTTTCCTTTCCCGCACGCGCCAAGCCGAGTCGCACCTCCCTCCTCCCCATTGTTCTTCTTCTTTCTTCCACTGCCATGAGCGCCATCTTTGTCAGTTCTTTCTTCTTCCTCTCGAACACTTTTGTTCGTGTCCATGTCGAACATGATAGAGCCGCTGGCTTCCACCCAAAGTCTCCCTTGCTTTCACAATTTAAGGTGACCTCTCGCGTAAAAAATCTTACCCGGTCTTTATCTTCCGAAGCCCCAAGACGTCACTGCCTATTTCATCTGTGTTGTGCCAGATTTTCGTCGACAAGATCGCCGCACCAAAGCTTCTTCGTCGCCGGTTTTCTTCACCGTTGAAGCCTCTCCGCCATAGCCATCTTCGCCTTCGAGTTTGCCTTGAGATGTTCTACGAGGTGCTTCCACCATCTTCCCCGGAGCACCATTGGACCACCGCCTTTATCATCGATCTCTCTCCTCGGTGGGTTACATGCCTTCCCTTGTGCGTCATCCCATGTTCCCGGCTCACCTCTTCCGCTTCCCTCTTTTCTTTTGTTCTCTTTTCACCGGAGCACCGCCAGTCTCCTTTTCTTCCATCGCCAGTCATCTTCACTTCGCTGTCGTTCTCGTTGTTCTCCGGCCAATCCTTTTGTCCCGGTGTAATCCTCATCTTCTCGTCGTCATCGTGTTTACATTTTATCTCTTTGGGCGCCACCAAATCGCCATTCCCGCCACACCCATGGATCACACCACCGCCATTGTGGCCGCCGCCGCTGTTTAGTCGCCGCCCTCGCCGAGCCACCACCACCAAAGGAGTTCTCATCACCCCAGCAACCCATTTTTGCCCTCGATTGCCATCGCATCGCTACCGTTTTCCCTCATCGCCATCTACCCAAGCCACCGGCCATGCCCCTGCTTCTCCTTCTCTCTAGTATTCCCTCTCTATCTCTATTGCATGTGGGTCCCATGTGTAAGGCTTTCTTTAATTCTTTCTCTCTCCACCCAACTTGGTCCCACATGTCATTCTACTACTTTCTCTCTCTCACTTACAGATGGACCCCACTTGTTAGCTCAATTTCTTTTTATTTTCTTTTTCCAGCCGAAGGAATATTCTGTAATACCCCGCAATCGAATTGGGTAATTGGAATTTAAGACGGGGAGGGAAAAGACAGTTAAAGAATCGGAAATTTCTGTTGTGGTGGGGGGTTTTCTTGCTTTTCTCGTCAACCTGGGCCACAGGCCGTGACCCAGGAGGCCCATGAGGGCCAACCGGCCAAAAGGGGGAGCCGGCCAAAAGGGGGGGCCTCCCCCCAACCCTAGCCGCCCCTCTCCCCCTCTCTCCACCCCCAAACTGTCGGCCCCCTCCCCATCTTGGCACCTCCCTGCGGCCGCCCTCCCTGGTGGTGGTGCTCCTCCTCCCCCGACGCCAAGTGCTCCTGCCGATTCCCTCCTGCTGCTGCCCTGGGCGTCGATTCTCGCGGGTGGTGGCCGGCCAGGAGTAGGGAGAAGAGAGGAGAAGGGGGATCGTCTTCACTAAGTGCTCGTTCCATGACCTCCCTGGGATCGTCAAGGGTAACAATCATCCTTCTTGGTCGTTTCACAATTTGGTATATGCGAATTCGATTAAATTTGGTTGGATCGAAATCTGTCCCTAACAGATCTGTTCTGTCCAGTATGTTGCGTGCCCAGTTTTAGCTTCTTAGAGGCTGATCTGGAGGTTCTCACCTTCTAGAGAATTGTAGCCACGGTTCTTAGCTTTCCATAGCCGTCAAGATCATCAGATTCCGATCTACGGTTCAAAAGTTAAGATAGATTCTTTCTTGCTATCCTGAGAAATCTGACGAGAATTGTCAGTGAAGTTGTTTAATGAAATATGATTTGGTTAGGATCAGATTCAGATATGTAACCCCGAACGATTTCTGTAGATAATTTTATCATCTTTCCATATTGATAAAGAACACTCTAATTGAATTTATAGATTAAAAGTTATATTATGTTATTCGCTGCTGTTCTGTTTATCTGGACAGTTTTCTGTCAAGCATATTCACCTACTGTTTAGATAATTATTTTTGCAGAATTAGGAAATATTGTCAACTAGAGATCTGTAGCTTTGCTCGTTAAGTTTCGTTGTGCACTAGACTCACCTCATTCCGAGTCCCAGATTAATAAATATGAATTTTGTCGTGCTGCTGTCCTGAATGGTTGTCGGTTTGCTGACTGTAGTTTTGAGTCGTGGGCTAGATTTTGTTAAAGGCCAATTATGAGTATCATGCCAACTAGACATTTGAAGGTCATGTTCTTAGATTTCCATAATGACAAGAATCATAGATTTTGGTTAATTTTATCAAAAGTTATAATTATTTCTTTACTGCTGTGTAATTCTGCTAGACATATTTTGTATTAAGACTATCATCTAAATGTTAGCCTAGGTTTTTAGCCGAATTAGAAGGTTCAAACAACTAAGTTAATGTGGAGATTTTTGTTATCTTTCCATAGGATCTGAGATCACCCCTTTTCGAGTCTCAGAGCAAAAGATATGGTATTTTTAGTATCACTATCCAGATTACCGTCCTGCTAGACTGTCGATTTAATTGGGTAGATCGACTATGTGAACCTTGGGTTTAGGATGCTGCGACTAAGCATTTCGAGTAGTGTTCTATTCACGTTGTTACTTATTTAAGTAATTAATTTGTGTAGGAGAAGGGAATTTGAGATTACTGGCTTCGTCCTTGCCTCCTAACGCGTCATAGTTCGAAAGACAAGTACAATTGATTTGTCTTGTTTGTTGTTTATTCCACTTGATTTATAAATATGAAATGGGTAACTTGGTATTCCTTATTTCCTTTCATAGTTGATACACCATGAATATTCAATTATAAGACTACGTTCATTATATTCGTTCATTCCTGTTCGCCCACGGGAGTAGGTAGTGAAGTCCCATAATTTCAATATGGGCAAGTACATTGTAATTTTTATGTTGATGGATGATGAATGCTTGTGTTCATACGGTTATTTATATGATCCATGATTACTTTCAATGCTTCATGTTCCTTACATATCTGTTAATCCATGTTGAAAGAGATGATGCCTTTCATTATTCATGTTTCATTCCATTCATTCATTTGTTCATGTTTCTTCCACGGGAGTGGAAAATAAAGACCCATCAATTCCAGTATGAGCAAGTAAGACCCACCATTCCAATGTGGGTAGATTTGGACACCCGTATGAAACGTTCTTCATATGAAGAAAAGTGTTAAAACCCTTTTGGTGGTGCCTTGTTGTGATTAAGTCGGAGATTCTAATCAAACAAAATGGTTGGCTACGGGTTTCTATTGATCCCTATTTGTTTTTTTGTCAAAACAATTCTTATCTTTTTTACTGCTGAGCGCTCTTTGCTACTTGTAAACGTTATTATTGACAAGATCGTTCTCTTTAATGATAGTCCTATCTTTCTTGTTGATAAAGGAGAGCTGGTTATCCGTTTGGTATTTTGGGAGAGTGGGAATTATCTTTTACAAAGTTCATTGAAGAAAGTTTTGACTCTGCTCGTTTCTTTTGAAGTAGTTGGAGTGTTGGAGTTTATAACCTCTCTTTGAAAAACTTTATGCTATTGCCACATTGAGATTTCTAACTTTCAAAGTCAATATCTTCTTCTTATTTGGAGTTTGATCCTGTAATATTCCAAATTTCATTTAGGGAGTATTTTATTCGGGAGAGAGAATTTTAAAAAAAATTCAAAGTTTTCGGGAAACTTTTGGACTCTGGGCCTCAGGCCCAGGCTAATGCAACCCTGGTCGGCCTATGGCTGGCCAAGAGTGGGCCAAGGAGGGGGGAGGCGCACCAGGCCCAAGGCCCATGCGCCCCCACTCCCCTCCCAACCCTAACCGGCCCCCCTTCTCCCCTCTCCCACCCCACTTCCCCCTTGAGCCGCCACCCCCACTCCCCCAAACCGACGCCTCCCCTGCCCCTTGGTGCCGCCTCCTCCCCTTCTTGACGGCCCCTGGTGATCCCCGGCGCTGCCCCCAAGGTCTTCCCCGAAGCCGCCTCCTCCTGCCGTCTCCTCCGGCCGGTTGTCTTTCCTCGTTTTGGCCGGCCATTGAAGGGAGGAAGAAGGAGAAGAGGGAAAGTTCTTCGGAAGGTTGAACACCATCTCCCTGCGGGTCTTCAAGGGTAACAAAGGGTCTAATTCACTGTTTGGTACGGTTTGGATGCAGAATTGATTATTAGAATAGAATCGGTTTGCTGTCATAGATCTTCCAGAGTCTATCAAGTGTGTTGCGTGGCCAGTTGCGACCTCTTAGAGGCCGATCTGGAGGTTCTCCCCTCCTAGAGAATTGTAGTTACGGTTCTTAGCTTTCATAGCCACCAATATCACCAGATTCCGATCTGTGGTTCAAAAGTTATGATAGATTCTTTATTGTTGTCCTGAGAAACCTGACGAGAATTGTCAGTATAGTTGTTTAATGAAATATGACTTGTTTAGGATCAGATTCAGATTTATCAACTAAAACGATTTCTATAGATAATTATATCATCTTTCCAGATTGATAAAGAACACTCAAATTGGATTTATAGATTAAAAGTTATGTCAAATTCTTATTTCTTGCTTTCGTTAAATGCGGACATATGGTCATCGCATTTTCACCTGCTGTTTAGTCAAATATTTTAGCAGAATTAGGAAATCTAGTCAACAAGAGTTTTGAAGGTTTTCTCGTTAAGTTTCACTGGGCACTAGACTCATGTCTATTCTATGTATTTGGTAGTCAGGGGGTATTGTAGATCACCGGTAGCACTGTCATATCATGTTGTTCTTATTTTGAATACGTAATTGTGTAGGCGACGAGGCGGCGAGTGTAGGAGCACCTTCGTTGCCTCCTAGCACGTCACATCGTGGAAGGCAAGTACAATGTGTTATGATATATCGATTTCTATTGAATGTTTGTTGATTTGATGTTATTGTTATGATCCATGTTCATACTCCATGATATACATTTCGTTCTTAATTGATAGTCCATGTGGATGAAAGTGGTGACATTCATTGCATATGTTTTATTCCGTTCATATGTTGTACAAGTTCCGTCCACGGGAGTGGAATTGTAAAGACCCATCAATTCCAGTATGGGCACGTAAGACCCACCATTCCAATGTAGGTAATTTCGAACACTCGTATGAAACGTTCTTCATACGGTGATTGGATTCCCGGACTTTGTTAAGTACGGGCTTAGGTGAACACCGACGGGTGTGTCACTCGCTATACCGGTATGAGCATGTGTGCAGTCCATTCCTTTCAATGCATCCATTCATTCCATTCATACACATCAGTTTTCAGAGATAAGTCCATAGTTCGTATTGAGATTGACTTGTTCATAACATTGTATGTTCAATTGTGTACTGTGCTTGCTGTGTTTCGACTCATTCTTGTTTTATTTATTTATTTAGGTGATCGTTGATGATGGATTTGTTGGGAGGGAGTAGACAAGCACATTTCACTCAGTTCACCATAATTTCCCTTCATTAATAGGTTCGATTATATCTTCCATTTGATATCTGAGGAATTGTAATAAATAAATTTCAGACTGCATGATATTTCTCTCCCTGTCATGTTTTGTTAAATGCTGCTAGTGGTTTGTTTTAATTACTCTTTGGTTATATTCAAGTGAATTCAGTCTTTATTCTGCCATGCTACTGTGAAAGTTGGTTTCTTTATGTATTTAGAGAAGTTACAGTTTAAATTCTTTTGCAATGTGGTTGTATGTTAGTCTTTTAGGTAACATCTTGGCTTCTGAATAGCCAGGGTGTTACAGATCCTCTTTTTGTGCGGGTCATGTATCCTCAACTGGGGACTTCACATATGTTTTCTGAGTTCATTGCCTAATTGGTCTTTCCCTTGGTCCTATGTTCATTGCGAGTGGTAAATGACTTTCTAGTTGACTAAAATCGTTTTCACATGCCTCTTCTTTTGAGAAAAATTCAACCCATTCTTTTCACATGGGTTTTTCGAGGTGTTTTCTAATTGTTGTTGTGAGATTGATGTTAATACTTGTAGTAAATTGATCGCCTCTGGTGATATCGCTTAAAGGAGAATACTTCAAGGTTAGTTTTCGTGATCTTTTGGAGCTCATGAATATTCTGGTAGCTAAAATTATTTTAAGTAAAATGGTGTATGGGCATGTCCTATTACTTCTTAAGAGTTTCATGTGATTTAGTCTTAAAGGCTCTTTGGTTTGAGTTCGCAAAGTGAGGTTGCAATCAAAGAATTTTTTTTGATTTCTTCAAGAGGAGATTAATCCATTTGCTTTTTGTGAAATCCTATAAGTGAAAATGTTTCGAGTTTTGTGGCTGAGATCATTTGGATCTCATGTTTCATGAGCTGATGAACTGTTCCGAGCAAATTTGGCGTGTTGAAGAATTTTATCGGTTCTTAAGTAGTTCTGTGGGTTGGACTAAAGAACTTATCTTGTTCGTTGTGGCAAAGTGTTTTTAGTTCAAGGAGTAATTGCTGTGTTAAAGGAAAGAGTGCAGTAGAAGTATTTGAGAATTTGAGTCAAGTTTTGTAACTTGTAGTTATTTGAATCGTGCCTAAACTTTCTGCTCTTTCCGTTCAAGAGATGTCGAGTTTCAATCGTAATGTCATTTTCTTATTGGTTGTTACTTGTTAATTCCTTTTTGAGGGATGTGTGCCCTCAGCTGTGAACTCAACTTTTGTTTTCCAAGATCCTCATTACCAGATTATTTCTTTTGGTTTCGTGCTCGCTGTGAGGAGCAACGTTTTTCCGTGTGACGAAATTTGTCATTGTTCGCCTCTTTCTTTTGATAAAGAATCAACGGTTTGAGGTTGCAAAGTTTTACAAAGCGTAAATTGGCAACTATCTGGTGATGGTTAAGTAATGGTAGTGGTGAGATTTTGCTACCAAGCTATTGGAGGAGTAGTAGAAAATGAATTGGTTTTGATCTGTACCTGTTGGAGGAAATTTGATTCACATGGAATGTTTGGCTTCGAAGTAAATCTGAATAGTATTACGACTAAGTAGAACCTATGGTATAGTAAAATTCCAAAACTTCAGTTCATGTTGAAAGGTCGGGGATTATCGCAGGTATGGAAATCTTGATTAATTCTATAGAGTAACGCAATTGGATAGTATTGCGAGATTGTGTGGGTCATTTCTGATGATGTCAATGAGTGAATATGTCAGAATTGTGGGAATGTTAGAGATTTAATCTGATGATTTTACTATCTGTTATAAGAGAAATTTGTTGTAGAGGTCTTGGAGGTTAAATCTGGGCTTTTTATTTTTTATTTATGCTAGACCTTTGGTCACACAATGATTGTGTGTAGAGAAAGTGGAATAATGGAGTTTCCTGAGCGGTGGAATGATCATTGATAGAACCCTTCTGATGTAGAACATGAGCGTGTGTACTGAGAATTCTGAGATGTTATTCTTAAAAGTTGAGGTGGTGTGATTGCGTGAGATCTTTTCTGTGGTGCTTTGGATGCTACCTGTCAAATTAAATTCGTTAGTAGAAGGAGATGTCGTGTGATTTGGTGGGATCAGTAGAGCCTCTCCACGAAGATGTGGATGACGTATTTCAGTTTGAGCATAATTTGAGGATGTTTAATCAAAAGATTTAAGCTCGTGTGGTATGCGATGAATTCGAATTCCAAGGTTTGAGAGAAACTTTATTCCTAAAAGAGAAACTAAGAAAAAGAATGTTTTCTTGAGTAGTGAAGCGTTTTCTTTATTCACACTGGATCTTTGTGTTGTTGACTGATGTCTTCCACAATTCGGGTTGGCGCTGTTTTGACATGTGTGATTCTTCCCAATTCAGACAAACCAAAAGAAGTATTTGGTTTGGGCATTTGAGTGATTTCTCCTTTGGCTGTCGTGGTGTTCATTCGTAAACTGCCTATTTAGAAAATAGATTTATTTTCGTGATGAATTGTTAAATTTGGGATTTAACCCTTTTGGTGGAGAGTTAGTATTGCGTGGATGCGATAAAGACTCTATATTTCCAGTTGGATTCTCTTTGTGAGTCAGTGGTTTAAGAACCAGTTCTGTTGTGCATTCTTGTTTAAAGGAGGTGTCCCTTGTTAGATGAAGGGTTCGATTTTGAGCATGTTGTGTGCTTTCATACCAAAAGGAAAGGTGGCCCAGGTACACTCGTTCGTTTCCGACAGAAGCAAACTTTAAAGATTCAAGTATGGCAACTGAGTAAAGCCAAAACCAAGGAAAGTCATAGTTCTTTGAATATACTAAACCTACAAATTCAAAAGTATATTATTTTATATCAAGTGCATGCTATTTTTATATCAACTGCTTTTGGGAGTAGTTAATCACCTATTTGTCATGATACCTCTATTGAACTTTGGAATACCTTGAATCACTTGTAACCATAGGATGGTTAATATTAGTTGGACATAATTGTATCACCAACACGGGTATCACATAGATGCTTAGTTTTGCTTAGATACGATGGGTTTATGATCACAAGTTCTATAATGTTAAATTTGACTAAAAATTGTGGTGAGTAGTCACTGTTGTTAAAATTTATGTACTATGACATGGTATGTCATTGGTCTTGGTTGAACAAAAATAATTTCTGCTCAGGCGAGCGGTTGTTAAGTGAGGGTGCGGGTTGGCACGTTGTGGGTTTGTGGTAAACTCGTCTAAGTAACTTGTCAATGATTTAATTTTGTGTGCCATTGAATTATGCCTTATCATACAACCACATGCTTGGTATGAGACATGCCTAATCTAGTAAGTTGTGGAGTTTCAACATTGACTACTCAGGTAGGTTAGTAATGGGTAGAGGTGTGGATGTAACACCCTGGTTATGCGGAAAGCCAAGATATTACCTAAAGCCTCTACCACAATTCAATAATATGAACAATTTCTAACACACTAACAGCAAAGGTCAAACTAGGATTCAACTGTAAGAGTTCCAGCATGCTAATTAACCTACATTCCAGCATTAAACATCAACACCATTATTCGACCATGATAATCCACTTGAAAGAAACATCATTAAGACTTTAACTAAAGAGCATGAATCAATAACTAGTTTAACCGAGGCATAGCAGTACCCAATATCGATAATCAAGAGAGTCATTTATTAATACAGTCCAAATTCCTAACTGCAAGATGATATCAATTTATTAATTCATATGTGAAATGAATGAGTGCATCCATGTGTCCACTCCCTCCCAAACATGTCATCTTCAAGGTTCACCTAAAATAAAGAAACACAGCAAGGGTGAGTCCACGACTCAACAAGTACAATATAATACTATGAACAACAACGAGTACAACTTATCAAACATACAATGGAACGGAAAGTGAAATTGTAGAAAAAATATATGAATGAGTGATTATGCATGTCCTTCTCTTCTGCTTATACCGGTATAGCTGGTGAACACTCGTCGGTGCTCACTCATGCCCGCATTATCCAAAATACGGGGATCTAAGGTCCGTTTGAAGAATATTTCAAAACGGAGATCCAAATTACCCACATTGGAATGGTGGGTCTTACATACCCATGTTGGAATGATGGGACTTCATTACCCACTCCCGTGGGTGTAACATGAACAATACTAGCATGAATGAATGAATCCGATGAACATAGACATATTATTAACAGAACAATGGTAATCAATTATGACTATGAACAAGTACTTATCAAAATTTATTCATCATACATTCATCGAACAAGCAAAAACACATATCAAACACAACTATACACATGTACTTGCCTTTCGCGCTACGACGTGTTGGGAGGCAAGGATGATGCCCCTAACTCCGAAACCCCTTCTCCTACACAAGTAAATCACTATCATAAGAGCGCCGTTAAAAGAAGGCTCTACTCACACCACTTAACCCGTCTTCCCAAAACGTTAGATTTGAATATTGGTACTACTCAAATTACCCGACAGTCTAGCGGAAGGTCACATTGGACAACAGTCATATTGGTACTACTCAAATTACTACAAAGCTTGGAAATGAGTGATCTTAGACTCTCTAGAAACATAACTAAATCTTCTACGATAACCTAGTTGGCAAGGTTTTCTAATTTGGCCATCTAATATATCAAATGATCAGATGAAATCCTGCATCTACAATCTGTCAGTCAGAAACTACTGCGGTAAAAGAAAATTCATATCTTTTGATCAGCTCGACCGAAAATCAAGTTCTTTACCAATCTGGAAAGCTTAACGAATTTGCGACAACATTAATGCTGGGTGAAACCTCTGAATCTGCACCTAACTTAGTCTCATTTTATAAACAATGTGACTGCTAACCCACGTTAGATTTTTTAGATAGTCGCAAAGAAACCATCATATCTTCTGGACCATAACTCCAAATTGAGTGATATTTATACCTATAGAAATCTAAGAACGAGCACTACGACTCTCTTGGAGACGGCCAGACCATAAAACATACGTAACCTACTAAACAATGATGACCAACGTCGACTATTCTAATCCAATCTACTACATATAGCACCAAAATAATTCTATTATTCTACCAAGCAAACAGGAATCCTGTTTACCCTTGTCGAACCGCTGAAGATTGACATTTCGCCAAGTGATCACGGCATTTATCTCCTCTTCCTTCCTCTCCTTTCTTCCTCCTCCCTTTCTTCTCCCTTTCTTCTCCCTTCTTCTCCCTTCTTCTCCCTTCTTCTCTTGGCCGTCACCTCCAATGCTGGCTTCTTCTTCTTCCTCCCAAATGGCAGCAGCAAGGAACTTCGCCGGGGTGGTGGGGGCACGGCTGGAGGTGCTGGTGGCACAGGAAGGGAGGCGTAAAGGGAGTCTGATGAGGCGGCCAGGGGAAAAGGGCAGGGGCGGCCGGGTGGGAGAAGTGGAGAGAGAGGGGTGGGGCTAGGGTTTAGGGGGGA
The DNA here is from genome assembly GCA_036346395.1 of Hsuehochloa calcarea. Lineage (NCBI taxonomy): Eukaryota > Viridiplantae > Streptophyta > Magnoliopsida > Poales > Poaceae > Hsuehochloa > Hsuehochloa calcarea. Next base: position 8,552,517 of record CM070605.1, on the reverse strand, counting down.
GGACACCCCCTTTGGACGGCCCCTTCATGGGCCATCCTAGGCTGAGGTCCAGAGCCCAGGTTACTAGAAAAATGATGAAAACCCCCCGCTGAAAAGATGATTTCCAGATTTCCATTTAACTCCCTCTCTCGAGACATCTTCTAAAAACCCGATTCGCTTCCGGGAGATTACAGTGGACTAAGCAGTAGTCACATCTATGGGCAGGGTTTATCGTCTCTAGGTCCAATGGTGTGCATTGAACTAATGGTGAGGATGGGGTTGACAGTATGCACACCGGGAGAGTCAATTGTTGAGATGAAATTTCCGAAAGGTTTTGTTGTGATCAGATCTGTACAAGTTGAATACATCTTGTGGGTAAAGTGTATAACCTCTGCAGAGTGTTAATTAGTCTATTAGAATAGCCACATCCACAGTCCTGGACATGTCCAAGGATTTTACTCGAGAGGTAGAGTTTCTTTATAAAAATGTGTCAGAGTGTAAATAGGAAGTTCACTTGATGAATATAATGTTCATTTGGTGAATGTAACACCCTGTCTATTCGGAAGACAAGATGTCACCTAACAGGCCAACCTACTATTCAATTCCTAAGATTAACATCGCATTCAATGCTCAAGAAACGATTAATCAAGGTATCAATCTAGAGCTTAATAACAGTTCATCAATAAATTAAAACAAGAATTAACCAAAGCGAGAATAATGAACCTCCAAGTGACATTTATTACAATCCATTGCATTATAATTAAACCGAATAAACGTAAATAGAATTTTAACGAATGAATGATTTATTCAAGTGCGTGGAATGTGCTGGACTACACCCTCCCGCTAGCAACAGTTTCACTGGAATTCACCTAAAACAAATAAAAGCAAGAGTGAGTCGAAACTCAGCAAGCACAACATATCCATTCATAAAGAATAGTGAATCGGAACAATCTACCAAGTAATTCATTTACTTCCATGAATTTGCGAAAGCATGGTATGAATGAATGCATTGAAGGAGAATGGACTTTCCACATGTTTATACTAAGATAACTAGTGACACACCCGTCGGTGTTCACTTAAGCCCGCTCTTAACCAAGAGCGGGGATCCAAGTCCGTATGAAGAACGTTTCATACGGAATGTCCGAAACTGCCTACATTGGAATGGTAGGTCTTACATGCCCATATTGGAATTAATGAGACTTAATCAAGTTTCCACTCCGTGACAAAGAATCAATTATGTATGCATGGAATGAAATGCATAACTTGAACTTCGTCTCAATGTATCATCGAATAAGGTATTGAACTCTACCACATCAAGCTCAAATCATGGGAATATTCATAATTTACCAATTTATCATGCATTCATCGAATTCACACAAATTAAACATTGCACTTGCCTTCCGTGTTGTGACGTATTGGGAAGCAACGAAGGCGTCCTTCTACCCACCGTCTCACCGCCTACACAAGCATTGCCACGGATTACGGATAATAGAATATGGCACAGCTACACGTGTTCTACGATGCTCTCTAATCAACCCACACACCCCAAGGGTTCAATTTGACCTCTACACAAAAAAGTCCAGATTACCTATCTTCTGGCAGTCGTACGAGAAAATTCACCATTAATTGTCTGTAACTCTAAAAGACATGAAAACAGTGCTCACTGATTCTTAACTGATCTGGCTACAAAACATTAGTTGACGAAATCCCCTGATTCGGCCAAAACAGAGGGCTAATTATCAGTTAAATACAACTCATCTACGTCTGTCCAGAATTCAGATCAGTAATAAAGAAAACAGCGTAACTTTTAGCCTACTGATCCAATGAGAATGATCCTTATCAACTTGGAAATATAAATTCGAGAGCTACAATAACTTAGTTGGGTGAAGGTTCTAATTCGGCCCCTAATTTGAACAAACCCGAGGGACAAACCTACTGACGCCAGTTTTCAGGCAGACTGAATAGATCGCATTCAAAAATTTATATCTCCAAAACTACAGATCGTATTTTCCTGATCTTGGTGCCAAAAGAAAGCTAACGTTCCCAGGAATAAAACTCTAGAAGGGCAAGACCCCAGATTCGGGCTCTACAGTAGTCTAAACAATAGATGAAAACAGTAACATTTATCTGCCCAGAATTCAGAACAGTGGTAAAGAAAATATCATAACTTTCATTCTACAGATCCAATGGAGATTATATTTATCAGCTTTGAAATATAATTTAAAGGGCTACAATAACTTATTTGGGTGGAGGTTCTGGAAATGCCTCTAACTAAATCAAAACCTAGGATCAAGCCGACATATCTTTCTCGTCAGATAGACAGAACAGCTCGCACTAAAAAAATCATATCTCCTAAACCGTAAGGAGGAATCATGTGATCTTGGTGGCTATGGAAAGCTAAGAGTCGTGGATACAATTTTCTAAGAGATGGTCAGATCAAAAAACATACATATCTTACCCAAATCTGACGAGCAACGCGCTGGACAAAACCGATCTGGTAACTCCTCTTGGCCGGCCCTCCAAATGTCGTCTCCTCGCCTTCCCTCCAATGAACCGCAGCAAGGAGCTTCGCCGGGGAGGGAGGTGCTGCTGCTGGGGAGGTGGTGGCGCAGGGGAGGTGCAAGGGAGCAGGGGTGGCGCCAAAGGCGAGGAGGGGTGGCGGCTTGTGGGGGAATAGGGAGAGGGAGTAGTGGCGCTAGGGTTTTGGGGTGGAGAAGCCCCCCTTGGCCGGCCACTAGTGGGCTCCCCCCTGGGCCGTGGCACGCGGCCCAGGTTGTCGAATAAATGCAGAAAACTCCTTCTCTTGTCAAGAATTTCCACTTCTTTCATTGCCTTTTCTTCTTCTGGCTGATTCCCTAATTACCCGATTAATTTCTGGAGTATTACAGGAGGCCCAAGTTCCAAAATTTCCCCACAAAAACCTTGAGTTTTCAATTAATTCCATCACCCGAAAATATTCTCTCTGATCGGTATTCGGGGTATTACAGTGAATGGCTAATTCACTTGGTGGTTTTTGTCGGTTGGTGAATGGGGAATTCACTTATTGGTTTGGTTGGGAAGTGAATGGGAAGTTCACTGGTTGTTTCAAAGCAATTGTTTATTAATTTATTATTATTTTCAATTACGCATTCCAATCTGTTTACAGTATTTATCGTCAACACATCTTTCTGCAAAAGAACTATACATCTAATCATTTGTTCAAGCCTTGCATGAATGTTAATTGCATACTGTTTCCCTACGGCTTGTTGAGTACTTTATTTGCTCATGACTTCAAATTATGCTGCTCAGTTGAAGAATATCAAGCTTATCAAGAGTTCTACGAACATGAGCTTTGTGAAGGCTTTTGGGATTAGGATGCGTTCTCTACTCGATTGTCTATGGACATGTTGATTGGCCTTTCCATATTTTTTTAGTTCCACTGGAATAGTTTATTTGTTTCTTAGCCTTGCGTGTCAAGTTAAGTAAACATTGACCATAAGGTCTTGTTATTATTATTATTTATCATTTAGAGATATTTTTAGCGAAATCGATAAATAGATGGTATTTCAGAAAGTTAAGTTATGTATCTCTTTTATTCCTTATCCATCTTAGAGTTATTTTCTTACCCTACTCTCATTTGGATTTATAAACTAATTGTTCCTCTTACTTTGTCCTTCTTGTCTTTAGATGAGTCGTTAAATTTTGGTCAAGAAAACTCAAGTGGAAGATGTTGATGGATACCTAGCGCTTCTCCAAGATATGATGTGGAGGGCCAACTTCACATATCAACCCCAATACTCCATCTACTGCAGCGACCAAGGACCAGGTATGGAGGAATACCTGGCAGTGAGAAACATCACTGTGAGATATTTTGCGGGAAGCATCTCATACTATTTCCAAGCGCGTGGCACTTTCGAGGCCATAGCACTGCAAGAAGTGGCTCGTGTGGCTATGAGCCATCTTCGTCACGAGTTGACGGAGTTAGCTCAGTCCTCATATGACCACTTTCCCATGCAAGGACTTGGCTCGGAGGTGAACACCTTCGCCGAGATTCAGTACGGGGAGGATCCCCAAATGAGGCAGCTAGCGAGACTGGTCCATATCATGGACCAAGTTCATCGCTGCACTACACATGGGTTGTACGAGATCTGACAACGTCTCGTGGTGGCCCAGGAGCACCTACAACTTGTGTGCAACATGGGGCTCATTCACTGTGACATCCTTTTCAGCACGAATGAGGTCTCCCCTTCTACTGCTGCGCCTCCGATGTACCGTCTTCCCGAAGTGAGAGGACGAGTGCCCAACTATGAGCCAAGGAGAGCCCGTATGTCGACAGGTTTTGCTCGCACCTAGAGGCGGGAACCTGGTGGAGGCCACGTGGTCGAACAAGGGTCCCCTTTGCGCCTCACCAACCCAGAAGATCCCGAGGACACTGAATCGCCCAGATATTACCTTTTAGACGAGTTTTTGATGAATTTTAACCGGAACCACTAGGGCGCTAGTACCTTTAGCTCGCTGTTCGAAAATGGGTTAAGTGAGCATTTCTATCTGTATAATTGTAGTAGGGTCTTAATTGCAAACTTGTTATCTTTTGTTGCAAGAACTTTTTATTTCAGACGATTTTCTTTCGCCTACAGGCTAATATGAATGTAATCGTGCCGAAAAACTATATTTTGCTTTTGTCGGTCTTGTACTGGCCCTAGTGCCTTTGTATCTCCATTCGGTGTTAATTTTTGTGTATTTTATGTCATTATGGATGCTAAATTAAGTAGGATACGCTCGTTGTCCAAAAATTCATTCGCGCTTTTTGAGCGCATCTTGTCTATGGCTAACCATCCTTGTGGCAATAGGATGGTAGAAGCTACCACGCGAGCGAGAGCTCATCAAGGGGATGGGTCACCACCCCCAAAAACCCCTCCCACTGTGGGTCTTGAGCCCCATGCTCGGGGTGAGCATCTGGAGCATGCGGATCGCCGTTATCAGCAAGGCGGTCATCAAGAGGAAGTACTTCCTCCGCCACCTACAATGGTGGAAGTCTTGACTCAGATCAAAAGGAACATAATGGATCGAATGAGGATCCTTGAAGTCGTCACCCGCAACAACTCCCGGCGCTTAGAACATTGGGAGCTCAAAGGGCACATGGGGTACTCACTGACTTCTAGCGAACGAATCCTCCAACCTTCTCGAGCACTGAAGATCCGATGGAGGTGGAGGATTGGCTCCAGACCATTGAAAAGAAGCTAGTGAATTCTCAATGCACTTGCATTGAGAGGGTCTTGTTGAAACACCCCAGCCCAACACTGAGCCTAGAATGCCACCACTACCCACTTTAAACTAATAATTATCGACACACTATAAAATTACAACAAGAAATCAACAATAACCATATCCATGGATCACAAAAGAACATGCATAATTATGGATCAAACGATAATCAATAAGCAAGGGGAATATAACCAAGTAAATAATCCAAAATAACATCAACCAATGAATCCAAACTAATAAAGCAAATAGTCTAGTCCAAACGATGTCCTAAATTTTATTCAACCTCTAACATGTCCGAGAGTAATCCAATATTGAATGAAAAGATTATTATGGCGAATGATCATGTGTTGTCCATGTGCTCTACTCGCTCTCAGTTACGGCGTCCTCGAAGATCACCTAAAGACAACAATAGAGCAAGGGTGAGTCCACGACTCAGCAAACACATCCATAAACAACGAACAATAATAAATCAACAGCATTCAATAACTTCATTATCATCACAGGTACTTCCATTAATATTCTCATGCAGTTATCTTCTCTTTGATTCACAACCATTAATCTCATGTATCAATGCAACTCTAATCTACATGTCCACATGCACTTCTTTCGCGTATACCGGTATAGCATGAGTGAATGCTCGCGACAACATTCACTCTCAAGCCCGTTCCTCCATAAGGATCGGGGACCTCCTCCACTCCCGTGGAGTTGTGATCATTCATGATCACCTGCTCATATGCAAAGATGCTTATGAATGCAAACATGCAAACTCCATCATAAACATCATATCCAACTTTTCATCAGGTTTATCAACAAAGATATAATCATGTCATTCCATTGTTTGCAATTAAACAAGATAAAAGCACAACAATAATGGTAATAGAAGATAACGAAAACAGTGATCGATCATTGATCGCTGTCTACCATGCACTTGCCTTTACTAGTTGCGACGCACAATTTGGCTAGCAGACGGCAACAAGTACGACGCCTCTCCTACATTAAATACACAAATCTCAATACAAACTACGGCATCATAAGAACAACAATCAATCGACATCGCTCCTACACGTCCCCAAATATACCACGTTACGCCGGTACCGAATAGTTACTCATTGCTGACTTAGTACTAAAACAAACGTAACTTTTGACTCGAAAGTCCGATCGCCACAAACCACCCCATTCTGGATTCTTCATAAAATTATCCACATTTTTTTAGATTACGAAGACTTCTAATTAAATCATCTAACCCTCCGTATTTAGCCCAGAAAGCCGATCTGTCCGCTTCGGAACAGCAGTCTTACAAAATTCATAACTTTTGTTTTACTCAACCAAAATGCGTGTTCTCAGATTCTACAGAACCATTGGATAATTACCTACATCTTTCATGTAAATCAAAAACTCTAATTAGGCTATTTACTATTTTTAATCTACAGTCTACCAAAACAGCGCCGAATAACGACAACCGTAAAAACAGCAGCCTTCCGAAAATCATAACTCGAATACTACTTGTCCGATTGACGTGATTCAATATGCTATAGAAAGATATCGAAATTATCTACAATTAACTAGTAGATGAGATTTCCAAAATCCGCCACTAAGGTACCCAAATAAATCGTAAACGGAACAACAGGCTAAACAACCTATTAATTGACCCTTCGACTAGAAATTAAAGAACCCTCTCCAATACTATTGAACTCAACAAAAAGTATAGTCAAACCTTGAGCAAGATACCTAGAAACTCGTAAGCTACTCATGCCCTTGCGTGAACATCAGATGGCCCTGCATGCATGGAGTTGCTGGTGGCAGTTGGCTCCGGCCAAAACCCAATCTACACGCACAAGCGGCAGCACTGGCAGCAGCACGGCCACGCGGGCGCAGGCTGGAACGTCCACGCGGGAGGGGCGGCTGCAGGCGTCGGCGATGCAAAGACAACCACGACACGCGGCGGCTCGGGCGAGTCGCGGCGCGAGGCTCGGCGGACAATGGCGCGGCGAGCTGCAATGCAGACACACCGAGCCGCAAGCGCCGCAAGACGAGGCGGCGATCCACGCGGCAGGCGGCCAGCGGCGAAGACACCAGAGCCACGCAGCGCCTGAGGCGCTCGGCGGCGGCGGCGGAAAAGACGCACCCATGCACCAGCGCAGAGAAAGCCGTCAAGGCGCACAGGAGAAAAAGCGGTTTCTGGCGGTGGAAGAAAAACAAAAGAAGAAGCTAGGGTTTTCTAAAATCCATAATCCATTTATATAGCTCTAAAAAATTACGAAATATTCTATTTTCACAAATTCTTTTTATTTAATTACGCACAAGCCCTTAAGGCGTTTTATTAATATTAATATTAATTTTGAGTATCACATTCTACCCCTTAGCAATTCGACCCGAATTCTACTGCGTTCTACTCAAAGAAAAAGCGCACGGTGAAATTAAACAACAAAACAACACGTGCAGACGTGAATAGATTCGGGTATTGCTCGCGCATGCGAGACTCCAACTCCCAAGTCGCCTCTCTCTTAGGCGATCGTCCACGGCACCTTGGCGTATACCAGCGTCTTGTGCCTCGGCACTCGCTCGACCTCTCTCGAATCGCTACCGGGCGCGACTCAACCGTGAGATCTTGCTCAATAGTCGCGGCTCCAATGAAATCTTATGCTCTGGATCTCTCAAAACTTTCTCGGCATCGAGGCGTGAAACACATTATGAACTCCACGCATGGACTCGAGCGAGTCCAGCGGTAAGCTAACTTCCCAATTCTTGCAATAATCGGGAGCGGTCCAGCGTACCTCGGGCTAAGCTTCCCTTTGGTACCGAACAAGACAATACCTTTAGTGGGAGACACTCTCAAAAGCACTGGTCACCCACCGCAAACTCCAAGTCACGCCTCCTCAAATCGGCATAACTTTTACGTCTACTCGAGTACGCTAATGATTACGCCTCACAATGGCCACACGCTCAGCGGTCTTGAATCCAAATCCGGACCCAAAATTGCCTTCTCTCCCATGCATCCCAACAAAGTGGCGATCCGCACTTCCGCCCATAGAGAACCTCAAATGGCGCGGCTCTAATCTTGGAATGGTAACTATTATTATAAGCAAACTCGCAAGTGGCAATCGGTCCTCCCAACTACCCTTCAAGATAGAACATAAGATCGCAACATGTCCTCCAAAGTCCGAATAGTGCGCTCTGTCGCCCATCATGCATGGGTGAAACAGTACTCAAAGTGAGTGTGCCCAATGCACTCTGCAGACTCTCCCGAACTTGAAACAAACTTAGCATCCTCGCGAAAATGATGGTCTTTGGCACACCATGCGGTCTTACTATCTCACGCACATAAATAGGAGCTAGATCACTCATTTGAATTTGTCGTGCGAATAGGAATAAAGTCTGCGCACTTCTTTGAATCGATCCACCACTACCCAAATCGCATCCTTCCCTCGCGGCGAGCGAGGCAAGGCCACCACAAAGTCCATAGAGATATCATCCCAAGGCCACTGGGTACCTCCAAAGGTTGCAACAACCTGCGGGGCGCTTGTGCTCGCTTTCACTTGTCGACAAACACCACAAGAAGCCACATAATTAGCAATGTCCACCTTCATTCTTTTCCACCAAAAATTCATTTCAAATCTCGATACATCTTAGTCTCACGGGATGAGCGATTATGCAGTGCGATGTGCCTCCCTCAAGATATCATCTTTGACCTCCGACTTTGCGTACGCAAAGGCGCCCTTTAAACCTCAAAGTACCGAATCATCCTAACTAAAATCACCCTCTTTACCCTCATCCGGGCGCTTCCTAACCTCCTGTAGTAACCGGTCACTCTGTTGTGCTTCACACTGCGATGCCGAATAGCCGACTCAAGAATCAAGCGTGTCTCAACATGTGTTGTGCCCGCATAACAATAAGATATTCCCATGCGATCAAAATCAGCAATGAGGCAATCTAGAGTAGCAGAGTCGCCTTGCGACTAAGAGCATCAACAACTACATTGGCCTTGCACGGATGATCTTGAATAGTAAGATCATAATCCTTGATCAACTCCAACCACCTCCTTTGCCTCAAATTCAGATCCTTCGAGTGAAGATATACTTGAGACTCTTGTGATCTGTGAAAATATCACAAGGCTCGCCAGTATAGATAATGCCTCCAAATCTTGAGAGCAAAAACAACCGCAGACCAACTCCAAATCATGAGTGGGATAGTTACGCTCGTGCTTCTTTAAGCGCCTCGGCGCATAAGCAATCACCTTACCGTCTTGCATGAGAACACAGCCAAGACCCACTCGAGACGATCTGAAAAGGCGTGAACCGCTTCCGGCTCGGGAAGAGTGAGAATAGGAGAGGTCACCAACTGTCCTTCAAAATCAACCTAACGCTCACACTCATCACCCACTGGAATCTCACACCTTTACGAGTAAGGTGAGACATCGGCTTGGCAATGATAGAGAAATCCTGCACAAAACACCGATAATAACCAGCCAAACCCAGGAAACTCCTCACCTCCTTCACACTAGTCGGCCTCTTCCAATCCACCACTGTAGAGACCTTGCTAGGATCAACAGCAATACCCTGAGGGTTAATCACATGACCCAGAAAACCCACTTCTGAAATCCAGAACTCATACTTCTTCAACTTAGCATAGAATTTGTGCTCTCTCAAAGTCTTTAAAACCAGCCTCAAATGACGCTCATGATCCTCATTGGTCTTGGAATAGATAAGAATATCATCAATGAACACCACCACGAAGTCATCTAGATACTCGTGCAACATGTTGTTCATGGTCTCCATAAAAATGGCAGGTGCATTAGTCAATCCAAAAGACATAACTTTATACTCATAATGTCCATACCTGGTGGAGAAAGCTGTCTTCTCTACATCCTGCTCACGCACACGGATTTGATTATAACCTGACTGGAGATCAATCTTGGAGAACACTTGAGCTCCATTCAAGCGATCAAACAAGTCTTCAATGCGGGGCAATGGATATTTGTTCTTGATTGTGATGCATTAAGCGCCGATAATCAATACACATCGCCAACTCCCATCCTTCTTCTCTGTGAGCGAGCAGAGCCCCCACGGCGATACACTCGCTGATCGGACCTTTAGCCAACAAATCATCCAATTGCTTCTTCAACTCGTCACAAGCGGACGTGCTAATCGATATGGAACATCGAGATGGGGCGAGTACGGAACAAGATCAATCTGAAACTCCACGTCTCGCGCGGTGGCAAACCGGAAGCTCGGTAGGGAACACATCCGGTAATCACTAACCACTGGAATCTCCTCAATCTGCGAAGCCACGCTCGGTTTCTCGGCAAGAGCTAAAAAAGCCCGATTTTCATTGCACGACCGAGAACGGTCAGGCCAACATCGAAAGAGAGCGCGGGCGCACTCCTGAAAGGTCAACGTCTCCCAGGGGTCGCACGAGGTATTCTATAGAAGCGAGGATATCACGGCTCGATAAGAGTGCAACCAATCCATACCCAAGATAACGTCGAGCGGCTCCATTTGAATAACTATCAAATTCGCGTGAACTTCTCTCCATCAATAATAATAGAACACCGGGACAAGCGAGAGAACTAGCAATAATACCCCGGAGAACTAACCAATCTTGATTGAAATCCATCTGCATACTCAAGTTCGCTCTTCTAGCAAACACCGTCGACACAAGCGAAAAGGTAGCCCTGAATCAAAAGGACTAAAGCATCAAGCGAATCCACAAGTAAAGTACACATCACCACGTCGGGGCGACCGCGGACTCATTGTGGGCATGGCGTACACTCGGTGGCGCCATGGCGAAAGAAGACGATGGCACGGGCTCCCGCTTGATCACGCTAAGCGGGGTTACGGCGACACACCGCTCCTTGTGACCGGCCGTCCCACAGCGGCAATCTCTGTCCAAGTGCACTCAGCAGCGTGTGTCCATCACCGCACTTAGAGCAAAGCATGCCACCTTACAGGGACGGAGACGAAGAGTGCCGAGTACACCGCAAAAGGCGAGGCGCCAAGAAGAAAACGGCCTCGGCCTTAGACACGAAAGCTGCGGTCCTCCTTGAATTTCTTGAAAGCGGTCGCCAAGACCCACTTCCCTCACTCGAGCTCCTCTTACGGTCGCCACGAAACTACCGATCCACGAGGCTTGCGCCTTTGTGAGTTGCATCTCCAACTCCATGCCCCTAGCTTGCTCCACAGCAGAGCTGTAGTCACGGAGTGGAGTAGCTGCCAACACATGCTTGGTACTCGAGGTGAGACCAGACGGAACCTCTTGGCTTTACGAAGATCATCATTCACTCTTGAAGGAACGGCGAACCAAGTTGTTGAACTCGACCTCATACTCGGAATAGACCTCTTCCCACGAGCAAAGGTCGTCAAGGCAACCTCCATCTTCTCAACAAAGAGTAGGGGTAGAACTTCCCTTGAACGATCAACAAAGTCCTCCCAAGTGGTGGCCCTTGAGTGGCGGTCCTCGAAGACAACACGCCCTCCCACTAAATATCTGCTTGCCCTTTCAGCTGAAAGGCTACAAAACGGACCCTCTGATGTGAAGACATCTCCAAAGCTCCAAACTGCCTCTCCATGTAGCGCAACTTGATCCATTGCTCGGACCGTGTGCCCGACCGTCAAGCGGATCCAACCTCAACCCCATCCACTCTCGAAGTGACATCCGCGCCTCAGGAACCGGTGGATGTGCGACAGGAGCAACAACAGATACCGCGGCAGGGAGCTACGGCGCTGTTGACGAAGAGCACGGATCTCTCCCACCAACTCTCTCAAAGCCAGCGGGGTCTCATCTGGACCTGGCAGGAGGCGGGTCTCAAAGAACCCCTCGACTCATCGACTCATCACGCTCTGGAGGTGGCTCCACGGACCCTCGTCGCGGCCCCGACCTCCACGACCGCGGCCACCACGACCACGTCCTCTACCCCTCGGCATGGCTATCAACCACAATCAACAATACACAATGAGTTCAAAGCTCAAAATAAATTCATCCATCAATGAACAACATAACGGAAGCGTAAAAACTATATTCGTACCTCTCTCTAACCTCATCATGCACTAGTGTGTCAAATTTTAGGTTAGTTAACCATTAGCAAATTTTAGTTGATTTACTAATACTAAAACAAATTTTAACAATTTTAGTTTGCCTATGTTGTTAATCTATTCACCACGGACCTAAAGCCCGCTCTGATACCAACTGTAACACCCCAGCCCAACACTGAGCCTAGAATGCCACCACTACCCACTTTAAACTAATAATTATCGACACACTATAAAATTACAGCAAGAAATCAACAATAACCATATCCATGGATCACAAAAGAACATGCATAATTATGGATCAAACGATAATCAATAAGCAAGGGGAATATAACCAAGTAAATAATCCAAAATAACATCAACCAATGAATCCAAACTAATAAAGCAAATAGTCTAGTCAAGCGATGTCCTAAATTTTATTCAACCTCTAACATGTCAAGAGTAATCCAATATTGAATGAAAAGATTATTATGGCGAATGATCATGTGTTGTCCATGTGCTCTACTCGCTCTCAGTTACGGCGTCCTCGAAGATCACCTAAAGACAACAATAGAGCAAGGGTGAGTCCACGACACAGCAAACACATCCATAAACAACGAACAATAATAAATCAACAGCATTCAATAACTTCATTATCATCACAGGTACTTCCATTAATATTCTCATGCAGTTATCTTCTCTTTGATTCACAACCATTAATCTCATGTATCAATGCAACTCTAATCTACATGTCCACATGCACTTCTTTCGCGTATACCGGTATAGCATGAGTGAATGCTCGCGACAACATTCACTCTCAAGCCCGTTCCTCCATAAGGATCGGGGACCTCCTCCACTCCCGTGGAGTTGTGATCATTCATGATCACCTGCTCATATGCAAAGATGCTTATGAATGCAAACATGCAAACTCCATCATAAACATCATATCCAACTTTTCATCAGGTTTATCAACAAAGATATAATCATGTCATTCCATTGTTTGCAATTAAACAAGATAAAAGCACAACAATAATGGTAATAGAAGATAACGAAAACAGTGATCGATCATTGATCGCTGTCTACCATGCACTTGCCTTTACTAGTTGCGACGCACAATTTGGCTAGCAGACGGCAACAAGTACGACGCCTCTCCTACATTAAATACACAAATCTCTATACAAACTACGGCATCATAAGAACAACAATCAATCGACATCGCTCCTACACGTCCCCAAATATACCACGTTACGCCGGTACCGAATAGTTACCCATTGCTGACTTAGTACTAAAACGAACGTAACTTTTGACTCGAAAGTCCGATCGCCACAAACCACCCCATTCTGGATTCTTCATAAAATTATCCACATTTTCTTAGATTACGAAGACTTCTAATTAAATCATCTAACCCTCCGTATTTAGCCCAGAAAGCCGATCTGTCCGCTTCGGAACAGCAGTCTTACAAAATTCATAACTTTTGTTTTACTCAACCAAAATGCGTGTTCTCAGATTCTACAGAACCATTGGACAATTACCTACATCTTTCATGTAAATCAAAAACTCTAATTATGCTATTTACTATTTTTAATCTACAGTCTACCAAAACAGCGCCGAATAACAACAACCGTAAAAACAGCAGCCTTCCGAAAATCATAACTCGAATACTACTTGTCCGATTGACGTGATTCAATATGCTATAGAAAGATATCGAAATTATCTACAATTAACTAGTAGATGAGATTTCCAAAATCCGCCACTAAGGTACCCAAATAAATCGTAAACGGAACAACAGGCTAAACAACCTATTAATTGACCCTTCGACTAGAAATTAAAGAACCCTCTCCAATACTATTGAACTCAACAAAAAGTATAGTCAAACCTTGAGCAAGATACCTAGAAACTCGTAAGCTACTCATGCCCTTGCGTGAACATCGGATAGCCTGCATGCATGGAGTTCTTTGGTGGCGATTAACTCGGCCAAAACCCAATCTACGCTGGCGGCGGCCTTTGGCGGCAGACGGCCACGCGGCGCGGTTTGGAACGTCCACGCAGGAGGGGCGGCTCTGACGTCGGCGATGGCGACAACGCAACACACGCTGCGGCTTCGAGGCGAGTCTGCGGCGCGAGGCTCAGCGGCCTGTGGCCAGGCGGCTGCAATGCACACACCAGAGCAGCATAGCGCCAGAGGCGGCGATCCACGCGGCGAGCGGCGGCCAGAAGACACACGAGCCACGCGCCTGAGGCGGCTCTCGGCGGCCAGAAAAAACGCGGCCCTGACGGCGCGAGGCGGTTGTGGCGCCTGGAGAAAAAAGCGGTTTCTGTGGCGGTGGAAGAAAAACAAAAGAAGAAGCTAGGGTTTTCTAAAATCCATAATCCATTTATATAGCTCTAAAAAAATTCTGAAATATTCTATTTTTCACAAATTCTTTTTATTTAATTACGCACAAGCCCTTAAGACGTTTTTATTAATATTAATATTAATTTTCAGAGTATCACACTTGTTCACCAGCTACCAATTGGAGGGAGCCGCGAGCGCTTGGTGGGACAACTTCTCCGCCATGCAACCGACTAGATACGTTCTGACTTGGAACGAATTCCAGGTGGCTTTTCGGGAGGCTCACATCCCCGAGGGAGTATTGATGATAAAGCAACAGCAATTCCTTGCCCTCAAGCAAGTAAGGAAGAGTGTCACAGAGTACTTACATGAGTTCAACGTTTCGGCTAGTTATGCTCCGGACGACGTCTCCACTGATGCACGCTGCCAAAGACGATTCATAAACGGTTTAACAAAGGAGATATAACTTGCTCATGCTATCCATGACTTCCGAAACTTTCAACATATGGTCAATAAGTCCATAGTGGTGGAGCACAGGAGTCAAGCTTTGCTTGAATCGAGGAAGAGGAAAAGTGCCGCTCAAATTTCAGCAAGCGGTAGTTTTCCTCGACCGTGCATCTGGCCACCCCAAGTGACCCGATTCCAAGCACCGAGACCACCCACCTTCATTCCAGGACCTCGACCATCTATGGGCAGGGTTTACCATCTCCAGGTCCAATGGTGTGTGTCAAACTAATGGTGAGGTTGGGGTTGACACTATGCACACGGGAGAGTCAATTGTTGAAATGAAATTTTTAAAAGGTTCTATTGTGATCAGGTCCGTACAAGTTGAATACATCTTGTGGGTAAAGTGTGCAACCTCTGCAGAGTGTTAATTAATCTATTCGAATAGCCACGTTCGCGGTCCTGGACATGTCCAAGAATTTCACACAAGAGGTAGAGTTTCTTTATAAAAATATGTCGGAGTGTGAATGAGAAGTTCACTTAATGAATATAATGTTCGTTTGGTGAATGGCTAATTCACTTGGTGGTTTGTGTAGGTTAGTGAATGAGGAATTCACTTATTGGTTTGGTTAGGAAGTGAATGGGAAGTTCACTGGTTGTTTCAAAGCAATTGTTTATTTATTTATTCTTATTTTCAATTATGCATTTCAATCTATTTACAATATTTATCGTTAATACAGCTTTCTGCAAAAGAACTATACATCTAATCCTTTGTTCAAGTCTTGCATGAATGTTAATTGCATACTGTTTTCCTACGGCTTGTTGAGTACTTTATGTGTTCATGATTTCAAATTATGCTGCTCATTTGAAGAATATCAAGCTGCTTAAGAGTTCTACGAACATGAGTTTCGTGAAGGTTTCGCGGATTACGATGCGTTCTCAACTTGATTGCCTATGGGCATGTTGATTGGTCTTTACATATTTTTCTGTTCCGCTGGAAGAGTTTATTTGTTTCTTAGCCTTGAGTGGCAAGTTAAATAAAAATTGACCATAAGGTCCTGTTATTATTCTTATTTATTATTTTGAGATATTTTTAGTTAAATCGATAAATAGATGGTATTTCATCGATGTTTTCTATGTGAACTAGCTACTAATCTTGGACTAGTTCATAATACACACGGGGTTTTGGATGTGTAAATATGGGTCCCGACAGTTATAGACTAGTATTTAACATCAAAACTCAACTTTGTTAAAACCTGTGTTGGTTAAAATGCTAGGCCTCAGAATTTACTACCACTTAATCTATTTCAATAAGTGGCTTTATGCAAATAAAAGAATCACTTGCCATGCCTTTGACCGGACTTGCATATTATATAATTGCATTTTGTGTGTTGGCTCGTGAGTACGATTGTGTACTCATATTCGCGCAATATTATTATTCAGTAAGTGCAAGAGAATAAGACTATGTGGGCAGTTATGAGCATTCGTTAGGACTAGAGATCAGGAAGGCCAAGAACTAGGCCGCGGGACAAGTCAATTTCCTGCGGGTATATCGTGAGGGTTCCACGTGGTATATTTTTATTCTTCTTTCGCTACTGTTCTTTGAAAAGTATTTTGCATGGTCGTCCATTCTCCAAGTCCAAAGCAGTAAGGTATATTTGTACTTTGTTTATTATTATGTAGTAGCTTTACATATTTATGATATGCGATTGATATTCAATGATGTAATGGTGGGATCTAGCTACTAATCCAAGGACTGACACTGTGAACACAGAAGATCTCGAATTACATATTTGAGTCCTGACAATAAGCATCATAATGATTTAATTGAATGATAAGTTGTTTTGTTTATTGTTCTATGATGTACTTGTTGGGTATTGGACTTACTCTTGCTTTGTTGTTGTTTTTAGGTGATTGTTTAGGGCGACATGCATCGGATGGAGTAGGACATGAGAATCACATGCAATCACTACACATACATTCTTCATTTAGCTTGCTTTCACTAAATCTAGAGACATGATAATTCGCTTTAGGATTTATTATTAGTTTAATGAATTGGAACTTTGGTTGATTTAATAATACACTACTACAAAAAGGGCTCTACTGAATGCCTCATTACAGATGGCTCCTAGAAATCGTCTGTGATATAATTACCACAGATGGTTTTACAAGCATAACCGTCTATATTACAAGCGATGGCTAAAACCATCTATGATACATAATTATTACAGACGGTTCTTGTTAATAACCGTCTGTGATGATTCATAGACGGTTTTAAATACAAATGGTTTGTGATATTCATATCAATCACAGATCGTTTTAAGTACTAACTGTCTATGATAATTTACATACGGATCTTAACAAGAACCACTTATTATAATGTTGCATCACAGACGGTTTGTGGTTGGAAGTGTGTGTGTGATATGTATCTCTTAAACACTATTTGCCGCTTCAGCTCCCCAATATGCGTCTCTTTGTGTTAGTCCCGATGCGTCATCTCTTCATCTCATGTGCTGAATTTATTCCTTGTTTTATAAAAATGATCATCCGCTACGTAGATGATTTCCCACATCACCCTACTCTCAAGCACAAACAAATAGCAATTACAAAAATGGCTCCCCACCCTTTTTCCCTGATGCCGGCGTTAATGAAATTTTTTGTACGAGCACCTTGTCGGCTGTATGCTTGCCGATGCTGCCGAAGGATAGTGTGCTAACACTATCCTCCCTCCTTCGACTGAGGTTATGCCGAGGCATGGGATGGCCACCTTCCGCTGTCTTGACATCCTCCTCCATGTCTTTCGAGTGGTCTCCCTCTTCCGGTGAGCTAACCAAGTCATCGACGTAGTCCTCGAGGAAGACGTTGGACGTCTCCAAGAGGATTATCGTTACTTGGAATGTGAAATCGAGACAATGGCCGATCAGGTGGACCATGCCGAGACACCTCGAGCGATGGAAGAGAGCCTCTGGGCGCATTTTGACTTGGTCCTTGAGTCAGAGCATCGTTGGGCTACTCTCGAATGAGTGCATCAACGGGTGGCCATCTTTTGGGGGAACCTACGCTGACCCCGAACCCTCCAATGTTGATAACGTTGCCTGCGATGAATTCAAGACGGAGATAGCAGTCTACCTAGGTAGCTACAAATAAGTTGATCTCTTTTTCTACTTTTTTTAAACAAAATCTTTTATAAAAAGCGACTAGCCAAAATGAAAAAATTCTAGTTTGCAGTTGAAGTTACTATTATATAATGTTTAACGTGTTTACTGAATAACGTGTTTAGATCTTACTGTCTAATATGTATAACGTGTTGAATATTTTTAGCTATGGAATTAACTATCATAGGCAGTTTAGTGGCCATATGTAAATACCAAAATTAACTATTATATTATAGAACCATTTGTGATACTTATCACATACTATTTTTAATAAGAACTGTTTGTGATATGCTCCATTAAATATCTGGTCGTCTTGACAGATCTATCTGTAGTGAGATCTGTCTCTAATATGCAGTTGCTTTGATGGAGGCGGCCGGCTTTGGGGCGTTTGGTGAAAGAAATACCATTGATTTGCAAGTGTGAATAGATCTATTTGTTCGTGGTGATCTAAGGTTAGTATTTCTTTTTATTTCTCATCAAACGAATGACACATTGTTATAGAAATCCTAGTTATTCTTAGCATGATATTGGAGAATCTCCTTGCTATTACTCAAACAAGCATGAAACATATGCTTGCATATTGGTCCATAGGTCAAATAGGATATGTAATTATTAGAAAAATTGTTGGACCGAAGCTGGATGGACTAAAGCTGGATGTACATTGAGAACCGTGTGAGTGAAGAGTACATTGATGGCATATCTACTCTTAGAAGAGCTGCCGAGCAGGATATGTTGAAGAAGAGGATAAAACTGAAGTGATGTCCATACATTAATTGCGATAATCTGAAGATGTTTACCAACCCAGCGTAGATCAAAGCGCACTTGATTCGAAGGGGTTTCATAGAGGATTATACATGTTGGACTAGTAATGGTGAAGAGCAGATTATACCGGAATGTAGTAACATCATCGAGGTAGACAACGATATGTCAGATGTGTACTGTGCTTTCGATGAGGGTAGGTCGCACCATGACAATCTAGATCAGATCTACGTGATGCAAAAGAGAACTATAGTGAGAGAGAGTATGGTAAATTCGAGGGCTTAATGGGGGACTCGAGGAAACCATTGTTCTCGAGCTTCAAGCTGGAATACACAAGGTTGTCATCCGTGCTTGAACCACTGAAATTAAAGGCAAGTAATAGCTGGTCCGACAAGAGTTTCACAGCATTGTTATGTCTCCTAGGGGACATCCATATGGAGGGAAACATGTTGGCCAAAACCACCACCAAGCTAAGAACGTTCTTTGTCCATTGGGAATGGAAGTAGAAAGAATACATGTATGTCCGAATGATTGTATCTTCTACCTTAAAAATTATGTGGACATGCTTGTATGTCCGGTGTAACATCCCAAAGTTCTGTTAAAAGAAATAAAATTAATAAAGATATAATTTTATTGGATTTTCTGGTTGCCAAAGAATTTTTTCGATTTTCTGTAACTTAAAAAGAGTTTTCAACGTTAAGAAGGAAAAAGAAAAATTAATTATTTATTTTATTAGTTTTAAATTCAAACATAAAATTTATTTAATTTTCTGGGTTTTTATTGGATTTGAAGTGAAAAATAAATTTTTAATTAATTTCTGGAATTTTCTGGTATTTAAAAAGGTTTTTCCTATTTTCCAGAAAATAAAATTAAAAATAAAAGTCAACTTTAAGTTGGAATTATTTTTATTAAGTTCAAAATAATTCTAGGAATTTTTATGAATTTTTCTAGAATTTTTGGACTCTATTTACTATGTTCTAAAAATGTATTGCATTTATGGTTTAAAATGTATTTCGAAAATAATAATAATAAAATAATATAAAAAATCGGATTTCCCGATCGGTCAACCATCCATGGGCTGCTCCACGACCAGCTCACTTAACTTTCACGACCACTACCAGCCTTCCCTTCTTCTTTTCATTCACTAATGCCTCCCTTCTTTCTTTTATACCTTTATTCTTTCTCCTTTCTAAAATAAATCAAAAATCGGATTTTGCTCCATGACTAGCATACTTAACTCTCACGACCACTACCATCCCTTCTTTCTCTTTTCTAAAATAAATCAAAAATCAAATTTCCAGATCGGTCACCCATCCAACCAATGCTCCACCGACTAGCTCGCTTAACCTCCCTGTTCTACCAACTCTCCCTTTTCTTTCTTGTGACTAAAGCCTCACCTTCCTTCTATTTATTCCCTATTCCCTTCCTTCTTCTTTCTCCAAACCAAAACGTCATCTTCCTTGTTGTTTCCTTGTCTAGAGAGCATTAATACCCCACATCAATGACTCCTCCAAACCCGGTCAAATTTACACCAATCCATGCACTAATATCGCCGTACGCGCAGCTGTCCGCCAACGGTCTCGTGCATTGTTCTCCCTCGTCGGTTCCTCTCCGGCCCTATAAATAGAAGCACCAGGAGCTCATCTCCATCCTCACCCAATTCCCAGATTCTCCTTTCCTCATTCGCCTTCGACCGTCCACAAGCTAAGTTTTTGTTTTGCCAGCCGAATACCGTTCTTCCCCTCTAGCACCGCCTCTAGTGGAGCTCTACCACGTTCGTCACCACCGCTGGCACCGCGACGTCGTGCTCTACGCATGCACATCTTCGCATCATCGAAAGCCCATCGGAGCGCCTAACCCCTCCATGGCCGCCACCACCGTGCGCCGTCGCCGCCGTCGCTAGTCGTCCCCGACTGCGCTGTCACCTCCTACGGCTCTGTCTCGACGTCAGCAATCTATTTTGGTAATTTACCAGCCACATTTCCTCTTCTTCTCACCGGCGCCATGGCCATTTGTTTTGCTCTCTGTTCTGTTAACGTGGAGAAGATGAACAGTTTGTATCAGCCGCACTGTAGCAAACTTTAATGGTTGTCAAATTCACTCTAAAAATTCCTTCTCTCTAACACAAACTCTGAATCCAGTGATTCTTTCTCGTAAAATCACCTAAATTCATCCTTTATTTTTTAGTATTTATTTTGTCATTTTTAGTTTTTATTTTATTTGGGCGTCGCCGCCGCCACCAGTCGCCGCCGGCCGAACCGCCACTACCATCGGGTAGAGTACCTCACCGGGATTCCATTTTTGTTGTTTGTCGGCCACCTCTCCCTTCCTATCGCCGGCACGGCCAATTCTTCCGAGATATTTACTATTCATGTTTGTGCATGAGAAATGCACAGTAACATGCATCATGCAACGTGAACTCCAAAGGGAAACAGCAAACTTCGCTACCTCCGTTCTCCCTCCTCGGTCATTCTTTCCCCGAACCGACTGCGTCACCGCGTGCCCCTTGGTTTCCCCTTCCTATTCCTGGAATTCACCGCCCTCTTGTCGCCGCAACCAAAAATTTTCCGCCAGCGACCGAACCACCTTCTGTCATCGTTTCTGGCACCGTCTTTGATCCCCCCAACGATGTCGTCACCGCCGTTAGCTTCGCCTCGTGATGCTCTACATTGTGTTACCTTCTGTTTCTCTGAAGCATCATCGGTTCACAAGCGCCACTATTCGTCATACACTGTTTTGCGTGCCACTGACACGACCAGTGCTATTGAAACCCATCCTACGACCAGTGTTGTCGAAACCTTCCTTCAACCAGGCAGTCGTAGTTTCCTAGTAGTCGAGTTTCCTTCGACTTGGTAGTCATAACTTTTGCCGACTAGGAAGTCGTAGCGTTTCTTCTCGACCAGTGTTGTCAAAATATCTTTCGACCAGTACAGTCGAAACCTTTCTTTTGACCAGTGTATTTGAAATCTCTTTCGACCAGTGCAGTCAAAACCTTTCTTTTGCGGTCAGCTTGAAATCTCTTCGACCGATCGGTTGAAATCTTTCTTTCGACCAGTACAGTAGAAATCTCTCTCGACCAGTAGAAACCTTTCATTCGACCAGTGTCGTCATAACTCCTTCCGACCACGCAAGATGAACAGTACTTGGAGATGAACAATATTCGAAGTGACCAGTTCTCATAAGAAAAATAGTACTTGAATTCCTTTTTGAGTATTTTCTTTAGGTTTAGAACTTCCGGAAGTCGTATCATCTTTATCCAAACTCCGTTTGAGCCCATTCAAATTCCTATATTTATATAAAGTCGATATCTTCCTTGCAGTATTCATTTTATAATTTTTGGATTTTATTTGTATTTTATTTGAGTGTTATTTGAATTTGGATCGTTTACACGTATAGATTTCGACGACTTCGGAGAACCAGAATTCGACGCTGTTTTAGAACATCGATAAACCAAGCAAGGCAAGTTATACCTTTGATCATATTTGATCCTATTGTTTCAAATTATTTAAATTATGTTTTAAATTATTATTGCATGCTTATTTTTATTCAATGTAATTTAAATACATGTTCTAAATTTATAGTTTGGCCTAAATCCTTTGTATGGCCAATGTTGATATTTGAATCAAATATATTATCACCCTAGATAAAAACCTAGTTGATACGATAGTATGAACTGGGATCATTTGAAAATATTATGCAAAGATATGCTTAGACAAAAAATATGTAGTTTCGGGAATTTGGCCAAATAATCAACTATTGTTTAAAACCCTATGGCATTGGTTTGTCATGGAAGATTTTGCAAATGACTTTGAAAAGCAAAAAAGAAAAGTTAGTTTGTAATTAGGAGAAATGGATGCTTGGTGGGTGTAGATTTATGCACGGGCTCAATCGGGTAGGATTGAGACCCAGGGGTTATTCTGGATGTTGCCCAAGTCAGTTAAGGACCGGTCTTCGAGCCGCATCTTGCTAAGCCACATCGTACTTTTACATGTCTCGAGTGGGAGGGACTCGACTAACGAATTTGCAACATTTCACCGTGGTTGTGCCATGTTGATGTGTGGGTGTCAGAATGAACTACTTTTATGTATTCCCACCTGGCGCAAGAGGGGGCCTTAACCAGGTGGGTTTCTATCCAAAGGGGTGAATCCTTAGCGAGGCAAGACTACGGTGGAATGACGCATTGTAAAGGCCTTGACACGTACTCTAGACTGCTTACCTATGGTAGTGAGTAGTTGTATCGACGGATGCCAAACAAACTAGAGAATTCATATCTTGTAGGTATAGTTGTACAACCTCTACAGAGTGTAAAACTATTCGCATAGCCGTGTCCACGGTCATAGACATGCTAAGCAAAGCCACTCAAAGTTAGACTTGATTTTGTTTCTAAAAGAATTTATCAAATGGTTTTGGATTTCTATCCAAATGGGAAGTTGGGCAGGAAGCCATGTGATAGGAGGGTATCCTTCACCACTGTTGTGTGAATGTTATCTGACTATAAAACTTGAAAATTTATAAAATGAATTTTAGTTATAGAATAACTACTTTGGAACTTAGTACAAATATTTAAAGAAAACATTGTTTTATGCAAATTCAACCAATAAGCCTTCCTTTGATATATCCCTGCATGCATTAAATCTGTTATTGGGTGTAACTTGCGAGCACAGTAGTTGTGCTTACCCTTGCTTCATGCAAATAAATTTCAAAGGAGAAGGACTTCGCTACCGATGTTGATCTCGATGACTAGGCCGCTACCCCAGTCGATTGCCTATGGCAGATCAGCTGGACTCCACTACTTCTTCGTCTTCCGCTGTGTTTGTTTATTGTTGGCTTGTAAGCCACTTTTATAGTAAACTCTTTTGATTATTAATAAAGTTATGCAAATTATGGATGTTACCATATTTGTTTACTGTGTGAACTAGCTACTGATCACAGGACTAGTTCAGAAATACATAGAGTATTCTGGGGTGTTACTCCCGGGTCCGACAGAAATGGTATCAGAGCCATATCAACTGTAGGTCATGCCCTAGTTAGATTGGATGTTAGTTGAAAACTTCAAAACTTATTTTATATAACAAGAAAAATAATTTGTTCTCTTCTCATCTTGGTCATCTATCTATCCTCAACTTCTTCATAGCAATTCTTCCTTACCTAATTCTCTCCTCACCATTTTGTAATGTTAAATGGATCCTCTTTCCTTTGAAAAATTTCTATAGATGGTCAACACGAGAATTAACCCTTACGTTCAAGGCCCCAAGACATGCAGCCATCAGGGGGTATCATCGTCGCCACCATCCAAGGACAACGAACATGATTAATCGAAGACTATGAACCGAAGATCGCGATGTGACCCAAGCCATATAGCTTAAGTTTGCCGAGACTCATTCTGTGTATTGAGTCGTTTCCCCAGTTTATGAGTATCGATCGAGTAAAACGTTGTATTGTTTCTTAACATGTATCGTATGTTTTATTCTGGTACGTCGTACATAGATCTTTAGATCTTGTTGTAACACCCTGACTATAAGGAAGTCAAGATGTCACCTACAATCACTACTCTTCAAATGAATAACATCAAATCGCATGATAAGATGAAGCAAGTATTAAGAATATATGGAAACAAGTATTCATCCTCAAGTCTTAATCAATGAAATGGAAGTAAACAATTCAAAAAGATATGGTAAACAAGGCCATTATGGCTTATTACAATGCAACACAAATCATAACTAACGACAATAAAAGTCCTCAAATTATTTGATATACGATAATGAGTGCAACGTGATGAACTACCCTCCACAAGATCATTCTTCCTTGTCATTTACCTAAATAAGACAATAAAGCAAGAATGAGCCAAAGACTCAGCAAGCAACTGTATGTAACAATCAAACATACCATGAGCAATATATCACAAACATAATTTGAACAACTACTGGAAACGAATTTATGAATGGATGAAGTGGAATGGTGCATTGAAGGAAATGGACATATTGCAGCATATACCGATATAGCGAGTGAATCACCCGTCGGTGTTCACTTAAAGTAATCGTATGAAGAACGTTTCATACGACTGTCCAACGTGGCCCACATTGGAATGGTGGACTCACGTAACGTGGCCCACATTGGAATGGTGGACTCACGTACCCATCTTGGAATTGATGGGATTTCAAGTGCCCATCTTTGGAATTGATGGGTCTTACCAAAATAATGTATGCATGTCATGATGATCCCATGTCAATATTGAATAGTACTCATAAATGAAAAGAACACATGGCATTCATCTACAAATACGAACAAATGTAAGCATTCATTCACACAACATACATGACATCAATCATTGAATACAAATTACTTGCCTGCCGCGCTGCAACGGGTTGGGAGGTAATTGAGATACCCCTCCACTCACCGCTTCAACGCCTACAATATAAAATAATGGAAATGAGGACAAGCGAGTATGGAAATGCTACACGTGTTCTCCCTCAATCTCTAACCAAACTAACCAAATAAAAGTTCAATTTGATCAATTTACCCAACCATTTCAATTATCCCTAATCTGGCAGTTTTACTAGAAAATTCACCAATAAAAAACCGTAAGTCCAAAAGACCTGAAACCAGTGCTCAAATTTTCTTAACTTAACTGGCTACAAAACTCTAGTTGATGGTAAACTCTAATTCGGTCAATACAGAGGTCTAACCATCCAATGAAAAACTACAACTGCAGTCTGCCCAGAATTCAGAACAGCCCTAAATAAAATGCTCTAACTTTTAAACCACTGATCCCAATAAAGTGATTTTTATCAGCCTGAAAACATGGTGAAATTATCTTCAAAAACCTAGTTGGGTGGCCGACCTGATTCTGACTCTAACTAGATCAAAACCTGGGTAAAACCGACTATACCCAGCAGTTCTGACAGACAGACCAGCACGTAGTAAAACAGTCATAACTTTTAATCTACTGGGTGAAAATTCATGATCCAGGTGCCAAAAGAAAGCTAACGAAACCAGGAACAATTCTCCAGAAGACGAAGACCTCCAATTCTGCCTCTAAGACACCCAAAACCGAGTCACAACATTCTGGACCGATTCAATCTACTAACAGAAATTAAACGATGCTACTAAAATCATTGAATCGACAACTCAAACGCAATCAAACAGCGATGGGGGCTCTTGTTACCCTTGTAGACCCGAAGAACGATGAGGATCAACTTCCCGAAGGTTGCTCCTCTTCTTCAATGGCCGGCCCCAAAACAGCGAACCCGCGCGGATTGCAAACGCCCGGCGGGGAAGAACCGAAGATGTACACGTGGAAGACCGGGGTGCAACTCGAGGATCACCAATGGCAGCCACCAATGGGAGGAGGCGCCTAGGAGGAGGGGAGGTGCCGAGTAGGGGAGGAGATGGGGCGGCTCAAGGGGAGGAGGTGGGGTGGCTCCAAGGGGAGGAGGAGGCTTTAGGGTTTGGGGGGGGGGGAGTGGTGCCCCCCCTTTGGCCGGCCCCTACATGGGCCAGCCGGCCCACTCTTGGGCCACCTGGGTCGCGAACTGCGGCCCAGGTTGCGTGGTAATAACGTATACCCCCCCCCGACTATTGGAATTTTCCGACGAAAACAAATTCTTTTACTCTCTCCGACCTCTTTCTTTCTACCGAACATTTCCGAAGAGTTGTAAATCTCGTTTTTGAATAAAATCCCCAGACAAATACAACGATACAACCTAACTGGATAAATGAGGTATTACATTCTAACCCCTTAGAAAGATTCGGCCTCGAATCTACGCAACAAACCGAGAAAGATAGATGAACAACTTAGGTAGTTACCGAGACAAGCAGTCGGGTAATGCTCTCGCATGCGGGACTCCAACTCCCAAGTGGCCTCTCTCTCAGTCTGATGAGACCAAAGAATTTTGACATACTTTAGGGTCTTATTCCTCAGAACTCGTTCTGATTCTTCTAATATCTTCACTGGCCGGGACTCGAAGGTAAGGTCTTGCTTGACAATCAACGGCTCCAAAGGAATGACATGATCTGGGTCTCTCAGAAACTTTCTCAGCATCGAAACATGAAACACGTTGTGAACCCCACTCATAGAATCGGGAAGGTCCAAGCGGTAGCTAGCTTCCCAATTCGTGCCACGATTGGGAAGGGTCCAACATACCTTGGACTAAGCTTTCCTTTGGTGCCAAACGCACTCGCCTTTAGATGGCGATACTCTCAACAGAACTTCATTTCCCACCTCGAATTCCAAATCTCGTCTTCGACATCAGCGTAGCTCTTACATCGGCTCTGGGCGACCAACAAATTCGCTAACCTCGCCACTCTAGCCATTTGTCTGCTGAACCCGGTCGGGGCCCAAGGCGCCCGCTCTCAACCTCATCCCGGCTGCGGGACTGCACTTACGCCCATAGAGAACCTCGTATGGTGCGGCTCGAATCTTGGAATGATAAGCTTGTTATAAGCAAACTCGCCAAGGCTAAATGCTCTTCCCAATTACCTTTCGAGATAAAACACAACACCGAGCATGTCTTCTAATGTCCGAATAGTGCGCTCGGTCGCCCATCTGTCTGGGATGAAAGGCTCGCTAAGACGGAGTTGTGTGCCCAATGCACTCTGCAAACTTTCCCAGAATTTGGAAACGAACTTGGCGTCTCGGTCAGAAACAATGGTCTTTGGCACTCCGTGCAAACGCACAATTTCTCGTACATAAAGAGGAGCCAAATCGCTTGCGAATTGGTTGTACGAATAGGAGTGAAATGTGCGGACTTCTTGAACCGGTCCGCAATTACCCAAATAGCATCCTTTCCTCGCTGCGTGCGAGGTAAACCAACCACAAAATCCATAGATATATCGTCCCATGGCCAAACTGGTACCTCCAAGGGTTGCAACAGCCCTGCTGGTCGCTTGTGCTCGACCTTGACCACGGCACTCCCACATGAAGTCACATCTTGCGATATCAATTTTCATCCGTTTCCACGAAACTTTTCTTTAAATCTTTGTACATCTTGGTCTCCCGGGATGTACGGTATAAAATCTATGGGCCTCTTTCAAAATCTCCAATTTAACTCGAGACTCTGTGGCACACAAAGCGCCCTTTAAATCGCAAAGAATCAAATTTGTCCACACCGGTGACCACGCTTGCCCTCGGTATAGCGCTTCCTCACTCGTTGGAACATCGATCTTCTTTGTTGTGCTACTCGCACCCGATCCGGAAGGGTGACTCTAAAATCAAGCGAGTCTCGATGCATGCGGTACATAAGCGAGAAGAAATATCCATACGCTCAAAGTCGGCAATAAGACAATCGAGGATAGGAGGTGTCGCCTTGCGACTCAAGGCATCGGCTACCACATTAGCCTTGCCGGATGGTATTGAATAGTAAGATCATAGTCCTTGATCAACTCTAGCCATCTCCTCTGTCTCAAGTTCAAGTCATACAGGTAAAGATGTATTTGAGGCTCTTGTGGTCGGTGAACACATCACAAGATTCGCCATACAAATAATAACGCCAGATCTTCAAAGCATGAATCAACTGCGACAAGCTCTAGATCATGGGTGGGATAATTACTTCATGCTTCTTGGTGTGCCTCGATGCATAGGCAATCACTTTACCATCTGCATGAGTACACAACCAAGTCCAACTATGGGCGATCTCGAATAGATAGTGAATCTCTTCCTGTGCTCGGGAAGAGTAAGAATTGGGCGATCACTAATCTATCTTTCAAAGAGCAAAAGCTGCGCTCACAAGCATCGCACCACTAGAATCTAACACCTTTACGTGTCAATCGGACATCGGTTTAGCAATGGTTGAAAAACCCTCCACAAACCGCCGGTAATAGCCACTAAACCAGAAAACTCCTTACTTCTTTAACATTGGTTGGTCTCTTCCACTCAACCACTTTGTCGAAATCTTACTAGGATCAATCAAATACCCTTCTCGATTAATAACGTGACCCAAAATCCAACTTCGTAAATCCGAACTCACATTTCTTGACAGCATAGAATTGATTCTCTCTTAAAGTTTCAAGTACCAACCGCAAATGGTGGGTGTGATCCTCCTCTGCCTTGGAATAAATCAAGATATCATCTATGAATACCACAACGAAATCATCAAGGTATTGATGCGACATCTTCGCTCATGGCTTCCATGAAAATCTGAGAGCATTCGTTAGTCCAAAAGACATAACTTTATACTCATAATGACCATACCTCGTAGAGAAAGCCGTTTTCTCAATATCCTGCTCACGAACTCGAATCTGATTATAACCCGACTGAAGATCAATCTTAGAAAATATTCTAGCTCCTTTCAACTGGTCGAAAAGATCATCAATGCGAGGCAAAGGATATTTGTTCTTCACAGTCGCCTGATTAAGCGCCCGATAATCTATGCACATACGCCAGCTGCCATCTTTCTTCTTAATAAAAAGAACAGGCGCTCCCCAAGGCGAAACGCTACGCTGAATCATACCTTTGGACAGCAGGTCGTCCAATTGTTTCTTCAATTCTTCCTGAAATGGCCGAGCCAAACGGTAAGGAGACTTGGACAACGGCCGAGTTCCCGGAACAAGATCAATCCGGAACTCCACTTTTCTCACCGGAGGCATTCCGGGAAGTTCTATAGGAAAGACATCGGAAAACTCCTTCACAACTGGAATCTCCTCAATACGCTGCAAAGAATCAGTCTTTTCATTGAGGGAGCAAAGTAATCCGATGGTCGATGCACGACGGCTAGGGAATAGATTAGCGAAGACAAATCTTGAATCGACGGTGCGCGCTCGGAATACCGATTCTTCACCTAAGGAGCTAGCAAGGTCACCGTCTTCCGAAACAACAAATCTTGGCACGGTATTGGAATAACGGTCCATACCGAATAACATCGAATGGTGCCAATTGAATAACCATAAGATTCACAAAGAAAACCTCATCATCTATCAAGATAGAACAACCGGACAGACGGTAGAGCTAGAAATAAGTCCTCTGGGAGCCGACTACCACCGACTCGAAATAAGTGAAAACTCAAACCCACTTTTCTAACAAACTCCAAAGACACGAGCGAGTAAGTAGCCCCGAATCAAACAAGACAAAGGCATCATGCGAATCAACAAGTAAAGTACCATCACCACATCGGGGCGTCCCAAGGTCTCGAGGGTGGGCATGGCGTAAACCCCGATGCACCGGCAGAAGACGCACCAACGCTCTGCGTCGGAAAGCTGGAAACAATGCACCGGAGGAACAAGCGACGGAGGGGCGGATGGTGCGGGATTCCAATAAAACCTGCGGAGGCGCCGAGTAAAAGCTGCAGTGGACCCCATCTTTGGAGGGTACTTGTGGTGCGAACTAGCCGTTAGAGTCTGAATCGAACCTCTGTGGAAGCCGGAGGAAGAAGGCTGTGGGACGGTCTCCCATTTGATGATACTAGCCGGATTTTGCTTGCACATCGAGGACTTGTGGCCCTCCGACCACATCTAGCGACATGTTCCTTGAAGGAACATTCAAGCTCGATGCCCGCCACCACACCGAAAACACTTCATGCCCCGACACGAACAGGGCGCAATCGTAGGCGAAAGATGAAGAACGTGGCGCCAAGAAGAAGCGCCATTCTTTGAGCCGGACGGGAGGGTTGGTTCTTGTGAAACCTCTTAGCGGTGGTCATTGAAAAGACCCACCACCTCCACCGAAACTCCGCTTACGGCCTTTGCCGACCAACGATAACAGTAACCACTAGCAACATGCCCTTGCGACGAAGGAGCTCTTTCCAACTCCATCCTCTAGCTTTGCTCAACCACCGAGCTAAAGTCACGTGAACTGTTGCTCCCGAATCTGCGATACTCTGATTGAGGCCCCGCGAACCTCTTAGCCTTCTCTTTATCATCACTTGTCACGGTGGGACAAAGCGCACGAGATTGTTAAATCCGGCCTCATACTCGAGATCTGACATTTTTCCTTGCACATAGGTCGAGGTGATTGCTCCATCTTCTCGATGAAGGAGTCGAGGATAAAGCGTGTCTGAACCTCTCCACAAAAACCTCCCAAGTAACAAGAACTCGCTGGGAGTCTGGAAGACAGGACCCCTTCCCACGAGATGTCGGCTGGCCCTTGGTGAAAGGCCACAATCGCGCCTCTGCGCGGATGCCGCTCTAAAGCTCCAAGCGGCGCTCCATGTACCTCAACCATCCGCGGCTGAACGGTGTACTGCTCCGTCAAAAGTGTCGAGACGGCGACATCCACTCACGGAGGCTCATCCTAGCCTCGGGTGGAGCAAAGAAGACAAATGTGTTCCGCCACAGTGCGGCGAAGCTGGCGAGAATGGCCGCTGCAATTGTTGGCGGAGTTGTTGATTCTCCTTAATAGGTCGAATGAGATCGGCGGTTGCGGCGGTGGCTCAAGAACCGGAGGCGGTGAGGCAATCTCCTCGATGCAAAGACCACCAACCCTTGAGACGAAGACGATGTAGGCTGCGGACGCGGCCACGACCACCACTACGGGTCGGTGGACGACCACGACCACGGCCTCTACCTCTTGCCATCTAAGAACAACACAACAGAACGAAAATCAAATACTTAGCTCAACGAACTGATAAACAAAATAATTGGGACATAACCAAGCAATTGCGGAAAATAATGGTTTACCCAACCCTTCCTATTGTGCACAGTGTGTCATTTTAATATTATTACCACGGACCTGAAGCCCGCTCTGATACCAACTATAACACCCTGACTATAAGGAAGTCAAGATGTCACCTACAATCACTACTCTTCAAATGAATAACATCAAATCGCATGATAAGATGAAGCAAGTATTAAGAATATATGGAAACAAGTATTCATCCTCAAGTCTTAATCAACGAAATGGAAGTAAACAATTCAAAAAGATATGGTAAACAAGGCCATGATGGCTTATTACAATGCAACACAAATCATAACTAACGACAATAAAAGTCCTCAAATTGTTTGATATACGATAGTGAGTGCAACGTGATGAACTACCCTCCACAAGATCATTCTTCCTTGTCATTTACCTAAATAAGACAATAAAGCAAGAATGAGCCAAAGACTCGACAAACAGTATGTAACAATCAAACATACCATGAGCAATATATCACAAACATAATTTGAACAACTATCGAAACGAATTTATGAATGGATGAAGTGGAATGGTGCATTGAAGGAAATGGACATATTGCGGCATTTACGGTATAGCGAGTGAATCACCCGTCGGTGTTCACTTAAAGTAATCGTATGAAGAGCGTTTCATACGATCGTCCAACGTGGCCCACATTGGAATGGTGGACTCACGTAACGTGGCCCACATTGGAATGGTGGACTCACGTACCCATCTTGGAATTGATGGGATTTCAAGTGCCCATCTTTGGAATTGATGGGTCTTACCAAAATAATGTATGCATGTCATGATGATCCCATGTCAATATTGAATAGTACTCATAAATGAAAAGAACACATGGCATTCATCTACAAATACGAACAAATGTAAGCATTCATTCACACAACATACATGACATCAATCATTGAATACAAATTACTTGCCTGCCGCGCTGCAACGGGTTGGGAGGTAATTGAGATACCCCTCCACTCACCGCTTCACCGCCTACAATATAAAATAATGAAAATGAGGACAAGCGAGTATGGAAATGCTACACGTGTCCTCCCTCAATCTCTAACCAAACTAACCAAATAAAAGTTCAATTTGATCAATTTACCCAACCATTTCAATTATCTCTAATCTGGCAGTTTTACTAGAAAATTCACCAATAAAAACCCGTAAGTCCAAAAGACCTGAAACCAGTGCTCAAATTTTCTTAACTTAACTGGCTACAAAACTCTAGTTGATGGTAAACTCTAATTCGGCCAATACAGAGGTCTAACCATCCAATGAAAAACTACAACTGCAGTCTGCCCAGAATTCAGAATAGCCCTAAAGAAAATGATCTAACTTTTAAACCACTGATCCAAATAAAGTGATTTTTATCCGCCTAGAAACATGGTGACATTATATTCAAAAACCTAGTTGGGTGGCCGACCTGATTCTGACTCTAACTAGATCAAAACCTGGGTGCAACCGACTATACCCAGCAGTTCTGATAGACAGACCACCACGTAGTAAAACAGTCATAACTTTTAATCTACTGGGTGAAAATTCGTGATCCAGGTGCCAAAAGAAAGCTAACGAAACCAGGAACAATTCTCCAGAAGGCGAAGACCTCCAATTCGGCCTCTAAGACACCCAAAACCGAGTCACAACATTCTGGACCGATTCAATCTACTAACAGAAATTAAACGATGCTACTAAAATCATTGAATCGACAACTCCAACGCAATCAAACAGCGATGGGGGCTCTTGTTACCCTTGTAGACCCGAAGAACGACGAGGATCAACTTCCCGAAGGTTGCTCCTCTTCTTCAATGGCCGGCCCCAAAACAGCGAACCAGCGGATTGCAAGCGCCCGCGGGAAGAACCAAGATGTACACGTGGAAGACCGGGGTGCAACTCGAGGATCACCAATGGCAGCCACCAATGGGGAGGAGGCGCCTAGGAGGAGGAGGTGCCGAGTGGGGAGGAGATGGGGCGGCTCAAGGGGAGGAGGTGGGGCGGCTCCAAGGGGAGGAGGGGAGGCTTTAGGGTTTGGGGGGGGGGGAAGTGGTGCCCCCCTTTGGCGGCCCCTACAGGCGGCCGCCCTCTTGGGCCACAGGTCGCGAATCTGCGCCCAAAGTTGCTAATAATAACGTATACCCCCGACTATTGGAATTTTCCGACGAAAACAAATTCTTTTACTCTCTCCGACCTCTTTCTTTCTACCGAACATTTCCGAAGAGTTGTAAATCTCGTTTTTGAATAAAATCCCCAGACAAATACAATGATACAACCTAACTGGATAAATGAGGTATTACACTTGTGTGCAACGTTTTCTTAAATGGGTATACTTCTCTCCTCATAGCTCTCTTTCTCATCCTTTGCTATTCTCTTCTCTAACAATCTATTGGAATCCTAACCTATCGATGCACCTAAGACTTGAAGGACGAATTGATACTTCAAAACTTTGAACAAACTCAACACCCTTAGACATGAAGCCAACTTGAAGACAGACTCTCTGTCTCAATTTATTTGTCCTATATCCATTTTCTTTCTTTCTAGCCTCTCAGAATCTCAGGGACGAGATTCCTTTTAAGGGGGGTAGTTTGTAACATTCCAAAATTCTGTTACCAATAAAGATATAATTTTATTGGATTTTCTGGTTGCCAAAGAATTTTCTCGATTTTCTGTAACTTAAAAAGAGTTTTCAATGTTAAAAAGGAAAAAGAAAAATTAATTATTTAATTTCTTGGTTCTAAAGTCAAATATAAAATTTAATTAATTTTCTGGGTTTTTATTGGATTTAAAGTGAAAAATAAAATTTTAATTAATTTTTCGAATTTTGTGGTATTTAAAAAGGTTTTTTTCCTATTTTCTAGACAATAAAAATAAAAATAAAAGTCAACGTTAAGTTGGAATCATTTTTATTAAGTTCAAAATAATTCTATGAATTTTTATGAATTTTTCTAGAATTTTTGGACTCTATTTACTATGTTCTAAAAATGTATTGCATTTATGGTTTAAAATGTATTTCGAAAATAATAATAATAAAATAATATAAAAAATCGGATTTCCCGATCGGTCAACCATCCATGGGCTGCTCCACGACCAGCTCACTTAACTTTCACAACCACTACCATCCTTCCCTTCTTCTTTTCATTCACTAATGCCTCCTTTCTTTTATACCTTTCTTCTTTCTCTTTTCTAAAATAAATCAAAAATCGGATTTCCCGATTAGTCACCCATCCGACCAGTGCTCCATGACCAGCACACTTAACTCTCACGACCACTACCATCCCTTCTTTCTCCTTTCTAAAATAAATAAAAAATCAAATTTCGTTTGTCATGGAGTACGTGAACAAGGATAGGATGTCCTTCACAAAGTATCAATTCGTGTTGGCGAATATATGGGATGCCTTTGTACGAATGAAGATAATGGCTGAATTTCAGCAGCAAAGTGCGGCGCATAAGACCCTCCAGAACAAAAAACACTCACCCTCACAAACCCGACAGACGAGGGAGTGTCCTAACATCTGGTAAGATATGTCAAAGTACCTAGTTGTTAATAAATACATAACTTCATATGGTCTAAAATAACATGATGGACTCTTGCAACAAACATTGAGTACCCAATCTACCCAAGGCTCATTCAAAGCAGTCAGTGAGAGGGGTATGCTATCCACGGCCCAGGGAAACAAGGAGCACCAGGGTCATATGCGAGGCCTTGGGATTTACATACCTTGGAAGTAGGGATTCCCACACGACTCCGAAGCGTATAGGAGTCAGAAGAGATCCAAGGCTGAGCGCGAGGAACAGATGAAAGAGGAGATTCATGCGAAGATGCAGAATTTTCAGGACAGATAACATCATTGCAGGAACAAATGGAACAAATGAATCAAGCCCTCAAATAGTCACAAGCTGCCTCTGTTATTTTGGGAGCTAGTCCCCCACAACGTCGGAGTAGTTGTGCGTCCACGCCATTTTTTGAACTTGGTGATGTCCAATTACCTATCAACAACATCCAGGTAATGTACACATCTGGAATACTCTAAAGATAGACCTGTAGGACACCTTAGCTAACTGTGTACCGTTTTGTGGGAGCCCACGCCCTACAAGCTCCAAGTGAGGCTGGTTGGGTCTATTTGTATTGAGGCTGGACGGGGGATGGCGTTTCCATGCTAGGAAGGGACAGTGTTGCACGGTGCCCAGCTGGTGCAGGGTTACGCCAAGGTCAAAGTGGACATGGTACATCATAATTTCATGGCCGTCCCGCTGGAGAATCCCCCGAACGAAGATATCATAACACTAGGAGATGTTGTGCACACTTATGTCCAATGGCCCAAGAGGGACATCACCCTGGACCCTGCAGTGCTGGATTGGAACACGACATTGCCTCTCCAGCAGAACCCTCGATGACTACACCTCAACCTCCGCTTCAGAAGGCCACCGCATCGGCTCCCGTGGAGACGACGCCAAAGATACAAGAAAAGCATGCCAAGTTATCTCCCACGAAGACTCATGGCCGACGAGGTGCTAAGGCAAAATCGAAGAATATTAAGGCACCTGCAGTGCCGAAGATACAAGAAAAGCGTGATGAGTCATCTTCTAGTAAGATGTGTAACAGGCGAGGCGCTAAGGAAAAATTGAAGAACGTTAAGGCATCTTGCGAGCCCGAGACGTTCTGCCTCAGAAGACCGTTGGTCCCCGACACACTATTACCCCACCTTGGATTGGGTTGCATGAATTTGCATGGCTGGTACATGGAGCTCACCGAGATGATGACAGACGCTACTGGATTCGCCGTCAGTTACACGAAGAACCATTTCCTCAACAAGCCGGGCTACTTCGTCGTGGGCTTCCAAGCCTTATTCGAACTATTCAACCTCAACGCCCTCGACACCTCACTTCTACAATTTCGGCCACTGTAAATATGTACAATCAAGTTCTACATTCACGCAATAGAGATAAATGTCATAACTCATTGCTTATATATATACAGTGATTGCGACAACCAGTGGGTTTCCTCAACCTGTAATTGATCTTTGAGCAATGCATCAACGAAGATGCATCCTACGTTGTGAAATACATAACAAAGGGGTTGCTTGCTTATGGCGACAAGGACTACATATTGGTGGCCTAAAACCTGTGGTAAGTGCTTCAGTACTTGCTATACGAGTTTCATTTGTGCATTATACGCAACACGATCTTAGGTTTAATGACTATAGTGACATACAAGAGTAGGTGGCACTGGATCCTTTTAGTGATTGTACCAAAATGGAACAAGGTAATATACCTTGATTCCCTAGTCAATAAGAACCATGACTCCACCCTTGTGCGAAAAGTACTCGACAGGTATGCTCATTTCCTCCATACGCAACTCTACTGTTAGTCTTCCTTCATTTGAAATGGTCGAGGATAACTTTTTGGAATCACGTAGGGCGAAAAGTACTCTAATTTGCTGGGGGAGGCAAACATAACGAACCGAGCGTCACACTGCGACACATGACACGATTTTTAGTACCCGCTACAACACAATAATTCTATATCACACTTCGTAACCTGGCCTCTTGAACTGACTATACCTATAAATGTAATTCTATTTTTTCAGTGCCACCAACAACTACAAAGCAATGCATGTGCATTCTACGTTTGTCGTCATATGCAGGAAATCATGAGTGCTAAGCCGAAGGATCCAGAGGTTCATCAATCTCGTAATAATTATTTTCTAATTATCAATTTAAATATATATGTGTTCTACTCTATTCCTAGCGACATCGCACGACAATCGAATCAAGTACATTCGATTAGGACAAACTCTCAGACGTTCGAGGACGGCTCTGGACCTTCATCAAGATGGAGATCATTAGCTCGAACGGAGAGTTTCACTCCGGCAACACAGATTAATACATGTTCAATTGTAATTCACTTTGAGTTGTAATTCAATTGTAACTCTAGCGACAATACATGAACATTCTTTTGTAATTGATTTTGAGTTTCTAATCACTTTAAGTTGTTCTATATCAAATCATTTGTGATTTATCTGTTTGCTGCTTGCTTGTGTTCAGAGGGCATGGCTAGCATTTCCCGAGGCTAGCCAAAAAATGAAAAAAATATTTAGGTATAGAACGAACTATCACAGATGGTTACCACCAACAACCGTCTGTGATATGTCTTCAATCAAAGATAATTGGTACATATAACCATCTATGATGGCTGAATATCTCAGATGGTTTTGTGGTATAAACCATCTGGGAAGGCCTACTATCACAGACGACTACCACAAAAAAGGTCTATGATATGTAGGATATCACAGACGGTTCTTTTTACTAACCATTTGTGATATATCACCAATCACAGATGGTTGGTAGATATAACAATTTGTGATGTCCTACATATCAAAGACAGTTATTTTAGAAGCCATCTGTGATAGTAGGCCTTCACAGATGACTTCAACCAAAAACCATCTGTGTTGTTACTGTTGGTGATATGCCCTAGAGGCAATCATATAGAAGATTGTATCACATCTATGTTTATAAGTTATTGAATAAGTGTTACTATGTTACTTGAATGAATCATTAGTTATAAAGATTAACGAGTATGTGACTCACTAGTGAAGCTCTATTAGCTCATGATGATGTTCTAAATATATCCCTGGTCATATGTCACTAGTTGGAAAACCAATGATCTTATCGACCAGTACATGTATTGATTGATGACCATGTTTCACCAGTCATGGATATAGGGATATCGAATCAACAATATGAACACAAGTTAGAGCACATGGTGTTGGATTGACCCACCTTGAGACACTACCGAGATTGTTATGATTTCATGTGTCATCAGTTGGTCTCAAGCAATGATGATGTATAATCCTTAGACCTGATATCAGCATGGTTTTCTACATGTGTAAGAGTACACTTTAGGGTTGCCAAATGCTACTCTGTAACTAGGTAGTTATAAAGGTAGCTTTCAGGTATGCTAAGAAACATACAGAGGAATGTGACTGGTTGTATATAGGATTTGCCCCTCCTAACATAATAGGAGAGATATCTCTGGGCCCCTCAATGTGGTCGGATAAAGAGAGTGCGTGACCATTCCACTAGTGGTCGAAGAGATCGATCACGTGAAGTTATTTGGCACATGATCGAAAAAGTATTGAACAGTTCGTGGATGACACAATACCTCACCTAGAGTTCAACCAGATATCGTGAGGCAAAGGGAGAATACAGAAGTTGGTCTTTCAGTTTGATCAGATACGGACTAGTCGTAAGTTGGTCTTTCAGTTTGATCAGATATGCTGTAGGCTGGTCGAATAAGATCACTATGTGGTTGAAATTTGGACGTAAGGAGTTGCGAATTGGTCGAGACCAAATATGAGCTGGTCGTATAGAGATACGAGCTGGTCGTTAGTGATAAGGATCTCGTCA
Organism: Hsuehochloa calcarea; assembly: GCA_036346395.1. Lineage (NCBI taxonomy): Eukaryota > Viridiplantae > Streptophyta > Magnoliopsida > Poales > Poaceae > Hsuehochloa > Hsuehochloa calcarea. Next base: position 8,513,605 of record CM070605.1, on the reverse strand, counting down.
TAGATCATATTACGTTAAGGTTTGTCTGATATAATATGTGTGTATTCGGGAATCGTTATGTCCTGCTAGGTACCACTAATGACTCGTGGTTGGAAAAGCTTTCCGAGTCACGACCGAACTGCGCATGAACCTATAGGGTCACGCACTTAACGGGTCGGAACAAACCAGTATGGATATGATTTGTCAGATGTGTTCGGATAGGATTCATCACGGGTACTATATAAGGAGATGCCTGAGGTTATTAAGGAGGTAACAGAGGAGACACACGACAATAGTTGACGTGAGTTGCTACAAACCCTAGCCGCCATCTTCTTGAGAGATCCTTCCCGTGCGACTTGGTGCTCGCACACCGGCGTATGACGTTCCTACCATGGACGTGTGTATATCGTAGAGGCGCTACTGTGGTTGTTGTTGTGCTCGAGGACGATTCACAACTTTGCAAGGAAAGCGGTCGGTTGCTGGAGGAGATGATCGGCGACGAGGACGCTGGACGATCGACTATGAGGACACGATCAACTACGAGGACAATCGAACACGGTGGAAGATCGACTACGACCACTACTTCGATGAGCTCTTTGTTGGACCAGGTTACTACAACTCTTCTTCTGCTGCATTGCGTGTCTGATGGTAACAGTATATGATCTCTTGCTTGCATGGCATTCTAGTTTAGCTGGTAGAATTTTTTAATTATTAGCTAGCATAGCCTACCCATGTTCCAACAGTGGTATCAGAGCCATCCTTCAAAGTTTTTGATCTAGATCGATCGCATATACTGAATATGTGACTGTAGTAGATTGGATCTATTACTAGTTTGGTATGGTAACTGTCGGACCCAGGAGTAACACCCCAGAATTCTCTGTGCATTTCTGAACTAGTCCCATGATCAGTAGCTAGCTCACACAGCAAACAAATATGGTAGCATCCATAATTCGCATAACTTTATTAATAATCAATAGAGTTTATTACAAAAGAGGCTTACAATCCAACAATAAACAAACACAGCGGAAGACGAAGAAGAAGTGGAGTCCAGCTGATCTGCCACATGCAATCGACTGGGGTAGCGGCCTAGTCGTCGGGATCAACACCGGTAGCGAAGTCCTTCTCCTCTGAAATTTATTTGCATAAAGCAAGGGTGAGCACACCTACCGTGCTCACAAGTTACACCCAATAACAGAGTTAATCCATGAATGGATATATCAAAGAAAGGCTTATTGGTTGAATTTGCATAAAACAATGTTTTCTTTAAATATTTGTACTAAGTTACAAAGAAGTTATTTTATAACTAAAATTCATTTTATAAATTCTCAAGTTTTATAGTAGGATAACCTCCATATGAAATATGGTGATGGATACCCTCCTATCACATGGCTTCCTGCCCAACTTCCCATTTGGATAGAAATCCAAAACCATTTGATAAAGTGTTTTGAAAACAAAATCAAAGTCTAACTTTGAGTGGCTTTGCTCAGCATGTCCATGACCGTGGACACGACTATTCGAATAGTTTTACACTCTGCAGAGGTGGTACAACTTTACCCACAAGATATGAATTCTCTACTTTGTTGGTAATTAGACCCTTTGTGTAGTAGTGATAGTTTTATTATTTTATTACTTGTTGCCATCCTATGTACCGGGAATATGGTTCCGGTGTTTCTGCGTCGCATGTGACCCAACCGTTTCTCGTGTCGAACCTCGGTCGTGGAATACCCAAAGCCCTCGTGTGTTTACCATACTAATCCTATGATCAGTGGCTAGTACACATATCTACAACTTGGCATACACGTGCATACATAATATACATACAACATGAAACAAATATTTTACTTAACTTAAATGATTACATCACAAAGTATGATACAGAGCCGACCGCCAAATAAAATAACAAGTATCAGAAGCAGCGAATTTAACAGTGGAAACATAACATGTATATAAACCAAAAGTCCAACAGTATGCCCATCCAAACCCTCAGACAAGAAACAAGTCCTAGAAAGTCCCATCACTAAACCCTCTGGTACAGGGCACAAAGAACGCGTCGTTCGGCATATGCTCATCCCCTAACTCTGAACAATAATTTAAGCAAGATTGCGTACATTGTGTATTCAGCAAGACTTGTAGTGTACCATAAAATTTATATATATGCCTGGCTAACAAGGGATGAGATTCTATGCTACAAGTTATTTTCAGCATCAAGGAAGTTTTATTTGCAACATCAATACATAGTACTTTGCAAAGGGAATTTAAAGAGCGATTAAATAGATAAAGCTTGTCGTTATGTCGGTAAGCTTTGTTTCCAACACCGTGGTGAAGGGAGCCTCTTCGAGCATGCCTACACCGGTCATGCTCGTACTACTATGGTCTACCAACGTGCAAGGCTAGTTTTTATTGACTTAATTAGCTAAGGGCATCTCATACCGGCACATGTGGTTGTGTGCTTAGGCTTAGATTGGTGGAACCGGTGTTTGGTCCTTAATTGACCCAGGCGAGGATCTCCTCCTATCTACTTGTGAGATACATCTCTCACACTTCTTGGATTATATTATAACTCACCTGTGTCGCAAACTAAGTTTTTTATTTTTTTACTTTTATATAAAATAACAAAGGTAAACCCCTCTGAACCATCATTTCAAAATCTCCCAAACTCATATTCAATGTGTCATCAATTTTTTTCCCAATATTTAGCAAAATCTAGAGCCCAACTAAGCCTTTGTGCGCTATTCGCACTCGAAATACCCATATTGACATCATTTGTTGCCTAAACTATAACCTATTAGCTACAACAATAGGGATACCAATATTTCAAGGAGGATCATATATTGAATAGGAATATAACTAATGTTATCCTCAAATATAGCAACTTTAAGCAAACATAGATGCATGCATAATATATTTTACAAAAAGAAGTACAATAATTAAAATAGCAGGATCAAGATGGTCAAAGAAGGTGCTTGCCTTGCTCTGGTTGCTCTGAATAAGAGAATGAAGGATCATCGTAAATTTTGTTCGATGTATCAACGTCTAATAAAAAATAGCCAGAAGGAAATTAGTTATTGAAAAATAATTTAAACAGTAATAAAATCCTAATATTTTTCAATATTCAGATAGAGCATGATTATAGAAGAATTTAGAAAATATTAATTTGATTTGGAGTTCATATGCAAAAGTTATTAATATTTCAATTTGCTTCGGTCTTGAAATTCCAAAAATTAATAAAAGGGTGACGTCGAAGGTGTATTCTCTGAGGTTCACGCTTTCCAACAGAGAAAAAGATTTTTTTTCCTCTTAGTTATACTAAGGTTTATGCTTTCCAACAGACAAAGCGTATTTTCCTCTGAGCTAAAAGCGACTTTCTCATTTTTTTTGAATTTTATTAACTTACTTGTGGAGCTTACTTGTCAGTGACTACTAGTTTTATTTTTCTTTATTTTATTTATAAAATAGAGGCGGTCCCACATGTCAGTGACATATTTACTAAAAATGTTTGAAAATATATTTCTGCTAATCTTTTTTAATGGTACCACCTGTCATCGACTCAGTATGCTTAACTACCGATACTTAGCACTAGTTAATCCTTAATGATGTGGGTCCCACTTGCAGAGAGAGAGATAGGAGGAGGAGGAAGGAAGGAACAGAGCTGAACACGGCCGAGCTCGTTGGCGAGCTCGCCGGCGGCGAACGGCGCAACAACTTAGCTCGGGATGGGCAAAATGAGTTCCCCTCTCGACGGTGATCCCACCGAGTGGTGGTAAAGGTTGGAGAGATGGGCGAAGGTGGCGCTATGCCGACGATAAGCGGTGGAGCTCCTCGGGCCGGGAATGGTTTTTGCGATTGGAGCCAATCTGCGGTGAAAGGTGGTGTGCACTGGCTCTAGGAGTGACTATGAAGCTATAGGTAGTGGCTTGGGGAACAATGGTCATTGGAGCGGTGGCGATACCCTTTCTTGGGGCGACACCACTAGTGGCCACGGTGAACTCTATGCAATGCTAGCTAATCTACCGATCTAATGTGTATATAAGCACTAGTGGACTACTGAAGCTCAACAAGGGTGCAGATGATGTTGGGGGATGATCGGAGAAGCATGTCAATGCTGAACAGTGGTGGCATAGGGGTTGCTCATGGTGCTGGTGTGTTATGGCGATGGAGATACTTCAAGAAGCAACGCATTAGATCCCTAAGGTCCTAAGGATGATGTAGGTGCAAGGAATTGAACAGGGACTCACCGGAGTGATGACGAGCAGGAAAGGAATCGGCGGCAGCCGATTTTGGGGAAGAGCTCGTTTCCAGTGATTCTCTAAGCTTGGGCCCACATTTTGCAAGGAAGGAGCATTAGTGGAGTATGGAACGCGATATGACGCTGTTAGATGAGGTTCAAGCTCACCAGAGCGTCAGGAAAGCGGAGATTCCAAACGGGATGTGCGATGGAGACAAAGAAGATCATGACGCGATCGCGCTTCAGGGTTCCTAGAGCTACATTAATCAAAAAAGAAATATGAGTGAGGTGAGGGACACATGGTGACGTAGGTGGCAAGGGCAAGGCAGCTCACTAGAGGAAATACACAGTAATGGGTCTAGATTTGCATATTTGGGTTCCGACGGATGTGGTATCAGAGCCAGATTGACTGAAGGTCTTGACCTTAGTTAGATTGACCGTCCTTAAGAAGCTCAAAATAATTTTCAAAAGAAAAAATTAACTTAGAAGATTAATGAATTGCGTAACTTCTCTTATCTCTCTCTTGACTCATATATTGCTAAAAATCTTCTCTCCGCTGATTTTAAGTTGGTTCTTACCTTTTGTCAGGGGTGGATCTATAGTAGTCTAGCAGGGTGCACAGGACACTGGGTACAAAAATCATTTTACTTTGGATATAACCATGTATATATAGTGTGGACACCCTAAACTCAACGTGAGAAGACACCCCAAAACCACAACCCAGCCAAACGTCACACAACTTGCCTCAAAGACCCCCGATCATTTTTGTTCTAGATCCGCCACTGCCTTTTGTCTGTCTTTGATAGATGGCACGACTTCAGACCAATGGAGAGCGTACTGGACGTTTCGCTGCCGAGTTGTGGAAGATTCTACAAGCACTTGGAGGATTTGAGAGACCACTTTACCGGGGCACCAACTGGATGCAGAAGGAATACCAAGGCCAGTTTATGCTTATATACAAATTAGTCGATTATGATTATATTCATCTTGTGTGGAATTATATTCATCTATATTGATACTGTGTGCACTAGTGTGGTTCTGGAGTAGTGCATTATATACAAAGGGTCCAGATTTGCATATTTGAGCCCCGATAGCATATGACTCGAGTGTTTCTCAAGCGCGTGTGACCTGAGCTTTATTGGCGCATATGACCAAGACATGAAAGTTAATCGTTTAGACACTTATATTGTTAAGCTTGTTATTCCATGACCTATTGTGCGGTTTATTCCATGCATAGCTTGCTGGAATTATTGATATATGGTTTAAATTATTAGTGAGAATGTTTTAGGTGACATTTTGGGCCCAGTGTTGAGCCGGGTGTTACATTATGCTTTATCTTTCTTTTGGTAATTAGAGTACTATGATTGTTGTTTGCTTGGCCGTAGACGTATCATCACAACTTGGTCTGTAGGTCAATCTATGTTAAGTAGAGCAAGTCTTTGCCGGTGATAATCGCTGATGGACTCATGACAGGGATGAAACTATGAAAGGGCCTGTGTAGATTTGTAGAGTGAGAGGCAACCTGGTGTGAGAAGTGTTAATTGCTATTAGATTAATCTAGACATGAATTGTGGTAAGTGAACCTAGCCCAGGGAGAATCTCAACTAATTAAGCTGGACAACCTTGCTTCTTCTCTTTTAGTTTACTAAATCATCTCTTTGATCTTTGTTTTAGTTAGTAGTAAATTGTTCTAAGTAGTAAATCTACCTCGCTTCCTTGTGGATTTCGATACCTTGAGATACTTCTAGGTGAAATGCTACAATTGGCTTGCGGATTCTTTTTTGCGTGCATATTTAGCGCCAACAACAACCTTAGACGAGATTTCATGGCACGATTTGTCGAGATGAATAATGTTGGTAGCAAAAAAATTCAAAATCAAATTAGCTACAAAATGATCAGTTAGAACTGATCAGGCAACACCCACAACAAATTACAGATCGAAAACTTTTTTCATAATTTGGATCAGCCCAAAACCACTTAACAAAATTACACAAATTAGATTTTATCAAGTATTATCCCCAAATCATGACTCAAAAACTAACAGTAATTTTGAATGGCTGGGAGCCCAAAGATGGCTAAGCTAGAAATGATCCACATAAGAGTTAATTAAGTAGCAGCCACAAAATCACATCTCAAAAGCTGAAGTTGAATGAGTTCAAAACCAAAGAAGAATTCACCACATCATCTAGACTGTCAAAAAGACCAGGGGGGAACTCAAGATGCCTTCATCTTAATTGGTAGCTATTTTTCCAAGAACCAATTATGTACAGAACGATGCAAATTAGGATCCATCAAGTAGCGGTCACAGAATCATAGTACAAAGCACATTTGAAGCACTCCACGCCCAAATAAAAACCATTGCAACCCAAAACCAGCAAAAACCAAAATCAGGTAATTAATTTGGAGGAGGATCCAAAAAGGACAGCTGACGCTCCCGATCAAAATCTCTGTTTGATGCAAGGACAGAGAAAGAAAATTTCATTTATGACGGTAAAATGGTAGTAAAAAAGGACAGATAAGTGGTGTATACTACTTCACATTCTAGAATGGATAATTATGTACTTATGGTGATGCATGCACCTAGTTAGCGTGGTGACCATGCTCAGTGTCTCTCTCAGTCCGGTTCAGTCCATTTCAGTCCCCACTTCACTGCACACCCCTGAATACATGAAAGGTCACCAGATTACACAAACTTTTGTGTGCTTTCTGCATTTACATTACTATGGTGCAATGCATGTAAGCGTCAGGTATGTTACAAGTTGCTGCTGCTGTGCCTGAAATCAAGAACCGATCGAGCTCACGTTGCGCACATTGCATGCGCATGCGCTAGAATTGAACTCGCTCGCTAGCGGCTAGGAGGTGAGCATCGGTCATCACTTGGCTCGGAGATCCTGAGGAGCTCCTCGAGGTATTCGGTGCCCAAGTCCTCCAGCTCTACCACGAACCGCTCCTGCTCGGTCGCGACCGCCGCCACGTTCTTGCTTTCACTGGCAGAAGTCGCTTTGGCCGCTGCGGCCACCAGCTCAGATTTCTTTCGCCGCCTTCGCTTGGAGTGCCGCCGCTTCAGCGCCAGCACGGGCGAGTCCCCGGCCGAGCCGAGCGCGAGCGCGCGGAGCGAGTCCTGGACGCGCTCCACGGGGAAGTTGAGCGTCGTCGCCGCGCCCCGCGCAGAGAAGGCGGCCTGGTCGTAGGCCATCGCGGCGGCCTCGGCGCTGTCGAACGTGCCGAGCCACACCCGCGCGCCTTTCCGCGTCGAGTCCCGTATCTCCGCCGCGAACCTCCCCCACGGCCGAATCCGCACCCCGATGTACGCTCCCTTGTTGGATCCTCTCCCTTGTCCCGCACCGTCGACCGCCGACACTCCGGCATCCGCGCTCTTCAACGGGGCTGCCGGCATCCCCTCGCCGCCGCTCATGTTTGATGGAAGCGACTCCGAGGACGATGACATGGACGACGTCGAGGTTGCGCCGGCCATGCAGTCGCTGTACATCAAGTAGTTGCGGTGCTCCATTCCAATTTGTGTGGGAAATTGGAAATGGCGGTGGTGTTGACTTGTTCCTTGCTGTGGCGAAGGGACGGTGGGTTTGTTTCCAGAATGGCCAGCCAATCGGCTGGGTTTATGTAGAGTTGATGCGGGTGGAGTTTACGAGTTTTCTATACGGCCTGGACGGTAAGGCTGGTCCCGCACCTAGCTAGGTAACTTACAGGTGGGCCGCATATGATGTCGCTTTAACCAGAAAGTGGGGTGCTAGGCACGTTCGGCAGGGCTGACGTAGGGCGGCTGGATGGGACAAGGTGGCGGATGTCAGCGATAGGGCTGTTCATTCATTTCATTTTTTCGGTAAATACCGTTGGGTAAATACGGTGTTTACGGTATTATTAATTCGGTAAATATGGTATTATTTAAAATACGGTGATATCGGTAAATACCACTTTATTTCAGTTCGATATCGGTAAATACCATATTTACCAAAGTTGACGCGAATCGTGAACGATATCGTGAGTCCACAACCTACGGTCATTAAATATTTACCGTATAGACTAGAGAACAGTCGATATTTTGAATATACGGTCATTAAATATTTACCGTATACACTGCAGAACAATCGACATTTTGAATTAACGTACTCGATAACTACATGCTTTTACTCATTAAGCAATTTCCATGCCTTTAATCATTAAGTATTAATGTACTTGATACTATGTGTCTTTACTCGCTAAGTAATTTCCATGCCTTTACTCTTTAAGCATTAATGTAATTGAATACTTGATAACTCATTAGTCATTAAGGGATTTCCATTTTCCTGCCGACCAGCCCATCACAGGCTAAATAACAGGCCACAACAGCGAACAACACAGCACATCAGCAAGACATTCGGTTTTTCCCTGAAAAAAACCAAACCTAAAAAAAAACCAAAATTCAAAAATCAAATCGAGTTAACTGGTATGATTCGATTTTAGTTTTTTCTGTTCAGTGTAATTACGTACAGCCCTAGTCAGCGAGCACACTGGATGTCGGATGTTGTCTGGCGCTTGTCGGCCGGGCTGCCCGAGAGATATTGGGATATTAAAAAAAACCAAAATAGATAATTTGTCAACGCAGTAACTCATAAGTTGGGGGTTTAAATCCTCAAAGGTCACAGTTAACCAAACCTGCGCATATCAGAACTTCCTAGAAACATCGTGGAGAATGAGCTACTCAATCATGGACAAGTGAGCTAGCTAGGCCGAAAAGAAGGTTCCGCGTTGGCTGGGTGCAGACGCTGACAAGGACAGCGGCAGCCGCCTTCCACACTTTTCTTCTTGACACTTGCTATTAAATACGCCTGTCCAAATCCAATCCTGTCTCAGTAGCCAAAACTACCCTGAATCAATATTATCTCGTTGGTTTACCCAGACGACGTTTTCAGACAGAGAGTAGGCTGCGCTCACTGCTCCTGATTCCAGTCAAAAGGCGATGAATCAATTAATCGCATTGCAAACTATGCGTATCATAACAAATTAAACAAATATATGTCAAATTTGAGGTGTACTGCATGTCCTTCTGCAGCGTCCACTTCTGTGGGGTTGCTGTTGCAGTACAATGTTTGAAAAGGTTGAAACTAATAGCTGTTTGCTTTCACGTTAAATCCTGCGACTTTGTCCCAGAAGTATGTTCCAATCCCTCTTCAATTTTTTTTTAAAAAAATCTTGAGCAGTATTTTCAATTAGGAGTAGTAGTATTTCTGAGAGGGTAGAACTAATAGTTGCTTGCTTCCACGTTAAATCCTTCGACTTTGTCCCAGAAGTATGTTCCAAACCTCCTTAATCTTTTTAATCCTGAGCAGTATTTTCAATTAGGAGTACTATTTCTGCATCAGTATTACGTGACGTTGCAAGTTGGGGCCCCTTAAGTATTTTTGACCTTTTCTGTGACACTGCAAATTTATAGGCGCTCAACCAAAGTAAAATTGTAAGGAAAAATTGCCCCTAGTTGTCACTTTGAGCTTTAAAGCCCCCATTAGCTTATGCTGTGGTATTTGCGTCAAGTACTCTCTGTTCGCAAGCTCTTCCGTGTTGTAACCATTTCTCCAATTGTAACATAAAACATAAAAAAAAATTACTAGATTAGTAATGACATACATGTCTCGTGTGCTGTGTCAGTGCCGCTATACCACCATTCTTGAGGTTGCAGGCGGGAAAGTTGAATGAGAGCAATGTTTGAAAAGGTACGTAGAACAGTTGTTTTCTTTCACGTTAAATACTTCGACTTTCTCTCAGAAATATGTTTAAACCTCTTTTTAAAATATATATATATATTATATATTGGATAGTACCTCCTTTTAGAAGATGGGATACTATTTCTCCATTAGTATTAGGGGAAAAAAATCTATTTTTCAACCATCAACTACCGAATGTGATTTTCATCCCTTAACTCTAAAACCGTTTGAAACACAACGCTCAACTATCAATACCAGTGCAAAACATAACCTTATCCCAAATCTAACGTGGTTTTGCCTAACATGGCGATGACGTAGATCTAAGATGGCTGGTTACACTGATGTGGATGGACACGTCACTATCCTTCCTTGACAAACAGAGGTGGGGAGAGAGACAAGCAAGGCGGTAGCTATGGTCGGCCTAAGTTTGGCTTGCCAGTGACGAGGTGTGTGATAGCGAGGTCTAATCAAGGGTGAAACGGGACAAGTAAGGGGAAGTGGCCTCAACAGTGGTAGCAGCATCAACCGGGATGCCTGGTGGCGGGCTGGCGTTGCCGCTCAGTGACACGGGCAAGGAGGCATCGGTGACGAGGTAGTCTGGTGACGGTGAGGTGCGGTAGCGGTGGTAGACGCATGTTGGTGCGTGAGACATTGGGCCGAGCATACGGGGAGGTAGAGGGCATCAATGAGGAGCTCCAGTTGCAAGGAATCGGGTTGGAGGGCCCGATGTCGGGGATGGCGATGGCGGCGGCGACCTTTGCCGGACTTGGGGAAGATGGTGGCACCTGCGTGTCCAAGAGGGCTAATGCCAAAATTGATTGAGAGGAAAAGGACTTGTGTAGCGTCCCGTTTTTCGGAGTTTTTGAAAATTTTAAAAGAGAACCATTTGCTTCTATTTGCCAAAAGCTTAGTTTGGAAATTTCAGAAATCCATTTGCAGTTTAATATGAGTTAATCAAACTTCAATTAAATTAAAGTTGGTTTAATTGACTTTTCTGGAATTTAAAATCAAAAATTATTATTTTGAGAATTTTCTTGGAATTATTGGATTTTAGAAATTGATTTTCATTTTACCCGAAATTAAAAATTATTTTATTTGTAAAAGAAAAAGAAAATTTAAAGTTAAAAGTATTTTTATTAAGTCCATAATAATTCAAGGAATTTCTTTGAATTTTTCTAGAATTTTTGGAGTCTATTTGCTATTTTCTAAATTGCCTTTTGATTTATTTGAATTTCTAAAATCAAAAAGGTATTTTAAATCCCCTTTACTGTTTGTGGGCCGAATCTCTTCGGCCCATCTCCTATTCCCGCCCGGCTGCCTCCGCGACCCGCCTCGCTCCATGGCCAGTAGCTCTCCACGCTACCGTCGCCTCCGCCGTCGGATCTCCATCCGACGTCCCTCGCTCTTGCGCGCGCTCCTCCTCGCCGCAGCCGCCGATTGCCGTCCGCATCATCTCGTCGCTCGCGCCTCCTTCCTCCGCACCGTCCGACGAAATCGGACGGCGCCGCTATCGTCCTCCGCGCGCCCTCGCCATCGGCCGTCTGACGCTATCGCGACGGCTCGCCGCCTCGCCGCCTTTTGCTCGGCCGTTGATCGCGATCCGACGCTATCGCCGCCGCGCTTCGTTCGTCTTCTCCGCCGTCCGACGAAATCGGACGACGCTCCGCCGCCGCGCTTCTCTTTCCCTACCGTCCGACAACGGACGGCGCCGTCCATCGCCCTCGCCGCGCTTGTTCGTTTTCTCCGCCGTCCGACGAAATCGGACGACGCTCCGCGCCGCGCTTCTCTACCACCCACCGTCCGACAATCGGACGGCGCCGTTCCATCGCCCTCGCCGCGCTTCGTTCGTCTTCTCCGCCGTCCGACGAAATCGGACGACGCCTGCTTCGCCGCGCCTCCTCGCTCCCACCGTCCGTCAAATCGGACGGCGCTGTCGCGTCTCGCCGCGCGCCGCTTTCTCTCCCACGCCGCCACCGCTAATCCGCGCCGTCCTGTCCCGCCTCGTCGCGCCTCGCCAAGCGTCGCCGCAGCGTTTCGCCCCGTCTCGCCACGCCGCGCCCATGCCTCTCGCGCGCCTCGCCGCGCCCACCACTCCGCCGCTCCGCGCGCGCGACTCCTCGCCTTTAAATACCACCGCGCTCTCCCCTCTCCTCTCTTTTCCTCCCCTCGGCCCGCCTCCGCCGCCGCCGTTCTCTGTAGCGCCGCGCCGCCTCCCTCTTCTCCCTCGCCGCCGCCGCCGTCTTCCCGATGATGGAGACGAGGTGTCCGATCTTCGATGAGATTGATAACTATCGATTTTGGTGGCGGTGACTCTCACGATCCGACTACAACCGTCGGCGACGCTTGCGCCTTAGCAATCGCGAACCAACTCCAAGTGTTATTGACCTCGCCGAGGCGTGATCAACTCCAACACAGTTCAATCCTCGCGAGCAATCGAAGAACTAGCTAGAATAAGACATAGGCAACTGACATCGCGAATATGAATGAAGCATAAATTGTATTGCGAATAGCAAAGATGGGATCCCAAGTCGTCTTGACAGTGGTCGCTCGACACAATCAAGAACGAGTTTGCACAAGGGCTAAACCTAAACTCAACGAAATCCCAGTTCAAGCGAGGAGACGGCGGCTCCTATATAGGGAAACGACCACTAGGGTTACAAGGCCCGTGGGCCAAAGTGGAGGTGGCGCAAAGACCTTCGACTCGGACTCGATACGGTACGGACTCTTTTGATAATTACGGCCGGCTTGGATAGAATTTGATGATGAGGTTGGATCCGTTAGAAAGTAGACTTGATAAGCTTTCCATGAAGTCCAGAACGCCCAAACGGAGTCCGTATGAAGAAGTTACGCCTGCTTAAAGTTAGTCTTGACGCCGTAGTCCGAATCGACTCGAACGAGCCCACTCGAACTCTTGCTTGTCTTGGACCCAAAGTGACGTGATGATCTCCATTATGCCTTCCATACATCTCCACGACTCCACATGCCTCTCCATGGTCCTTTCCCATATTCCTAAGCACAATTAAATCACTTGCATTAGGTAGCGGTCTATTCTCGTGAGTATATAATCCTAGGAACGAATTCACCGATAATTAAGTTGGCGAGCACGAGCTCTGTAAGAGGTCCTTGTAATGGTTGTGGTTGAGTTGTGTGTGTAGGCACTGTTATATCCATGGTAGGGATGTCCTCATCATCCTCCCCTTCTTGCATTTGAGTCGCCCTCGACTCAAGCTCATCCTGCTCCCCAAGTATGGCTTCAAATCGCAATGTTAAATGTGGGACTAACCCCAAAATCTGCAGTGCCTTCAAGCTTGTATGCATTATCATTAATCTTTTCTAACACCTTGAAAGGACCATCGCTCTTGGCATCAATTTTGATTTTTCAATTCGGAAACCTATCTTTTCTTAAATGCAACCAAACAAGATCCCCGTTCAAAAGTTAAATGTTTCCTCCCGACTACCAAAGAAGTTTATATCTAGCATTCATGCGCTCTATATTCTCTTTAGTTGTCTCATGTATTTTTAAAATCAATTCAAAGACGCTGCTTAGCATCGGGGTTCAATTTCTCCGAAGATGGAATGATCATTAAATCAATAGGAGCACGAGGCACAAAACCATAAACAACTTCAAAAGGGCACATCTTTGTAGTAGAATGCAATGACCGATTATAAGAAAACTCAATATGAGGCAAGCATTCTTCCCACAGTTTTAAATTCTTTTTCAACACAGCTCTAAGCATGGTAGACAAAGTTCTATTCACAACCTCAGTTTGTCCATCAGTTTGGGGATGACAAGTAGTAGAAAATAACAGCTTTGTCCCCAATTTAGCCCATAAAGTTCTCCAAAAATGGCTAAGGAATTTAGCATCACGATCCGAAACTATCGTATTAGGCACACCATGCAAGCGAATAACTTCACGAAAGAATAAATCAGCAATATTGGTAGCGTCATCGCTCTTATCACAAGGTATAAAATGGGCCATCTTAGAAAATCTATCAACAACCACAAAAATGCTATCCCTCCCTGTTGGACCGTAAAGGCGACTAGAGGGGGGGGGGGTGAATAGGAGCACTCTCACTTTTTCACAAATTATGAACTCAATACAATTTCACTCCAGTAGCTATTAGAAAGCTATGAAGATCAATATACCAAGACAAATGGAAGACTAGTATTGAATCCAATTAAACCCCTAAGCAATGCTACAAAATCAACTTAGATTGCAAAGACTCACAAGACGGGCGGTCGATCACTGGACCCAATCGGTCGGACCGATTGTCAAGCGGTCCGACGGCGTTAGTCAAGGCGGTCGGACCGCTCCAAAATCGGTCTCGACCGGTGATGACGGCGGTCGACCGCCGACTCGAACCGATTTGCAACAAGAAAATCACCGATGACGGTTGCAATTAGGTGAAACTTTTGATTCTCAACTCTAATCTTTATGAAACTTTGCACACACCTTCTATATGCTATTGAGGACCTATTCCAATCGAATATTATGATAATTCTTGGACGATCTTGAGCAATTGCCAATTGATTAACGTAAGGTCTAAAACCGCAAGAACGAAAACTTGATCCTAAAGCTTGTTTGTGAGGGATTGATGATCAAGATGATGCTAGATAGATTCACACATATCACAAAGAAACTAATTCACGTGAAAGAATCAATCACAAACTCGCGGATCAAAGAAAGCCCTAAAAACACGAAATTGAAAGCAAGAACGAAAAGAGACTTATCTCAAGCAAACCTTGCATAGATTGATTTCGTGATTGATGCTGGATTACATCCACACCATCATGGATCAGTGGACAATCAAAGATCACGAAATTCACCACAAACCATCAAGAGCCCTTGCCTCCACCTCAACTCCCCTAAAGACAATTAGGGTTTTGAAACATAAAAAGGCGAGAGAGAGAGGGGTGCAGCCACCACCTCCTCCTATTTATAGTGAAGGCCTAGGCTCTTAGGGTTTGACTCTCTTGGGCTCCCGTTAAGGCCCACTAACAAACGGGTCACACACGCACGCTTCGCGAAGCGCCGTCTTTAACCTTTTGACCTAAACCGCTTCACCATGCGCCATGGATTCGCCAATAGGTCACCCTTGTCCATCTTGTGTCACGCTTGAGTCGTTGACTCACCCGCATCGCCGATCGCTCGACCTCAACTCTTCAAGTCTAGTCCCGATTCTCCTCGCCGTTGACCGTCGTTGACCACCAAGCTACCTGCACAACCACAGACAAGAAAACACGAATTCGGGAACAAGTTCTTCACAACTTGACCCATGTTAGTCAAAACATGCATCATGCAAATCATATGCCACGATACCAATGACTTTGACCTAACCAATCAACATCGCCACGAAGTTGGCCGACGTTCAAGCAGAAACCGGTCTGACCGCTCCAGGTGAGCCATTGCCAATTGTAAACGCCATTGCCAATTGTCACATCATCCTAAGATCTGGAGCATATCCCCATGAAATCCACAATCTCTCCCTTGATGAACACATTGGCAATTATCCAGAAAATGTAAGTAAGAGGTTTGAAAACGAATTTACTCGCAGTTTTCGCACAAAGGCACAACTTGGTCCATAAGCAAGAAAAAGCAATGAAAATGACCAAGCTGGCATCAGAATAGTATAGGCATGTGAGACAAGGCAAAAGAAAGCATAAAAACTTGGATTTCCAGAAAGGGTCAAAAATCTCACATGAGGTCCATATGAAAGAACAATTGTTCAATTGACCTATGATCATTGTGAGGATAAAAGAATGCAATTCAAGTTCAGAATATTCAATAAAACAATAAGAATGCAACTCAATAACTCCCCCTCACTATGATCCTCAAATTTCAAATTTTCAGTTTCTCCCCTTTGTACAAACTACTCCCCCAACAACTTCTCCCCCAGCAAAGAAATATATTCTCTTTAACACATCTTCTCCAAATAAAAATAGCAAAGAGATATAACACATCTTCTCCCAAAGAAATATCTTCTCATTAATTAACACATCTTCTCCCCCTTTGACAATGGATTCATCAAGGAATCACGCCTTCCTCTCATCCAGAGATAACCAATAGATGATAAAGAAAGAAGCAGAAATAAAAGAAGCATAAACAGGAGTATGCATGAGGTGCAATGGAGTGGCTTTAATTTTTTTTTTTTCAATTTTTGATTACAAGAAGCTTTGGAGATTACCCAAAAGAACAAGCTAGTATCTCTAATATTGCACAAACAAGATATCAAGCCCGACAAATAGCTAGCAAGATCATGGTAAGACATATATATCAAAGCTAAGCACAAAGGCTCAAAAGTAAAGCGATAGATTTGATCAATTTAAGCAACGCTCAAATTCAAAGAAGTTCATCAACAGGATCCTAAAATGAAATTGGCCATGTCAAAATGTCAAAGTGAGATCAAAATCTAACAAAGACCACATTAAGAGTCAATCAAGTCCCGTATTGAATCATT
This sequence comes from Hsuehochloa calcarea, assembly GCA_036346395.1. Classification (NCBI taxonomy): domain Eukaryota; kingdom Viridiplantae; phylum Streptophyta; class Magnoliopsida; order Poales; family Poaceae; genus Hsuehochloa; species Hsuehochloa calcarea. The sequence goes on along the minus strand of CM070605.1, from coordinate 8,497,243 downwards.
TTGCTCAATATTTTGTAAACGCCCATTTGTCAACATTTTTCTCATTTGCATTGAATATTGAAGTTGACTAATGATCTAACTTAGTGACAAGATCCTGGACTAGGAGCCATCCACAAACTCATCCTAAGCTTCACCAAAAGTTGATTAAAGGTATATCTTAGTAAAGAAGATCCCGGACTAGGAGCCATCCACAAACTCTTTCTAAGCTTCTACCGGCGACAAATCTTGAGGTTCATGTCATTTCGACAAGCAATCCCCATGAGATCGTCTCGTTCATCAAACTATCTCCAAGTTCATGTCATTTGACAAGCGCCTCGTAAGAATAGTTTGGCACAATTTAAGCATAAGACAATCTTGATTTTCATTTTTCACATGAGCGCTTTTAGAATCTCAAGAACACAAAAGCTCAAGTAATGGTCAATTTTAGATCAAAGAGCTAACAAAGCAATTCTGACAGGGCCAATGTCACAAGAGGAGCACTAATTGCGCAACTCGCTAAAACATCCACAAATTGCAATTTCTTAGTTTGAGTTGTTTAAAAGGTTCTAGCTCATATAGCAAAGACTTAGCTACACATGTAAAAGCATGATAATTCTAGCAAGTCAAAGAACTAGACATGACATTGAGCAAGAATTGAAATACAAAAGCTCTAAAGGGTAATAGGCAAAGCTTCATCAATTTTAAAAATAAGGAAAACCTTATATTACAATGCATCTTTTGGATTTTTCATACCATTTGTTGTAACCACTTGTTGGAGTTTTCATATGAATGCAATATGACACAATGAGATGCAATTAAAAAGCCTAAAAACCTAAAAAGTTCGAAAAGATCACTAAGTTCAGAAAAAGAACAATAAAAGATCAAAAGAACAAGGAAAGATAAGAAAAGAATCAAACTCCCCCTCAAACCAACCCATAAGGATAAATTACGCCTAACTCGCTTCTTAAGGAGGAAAATCTGGTTTGATCTAAAGGCTTGGTAAGAATATCTGCCAATTGAGCTTCTGACTCTCACGTGCATCACAATATCACCTTTTTCAACATGATCTTTAAGGAAGTGAAAACGAATGTCTATGTGTTTAGTCCTAGAATGTTGCAATCGGGTTTTTAGCAATATTAATAGCGTAGTGTTATCACGTAAAAGCGGAACACTAGCAAAGTTTAACCCATAATCTTTCAAAGTGGACGCCATCCACAAAATCAAGCACAAAGAACTAGCAAAGACTACATACTCCGCCTCAAGAGTGGATTGTGCAATGTAAGACCGCTTCTAGAAGACCAAGATACAAGAGAAGTGCCTAGGAAGTGACAGTGCGAGGTACTCTTCCTATCTAACCGACACCGCAAAATCGTAATCAAAAACCTCTAATGGACAAAGTCAAGAGCAGAATACCAAATGCCATATAAGACGGTAGAGTGTAAATACCGAATATGCGCTTAACGGCTTGGCGATGGGAAGTTCTCGAGACGCTCAAATCTTGCACAAAGGCATACCGTGAAGTGAATGTCCGGTCTCGAGGTCACAAATCTGTAAGAGAGCCGATCATGTCATGCAGACTCGCTGATCCACGACTTCTCCTTCCTCATCCGATCCAAAATATGGTTGCCATGGGAGTGGAAATTGGCTTGCAATCACCCATGTTGAAGCGCTTGAGTAGATCTTTAGTGTACTTCGTCGATGGATGAAAGTTCCTTCCTTGCATTGCTTGATTTGAAGTCCCAAAAGTAATTAAGCTCTCCCATCATACTCATCTCAAATTCCTCGGACATAGTGTCGGAAAAGTCGAAACAAGAGCATTAGAGGAACCACCAAAAATAATATCATCCACGTAAATTTGAGCAAGCAGAAGTCATTGTCACGCCTAAGAATAAATAGAGTTTTATCCACTTTACCCATCTCAAAATTATTTTTAAGCAAGAAGGTCTTAAGTCTATCATACTGTGCTCTAGGGGCTTGTTTAAGACCATATAATGCTTTAGATAGCTTGAAAACACGATTTGGATATTTAGGATCCTCAAAACCAGGGGTTGCTTAACATACACTTCCTCATCTATGAAACTATTTAAAAGGCACTTTAACATCCATCCGATATAATTTAAAACCTTTTGATGCAAAGAAATGCAAGCGTAATGCGAATGGCTTCTAGTCTAGCAACAGGAGCAAATGTCTCATCAAAATCTAACCCCTCAACTTGGTCAAACCCCGAGCTACCAATCTGCTTTATTTCTAAGCACGTAACCATCCTCACCTTGTTTATTCTTAAACACCCAACGGGTTCCTATAACATTATGACCACTAGGAGGTTCTACTAGGTTCCAAACTTTGTTTCTTTCAAAATTTCTAACTCCTCATGCATGACATTTACCCAAATAGAATCGATAAAGCATGTGATATATCGCGGGTTCAAAAGAAGCAACAAAAGCCGAATGAGAGTAGAGATTTGGATCATTATACCGGAGCGAGTGACTCGCTCATGTAGATTACCTATTATCTGCTCCGAGGATGCCGTCTCTGAATGCGAAGTGGAGCGCCGGGTGAGATGTCGCTTCTTCGACCTCATGAGTATCGCGATGATGATGATGCAAGCAGAGCCTCAATCAAGGTGAAGTAGACGTGGCGTGTTCTTGTATCAATATGGGCGCCTCGGCAGCAGCAGATGAGGGAATGACATTAGCTTCGTCCTCATCTTCCTCCACAAAAATGCTCTCACACACAGAAATCATCTCAGAGTAATTGATCTAGCTCGTGGCTAGTCTCATCAAAAGTGACATTACAAGTCTCCGAATAATGTTAGTCTCAGATTAAAAACTCAAAACCCTCGAATGAGCAGGATAACCCGTAAATACCCCATCAAAAGTTCTTGATTCAAATTTATCTAAGTTGCATGTCTTAAGGATAAAACATTTTGATCCAAAACTCAAAATGCGAAATGAGGGTTTTCTACCAAAACGAAGCTCATAAGGAGTCTTGCCTAAAGAAGGTCTCAAAAGACACGATTGGTAATATGGCAAGCAAGAGCAATAGCTTCGCCCAAAATCTCCTCGTGTGTTATACTCATCTAGCATCGTCCTAGCCATTTCGACTAAGGTCCTATTCTTCCTTTCCACCACGCCATTTTGTTGAGGGACGGTGGAGAGGAGAACGATGCTCAATACCACGCCAAAGACAAAAAGAAGCAAAAGAAGCATTTTTGAACTCCGTACATTATCATCGCGAATCGCTCTCAAAGCACCGTGAAGCTCGAAGCCAAACGAAGAACAAGGTCATGAAAATAACCAAAAGCTTCATCTTTTGAAGTAAGAAAGAACACCCAAGTATATCTTGAAAGATCATCGACTATGACTAGAATATACCATTTTCCACCAACTAACGGACTCTAGCAGACCAACAAGATCCATATGAAGCAACCGTCCCGGTCCGTCGGTCATAACCATAGTCACGTATGGGTGTGAGGCAAGAACTTGTTTGCCATGCCTACTGTATGCACATATCTGCATCTTTGATACTTTGAGTTTGGGCAAACCTCTCATAAGATCAAGGTTGCTAACTCGCGTCGATGATCAAAACCAATGTGCCCCAAACGCCGATGCCAAAGCCGTAAATCGAAAGAAGATGTAAGCAAACATTTAAGAGATCCAAAGAAGAGATTCGAAAAATCACCTCAAAAATTCTACCAACTCTAGAGATTCCAAACACAAGCTCACCAAGAGAATCAAGCACACGACAAGCATTTTTCTTAAAAACCGCCTCATAGCCATCATCCGAAGTCGAGAAACAGAAAGGAGATTATACCTAAGCTTGTCCACAAGAGCGACATCCTTTAGAATGAATTTGTTGTTCACCCTAATTGATCCTGTTCCTTCAATTCGCCCTTGTGTATCATCTCCAAAGGTGATGAAGTCATCACCGTTGCTCGCGTGAAAGAGGTGAACCATTTTGAGTTCCCGTCATATGGCGTGAACATCCGAGTCAACGAACCACGTGTTCTTCCCTTTCCGCGATAATCCTGAAAATCAAGGAACAAAAGAACGATGTGTCTCAATCTCAAGTTAGATAAACATGATTTAGGAATCCAAGATCGAGACACACGCCTCGCAAGGAGTATACAAACCGTAAGTACTATCCTTGATTTGATCTAACATTCGGTTATGAGCAATGTTTAAATTAAAATGAGACTTGAATCGTCCATGGGCTGATCGGACCTGCGCTATGGTGGCGGTTAGACCGGCGACCAAAACGGTCGAACTAAGTGACCACCAATGATCGAACCGCCATCGATAAACATTAAAATTAGGATATTTAGGAACATAATGATTTGCATGAGAGAAAATCCTAATCCGTGTTTATTCTTTTCAATGTTACCATGTCTCATAGAAGCTCTAGGTTGCATGAATGAAATTCTATCAAAATTTTTCCTATCATTTTTCAACCTCACGCCAACAGATTCAATCAAATGCCCACCTTTCTTGCAATAAGTGCAATGGTACTTGGTACCACTAGAAGAAGCACCGCTTGAGTTAATACAAGGTTGGGCAAAACTCGCAGATTTAAAAGATGTTTTTGCAGTTGGGTTTTGAATTCAATTAAACCTTTTCCAAGACTTGAATGACTTTTGGGTTTGAATTGTCTTGAAAAGAATTGAATCCTAAACCTTGCTTCTTATAAGGAGTTTTAGACTTGTCAAGAATCATGTTTAATTGTTTCTTACCTTTAGAAAATTTCTCTAATGTATCATGAAGGTAAGCATTTTCTTTACTCAAGTTAACACAAGCATCACAAGTTTTATCCATAGATTTCTCCTTATACAAAGCAATTTCAAGCTTGAGAGCGGAACATGAAGCACAAGTAGTATTTTCAATATTGTCCTTAAGCTTAGCATATTTGACTCTAGCGACTTTCTAAGATATCTTTGATTTCACGCTCTTTTCTAAACATGAAGTGCAAGGACTAGAATCAAACACATCAAAAGCAATCAATTTACTAGATTCTAAACATTTTTCACAAGGAGCACTTTTAATTTCATTTAGTTCAGATCTAGCATTCTCAAGTTGTTGTACAGAAATATTATGAGCAGTTTGTAACTTAGTAATTTCGAGTGCATAGCATGACAAGATAAACATTCATCAGTTCAAGAGTCTTAGCATTTTTAAGCTCTACTTTTAGTTTGTTAATCTTTGACTCTAATTTCTTATTTTTGTCATAACAAATTCTAGCACGCCATCTTGACTAAGCAATTGCTCAACTATAGAATCATATTTAGCGTAAAGCTCATCATAAGAAAAAGATACCTCATCATCATCATTGTTGTCTGTGTCACCATGAAGCACATGCCGCTGAAGTCTTTGGCCTTCCTTTTTTTTGCCTTGAGGATCTCCTCCTCCTTGTCCTCCTCACTCCTGGTATCTACATCGCTCAAGGATTGATCCTCAAAAGCTGCAAGGACCCTGAGCGACCTTCACAAGCTTATTAGCCTCATACCTTGATTTGTTGAAAGGAGGCTTCTTCCAAGTCGGCTTTCCTTCCTTATGATTGCTCTTACCTTTCACTTGGGGCAATTTGCTTGATATGATTTAGCTCACCACATTCATAGCATGTCACCGACCACCTCTCTTTTGTTTCTCACATTATTGTAGGCCCGTGTGAATTTTTTAGCTAGAAGAGCTAACTCTGCTTCGTGAATACTTTCAAGCTCCTCTTCATGAATAGCAGATAAACAAGCAAATGAAAATCCGTAAGAAGATTCAAAAGAGTCATCAAAAGCCTTTTGAGAGGATCTGCTACCAAAGCTAAATTATCTTTCTTGGGATGATCAACTCTTTAATTTCATGAGTCTTGAGTTTACTATAAAGCAATTCTAAAGTAAGACTTGAAAGATCAACATTTTCCTCTATAGCAAGAGCTTTCATCTCCCACTCCTTGGTGTTGATTGCACCAAGAGATGGGTGGCATTTTCAGATTGAGAATATTCAATATCAACAAATTTTCATTTGATTAATTACTTTATTAAAGCGATCGAAAATGTCATCGATGCTCTCTCGGGACGCATCTCGAATTTATTGTATTCACGCTTGTAAACAGCTTTGGCGCACCTTTTGATTTGGGACGAACCTCATGATATGTTTCGAGAGTGTTCCAAATTTCATGCGCAGCTTGAAAGATTACAAATTCGATCATATTCTTGTCTACCAAGTGCACCATATAAAAGATTCTTAGCCTTATTGTTGTTAGCCAAAAGAATTGCGTATGTGTAGCAATTTCAGAATAACCAATGGGGCTCTAACAACGCCCCAAATAGCTTGTCCTCGCTCTCAAGAAAGACGCCAGTGAGACCCCTGGCTTATCCTGGGCTTGTAATGCTTAACCATCCTTTCGGTCCTAGCATCACAAAGCGATAATCCGAGACTCGAGACATGTATACTTCCCAGAGTGCAAGATACACACTCATCACAAAATTTATGTATCAATTCCATTCATCCACATAGAACCGAAACACCGAGTAGAATGTATATTAATAACATTAAACCGAGTCATTATAAAGAGAGGCCAACCTACCAACAATAAAAGAGACAACAATAGTTAAACAATGAAGCAAAAGTGCCATAAGATGGCTACAACAAAAGAGCCAATCGGTGTGCCTTTAACCCACAAGGCAACCGACCGGACCGCCAAGCTAGTCGCCAAACCCAAGCACATCTCACAAAAGTGAGGCCCTTGGGGCTCACCTTCTTCCCCTCAGAACAAAAGCAAATGGCAAAAGCCTGAGTACTTTGAATGTACTCAAAGACTTACATGTGGAATAACAAACCTGTATATATACTACATGCAAGCTTAATCAACAAGAGGGTCAGAGGTTTCATTTTAGCATAAAGCAAGTTTTCATTTGCAATAATATAATAGATTGAAAGCAATTTAACAAATCTGTTTTAATGTTCAAATAACCTAAAGAACAATATTAATAACGGTAAATAGACAACAATAATCCCGAAGTGACTAACCCAATAGTCACCACAACAAGAGTATGAATTACCCATTCATACCAACCATGCCAAGTTTTAAATTTTAAAACAAATGTTGTAGTCTAACTCTTGGAAGACCTCCCCAAGCGTGTCCATAACCTAGGACGAGGCTATTCGAATAGTTTTATCCTCGCAGGTGTACCAACTTACCCACATGTCGATCGCTTTTTGCCACATGATTAAGCACACCGCCTTTGGTATGCCAAGACACCTAAGTCCTACGAGACGCTTCCAATATTATGTATTAACTTCGAGTCGCCTGATGGATAGAAACCCATACGCTGTGTCGGGTCGTGGCCCACCTCGACAACTACCCGTCACGGTAAAGCCTTGACAATCAAGGACGCCCCTCGAGGTGGAGAACCTTCCTAATCCCCACCACCGCACACCCAAAGACAAACACAAGAACACACACTGCTTCACACAAAGACACACACAAAACTTTTCCTCCTGCGACTCGGAGATAACACACGCCAAAGTACTAAGTCAAGAGGGGTCCCATATATCCCTCATGTGGTTAGTACGCAATAGTGCTTGGTTTAGTGTAACAAGATGTTCGGTCCTTGATGACTTGGGCACCATTCCGATCACACCCAAAAACACCACACCAACATACCATTATGCCCAAGTCCAAATCAGCTTTTCATTTTCGCTTCGATTTGTAAATTAACAAAGCACAAAGTGCTGGACATAATGAAAGAATAATAATTTTTGTGTGATCAAGACCATCGACTAAGTCGATGATCGCCCAAAGCTACCGAACTAAGCATGGCTAAGCATAAAGACTCGTATGCTACTAAGTGACAAGAGCTCATCCAACTAACTCTAATCACAAAGAAATAATCTAGGCTCAAGTAGTAGAGAATAAACAATATCCTACGGATTATGCAACTATAGGATCAACTAACCATAATTTAACACAAAGTAGCAATGCATACATACAGTTGAATTCAAAATATTAAACTTGTAAAATAATAGGATTAACATGATCAAACCGCTTGCACGCTTGTTATGGGTCAAGATGTTGCCAGATCACTCTCGGTATCAATGTGCTCTTCGGATCCTATCGAAAGAACCAAAAGAACCAATAAGGCAAAAGAAACCAAAAGATCCAACAGCCAACTTCAACAAAAAGCTCTCAAATTTTTACAGTAGAAAGAGCATGATTTTTATGAACTAATGCAACAAGAACCAATTGATTTGGATTCTTGATGCAAAAGATATGGCCAAAACAATTTTGCTCACTTTTCATAAATCAAAATGATACTATTCATTAGCAAAATTTTATGGAGCTATACTGAGTCTGAAAACATTTTTAACTTAAAGTCTAGTTAAAAACATAACCAACAAAATTTGAATCAACCGAAAAGGATTTGGAATGAATTAGTTATGCATTTTACAAGTTATCATATTTTTCAGTTGACAAATAAATCCTTTCGGGAAATCAGGAATTAAAACGACGTGGCCGAACGAGGAGCGTCGATCAAAGATCCGACGGTCCGCGTCCCAGCGCTAACGCTGCCGCGGATTCACAAATCCTAAACGCCACCGTTGGATCCGGATCCAACGGTTCACGTGGATCGACGCGTCGGCGGTCCGAACGCTCACACGCATAGGAGCCGCTGATCTTGGATCCAACGGTCCACACGGATCGAACCTTTCGACGGTCCGAACGTTCACTCAGATCCGACCGCTGATCAAAGGATCGACGGTCCACATCAATTCACGCTCAAAACTCGCTACTGCTTTCATCCGACAAAACGACGGAAGAGAGGATCATCGCCGGCGACTCGCCGCGGCAAGGCGCGAAAGCAAGTGCCCAAAATGGGTTGCTAACAAACTTGCGCACCTAATGGAACTAATATTTTAGTCATGCGGCGTTTAGAACGCCAAGCAAGCGTAGATGATGAGATGACCAAAACGGTCAAAACGAAAATAGCAAATGAGCTCACGCGGTCCAACTGAAAGCGAAAGCAAGCAACTAGGGACTAAAGAGGGGTTACCCGAGCACGGAGAAAGCACGAGGGACCGGAGCCGCCTCGATGAAGAAAAATAGGGCTTTCGGCCGAAAGGGGAAATTCAAAATTAAGCCGCTCTCATGAAAAACCCAAATTGAGTGAGGGTTAATACTCTTAGAGATGGTAAGTAATCGAGGAAGCAAGGGTTTAGAAAGAGAAGGCCCGAGCACCACTTTCACCAAGAGGTTGAGCTTCAACAATGGCGCCGAGAGCAATTTTTGAAATGGAGCTCGAGCAATGCACTAACAAAGGGTTCTGAGCTCAAGGGTGTTCAAAGGATGCTAAGGAAGCCTCGGAGGAGTTTTATAGCCAAGGGCAAGGAAGAAGCAACGGAAGAAAATGGCCGAACTCGTGTTGAGGTCGATCGAGGGCGACGGAGCACGTGAACTCGAGGAGGACGACGACTTGGAGGCGGTGGACGGAGCAATAAATGCCGAGAGTCGCTGGCCAAAAGTCGAGGTGACCCGACGCCGCTACGCCCGCAATTTTCACCGCCATCGTTGACTTCACCGAAGGCGCAGCAAGCGAGGAAGACGATAGCCGCCACCGTTGATTTCAATCGGACGGTTCAAAAGAAACACGGCGATTAGAACGGTTTGAACGCTAACTTGATCTCGGGCCGTTGATTTGGATCCTATGGTCCACGTTATGCGAGGCGCTCGGGCGGTCCAACGCTGTTCTTTTCGAGCCACGATCTTCGATGAACGGTTCAGAGCAGAGGGAGGATCGGCGGTCCTAACGCCACTCGAGCGCAGATCGCACGATCGAGATCTAACGGCCGAAATTGAACGCTACCGATGTGGCTGGGTCGGTGCGCTTAGTTGATCCGATCGAATCAATGGCTTGGACCCGAGTGTGACTTGAGTCCAAGGAATAGTAAAAGCTGATTTTGAGTTATTTGTCGAAATGACTAAGGATAATTAATTGAGATATCAAACAGCTCCAAAAATTATGAAATTTTAAATGGAGGTTGTGGGCAACAGAGGAACCTTGTATAAAATTTTCAGAGACATTTATGCACTGCATTTTTCTCTAAAAATTCCAGAAGGCTATTTTAGGAGTTTGACTAATGTTTGACTTGTCTCAAAATTTATCAAATAATTTCTGAAAATTATGAAATAATTCGAGGTGTTAACATCACTCCTAGGTTCAAAGAAAATTATTTTCGTGGGTTGGGCACAAGATTTTTATGAAGGAGATTTGTGTTGGTGTCCAAATGGTAATTTGATTTTTGATTTCCATAATTCCTTTACAACAATTATGGAACTGACATAAAAATCAAGATCGAGAAAAAGTTTTAATTTCTCCTCATTTTTATTACATTTGAAACACAAACCAATTTTGGGATGTTACAGACGCCAAGATACGATTCTTCCAATAGGCATAGTCGTGCCCATCAAGATATGCGCTTAGTAGAAAACTTATCCATCGCTAAAGTTCAAAGGACCTGCTAAGATCAAGATTGAACTAACCAGCTCTCGATACCACTTGTTGGACCGTAAAGGCGACTAGAGGGGGGGGGTGGTGAATAGGAGCACGCCACTTTTTCACAAATTATGAACTCAATACAATTTCACTCCAAAGAGCTATTAGAAAGCTATGAAGATCAATATACCAAGACAATGAAGACCAAGATTGAATCCAATTAAACCCCTAAGCAATGCTACAAAATCAACTTAGATTGCAAAGACTCACAAAGACGGGCGGTCCGATCACTGACCCAATCGGTCGGACCGATTGCGGCTGTCCGACTCGGCGTTAGTCTGGCGGTCGGACGCTTCCAAAATCGGTTCGACCGGTGATGACGGCGGTCCTAACCGCCGACTCCGTAACCGATCCGCAACAAGAAAATCACCGATGACGGTTGCAATTAGGTGAAACTTTGATTCTCAACTCTAATCTTTATGAAACTTTGCACACACCTTCTATATGCTATTGAGGACCTATTCCAATCAAATATTATGATAATTCTTGAACGATCTTGAGCAATTGCCAATTGATTAACGTAAGGTCTAAAACCGGCAAGAACGAAAACTTGATCCTAAAGCTTGTTTGTGAGGGATTGATGATCAAGATGATGCTAGATAGATTCACACATATCACAGCAAGCTAATTCACGGAAAGAATCAATCACAAACTCATGGATCAAAGAAAGCCCTAAAACACGTAAATTGAAAGCAAGAACGAAAGAGACTTATCTCAAGCAAACCTTGCATAGATTGATTTCGTGATTGATGCCGGATTACATCCACACCATCATGGATCGCTGGACAATCAAAGATCACGAAATTCACCACAAACCATCAAGAGCCCTTGCCTCCACCTCAACTCCCTAAAGACAATTAGGGTTTTGAAACATAAATGGCGAGAGAGAGGGGTGCAAACACCACCTCCTCCTATTTATAGTGGAGACCTAGGCTCTTAGGGTTTGACTCTCTTGGGCCCCGCTAAGGCCCACTAACAAACGGGTCACACACGCACGCTCGCGGCCCGCCTTTAACCTTTTGACCAAAACCGCTTCACCATGCGCCATGGATTCGCCAATAGGTCACCCTTGTCCATCTTGTGTCACGCTTGAGTCGTTGACTCACCCAAAGATCGCCGATCGCTCGACCTCAACTCTTCAAGTCTAGTCCCGATTCTCCTCGCCGCTGACCGTCGTTGACCACCAAGCTACCCGCACAACCACGCATAAGAAAACACGAATTCGGAACAAGTTCTTCACAACTTGACCCATGTTAGTCAAAACATGCATCATGCAAATCATATGCCACGATACCAATGACTTTGACCTAACCAATCAACATCGCCACGGTTGGCCGACGTTCACAGAAACCGGTCCGACCGCCCAGTGAGCGGTCGGACCGCCTTGGGACTTAGCCGAATTTCATACCTCAAAAACCAAACCTTCTAGAAACTTAAACCAATAGAACTTTTTACGAGACTCCAAAATTATGAGACCAAGTGCATTGGGATCCTCACTTGCCTACAACACCTATTTTTGGCCCAAAGACATTTTGACCACTTTGGTCACCGCCGTCCGACCGATTTGGGACCTGGTTGGACCACTGCAAGGATCGGCCTGACCACTCGCAAAGAAGCTCGACACTTTGTCGAAAACGCGTGAAACGACAAACCGTAAACGCCATTGCCAATTGTCACATCATCCTAAGATCCGAGCATATCCCCATGAAATCCACACTCCTTCTTTGTCCTAGGCAATCCAAAACAAAGTCCATCGAAATATCTTCCCACTAATGCTAGGAACGGTAAAGGCATATATAAACCATGAGGATTAAGTCGTGACTTAGCTTTTTGACATGTAGTGCAGCGAGCAACGTAGCGCCGACGTCCCGGCTCATCTTTGGCCAAAAGAAATGATCTTGCAAGTATGTCCTCTGTTTTCTTCACACCAAAATGTCCCATTAACCCACCTCCATGTGCTTCCTCAGAATAACAAAGCATTTAACGGAACTAGCGGAATGCACAACTTGTTAGCTCTAAACACAAATCCATCATTAATGACAAATTTATTCCACATTTTCCATTCTTTACAATTCAACAATATTTCTGCAAAATCAGCATCGTGCACATATTGCTCTTTAATAGTCTCTATTCCAAAATTTTGAAGTCAAGTTGTGATAACATGGCATATCTCCTAGACAAAGCATCAAGAATAACATTCTCCTTTCCCTTCTTGTGTTTTATGACATAGGAAAAGACTCAATAAATTCAACCCACTTTGCATGTCTACTGCTCAATTTACCTTGACTTCGAATATGCTTTAGAGATTCATGATCGAAATGTATAACAAATTCTTTGGGCCATAAATAATGTTGCCAAGTTTCTAAGGTTCAAAGAGGGCATATAACTCCTTATCATAAGTAGAATAGTTTAAACTAGGCCCACTCAATTTCTCACCAAGTATGCTATAGGTTTGCCTTCTTGTAACAACACACCACCTAAACCAATTCCGCTTGCATCACATTCTAGCTCAAAAGTCTTATTGAAATCGGGAGTTGGAGTAGAGGTGCATGTGTTAACTTATCTTTCAATGTGGTGAAGGCATTCTCCTGCATGTAAGTGCCCCAAACAAATGGCACACCCTTCTTGGTAAGCTCATTCAATGGTGCGCGATAGTGCTCAAATCCTTCACAAAGCGGCAGAGAACCCAAAGAAGTCCTAAAGCTCCGCACCTGCAGGACCGTGTTAGAGTCTACCAACTCAGATTGCTTCAACCTTGGCTTGATCAACTTCAATTCCCTCGTGGAGTAACAACATAGCCAAGAAACGCGACTGATCGGTGCAAAAGGTGCACTTCTCAAGGTTACCAAATAGGCGCATCACGTAAAGCCTTAAAAACAGACGTAAATGGTCCAGATGTTCTTCTAATGATTTGCTATATATCAAGATATCATCAAAATAAACCACCACAAATCTACCAATGAAAGCACGCAAAACCTCATTCCTTAGTCTCATGAAAGTACTAGGAGCATTAGTTAAACCAAAAGGCATTACTAACCACTCATATAACCCGAACTTAGTTTTAAAAGCCGCTTTCCATTCATCGCCTAATTTCATGCGGATTTGATGATAACCACTACGCAAATCAACCTTGGAAAAGACAACAGAGCCACTTAATTCATCAAGCATATCATCTAACCTAGGAATAGGATGACGATACCTAATGGTGATATTATTAATTGCTCTACAATCCACACACATGCGCCATGATCCATCTTTCTTGGTACCAAATGACCTAATAAAGACAAGGGCTAAGAGATTCGCAAGACATACCCTTTATCAAGCAACTCTTGAACTTGGCAATCAATTTCTTTAGTTTCTTCCGATTTGTCCTATATGGTGCTCTATTGGGCAATGATGCACCGGGATTAAATCGATTTGATGCTCAATCCCACGGCGGTGGCAGCCTTCCGGATGTCCTTTGAAAGACATCTTTGTACTCCCGCAAAATGTTAGTGACAAAGAGTGGCAAAGAAGAAGGTATATCCTCAAATGAAAACAACGCTTCTTTGCAAATTAATGCATAGCAAATGTAATTACTAGCATCCAGCTTGAGTCATATCGATTTGGTAGCAAGAAAACAAGCACCTTTCAATTTAATTTCTTTATTTTTGTCATGAATGATTTAGGTTCTTTCTTTATATGTTGCTCAAGCTCTTTTGCTACAATCTGATTTTCGCCTTAGTATTCTCCTTCTCTCTTCTAGCTCTAGCAAGGTCATCTTTAACAATTTGTTCAGAGTCATAGGATGCAAAGACAATTTTCTTTCCCTTGAACATGAGAGAGTATTGATTATTCTTACCATGATGTATACAATCAAGATCGATTGCCAAGGTCTTCCTAATAATAATGAACAAGCTTGCATGGGAACAACGTCGCAATCAACATAATCATGGTATGAACCCATAGAAAATGTATTCTCACCATCCGTGTTACCTTCAACTTACCATTGCCGTTGAACCATTGAATATGGTATGGGTGGGGATGAGGTTTAGTCGACAACGCAAGCTTCTCCACCATATCCATACTCGCCAAATTGTTGCAACTCCCACCATCAACAATTATGCGAATGGAACGCTCCTTGACAACGCCTCTTGATTTGGAATAAATTATGGCGCCGATTCGCTTCGCAAGATGAGACACTTGAGCACTTAGTACGCGCTGCACTATAATGCTCAAATACTTGTCTCGCATCTTCAAGGCCAACATGTTCCTCCTCATGGTTAGATTTATCATCATGTCCTCGCAGGTCATTTGCAAGCATAGCATATGTTTCATCATCTAAATCACTAGCAGAGGAATACCCACCATCATCACGTATAATCAATACACGCTTGCTTGATAGTCCCGCATCATGTGTCCATAGCCTTTGCAACGATGGCATTGAACGCCCTCGCTCGTCCCCGTCAAGCAACCAAGAGGAAGTTTTTGCCGGAAGTTGTGGTGCTGTTTTGGGTGCTTCGAAAACTCTTGTCGCTGAATTTGATGTAGTAGGGCGTTGCTTGTTGTTGGCGGTTAATGGTGGGGCCGCCATAGTGGATGAGGAAAAAGGTGTACGCGCCCATGAATTTGTGCGACCTGTAGAAGAGTTAGATCGCGCTCGTCTCGCGCCCCTTCAATTCTCGCTCAGCTTTGCAAGCAAGATGAAACAATCTAGTCATGGAGTTATAATCTTTATAATCAAGAATGTCCTGAATTTCACGATTAAATCCTCCCAAAAACCTAGCCATTGATGCCTCCTCATTCTCAACTAACCCACAACGCAACATACCAATTTGTAATTCCCGATAGTATTCTTCCACGACTTTGCACCTTGTTGTAAGCGCTGCAATTTATTTAACAAATCACGAGCATAATATGAGGGAACAAATCGATGACGATAAGCAATTTTAAAGCCTCCCAAGTGTTAGGTATGTTATTGGGATGTTGACGGCAATGTTCTTTCCACCAAATAGAAGCAAAGTCGGTAATTCACTAGTAGCACTCTAACTCGCCTATTATCTGGAAAATCATGACAAGCAAATTTTTGATCAACAACTAGTTCCCAATCTAAATAACTATCGTGGTCATATTTACCATTAAAAGAGGGCATATTGAATTTAACCCGAGCAAAAGCATCTTCGCGGTCACGCACTCACGTCGTGGGGTTCTCTTCGCATACCTTGCCTGCTAAAACGCAATTGGCGATGAGCTCGATCGTTGTTGTGGTTAGCTCGCCATCCGCCTCTAATCACCCACATATTCATCTTGTCCTCTACCGTCACAAATAGGGGAACAAGAGTCGGCTTGGACAATCTCCTCAAGGCGCGCCATAATATCTCGCCAAAGAATTATTAGTGATACCTTATGCTCTCTCCATCGCAATGAAGCGCTATGCTTGTCTCAACTGGTGCTCTAGTTGAGCAAGTCGCCATTTGTAACTCGACGTCCTCCTCAAGGCCCTCCAGACGATGATTCATTTCGCGCGTGAAATGTTGTATGATTCCTTCAGACGGGACCGTGAGATCTATCTTGATCAAGAACTCTCCGTAACTCGCCATTGTTAGCGAAAACACAAGAATATGTCCTAACAAGAACTAGGGGCTAAGTATGGTGGTTCAAAGTCGCCAGACTCAAACCTTCTATCGAATTCTTACCAATTCTTACCAAGCACACAGGGGCGATCGGCAGAACTGGGTGACAATATATCTTCAAGATTGATGGAGCGATTGCTGTAAAGCTCACCAGACGGTAGAAAAGGTGTAGCCGGAGGGCTCAAGTTTAGTAGCAAGGAGTAGCAATAATCAATTCAGAAAATACAAGTCAAAAATCGCTCAACGCCGGTGGGGCCGGGTCCTAGGCTAGACTGCATTAGAGACGCGAGCCTAGCACACAAACGAAGACACACCGTGCGTAAAGAAACTAGATGGCGTTGCACACGGAGTTCGAGCTCGAAAAGGGCGCCGCCTTCACAGTGACCTTAGAATCACGTGCGTATGGCTCACAATTTTGAGCAAATTCTAAGAAACTTGATTTTCCTCGCTTATGCCCGCTTTGAGGCCCTAAACGACCTTTTGGGCCTGAGCCGCCGCAGTGTGCTCTCGTGGCTTACGCGATCTAAAATCTCCTCGATTCACCGACCTCACTTTTTTCGCCTATTTTCCAATTTCCTTTCAACGGATGAAAATCGCCTCAATCGGAGGTCGATGCAAAAGTTAGGTTTTTCTCTTCTGCTTTTTTTTAATGCCGCTGCTCTTCTAGATGCGGTCGTCGCTTTTTTTTCACACACGATGCGCGTAACCCTACTCCAAAACCAACTCGTAGATCGTGTCCTACTCCAAACCAAACTAGGCAAAGCCTCCTAGAGATTGAGTCATCCTTTTCTACCCTCGTGGTAGTTCTGATCTAATCGAACGGTGAGACAAAAACGTGAATGTAACTCAAACTCTAGAGGAACTAGACACTAAGACCAAAGAAAGAACACGACGATGCAACCGAAAGTTCAACAATGCAATGTAATCGAAAAGAAAAATTGCAGGCTAAGACCGGTTTGGACAGATTGATCTACTATCGCTAATAATTTTTTTGTTTTTGTGTACTGGTAAGGAAAAGCAATCTAATCTATGGTAAACTGAAATTTCACCGAGCAACCTTGAGCTCGATACCACTTGATGAAGACGAGGTGTCCGATCTTTCGATGAGATTGATAACTATCGATTTTGGTGGCGTGACTCACGATCCGACTACAACCAGACGGGCGACGCTTTGCGCTTTTAGCAATCACGAACCAACTCCAAGTGTTATTGACTCGCCGAGGCGTGATCAACTCGAACACGGTTCAATCCTCGCGAGCAATCAAGAACTAGCAAGAATAAGACATAGGCAACTGACATCGCGAATATGAATGAAGCATAAATTGTATTGCGAATAGCAAAGATGGGATCCCGGTCGTTTCGACAGTGGCCGCTCGACACAATCAAGAATGAGTTTGCACAAGGGCTAAACCTAAACTCAACGAAATCCTGCTCAAGCGAGGGAGACGACGGCTCCTATATAGGGAAACGATCACTAGGGTTACAAGGTCTGTAATAAAGTGGAGGTGGCGCAGCACCCTTCGACTTGACTCGATACTGATACGGACTCTTTGATAATTGCGGCCGGCTTGGATAGAATTTGATGATGAGGTTGGATCCGTTAGAAAGTAGACTTGATAAGCTTTCCATGAAGTCCAGAACGCCCCAAACGGAGTCCGTATGAAGAAGTTACGCCTGCTTAAAGTTAGTCTTGACGCCGAGTCCGAATCGACTCGTAACGAGCCCACTAACTCTTGCTTGTCTTGGACCCAAAGTGACGTGATGATCTCCATTATGCCTTCCATACATCTCCACGACTCCACATGCCTCTCCATGGTCCTTTCCCATATTCCTAAGCACAATTAAATCACTTGCATTAGGTAGCGGTCTATTCTCGAGTATATAATCCTAGGAACGAATTCACCCGTAATTGTTGGCGAGCACGAGCTCTGTAAGAGGTCGTTGTAATCGTTGTGGTTGAGTTGTGTGTGTAGCACGGTTATATCCATGGTAGGATATCCTCATCACCCAACCCGGCCGCCTCCCCCATCTCTCTCTCTCCCGCTTTCTCTCTCGACCACGGGGCCGAGCCGACGTGGCCGCCGCTGGTCATTACCGTCAACACACAAGCTGGGCCAACTGTCAATGGGTTTCAACTGCAGGCAGCCACGCAGCGCTTGCGCAAGCGCCGACGATTTCTTCGGTTTTTCATTGAAAATAAACCGAAAATCCGAAAACCCTAATTCTATCATTTTATGTGATTTCCAACTTCTTTTGGCCATAACTTTCACATCCGAACTCCGATTTGGGTGATCCAAATTTCTAAATTCATATAAATTCAGCCCCTTTCATTTGGTACTGGTTTTGTAATTTTTGGAGTTCATTTGGTGTTGTTTTATTTATTGTTGCTATTCTCGCACGTAGATTCCTGCTTTAAGATTTCTTCACCCAACGACCGAATACCCGCCTCTCGCCAACTAAGGCAAGTCGTAGGCCTTTGACCATGTTGAACCCCTTTACAAATGTATATTGTATTAAATTATCATGCATGGCTAGTTTTATTAAAAATGGTTTTGGGAGTAGATAATTACCAAATTGCCATTATGCCTCCTTGATAAATTGAAAATGAAATGTCTCCTTGAATGACATATATCCTTGGACACCATAGGATGGTTAATACTAGTTGGACATAATTGTATACCAACTTGGGAGCGTAGTATTGCTTAGTCTTGCTTTAGTTACCCGAGACTTTCGATCACATGTTCAATGATTAATGAAATTTGACTAATGGAACTATGGAACAAAGGGTGTGAGGTCACTTTATTAAAAGATGTTGTGCCATGGCAGGATTGCCATTTGGTCGGGAATGAACAAAAATGATTTATGCTCTGCTTGAGGTAGGAAGCTAGAGTGGTGTGTAATGCACATTGGGTCATCACACAAAGAGGTTATAGCAGACGGCTTATCACTGCACGGCCTTTGGAACCGCCTCGTGTTGGGTCTCTCTGGCTATGTTTTGCGTTAGCTGTTTATCATGCATTTGCCTATTTCGTAACCGCTCAGCGATAGGTATTATCACGCATTTGCTCAAATAGAACCGCCTCGTGATTTCCCCGTGCTTCATATAAATTGAGCCGAGACATCCTCCGCCACATCAAGGCACAGGTCTACCACTTCCTTCCCCGCCTAGCTCCTCATCACACTGTATACCGCCTCCAGCGCCACTTCCCGCCTCTAGCTCCTCCAACTCGCGCCACTTCCTTGCCCTAGCTCCTCATCACACTGTCTCACCGCCTCCAGCGCCACTTCCTCGCCTCTAGCTCCTCCAACTCGCGGCTCCTCCTCTAATACCGGTATGAGCACATGATCTTGCACCGCCAATGTTGGAATAAATAATATTAGCCTCGCAAATCTTAGTTTTGAAACCTTATAACTAATGAACTAAAATTTGACTTAGGAGTGGTAACTTAATAAAATTGAATTAGGTCTAATAATCACTAAAATTTGAGTTAGGATAATTAATTGGCTTAAAAATAAAATTTACACACCGGCTCACAAGACGTGGGGTTTGGGTCAAGCAATATTGCATTTACGGTTCCGTATTTTAGGTTAATAAGTGTTGTATGAGGTGATGCCTATATTTGGGTTGCATGATTGTTCAATTGAGATAGATATCGTGTCGAGAGGTAGGGATCATGGTTGTGGCCGAGGCATGGCTACGCTATGCCACCGCGTGTGGTACATAACTAGTGAAGAGTTTTCTTCAATAACCTTAGATACAAATGTTGGAGAATGAGTTTATATTGCACATTTTCGCTTGCTATAAATTAATCGCTAATCAATTTGACACTAATTTGTTACATGCGAGTGTAGATGGATCGAATCGATGTACGGTGTGAACCGTGTGAGTCAAGATTACATTAATGGCGTGGTTGCTTTTAGAAGAGCCACGAAAGGTGATATGTTGAAGAAGGGATAAATTTTATGTAATCGGCCCATGCATTGATTGCGTAATCAAGATGTTTAACAACGCGCGCAGATCGAAGCGCACTTGATTCAAGGGGTTTCAAAAAGGGTATACATGTTGGACCACCACGGTGAAGAGCAGATTATACCGTGGTTAATAATGACGACATCGCCGAGGAAGTCAACGATTTGCCGGATGTGGATCGTGCTTTTGATGAGGATAGGGGCACGGCGACAACTGGATCGATGCTACGCGATGCGTAAGAGAACTACAAGAGAGAGAGTTTTGTAAATTCGAGGGCTTAAGGGAGGACTCGTGAGACCTTTGTTCCTCGGCCGCAAGCCGAATACACAAGGTTGTCAACCGTGCTTGAACTGCTGAAATTGAAGGCAAGCAATAGTTGGTCCGATAAGAGTTTCACGGCGTTGTTAGGTCTCCTAGCTGACATCCTTCCGAGGGAAACGTGTTGCCCAAAGACCACCTATCAAGCAAAGAAGGTTATTTGCCCATTGGGAATGGAAGTAGAAAGAATACATGCATGTCCGAACGATTGTATCCTCTACCGTAAAGAGTATGCAGACATGCATGTATGTCCCGTGTGCAAAGCATCCCGATACAAGCGCCAAAATATCGCTAAGGTGAAGCAAGGACCTCCTCGCTAAGATGTTGTGGTATCTACCTATAATCCCACGCTTGAAGCGCTTATTTGCGAACCCAAAGGAGGCAAGATTGTCGCGCTGGCACTCGAGGAGCGTAAGAGAGATGGAAAGCTAAGACACCTCGCCGATTCTCGCCTAAAGGAGAAACTTCGATCGGAGCTCAAGAGTTCGCAAAGGAACCGAGGAACATAAGGTTAGGGTTGAGTACGGATGGAATGAACTTTTCAGTAACATGAGCAAACCGACATAGCACTGCCCGTGAATCTATGTATGTACAACCTTCCTCCTTGGCTCAGATGAAGCGGAAGTACATTTTGATGTCACTACTTATCCAAGGGCCAAGCAACCGGGAATGATATTGATGTGTACCTAGCACCATTGCTGGAAGATCTTGTGACACTGTGGAACGAAGGGGTACAGGTATGGGATGCGATAAATGAGAGAACTTCACTTTACGCGCCATGTTGTTCTCGCACTATCAATGATTTTCCCGCCTTGGTAACCTCGTCAAGCCAAAGACAAAAGGAGCCAAAGCCCGTCTCGCACCGCTTAGATGCTACGGAGAGTGTATGGTCGAACAACTCGCAAAAATCGTATATAAGGCCACCGTAGGTTCCTTCCGAGGAGTCACCCATACCGCAAGATGAAGAAACAATTCGACGGAAATAAGGAAGACGGTTCACTTCAAGGGCTTTTAGTGGGAAAGAGGTCTATGATATGGTTAAGGATATCGATGTTGTGCTTGGGAAGGGACGAAATTAAGAACCCGTGAGAAGAACATCCGAAGAAGCGGTCAATTTTTGGGACTTGCCTTATTGGGAGTACTTAGAAGTTCGCCATCGTGATCGACGTATGCACGAGAGAAGAATGTATGTGATAGCTTGATTGGTCTCTTGTCAACATTAGTGGCAAAACAAAGGATGGTGTTAACGCACGCGTGACTTGGTCGATATGAACATAAGGACCGAAGTTAGCACCGAAAGAGACCGATACAGACTAACGCATCTTCCCCAAATTGCTACACTGCCTAAGGCCGAGAGAAATGAATCTGCGCTGAGCTTGCACGGTGTGAAAGTCCCGTCCGTTACTCCGCTAACATTAAGAAACTTGTTTCTATGCAAGATTTGAAATTAATTGGTATGAAGTCGCATGATTGTCGTGCCGATGACACAAATGCTTCCTGCTGTAATTAGGAGTATCTTGCCGAACAAGGTCCGAGTGGCAATCTTGAGGTCGGTTATTTCTTCAACTCAATTGCTCGTAAGGTCATCGATCCTCAAGGACTAGATGCTCGCAGCCGAGGTAGTGACGACTCGCGTCATCTTGAGATGTATTTCCTCCGTCATTTTTCGATATCATGGTCCATCTCATTGTTCACCTTGTGAAAGAGATAAAGATATGCGCCCGTGTTTCTACGCCATATGTACCCGCTCGAGAGGTACATGGGAATTCTCAAGTCCTACGACGGAATCGATCTCGACCGAGGGCAAGATCATCGAAGGTTATGCAACTAAGAGGTCATTGAGTTCTACGCCGACTACATGGCTCGTGGATCCGATTGGTGTGCCTCTATCTCGCCATGAGGGGAGACCGATGGTATTGGGACCATAGGAAGGAAATCAATCACTCCCGATCCGATACGCACGCTCAAGCCCATTTCACGGCCTTGCAACACATGACCCAAGTGTCCCCGTGACATCGACGAGCACAAAGACATGGTACGCCAACCAATCCGCATCGATCGGAGGTTTGATCACGAGAGAGCACAACCGCTTGGCTCAACGAATGGTTAAAGGTGCGAATCACTCTGAGGTCATCAAGTGATGATACGCTATGGTTGGCAAGAGGGCCACATTTTACAATTGTCACATGGCAAGGATACGACATAAATGGGTACACATTTTATACGGCAACCAGATAGGAAGAGTACAAGGCGTAATAATGTGTCCGTGATAGATGCATTCAAGATCGATGGGCCGAGGAGCTCAGATTATGGGCAAATAGAGGAGATATGGGAGATCGACCCCGCCGCCTCCTCGAAGCCCGGCCACCTCCGCCACCGCCACCGCCGTAAGCTCGATTCCCATGGATAGGACAGGAAGTTGCTAAGGAGGTGATATATTGTGAAAATGTTGGATTGATGTTTTCCGCTTAGGTAGTTAGATTCGATATTTGGAAGAGTCTGCAGCTTTCTTGGTCATTGATTGCGCCTGCCTAGCTCAATATCCGTATCGTGTTCTATCATATATCCTCGATCTCCATGATCACAACTCGCTTTGGTGCACATGCTTTTCTTGTTCTTGTGACATAGCATATGATTTCCTTCCATCACCGCCTTTTAGTCTTTCCTCGCTATCAAATTCATAAGGATCACGCATAGTAGATCGTAGTTCTATTCTTCTCTTTTCCTTTTCTATTGTGTATGTGTGTGTCCTTCGCTAATACTAGTTGCTAGGTGCAAATCAAATTTCAATTATCAGAGGATCTGTGCGCTTCCAATTAGGAAAGCATATTGCTCATTAGAGAAGCTCTATTGTTAGATTGGGGCACACACATTGTCGACGGTCCGATTATGTAGGCATAGTTTTTTGTAGACCTCCTATTGGTGTGTCCGACTTTGTTGGTACTTCATGGATCTCTCGATATTTAATTGAATCCAATGACTTTCCACCACTATAAGTGTACAAGGCACCTGGATTAACTTAAAAGGTTTACAGCAGGATATGCTCATAAGCTTAGGTGAAAATGTTGAGATGTATTATATACTTGTAAGACTTGAACCGAAATAGAGTACCCAAGAAATAGGATTGTCCGCAAGCTTTTTGATTGTGGACACTGTGGACATTGCCATATGTAATCGTGAATCCAGATAGAGTTGGATGACCTTTTCATCCCGCTGGTGTTTTAGTGTAGAATAATCCAAATTTTGAAATTTAATAGCATTTATGTCGATTATTGTTAAATGTCCGCCATGAGAATGACAAAATTGGTGGTTGTGCTTAGTTTGTTT
The DNA here is from genome assembly GCA_036346395.1 of Hsuehochloa calcarea. Lineage (NCBI taxonomy): Eukaryota > Viridiplantae > Streptophyta > Magnoliopsida > Poales > Poaceae > Hsuehochloa > Hsuehochloa calcarea. The sequence continues at coordinate 8,473,497 of CM070605.1, read as the reverse complement.
CGCTTTTTGTGGTTGTCTGTGTTGACATTTTGTATTATTTATGATGATAGGAATGGAAAGCCACATCTTGTGATAAATTCCTATTTTGGGAGCTAGGTGTTCAGCCTCTATTTGCAAGGGGTTCAAGATATCCTTAGTGCATAGTTTGCTAAGAAATTATATGTATTTTGTGTGCAAACCATCTCACATTGCTAAGAATTTAACAGACTTAGGGTACTACTAGTTGTTGGATTAATTCATTTTCTTATGGATAATTATCAAGAAAATAGATGTAGTGTTTGGATGGTGCAAAATGTTGCTCAATTGTTTGAAACTTAGTACAACAAGTCGTTACAATTTGGCTAATCACGCTTTTTTTCGTTGTTTGTGTTTGTGTTTGTGTTTGATTAATCACACTTTTCTTTTAGTTGATCCAAATGTTACAATTTGTGTGTTGGTGTGTTACAACCAAAAAGAACATGAACCCTTAAGGATATTTCCGACATTTCATCCTTCTTCCGCGATCAAGCAACAATACCAAACAAAAGCCAAATTGTCAAATGACATTTCATAAAAGTGTATGTTAAAATACAAAATGTCGAAACTATGAGTTTGTTTCCGTATTTACAATTTTAGTTTATAATGTTGTATTTCATTTCATTCACTTTTCTCGCATTTATTAAGAAAAATCTCTCTTGTAGTTGTCAGCTTCTGATCAACATTTTCGATCTCAAACTTGAGGTATAGTGCCAATGATGAAAACCTATAGAAGTAAGACGGTCGATTTACTAGGTTGGCCTAGGTATCATGGGTATCCCGGTCGACTAATATGGGTTAGCCTAGGTGACTTGAAAACCAAGATGCCTGCTAACCTAGGTTGGTGTGGGTAGTCTCGATACTTAGGTGCCGACTAACTGGGTAAACCTGGGAACTGTGATGATTCTTATGGTACACTGACGGCAATTTATTTTATTTTACTCTGAGATGGGAAACGTTGATTATATTTGTTTATATTTTTTGTGCAATTTCCATATATTATATACTATGTAATAATTATGCGCACGTAACTTATATAGATAGGAAGTGTTTAGATGGCAGAGGCACCGCTCGCCGCCACACCGACGCCGACATGGCAGAGGCGCTGTTTTCGCCACCGCCACCGACGCCGCAGATACATAAGAGAGATGGTAGAGGAATATCGAATTGCTCACCGCCGATCGACCATCACGGAGGTTAGTGACGTTAGTCCCTATGAGTCCCCAAGATCGCGCGTAGATTCCTGACCATCCGCGGATACTTGCAAGGGAAAAGGTCCCTATCACCACACCAAAGTGGAAGTCTCGACAAAAGATCGAGACGCGGCCGCCGGAAGACCTTTCAAGCGTGTTCACTATCCCGTAAATGACATGAAACGCGCCGAACGGATGTTTTGCTCTCCATGTGTCACGCGGGAGGACCTTCAAGAGCGCTCTTGTCACGCAAAGACGTGAACAAGAGTGAGACGCCTTCACGGTTTCCATTCTGACGCTGGAAACATGGAACGCCTTTGTGGCTATGAAGACGACGGATGAATTTAAAGAGCAAAGTGCGCGCACAAAGCAATCCAGCACGAAACACTCACCCCCACGCACTCAAGATCACTGGTACGCGGCTAACCGCGCAATGGGAGGCGGAGGAGGAGAATCTATTTCGATATCACACACCCGCTCCTCGCACCGGTTAAAAGCGAGGGCAAAAGACTCGCTCGATGGCGTCACACTTTCCCAAACCCGCGGACTGTGAAGTGTCCCAACGTGTGGTAAATATGTCGAACTACCTACTTGTTTATAAGTCCATAACTTCATAGTGACTATAATAACATGATGACCTCTTGCAGCATGTGAATTGATTGCCCAAACTTCCAAGGCTCCTTCCAAGAACACAGGAGAAGGATATACTATCTACGGCCCTAGGAAACAAGGAGCACCCGGTCGCACGCGAGGCAAGGGGTTAACGCACTTTGGGTACATGGATTCGCAGACGACTACTTCATGTATAGAAGTAGGAAGAGATCCAAGGCCGAGTACGACAATCGCTTGAACCGCTTATGCGTAATTTCAAGGACGATAGCAAGTTTGCGTGATCAATTGAATCAAGTACTCCGCAACTAGTCGCAAGTCGCCTCGTTATTAAGGGAACAAGTCCTCGACATCGAGTAGTGTCGCGCCCACGCATAATTTTGAACATGACGACCACCAATTACCGATAGACCGCATCAAGGTAATGTACATCTATGGAATGCACCAAAGATAGACCTATAGGACGCCTTAGCTAATTGCGATCGCTTTGTAGGAGCCGACGGCCCGCAAGCTCCAACCGAGGTTAGTTGGGTCCATTCCTATTGAGGTCAAGGGGATGGTGCATCCATACCAGAAGGAGCAAAGGCAAAGACGGTGTCCAGTGGCGATGGTTACGCAAGGGTGGAGGTGGACATGGTACATCAACATTTCATGGTCAGTCCCTACCGACATTCGCCGAACGAAGAGATCACAACACTAGGGGATGCCGTGTACGCTTTATCCAAGGCCCAAGACGGACATCGCCCCGACCCAAAGAAGGCCGCAATCTCGACAGACCATTCCTCTCCAACGTAACCTCCATGACTCCACCTCATATTTCGCCGTAAGGCCACCTCATCGGTTCCCGTGGAGAAGACGCCAAGGAACAACAAAAGCGCATACAGACGTTCCCGAAGTCGCCTCGCAGAAGACGCCGCCAATCGTTAAGGCCAAATCGAATCGACGAACATTAAGTCGCCTCCCAAGTCCCGTATACGGAAGTACTCCATCGAAAACCGCTGTGCTCTAACGCACAATTAGCCCACGCTGATTTGCTTGTCGCTTTGCATGCTCGGTACTTGCGAATACCGCAAAGAAGGGGTGCGACATCGAATCACCGCCGCATACAAGGATGAGCATTTCTTCAACGGCCCGCAACTTCGCGGGGGTTCAACGACTTATTCAACCTATTCAATCTCAAGCCCTCGACGCCGCTTCTACGATGTTGACATCGTAAGTGTGTACAATCAAGTTCTACATTCATGTAATACCGATAAATATCGCAACTCATTGCTTATGTATAGATACATGATGAAAATGCCCGAAGGGCGAGAACCTGGGTTTCGACCCACACGTGGTATCTATGCAAACCATCCAAGCAGATGCACTTCGCCGAGAACTATATAACGACGGCATTGCTTCTTCGTAATCGCAAGGACTACATACCGTGCCCTACAACCGTGGGTAAGTGCTTCACTATTTGCTATTCAAATTTCATTTGTACTTAGGTTTAATAGTTATAGCGACATACATGAGTAGGTACCATCGATCCTTTTAGTCATTATACCCAAGAGGAACACCGTGATATATCTTGATTCCCTAGTCGTAAACGATCACGACTTCAAAGATTCTCGCAAGGAATACTCGACAAGTATGATCATTTCTCCATACATAACTCTATTGTAGTCTTCCTTCGCTTGAAATGCCCGAGGATAACTTTTTTCAATTATGTAGTTCGCTCATCTCCTATGTTAGCCAACAAGGAAGATACAAAGGATCCAACGCCAACTAACACACAGACTAAATTTCCAGACGCTACAACACAATAATCCTATATATATCATACTTCATAAAATTTGTCTTCAACTCGACTATACGCATATATGTAATTCTATTTTTGCAAAGGTCACAAAGAAAAAAATGATGAGCTATGTGCATTCTACGCTTGCCATCATATGCAAAGAAATCATTAGTGCTAAGATGAAGAATCCAAGGTTTCTCAATCTCAAATAATTTTTTGTAATTTTAAATTCAAATATATATCCTTACCATTTTTTCTTGACCTAGCGGCGTGGTTTGATAATAGATTTATATGGACTCGCTATGCAAGAGCTCGTGGAAGTTCGAGGGCAGCTATGCACCTTTATCATGATGTAAATAGTTAACAAAGGAGAGTTTCACTCCATCGCCACCTGTAGATTCACGCAAACAATTGACTTAATTGTAATCCAATTGTACAACTATAGCAAAAATACTTCAACAAATTCGATCTTTATTAATTTATTTTGAGTAATGGTCAATTTGAGTTGTCAACAATTGATTCTCTCGCGATGTATCTGCTTTTTGTACATGCTTGTTTTCGAGGGCATGGCTAGCAATTCCCGAGGTCGCCAAAAACAAGAAACAATGTAGCTAGGGTCGCCAGCACTACGCATTTGTTTTATGTTGAAATCGTCTCAGGAAGGCTATTACCACGCACGGTTTCAACATAAAACCGCTCGTGGTAATAGCCTTCACAGACGGTTTTAACGTAAACCGCTCAGGATCATCACTTATCACGACGGCTTACGTTAAAAACCGCTCGTGATAAGTGTTATCACGACGAGTTTTGAACCGCCTCGTGGTAATCGCTGTTATCACAGACGAATAATACAGACGGTTCGAAACCGCTCGTGATGACGGCCCAACCGCCTCGTGATGACGTGTTCTCGTAGTAGTGGGTTGTGGTAGACTTGTCCGAGCAACCAACTAAGGACTTAATTTTGCAAGTCATTGATCCGCCACCTGCGGCAACCATAAGTCCGTGATGGGACTGACCGCCAACTAATTAGGGAAGTTTTGAGTCGGTTCTGCAGGTGGTTTAATGACGCAAGAGGGGCCGTGATGGCTAAACCTTAGCGCGTAACCGAGGCAAAATGGAACTTTGTAAAGGCCTTGTGATAATCACTTAGTCGCACACCCTCGAAAGTGTGTCGACGGACATTACAAGTGATTTATCTCTTGTGGGTAAAGCCGCATAACCTCTCGCAGAGTGTTAAAACCTATTCGAATAGCCGTGTCCCCTGCTACTGACATGCCCGTGATTTCGCAGGGGGTAGCATTTTCAAAAATGTGGTTTGGTTCGATGGAAACGCTTGGTTGAATGGTTGGGAAGTGAACGGATGTTCACCGCTTGATTCAAAAGAACTTGGTTATCTATGTATTATTCTTTAAAATCTCGCTTTGCCATCTAATTATTGTATTTATTGTAAAACTTGCTTTCAAGAATTAACCATAAAGCCATCCTTGTTTAAGCCTCGCATGAATACTATGTGCATACATTTCTCTACGACTTTGTCGAGTACTTTATGTACTCACCGCTTTATGCCCTTTGTTGATCACCCCAAGCAGAAGAATCAGAAATGTTGAGTTCTACGAAGAAGGCTACTTTGAAGACTTCGCTAACTAGGTCACGCCCTCCACTGATTGTTCGTGGGTATGTCGATTGGGCTCCACGATTTTGAGATTTCCACGCAGATACTGTTGTTGCTAAGCCCTCGTGAGGCGACTTTTGTAAGAACTTGACCATAAGGTCTTTGCTGTTTTAATTAATATTACTTTATCTTCTTCATTAGTTCGTTGTTGAATGGTTATGATTACATCATTGTTGCAACTGTGCGAGCTAGCTACTGATCATGGGACTAGCTTGGTATGCACAGAGGGTCTCGTGGTTGTGTGACACCCGGGGGTCCGACAACTTGTAACACCCCAGTTTAGTAAAAGCCCAAGACGTCACCTTCATCTATTAACACTACAAGGATCTACCTCAAACTCAAGTATTTCTATCTTTTAGGAGTCACGATTAAACATTCGACAATAAGATAAACATAATTTCAGCAAACTAGATAATCATAACTCAATTATAATTCGAACTAAGAAATTATCAAAGGCATTACAGAAATGTTTCAATTAAGGGAAAACAATTACTAGCTAATAAAAATCAAACATGAGGAATTAAGGGAATCATAACCTATTCAATTATTATAATTTCTGGAATGAATGAAGCAAGTAATGTAGTGTGGTGCTTCTCTAGTGCATAAATTCCATGTTCTATTTTCTCCCAAAGTATGTCGTCCTCAACGTTCACCTAAAACATTAGATAAACAAACGTGAGTCCAAGACTTAGCAAGTACAAATAAACGGCAGATGAAAACCCCAAAACAACGACAGATCATTCTCATTGAACGACTTATGAAACATTGAATCGAAGACAGATCATTCTCAATATCAAATACACATGTAAATATTATGAATGAAATGCAACTCATGCATATGACTCCACTTCTCTTCCGTGATATACCAAGATAGCCGCTAAACACCACAAGATTCACTCAGGCCCGCATTGTCAAAATACGGGGATCCAAGGCCTGTATGAAGAATCTTTCATACAGGGATCTAGTTACCCATATTGGAATGATGGGAATCTCAATACCCACTCCCGTGGGTTAAGTATGAATGCTTAAAATGAAGATAATGAAATGAATGCATTCTCTCGTAGAAGCAATTTGATATCAACAATGAACGGAATCATGTAAAGAACAGAATTACTCATATTTCATAGAATTTAACCACATCATAATCAAGTAACCATTTTGAACAAATAGCGAACCAGAAGACTCAATCTGTACTTGCCTTTCGCATTGCAACACGTTGGAAGGTAAAGAAGGTGAAACCAAACCCAATATCACTCCGCCTACAATAAGTAATTTACTCAAAACAAGTTTGACAAGATAAAAAATGCTCTTGCAATGCTCTTATCCACACTCCCAAAAACCCATGGTTCAAATATTTAATCTACTCAAGTATAACGACAAACTAGTAGTAAACTAGAACTGGACAGCGACCTTCTAAAATGCATAACTCCCAACCGGCCTATCATAAAAAGGCATTCTCAGTCTCCCTAGAAATACTACGAACTAGTCTACAAAAGTTAAATCGGCAAGATCTCCTGATTTGACCTTTAACTAATTTTAACAAACAGATGAAAAATGCTAACAGAAACTGACCGACTTTCTGGACAGCAACACTAAAATAGCTATATCTTTCATTTGGCTGATCCAAAAATCATGTTCGTTATCAATCTGGAAATATAAGAGATTTTCCCAAAAAAAGTCGTGTTGGTTGACATCCCGAATTTGGCAATTATCCATTGTTAATCTATTAACTACCACGACTGCTATAACTTAACGAAGTTTCTGGACAGTAGCAATGAAATTATCATATGTCCCAAATTAAACCTCCAAATAATGCGAACTCAGATCCTACAGAAACCTGATAACATTTTCAACAATTCTTTAGAAGACCCAAAACTCTAATTTTGCATTGATCTAGTCCAAATCTACTAAACAAAAAGACTACAGATTTAAGGATCACTTCTAGCAGGAACATCGATACACTAATTGACAACAAACACATTGAAATGAATTAAACAAAACAACAAGGACATGAGAATCACCCTTAAAGACATGAAGGAACCCGCTAAAAACCCCACGAGGTTCTCCTCTCCCCTTTCTTCTCCCTCTCCACTTCCTTCTCTACTTTGGCCGGTAGCAACCAGGGAGGCGCACTTGGGTGTAGGAGCAATAGGGGGTGGCACAAGGAGGAATCAAGGGGTGGTGGTACTGTAGCATGGCGACGACACTGTAGCATATTTAGGGTTTCCCCCCTTTTGGGCTTTTGTGCTGTGGGTCAAGACCCCATGGCCCAGGTTTTGAAGAAATTTTAGAAAAACCCTTTTAACTATTTTTGTTTTCTCTCTAACACATTTTGGAGTATTACAGGACTAGAGGAGGTCGAAACGGCGAGGCCGATGCAAATGGCAGTGCCTCTGTTACGAACAAGACAACACCGTGGACGAGCGCCTACATGGGAAACCACAAATTAGTTGAGGGAATTTGTGCCATGTGGTTCGGCCATGCCCCCGAGCACGAGGTCGTGGTGCTTGCGTGAGTGTCTCACGTCATGTCCTACGGGAACTCGACGCCACAATATGTTTGAGATGTGTTTGGGCTTGGATTAGAATGAAAGGTAGAAGGATGTAGGAAGAAGATGGAGGACAGAATTAGAGATCATCTCACCAAGCTGCATCTCCAGATCTGGTGTCACCGTAGAGAGAGGGATAGAGAGGAGGGGCAGGGTGTCTTGCAGTGATGCCTGGCAGGTGTCTACCGGTGTCGAGCTAAGCCCAACCCAGGTGGCTCAAGCTTGAGAGAGAGAGAGAGAGGAGACGACAGGAGGAAGAAGGTAGATGTGATGACATGTTGGCCAACATAATTTATTTATTATTGTTCCAATTAAGCTTTGTTGACTCAGCTGTATTCGTCCACGTAAATCAAAACCAACATGGTTTCAAGCAATGGGGTGTTTTTCATTGGTTTTGAGAGTTGGAGGGTGAAAAGTAAACAGTTGTAGAGTTTGAGGTTGAAAATTAAACTCAAACGTAAGTTGAAGGTTGAAAAATAGACCTTTTCCTTAGTATTATGTGACATTGCCAGTTCCTAACCAAGTATATATGTTGGACGACTTCTATGATCCTGCAACTTGAAAGGCACGCAACCATGTAAAAGGTATGTAAAAATTGCAAAAACATCTTTTGTTTTCGCTTTGTGTTTAAAACCCCCCACAGCTTATTTTATTGCATTTACACCCCACAAGTTCCATCCATTTGTGTCGGACCCGAAAAATTAATTCCAAATCCTATGTGTTTACTGTGCTACTCCCATGACCAGTAGCTAGCACACACTTGAAAGGCGCGCTTATTAGTGTGTAATAGAAGGGCGAGTTCACGCGAACTCGGCCACCGACCTTCTCAACTGTAGTAGACCCTCTCGACGTCGAAGATTGGCTTTGCACCATTGAGAGCAAGTTGGTCATTGCACAATGCAATGACGAGGAGAAGGTGCTATATACATCTTATCAGCTACAAGGTGCAATAGCTGCTTGGTGGGTGGCGTAGCAAAAACAAAGCTATACAAGAAAGAAGGGGACCCTGCATAAGCTTCAAGGAGCCCGGGATCCTGAGAAGGGACCAATCAGTGACAAGAACGAGATGATTATTACTATTCTAGAAAATTAGTGTTGTTTTTCTCCTCCTTCATGAGGGGGGACCCCCCATTTATAGTCCTCCACGAGAGGGTCTTTACATTACTATTCTAACCCTATGACTGATCAGGCGCCAGAGGGGCTATAGGGACATTTCCCCCCTATGCTTGGCCTTGGTCCATGGTGGGCACTCCTGGGCCTGGTCTACCCTGCCGATGCACCCAGTCCATCCACGCCGCAGGGTCTTCGGGTGCACTGCGAAGGTGACCCAGAGGGCCTGCTGCTCCGGGCCTCGCGGGGCTCCGGGGACACTTCGGGGAGGCTTCGAGTCCACCCCGAAGGTGACCCGGTGGGCCTGCTGCTCCAGGCCTCGTGGGGCTCCAGGGACCCTCCGTGGAGGCTTCGGGTCCACCCCGAAGATGACTCAGAGGGCCTGCTACTCCAGGCCTCGCGGGGCTCTAGGGACCCTCCGGGGAGGCTTCGAGTCCACCCCGAAGGTGACTTGAGGACTCCGGCTCTCAAGGCCGGGGGCCTTGGGTGCCCCCTGACCGGGGTTCTTCACCTAGGGTCCGCCCCCGGGTTTTGATGATTGCCTCGCTGGCCCTCGTGGCGGTGGATCGCCTCTACAACAAGCCCTCACGGCCGAGGTCCCGCCGCCATGGTCAAATCGCTACCGTTTTTCCCAAAGGGTACAGGCACACCGTCCCCTTCGACTTGGCGAAGCGATCTTTTGCACTGTCTTCTTGCCTGAGCATTCACCGCCGCCTGTGTTCCGGCCTTGACCGCGCCGGTTGGGTGTCGTATTTAATGTGCTGCGATGTTCCATTAATGGGGCTCGACGCCCATTAATAGGGCGCATCAGCTTTTAGGGCACACGCCGCCACCGGACTATCGCGTCTCTTCGGGTGTGCACGGCAAGGCTATAAATAGGGTGGGTTGCCCTCCCCCAGTCACTCGCCCTGCTGCTAGATGACGAATCGTCCGCGAGACGAGAGGGTTCCGGCGACCCACACAGACGAGTTAGGCCGGTCGCTAGTGACACCGGCGGTGCTGCGGGTGCTTCTCAGGGAGGGCAAGATTGCGGATCTCTCTCTGGCACGAGCCCCTGGTCGAGATCGTGGTTGGCGCCGACAACGAGGTTGTCTTGTTCGCCTCTTTCCTTGACTCTGGCCTCCGGCTTCCCTACGTAGGGCTGGTCAGCTGTGTGCTACATTTGTACCGGGTGGAGCTAGCCCACTTAACCCCGAACTCCCTTGTGAAGCGCGGGGTCTTCGAATGGGTGATGCGTTCCGCCGGGGTTTTTCTTGTATGGATAAAATTGTGTAACGTTGTATTGTAATGCGTTTTCTTGAAGTGGATTGTGGTGGATGGGGAACCCACTTGTAGATTGTGCGAGGGGGAGGCGAAGCCTGCGCCGTCCCCCATATTTTTTAGATTAGGCTCCGGGGGAGCCCATTTGTGGATTATGCGAGGGGGAGGCGAAGCCTGCACTGTCCCTCCTATTTTTTAGATTAGGCTCCGGAGGAGCCCATTTGTAGATTATGCGAGGGGGAGGCGAAGCCTGCACCGTCCCCCATTTTTTTAGATTGGGCTCCGAGGGATTCCATTTGTAGATTATGTGAGGGGGACGCGAATGTAACATCCCAAATATGGATTTGTGTTTCAAATGTAAGAAAATACAAAGAAATTAAAAATTTTCTTGCATCTTGAAGCCCTTGGTCATTTTTGTAATTCTTTTAAAAAGAATTATGGAAAATCAAATTCAAATCCGCATTTGACTCTAATCAAAAACCTCCTTGTCATAAATCTTGTGCCAAACCCTGGGAAATCTTTTCCCTGAGTTCTAGGGAGGCTTGGCAACACCTTTGAATTATCTCATGATTTTTAGAAATTATTTGATAATTTTTGGAGGCAAGTCAAAATTGGTCAAACCCTATTTTCCCTCTTCTGGAATTTCTGGAGAAAAATTCAGTGCCTGAAAATCTCTAAAAATTTTATGAGAGGTTACTCCTACTGTCAGCAAGCTCCAGTTAAAATTTCGTAAATTTCGGAGTTTGTTTGCTACCTCAAATAATTCCTAAAAAATCAGTTGTTTAGGATTCAAATTTAACCGGTTTGCACTGCTCTCTGTTCGAACCAACTCGGCTCGAGCCTCGACTCGCCCCAATAACTAATCGCACCGGCGCGTCGACGGGTGTGGGGTTGTGAGCCGTTGATCGGCATCGAACGGTCCTCGACTAGCCGAACGATGGAATCGTTTTAATCCACCCGATCTAACTCAGCCGTTGGATCGGCATCGAACGGTCCTCGACCAGCCGAACAATGGAATCATTTTAATCCACCCAATCTAACTCACCGCTCGATTAATCCGACGGCCGACGCTGTCGCCTCCTTCCTCCGACAATACAAGATGAGCTCCGCCATGGCGCGCGCAGAGGAGAAAACGCCAAGGCCCGGGCCACTCCTGGCCGCTTTTAAAGGCTATCTCTACGCGCATTTAATGCCCGCCGCGCCTCCTCGTCGACGCCCACTCTCCAACCGCCTCCGCCGCCTCGCGCTAAATGGCCAAAGTTGACTCGAGCGGATATCGCCGCTGTTCTCGCCATCCTCGCTATTTAAGCTCCATTGTTTCTCCCTTAGCTTCCTTTAGCACCTCCGCAACTCTAGCTAGCACTCACAAGTCCGCTGAGCGCAGATCCCCAGAATCCTCTACCGCCATTGTCGGTTTTGGAGCTTCGGTGGAGTTTGCAACAGGGTTTTCTTCTTCTGTCTTTGCTCCTCCGCTCCCCTTTACCCTCTCAAGCTTAACCTCACTCAATTCGGTTCAATTTGTTCAGACTTGGCTGAATTCGATTCCCCAATTTCACCAAAATCGCATTCTTCTTCGCCGGCACTTCGCCTCCCTCAGGCCCTTTGCACTCGTGTAACTCCTCTTAGTCCCTAGTGGCTCGGCACTCGCTTCCCTTGAACCGTAGCCGAGCGCATTTGCCGCTGCTGGCCACTTTGCGGCCACTTCGGTTCTATCCGCTTGCCGCTTTCTAGACCACCGCACCAAATCCATTGGTACCATTAGGTGCGCAATGAGGTTTGGAACCCATTTTGGCATTTTTCGCACCGCCACTGCCAGAAAGCGGCCGGGCGAAGTCGTCCTTCCCGCTCGCTTTTGCCGACGAAAACAGATCGGTGTTTTGAACTTGAGTCGCGCGGGCCGTCCGATCCTAAGATCTACGGCTCGGATCGCGCTGAAATTTGAATTCGCCGCTGCCTCGGTCGTGACTCGCTGGATCCAGATCCAACGGCTGACGAGTAGGGTCTCGCCACCGCTCGCGCTGATTGATCCATAGCACCCGCTGATCCGATCCAACGGTTGACGAGTAGGGTTTCTCGGCCACGCTGCTGCATGCAATACAGGTCGCGACCGTTGATCCAAGATCAATGCTCCACGATCGTCCGCATCATTTCAAATTTCTGATTTTCCTGAAAGGATTTATTTATCAACTGAAAAATGTGATAACTTGTAAAATGCATAACTAATTCATTTTAATTCCTTTTTGGGAGATTCAAATTTGGTGGGTTATGTTTTCAACTGGACTTTAATCTAAAAATGTTTTCGACACCAGTATAGCTCCAGAAAATTTTGCTAATGAATAGTAGCATTTTTTATTTATAAAAGCTGAGAAAAATTGATTTGGTCATATCTTTGGCATTAAGAATCCAAATCAATTGGTTCTTATTGCTAAATTCTTTATAAATCAGTAACTTGTTACTGTAAAAATTTCAGAATTTTTGGAGAAATTTTACTGTTGGTCTTTGTGTTTTCTTCGTTCTTATCGGTTGTTTTTCGCTTTCTCGTTAGGATCCGAAGAGCACGTTGAAAATATAATTGATCCTCAGAATATCTTGACTCCACAAAGAAATGTGCAAGCAGCTTGATCATGTTAATCCCATTATTTTTCAAGTCTAATATATTGATTTCAACTCGTATGTATGCATTGCTATTTTGTGTTAAATTATGGTTAGTATCCTATAGTTGCATAATCTGTAGGACTTGTTTATCCTCTACTACCATGAGCCTAGGTTATTTGCTATGATTTGAGTTCGATGGATGAGCTCTTGTCATTTAGTAGAATACGAATTGAAATTGCTTAGAAATGCTTAGTTTCGGTAGCAATGGGCGATCATCGATTTTAGTCAATGATCTTGATCACACATTTATATATTATTCCATTATGTCCAGCACTTATGCTTTCTTACTTTGTAAAGTCAAAAACTGAAAATAAAATTTGTTTTAGACTTGGGCACAATGGTATGATTGGTGTGATCTGTTGGTGTGAATGGAATGGTGCCTAGGTCATCAAGGACCGAGTTACTTGTGTCACTAAGCTGCGCTTATGCGTATAACCACGCGAGAGGGATATGGGACCTCTTGACTTAGTACTTTACGGTGTTATCTCCGAGTCGCAGAAGGGGGTTGTGTGTGTTGTGTGAAAAAGGATATGTGTTCTTGTGTTGGGTGTGCGGTGGTGGAGATTCCGGGAAGGCTCTCCACCTCGAGGAGCATTGTAGTTGTCCAAGGCTTTACCTGAGACGGTAGTTGACCGAGGCTTTACAATGACTCCGACACAACGTATGGGTTTCTATCTATACGGGCGGCTCGTAGTTAATACACAATATTGGAAATGTTTCGTAGGACTTAGCCATGCCGGCATACCTAAGGAAGTGTGCTTAATAGCTTGGCAAAAGGCGGTCCGCGTGTGGGTACATTGGTACACCCTCGCAGGTATAAAACTATTCAATAGCCTCGCCCTAGGTTATGGACATGCTTGGTAAGGTCGCAAGAACTAGACTACAACCTTTAAATTAAAATTGACATGGTTAGTATGAATTGGGTAATTCATGCTATTGTTGTGGTGACTATCAAGGTTAGTCACTTCCGTGATTGTTGTTGTCATCTATCTACTGTTATATTGTTGTCTTTTACTGTTATTTGAACATTAAAACAGATTTGTTAACTTGCTTTTAAATGTACTACATTATTGCAAATAAAGATTGCTTTGTGTTGAAAATGAAACATACAACCTCCACTTAAATAAGCTTGCATGTAGCATATGTATAGGTCACATTTCTACACGTAAGTCTTATGTAGTACATTCCAAGTACTCACCCGCCTTTGCCGGGCTCTTTGTTGCAGGAAAGAAGGTGAGCCCCAAGGGCCTCACTTTTGTGAAATGTGCCAGGATTCGACGACTAGCTTGGCGGTCCTCGGTTGCCCTGTGGGTTAAAGGCACACCGATTGGCTTTTTGGTTTATGGCCATCTTATGGCACTTTTGCTTCACTGCTCAATTTCTTTATGTATATGTCATTTGGCCTCGGCCTCTCTTTTGTAATAACTATCCTTTATTTATGTTATCTTCTGGTTTGTTGCTTTGCTTCGGTTCTATGTGAATGAATGGACTTGATGCATGAATTTTGTAAAGAGGTGTGTATACTGCATTTCTGGGAAGTATACATGTCTCGAAGACATGGGTTATTTCGTTTGTGATGCTAGGGTCAATTGGTGACTAAGCATTACAAGCCCAATAATCCGGGGTCCTCACAGCGAAGCCTGCGCCGTCCCCCATATTTCTTAGATTGGGCTCCAAGGGAGCCCATTTGTAGATTACGTGAGGGGGAGGCAAAGCCTGCACCGTCCCCCCTATTTTCTAGATTGGGCTCCGGGGGAGCCCATTTGTGGATTACACGAGGGGGAGGCGAAGCCTGCGTCATCTCCCATATCTTTTAGATTGGGCTCCTGGGGAGCCCATTTGTAGATTAGCGAGGGGGAGGCGAAGCCTGCGCTGTCCCCCATATTTTTTAGATTGGGCTCCGGGATAGCCCATTTGTGGGTTACGGTGCTGGTTTATACACATCCCACCCCTAGGGTGAGTTAGTGTGCGCTGGGGCTCGGAGCCCCATTAGGCATCTTTTCTCATGCCTGCGAGGGGCAGCGCTGGGCACCAGGGCCGTGGGTCATGCGCAGTATTGGTTTATACACTTCACACCCCTGGGGTGAGTTAGTGTGCGCCGGGGCTCGGAGCCCCGTTAGGCGTCTTTTCTCGTGCCTGCGAGGGGCAGTGTTGGGCACCGGGACCGTGGGCCATGCACGGTGTTGGTTTATACACTTCACACCCCTGGGGTGATCGAGTTAGTGTGCGCCGGGGCTCAGAGCCCCGTTAGGCGTCTTTTTTTTACACGGCTGTCTGCAACTTGTTATTTTACCAAAAATGTGCTTACATGAGTACAGGCTCCCCCTACGCGAAGCCGGGGGCAGCTGTTGATGAGACTATGGCCCGATCTTTCGAAAGGTACTGACAAGTCGATTGTGGAGAGCTCAACGTTGATGGTCCGGAGGCTCCGACCAGAACAGATCAACCTCCCGCAATCACTACACCACTGCTCTGTTGGTTATCAACCATGCCGAACGCGGTTGACCTCGCCAAGAAGGCTATCTCCTGCATGCGATTCGAGAACACAAGCAAGAAAGTAGAAGATGCAATCTGATATTGTATTGCGAATATAGATGAAGCTCACAATGTGGGGTTCCTCAACCGAACGTCACGATTTACGAGACCGCTAAGGTAATAATCTCAAAGAAAAACCCACGTTAAACTATGATGGCTACTGTATATATATAGGGGGACGTGAGGAGGTCGACTTATTAGGGTTGTGCGGCCACGGGAAGAGGCGTACACTACCTGGACTCCGACCTCGACATGCTTACAAGACCATATTAGGCCAAAATGGTGACGCAACACCTTATTCACTATTCAGGTCACATATCTCTGGTCGAAGACCTGGTCGTAGGACTGGTCCTGTGGTGGTCTTGAGGAGTCCATGTTATCTCTGGTCGTAAGCCTTTTTAAGTGGTCGTAGACCCTGTGAAACTGGTCGTAGACCTTCTTGAACTGGTCGTAGTCCTAGATTCCTAAGTACAAGTAAATCATCTCCGTTAGGTAGCATCATAGAGTTCTCAAATAATACACTCAGCCCTAGAAATGAATTTACCTGATAAATAAGTTGACGAGCACGTGCTCGAGTAATTGGACCTTGCACATGAGGAGTGTTCGTATCAATAGAAGTGATGTCCTCATCATCCTCCACTTCTTGAATTGGAGTCGTCCTCGACTCAAGATCATCCTCCGCGCCCAACAAAGGCCGCAAATTTGCAATATTAAAACTGGAACTAACCCCGAAATCTGTAGGCAAGTCTAACTTATATGCATTATCATTAATACATTCAAGAACTTTAAAAGGACCATCTGCACGTGGCATGAGTTTAGAATTTCTTAATTCAGGAAATCGTTCTTCACACAAGTGTAACCACACAAGATCACCAGGTTCAAAAGAAACATGCTTGCGTCCCTGACTACCAGCAATTTTATATTTAGCATTCATAATCTCAATATTCTCTCTCATTGTCTCATGCATTTTTAGTATCAACTTAACACGTTGTTGAGCATCAAAATTTACTTTCTCCGGAGCTGGAAGAGGTAACAAGTCGATAGGTGCACGAGGGATAAATCCATAAATAATCTCAAAAGGACACTTCTTTGTGGTAGAATGCAGCGAACGATTATAAGCAAACTCCACATGAGGCAAGCAGTCCTCCCACATTTTTTAGTTCTTTTTAAGAACGGCCCTAAGCATAGTGGACAAGGTTCTATTGACAACCTCAGTTTGTCCATCAGTTTGGGGATGACAAGTAGTGGAAAATAACAGCTTAGTCCCCAACTTACCCCACAAGGTTCTCCAAAAATGACTAAGAAATTTAGCATCACGATCTGACACTATCGTATTCGGAATACCATGCAACTGAACAATTTCCTTACAGAAGAAATCAGCAACATTTGAAGCATCATAACTTTTATGATATGGTATAAAATGAGCCATCTTAGAGAATCTATCCACGACAATAAAAATACTATCCCTCCCCTTCTTTGTTCTAGGAAGCCCTAAAACAAAGTCCATAGAAATATCTTCCCAAGGTATGCTTGGAACAGGAAGAGGCATGTATAAACCATGAGGATTAAGTCGTGACTTAGCTTTTTGGCACGTGGTGCAATGTAATGAAGCTGCTCGACGTCACGCCTCATTTTTGGCCAATAAAAGTGGTTGGTCAGAATGTCCTTGGTCTTCTTCACGCCGAACTGACAAATCAATCCTCCTCCATGCGCCTCCTGTAACAACAAAAGACGAACGGAGCTAGCTGGAATGCATAGCTTGTTAGCACGGTACACGAACCCATCATGCACCACAAATTTATTCCAACTCTTTCCCTCTTGACAATTTAGCAACACATCTTTAAAATCAACATCATGCACATATTGCTCCTTTATTGTCTCTAATCCAAAGATTTTGAAGTCAAGTTGTGAAAGCATGGTATATCTCCTAGACAAAGCATCAGCTATCACATTTTCTTTGCCCTTTTTATATTTAATAACGTAGGGAAAAAAACTCAATGAACTCAACCCACTTAGCATGTCTGCGGTTCAGGTTGGTTTGGCTTCGAATATGCTTCAAAGATTCATGATCATAATGTATTACAAACTCTTTGGGCCATAAATAATGTTGCCATGTTTCCAAAGTTCGAACTAGAGCATATAATTCTTTATCATAGGTAAAATAGTTCAAACTAGGACCACTTAATTTTTCACTAAAGTAAGCAACAGGTTTTCCTTCTTGAATTAACACACCACCAAGACCTATGCCACTAGCATCACATTCTAATTCAAAAGTCTTGCTGAAATCGGGAAGTTGAAGCAAAGGGGCGTGTGTTAGCTTATCTTTGAGAGCGTTGAAAGTTTGTTGTTGTATGGTGGCCCAAGTAAAAGGAACCCCCTTCTTTGTAAGCTCATTTAGCGGTGCAGCGAGGGTGCTGAAATCCCGAACAAAACGCCGATAGAAACCAGCGAGCCCTAGAAAACTCCGCATTTGTGTGACCGTGTTAGGAGGCGGCCAACTCTGGATAGCGACGATCTTAGCTTGATCAACTTCGATACCCTGTGGAGTAACAATATATCTAAGAAAAGAGACTTCATCTGTGCAAAAGGTGCACTTCTCAAGGTTACCAAACAAACGTGCATCTCTCAAAACATTAGAAACAGCACGTAAATGATCCATGTGTTCTTCATATGACTTGCTATAGATCAGAATATCATCAAAATAAACTACCACAAATTTTTCAATGAAAGCACGTAAAACTTCGTTCATCAAACGCATGAAAGTGCTACGTGCATTAGTTAAACCAAAAGGCATCACTAACCACTCATATAGTCCGAACTTAGTTTTAAAAGCAGTTTTCCATTCATCTCCTAATTTCATTCTAATCTGGTGGTAACCACTTCGCAAGTCAATCTTTGTGAAAATAATAGAACCACTCAACTTATCAAGCATGTCGTCTAGCCTAGAAATAGGATGACGATACCTTATGGTAATATTATTAATGGCTCTGCAATCAACACACATACGCCAACTACCGTCTTTCTTAGGAACCAAAAGGACAAGAACAACACAAGGACTAAGGCTTTCTCTTACGTACCCACGGTCCAAAAGATCTTGGACTTGTCGCTGAATTTCCTTAGTCTCCTCCGGATTGGTCCTATAAGCAGCACGGTTTGGCAAAGTCACTCCAGGGATCAAATCAATTTGATGCTCAATCCCTCGAATAGGAGGTAATCCCAGGGGTACCTCAGCTGGAAATACATCCACATACTCCTGCAAAAGGTTAGCAATAGTAGGAGACAAAGAGCTAGATATATCATCAAGTGAATATAAAGCATTTTTACATATCAAAGCATAGCATGGCAGCTCATTATCAAAAATTTCAGTAAGATCAGATTTAGTTGTAAGCATGACACAACCCTTTAATTTTATTCTCTCGGTCTTAGAACTAGGTCCTAACCGTTCTTTCTTAGGTGGGAAAATATTCTTCACTACTTGCTGATTTTTAGATTCATGTTCAAGTTCTTTCTTCTCATTTTCAGCTAGCTCTTTATCACAATTCACAATTTCAGTAGGCGTCAAAGGTAGCAAAATTATTTTCTTCCCTTTGTGCATAAAAGATTATTTATTACTTCTACCATGATGAGTTGCATCGGTATCAAATTCCCATGGACGACCTAATAAAAGAGAACATGCTTGCACAGGTACTACGTCGAAATCAGCAACATCATGATAGGAACCAATGGAAAAATGCACTCTCGCAGATTGTGTTACCTTCACCTTACCACTGTTGTTGAACCACTGAATGTGGTATGGGTGAGGATGTGCGCAGGTGGTCAAGCCAAGCTTCTTGACCAATCCTGAATTCACCAAGTTATTGCAGCTTCCGCCATCAATTATGACACGAACACGGCAATCCTTAATGATGAGGAACATCTGAAATAAATTATGACATTGTAGCGTCTCCTCTTGCTATCTTTGGGAGCTCAATACTCATTGCACAATTATGGTCCTATAATTTGCCTAGCAACGGCACCTAAAATTTTCTCACCATCGCTATCTGCCTCATGGTCATTACCATTGCCTGCAAGGTTAGCTGCAAGAGCATATTCATCCTCAACATCACTAGCACTTACATAACCACCATCTTCTGTCGCAATGTACGCTCATTGACTTGGGCAATCTCTCATGAAGTGGCCCATTCCTTTAGATCGGTGGCATACAATTCCTGTTGTACGACCTGTGGAAACAACCGATGAAGAGCTCTGCGCTGGTGCCTGCACACTAGTAGATTTGCTTGTCTCAGATGCGCGTGACGGTGAAAATGGTGCTACTGAACGCGCCCTACTCACAGAGGGGGCAGCAGACCGAAAAGCATGTGGGGCTGTCTTGGCTTGTCCCGACGTTGATCTCGATGTAGATGTACTACCAAAGTTGCTCCTAGTCCTTTCTTGTCTACCCTGCAATTCTTTTTCTACCAAACAAGCAAGCTGGAACAACCTATTAATATCATTATAGTCTTTGTAATCAACTATGTCCTGAATCTCACGCTTTGAACCACCATAAAAACGAGCCGTCTTATCCTCCTCATCCTCAACAACATTACAACGCAACATGCCTATTTGTAGTTCTTGATAATATTCCTCGACAGATTTATTACCTTGGTCTAAGCGCTGTAATTTCTTACGATATCACGCTTATAAGGTGAGGAACAAATCTAGCACGCATAGCTACTTTCAATCTATCCCATGTATCAGGTGTTAAACTAGAATTAACCACTTGATTCCACCAAATGATAGCAAAATATTTAAATTCACTAGTAGCTTGTCGGACTCTATGCACTTCAGGAACTAAGTGAGTATTAAATTTTTGTTCAACCGTCATCTCCCAATCTAGATAAATTTCAGCATCATAAACACCCGCAAAAGATAGTATGGTGAATTTAACCTTAGCAAATGGGTCATCATTAGCACGAGCATGGTGTTGCTGAAAATTATTACCTCCCATGCCATGACGGTTGTGTTGTAGGCCGTGTCGCTGACGTGCATCTTGGTTGGCAAACATGGCACCGGTATCACGGTTTCTCTTTTCATTATCATCTCCCTCCTCAAGATCTTAGGCTGCATCGTGATCATACCCACATCCAATGTTTGGTGGTCGGTTCACCATTCTTTCAAGGCGTGTAGTGAGCGCTGCAATACTATCGTTGATTGAGCGCTGCAATGTGATCGTGGTAGCTTGAAACTTCCTGTCGATGTCCACATTAATGGTAGGGCGTTGTTCATCCAGGAGTGTCATGAGCTCTCCCTTTGTAACACACTCTTTCTCATCAAACGCCTCACCTGACATAGTTAGCAAAAGACAAAAGATAACACAAAGGTATTATCCCTATCAACTATTAGGTGATGGAAGGTGGAAACACACACTCTCAAGCGTCTTACCACACTCTTACAAGTGTTCTTACCAACGCAGCAGGTGGTACGACCAGTGGCTGGTTCGTGATTCCTTGGCGAGAGTAGGTATGATTGCAAGAGGGGACCTGTTCTGATCAAGAGTAGGTGGAGCTCGGAAGGCACAATATATAGCAAGGAGTAGCAAAAACCGTAATCTGATTAGCAAAATTGAATAAGGGTCCAAAATACCTGTCACGGTTGCTGGTCTAAAGAAAAGCGTCCCTAGCCCTAGCACAATACTGATCGATAACAAGGACTAGATACAAAGGATTCAAATGATGCAAGACTGTGAGTGGTCGTAGACCAACTAGGGGTGGTCGATTTGATTATTCTTCACTGGGGTGGTCGATATGCTTCTCTTTCTTCTCTCTCTCTTTTTTACCGTCAAACCCAAATTTAGGGTTCTTTTTTTTTTTTTTTTTATGACAGACCTTGACTCAAAACTCTTCAAAACCTCTTCCGATCTATAGAAATATATGGGTCACAAACTTTTTGTAGAAGCCAGGGGTATAAAGGTAATTAAAAGTAGCTATAGAAATATATGGGTCACAAACTCTCTCTCTCTCTCTCTCTCTGAACTTTGGCTATGGAAATTCTTCTCGGACTTTGTGTGGCAGGCATGATATGATGAGTACGTGGGGGTGTCCGAGATCAACAAGAAATAAATAGGGTGGTCGGGGCGGAAACGAGTAGATAGTCGAACCCGAGTAGGTGGTCGAATCCGACTAGGTGGTCGAACGCGAGTAAGGGGGGGTCGAACACGAGGAGGTGGTCGAACTCGAGGTGGTGGTCGAAAGGGGGTTGTTCGAGTAGGCGGTGGCGCGATTAGGATGGTTGGTGCCACGACGGGCGACGGTGTTGACTAGAGACCAAGAACACGACTCTAAACCAGCAACACGATTTAGACAAAAGGACACTAATTCAACAACGTGAAACAAAGAACAAAAATTGCAAGGCACAATGGGTGATGGGACAGTGGAAGAACACGACGAACAAAATATTTTGTGGGGCAATTTTCTGGAGCTTTAGGACGATGGAAAACAACTAATCTAACGGGGGGAAAAATTGTGATTACCTAACGGGCAACTTTAGCTCTGATACCAACTGATGAGACTACGGCCCGATCTTCCGAAAGGTACTGATAAGTCGATTGTGGAGAACTCGACGTTGATGATCCGGAGGCTCCGACCAGAATAGATCAACCTCCCGCAATCAATACACCATCGCTCGCTGGTTATCAACCGTACAAACGCGCTGACCTCGCCAAGAAGGCTATCTCCTGCATGCGAATCGAGAACACAAGCAAGAAAGTAGAAGATGCAATCTGATATTGTATTACGAATATAGATGAAGATCACAATGTGGGGTTCCTCAACCGAACGTACGGCGAGACTGCTAAGAAGAATAATCTCAAAGAAAAACCCACGTTAAACTATGACTGCCATCGATATATATAGGGGATGGAGGAGGTCGACTTATTAGGGTTGTGCGGCCACGGAAGAGGCGTGACACTACTCGGACTCCGACTCGACACGCTTACAAGACCATATTAGGCCAAAACAAAGGACGCGCACCTTATTCACTATTCAGTCACGATATCCGGTCAAGACCCGGTCGAGGATCGGTCCTGTGGTGGTCTTGAGGAGTCCATGTTATCTTTGGTCGTAAGCCTTTTGAAGTGGTCGAGACCCCGTGGAATCGGTCGAGACCTTCTTGAACCGGTCGTAGTCCAAGATTCCTAAGTACAAGTAAATCATCTCCGTTAGGCAGCATCATAGAGTTCTCAAATAATACACTCAGCCCTAGAAACGAATTTACCTGATAAATAAGTTGATGAGCACGTGCTCGAGTAATTGGACCTTGCACATGAGGAGTGTTCAGACAAGAGAAGTGATGTCCTCATCACCGTGATCCGGCGCAAATGTATTATCTAGGGTAGTACTTTCAGAGGCTCTTGGCGTTCCACGTGTGGTCCAGCTGCTGTCCTTCCGGCGTTGCTATGTAGTAGGACCCCTCCCTTGTGCTCCGGGTGATGATGTAGGGCCCATCCCACTTTGATTCTAGCTTTCCCAGTGCCGTGGTGTTTGCCGCTCTCTTGAGTACCATGTCGCCTAGGGCCAAGCTGCGGATCCTAACCTTCCTGTTGTACGCTCGGGCGAACCCTTAGCGTACTTCGCCATTGTTGAAATGGCTTCAATGCGCTGCTTTTCTAGGAGATCTAGCGACACCGCGCGATCCTTCGTGCTCCGGCCCTCGGTTGCCCGGAGGGACTTTGCTACGATCTCGCCCAGAGTCACTGCCTCGTCCCCGAACAGGAGCTTGAACGGGGAGAAACCTGTGGCCCTTGTTGGGGAAGTGCGAATTGCCTATAAGGCCTTTTTGAGCTCCTCCGGCCATAGCCCCTTTGGGAGGCCGACGAGGCGCTTGGTCAATTCGGCCAGCAGGTTGCCGTTGGCACACTCAATGGCCCCGTTCAACACGGGGTGGCCGACCGATGCGAAACATATGGTAGTGCGATGCTGTGGCAGAAGGCTCGGAAGGCAGCGGAATCAATTGCGTGCCGTTGTCGGTGACGATGTCTCGGGGCACGCCGTACCGACACACGATGTTCCTCCAGACGAAGCATTGCGCCGTGGTGATTTTGGCGACTGGTTCGGCCTCCACCCATATGAAGAAGTACTTGATGGTGACGAAGGCGAACCGGAGGCTGCCCTTGGCCGCGGGGAAGGGCCGATGATGTCGAGCCCCCACCTCGCGAAGGGCCATATTGGAGCAAGCGGCTGCAACAGTACGGGCGGTGCTTTGCAATGATAACTGGCCCATTGGCAGCCCTAGCAGTGCTGCACCAGGTCCTGTGCGTCGCGGAGCACCGTAAGCCAGTAGAAACCTTGGCGGAAAGTTTTTGCCACTAGGCTCCGGGGGGCTTGGTGTGGCCCGCAGAGTCCCTCGTGTACTTCCTTCAGCAAGGATTGCCCTTCGGTCTGGGAGATGCACCGTAGCAAGGGGCCTCCCTTGTAGAGTTGGCCGTCAATGACGCGGTAGTGGCGGGCTCGATGCTTTAGGCGGTTCGCTTCGGCTTCTTCCTCGGGCTCTTCTCCTCTGAGGTAGCTTCGAATGTCATTCCACCTGTCTATGCTGTTGATCTAGAGAACGGGGTGAGGCGCTCGGGCCAAGCGGGCTCCCCACGGTTGCCCTAGGGCATCCCCTGGTGCTTTTGGGTGGCCCCTGGTGCTTCGGGGGCAGCCCCTGGTGCTTCAGGGGTAATTGATGGCTCGTGCAGCCTAGAGTATAGTACGTCTGGCGAGGGGTTCTCGTTGGAGCTCGCTATTTTGGCCAATCTGTCCGCCGCGTCATTGCTGCTGCGCGGGATACTCTGAATAGTGATGCCATGGAAATGCTTTGCCTCGCCCCTGACTGCCGCTAAGTACCGGGACATCTCTGGGTCCCTTGGTGTGAATGACGTATCGAAGTGGTCTGCGATGAGGCGGGAGTCACTCTTGATTACTATGCGCTTCGCGCCCAGCGCTCTGGCCTTCGGCAGGCTGAGCAATATGGTCTCATACTCGGAGGCGTTCTTGGTTGTTGAGATGTCTAGGCGCACCGCGTAGGAAATTATCCGGCCATCTGGCGCGACCAAGATGGCGGCGGCCTCGGCCCTTGCTGCGCACCATGACCCGTCGGTGGAGATTACCCAGGGTATCTCAATTTTGCCTGGCGCGCAGTCCGCTGGTTGCGGGGTCCATTCGGCAACGAAGTCGGCTAAGGCCTGCGACTTTATTGCCATTCGCACGGTGAAGGTGACGTCGAATGGCGCCAGCACAACAGCCCACTTGCCTATACGACCCGATGCATCCTTGTTCCTCGACATCAGGGCAAGCGGATAGGATGTGGGGATCACAATGGCGTGGGCTAGAAAATAGTGCCGGAGCTCACGGGAGGCCATGAGGAGGGCGTACGCCAGGTTTTCTAGCTCGGTGTACTGGGCTTTGGTGCCCTACAAAGCCTCCGACACGTAATACACCGGGCGCTGAAGACCTTCGTCTTGGCTGAGTACCGCGCTGACAGCAAACGAAGAGGCTGCTAGAAAATGGCGTGCGCCCTGTGCTGGATTTGCTAAGCTTGGGAGCATGGCGAGGTACTCCTTGAGCTGCAGGAATGTCGCTTGGCAATCTTGGGTCCAGCTGAACGGCTCCGCTCTGTGGAGTGTTTTGAAGAACGGCAAGGCCCGCTCCGCCGAGCGGGACAAAAATTTGCTGAGGGCTGCGAGGCGGCCCGTGAGTTTCTGCACCTCGTGGGCCATGCGGGGTGGTGCCATCTCCTGGATATCTTTCATCTTTTCCGGGTTCACCTCGATGCCCCTCTGCGATACCAGGAAGCCGAGGAGTTTTCCAGCTCGGACGCCCGGAGTACGCATTAAGGAAGCTCATTAGCTCGCAGCCTGAGGTGGCGTATACGAGTTGGCCGATGCGGGGTAAGGTGAAATCGTCTTTGGATGTGGCCTTGTTGAGGTCGGTGAAGTCAACGCACATGCGCCAGTCCCCTTCTCACCTTCTGCACGAGGACCGGGTTGGCTGACAACTCCGAGTGCTTAATCTCCCTGATCACACCAGCTTTTAAGACCCTG
This sequence comes from Hsuehochloa calcarea, assembly GCA_036346395.1. Taxonomy (NCBI): domain Eukaryota; kingdom Viridiplantae; phylum Streptophyta; class Magnoliopsida; order Poales; family Poaceae; genus Hsuehochloa; species Hsuehochloa calcarea. Next base: position 8,448,063 of record CM070605.1, on the reverse strand, counting down.
GTGACCTCCTTGTTTGCGGCTTCAAGCCACTCTACTGACATGTAGCGTAGCTTTTGTTTCTTGGGCACCGCGTCACTCTGCAGTGTTAACCAATGTTGGACGACTTCCCTTGGGACCCCTGGGATTTCTTTGGGGCCCCATGCGAAGATATCCTCGTTGCGGTGGAGCACCCTGAGTATGTCTCCGCAGGCCGCAGCTGACAGCTCGGCACCGAGGGCCACCGTTTTGTGTGGCTTATCTTCGGCGAGAGGGACCCGCAAGACCTAGCCTTCGGGCTTAGCCTTCGGCGCCCACCTTACCGGGGCGTTGTTGGGCTGGGGGTGGTGCTCGGTTCAACGGCGTGGACATGATGGGCTGGGGATAATGCCTCAAGCTCACCGCTTTGCTGTGTCTTGATCTCCTCAGATGCGACCACTTCTTCTGGAGTGGGGATCTTCATGCAGAGGTAGTTGTGGTGCGCTACGACGCCGAACGCATTTAGCGTGGCTCTACCGAGGATAGCATTGTATTGATATGGCATCTGGACGACGTCGAACGTGATCATCTCTGTGCAGGAGGCATAGCCATCACTGAAGGTGACGGCTAGATTGATTCGCCTCAAAGTCGCATCGCCTTCCGCCAAGCCCAGGGGATGCCCGGTGGCGATAGGTGGTCCCTTGGGATCATTATTTTGTCGAAAGCCTCTGCGAATAGTAGGTCTGCGGAGCTTCCTCCGTCCACCAGAACGAGGCGCACATTGAACTCCGTAATGTTGGCCGAGATGACCAGAGAGTCCTGGTGAGGGAAATGTACGCCTCTGGCATCTTCAGGGCCAAAAGTGACGGGTATCTCGGCGTAGCGGGGTGGGCTAGAAGTTGAGTAAGCCGCCACATGGTGAAATTGGCACGCGTAAGCATGCCGCTGCCTTTTTTATGACAGACCCGACGAGGAGCCACCCGCGATCTTGTTGATCCCCGGCCGGTTGACCGCGGTTCATGTATTCCTGCATAGCGACGATTGTGTGACAGTGCTGGGTGGCATGGGACCCCTTGCCGTGTAGGTCGCGAAACAGGAGTGGCCTTTCGTGGCTTTCCCGGGGGGTTCGGCACTGTAGGGTTGTATGAGACCCTTCGCCGTGCAGGTCGCAGAAGAGCCGGGCTTCATTATTTGTTCTGCCCAGCCAGCCGCGGCCTCGACCCCTGCCGCGGCCTGCCCGAGATCCTTGCTGTTGCTGTCCTTCGATGTTGTACACGCCCCGCCCCTTCGAACGGTTGTCGTTGCTCCGCGGCTTGGCTGCTACTTCCGCGAACATGGCTCCGGGTTCCTTCGGGGGGTCCTTGCTTTGTTGTCGCGGCCGCTGCCGTAGTGTGGTCCGAGGCAACCCCGCCGGTGCCGCTTCCTCCGCCTCGCGCATTCTCCATTTTGTCAAAGAGCTCCGCCAGTGAGCGGATAGGCTTGCTGGCGAGTCGCTATGCTTGGGGGCCTTTCTGTAGTCCGCAGGTCGCGGCGTTGATGACGGTTGTCTCGTTGACCCCCTTCACCTAGCACTTGACCTCCGCGAACATTCTGAAGAAGCTGCGGAGGGACTCACCTGGGGCTTGCTTCATGGCGAATAGATCCCACGCGCCCTTTGGTTCTGCGTAGTTCCCCTGGAAGCTGTTATGCACTAGATCCCGTAGCTGTTCCCACGTAAACACAAAACGTGGAGGGATGGTGAAAAACCAAGCCAACGCTATCCCCCTCAGGGCCAGGGTCATGCTTTTTTCCTTCGTGGTGTCATCCTCCGCGGCCTCGATGGTCGCTCGTAGAAGCGAGGAACTCGCGGGATCCGCCGACCAAGGGCCCGACTTCGAATCTTGAAGCCACAGGGCCACGGATCGCCTCACCGCGCGCCAAGGGGAACTAGGATCTCCACAGAACACCGGCAGGAGCGCAGCAATGGGCACCGGCGCGGCGGAGCTCGCCCAGTGCAAGGCTTGTTCACTGGGCGGCCGCGAGGACTACCCTCGGTTGTCGGAGGTCGAGTAGCTCCCGGCGGAGGTCAGCCAACTCCTGCTGGAGCAATTCGTGTGCTCTCTGTGTTACCTCCGACCGGGCCGGGGCCGGCGGCTGGCCGACTGCCCGAGTCCCACGGGGCGCCTCACCACCTACGATGTTCCCCTGCGTGGAGTTGTCGGTCTCTTCCTCGGTGCGGGCGGCAGCCGCCGCGGCCTGAGAGGTTATGCTTCGCTTAGCCCTCGGGGCGCTAGGCGATGCTGCCGCCATTGCTACTTCAACTGTGGAGGCGCGAGGCGCGGCTCTTCGAGGTGCCATTCCTGTGCTTCGAATACGTGCTCGACTTCCTTGTCGGTCTCCACGGACGGTGCCAACTGTCGTAGCAAAAACAGGCTATACAGTAAAACAAAGGAGACCCCGGACAAGCTTCGAGGAGCTCCGGGGATCCTCGAGAGAAGGGACCAGTCAGTGACAAGAACGAGATGATTATTACTATTCTGGAAAATTAGGGCTATTTTCTCCTCCTTCATGAGGGGGACCCCCTATTTATACTCCTCCATGAGAGGGTCTTTACATTTCTATGCTATCCCTATGACGGTATTGTGCGCGTAGGGGCTACAGGGATATTTCCCCCCTATGCTTAGGCCTTGGTTCATGGTGGGAGCTCCTGGGCCTGGTCTATCCCGCTAATGCACCCGGTCCATCCGCGCCGCAGGGTCTTCGGGTCCACTCTGAAGGTGACCCGGAGGGCCTACTGCTCCGGGCCTCGCTGGGCTCTGGGACCCTCCGGGGAGGCTTCGGGTCCACCACGAAGGTGACCCAGCGGGCCTCGCGGGGCTCCGGAGACCCTCTGGGGAGGCCTCGGGTCCACCCCGAAGGTGACTCCGAGGGCCTGCTGCCCTGGGCCTCGCGGGGCTTCGGGGACCCTCTAGGGAGGCTTCGGGTACTCCCTGAAGGTGACTCAGAGGGCCTGCTGCCCTGTGCCTCGCGGGGCCCTGGGTGCCCCCTGACCGAGGTTCTTCACCTGGGGTCCGCCCCCTGGGTTTTAATGATTGCTTCGCTTGGCCGTCAGGGTCGGTGTGGCCGCCCCTATGACAGTGGGAGAACCATCAGGCCATTCTTGAAGAAGGCCGGACCCTCACTTGGGCCACCTTGAAGAAGGCGTTCCGTGACGCCCACTGTAACATCCCCAATATGGGTTTGTGTTTCAAATATATAAAAGTATGAACTTTCTAAAAACTTTTGCTCCATTCTTTTGTCATTCATGTTATCTAAAATTTTATTCAAGTTTAAGTTAACCAAAAGACTTCAAGTGTTCAATTTAAGGTTTGAATTTAAACTCATGGAAATGTCTTCTGAATATACCTAGAAATATTTTTCCTAGGTTCTGGAACTCTATAGTAACTTACCTGCAAAATTTCATAGTTGTTAGATTTTATTTGCTATTTTTAAGCAACTAGTCAAACTAGAAAAACAAAAATCAAACAACTAAAAATGGACCATAAAACAATCCTCGACAAATTATACAATGTTTTACATAGCGTCAGTAACCTCTCATAAAATTTTTGTAATTTTAGGAGCTATTTGCTTTGTCTAAAAATTCCTTTTAGCTCTCAACCTTTTGCAAAATCAGAAAAACCTATTCCCTTTTTCCTTCTTTCGCTGACCTACTGGCCCCAGTAGCAGGTCATCTTCTCCATGTGGCTAGCGCACCTGCACCAGCTCACCCGAGAGAGCATCATGGTAGCTCCACCCACGTCAATAGCCAACGGCCTCGCCCACGCGCCCGTGGTTTCTCTGCCTCCTACGCATCGCCTACGCTCGCCCATGCCCCGGTCACCTCCTTCACCTACCCCTATCAGTCGTGGCCGTTAGTACTTCAACGCCATTGACCGAGCTCTTCTTGTGCCCTCCATCCTCTGCTATAAGTAGCCACCCGAAGCTCCCTCTACCTTCTTTTTGCCACCCTGAGCCTCGCCATTCTTTCCCCTACCTTCTCCCCTACTCATTTGAGCTCAAACTGCAACTAGTGCGTGAGCTCCATTTCCAGCCGATAAGCCACCTTGTCGTCGCCGGTGTCCCGGAGGGTTTTTCTGAGAACCCGGGCAATTTAACTTGTAATGCTTAACCCTCCAATTGGTCCGAGCATCACAAATTAAATTTTCCATCCTGGATGTATTATGTACCTCCCAGGAGCAGTGCACATACACCATCACAAACATCAATATCAATTCATACACAAGTTCTTACAATATCAAAACTTCATACTTTACAAAAAATTGAACTTACAAGGTTCAATCTCATACAAAAGGGCCGACCGGCTAAATAACAAGATAAATATCAAGTACAAAGTGGAAAATAGTGATAACTGAAATAAAAACATAAATAAATCATAAATAAAGTCACAATGGCTTGCCATAACACGCCGCACTACCAACTGGGTTCAAACCATAGCAACCCGACGTTCCTATGCAATCTTTCTTACTTGATTTAATCTTGATATCTGCTGTCCAGATTAGTAAACAAAAGCAAACAGTGAGTACACGAATGTACTCCACAAGACTTTACCAAGCTTATACATAGCTACATGCAAGCTCTATTTAAAGGAGAAGGCTATAGGGTTTATTTTCATCACAAAGTAATATTTCAATTTAAATACAATGTAGTAGATTCAAATGGCAAGTGTGCAAATATTTTTAATACTTCAAATAACATCGAGTAATTAACTTTAGACACCAACTGAACATCAACAGGTGGCTTCCCCTGCAGCACACAAACATAGCATGAGAGCCACTCTCAATACTACCAATCAATTCATTTATGTGATCACAAGTCATGCATATTCGATATACCATAAATTGATTGCCTACATCATAATCTCTAATTAATTTAAAACAGTAGGTGTAGGTGCTAGAAAGAGAATTTAGAGATAAAATTTTAGAAACTTTCACCATAGCACATTCCAAACGAATGGGCTCATTAAGCATGATGTAGCACAATGCTTCAGCAGGGGATATTTTATCAAATACTTCCACATGTGTAATTAATTCGACATGTGCAAAATTATGAGAATTCAGACCAGCGCAGGTGATGGGTACACGGCGGCCCGATCTTCCGATAGGTTCAATTTGTTTCGTCGTGAGGACGTTGACACTTTGAGGCTTCCGACCCGCAGATCTTCACCTCGCAATTCGCTACACCAGTACGACTGTCGTTATCAACCACGCTCGCATGCGATCGACCTCACCACGAAGGTTATGGTTCCTGCAAGCAATGGAAGCAACTCACAAGAACAAGATAGATGCAATCTGAAATATATTACGAATTTGGATGAAGTTCACAAAGTGGGTTTTCTCAAACCAGAACGCGAAACCGCAGCGCGTAATAATCTAAGAAAAAAACCCAACCCTAAACTGGGGCGGCTGCATGCAATATATAGGGGGGTGGAGGACATGAGGAGGTCGACCAAGGGTTGTGCTGCCATGTGGAGAGACGTACACATCCTGGGCTTTGATCTTGCCACGCTTACAAAGCCTTATTAGGCCCAAAACGGTGACGCGGCACCTTATTTCCATGTCTCTGATTAACTCCCAACGTGGTCGTCACTGGTCGGGGGCCTGGTCGTAGAACTTGAGACCTGGTCGTAGATCTGGTAGCCTGGTCGTAGGACTGATCATAGAGCTGGCAGATCTGGTCGTAGAGCTTGCAGATCACAGAGAACTGGTCGTAGATGGTTTGGATCCTCTCCATCATTCCTTAATAACAGAAGATCACAATTTTTAGGTAGCATACCATTCTGCATAGATAAATTATTAGCACCTGGAAACGAGCTCACCTCATAATTTAAGTGACGTGCACGAGCTCTTGTCATAGGACCTTGTAGTTTAGCAATCGGATCTGGAGAATTTTGTGTAGTGCGTGTATCCGAAGGAGTGATGTCCTCATCATCCTCCCCTTCTTGAACTGGAGTTGTCCTCGACTCAATGTCATCTTCTTCCCCCACGTATGGATTCAAATCTGAAATGTTAAATGTGGGGCTAACCCCAAAATCTACAGGTAGTTCCAATTGATAAGCACTGTCATTGATCTTCTTAATTATTTTAAATGGTCCATCAGCTCTAGGCATCAACTTTGATTTTCTTAATTCTGGAAATCTATCCTTTCTCAAATGCACCCAAACTAAATCACCTAGTTCAAATGTTATTTCTTTTCTACCTTTACTTCCAGCAACCCTATACTTTTCAGTCATACGCTCTATATTCTCTTTAGTTGTTTCATGCAACTTAAGAACAAATTCAGCACACTTCTTAGCATCTAAATTAATTTTTCAGAGGTAGGCAAAGGTAGTAAATCAATAGGAGCATGGGGGTTAAAACCATACACTACCTGAAACGGACTTACCTTGGTGGTAGAGTGTACCGACCTGTTGTAAGCAAACTCAATATGTGTCAAACACTCTTTCCACATCTTCAAATTCTTCTTTAAAACAGCCCGCAACATGGTGGATAACGTGCGGTTGACAACCTCTGTTTGTCCATTCGTTTGGGGATGGCACGTAGTAGAAAATAGTAGTTTTGTACCCAATTTGTTCCAAAGTGATCTCCAAAAGTGGCTCAAAAACTTCGCATCGCGATCCGAGACAATAGTATTGGGCACATCATGTAAGCGAACGATTTCCCTGAAAAACAAATCAGCTATGTTTGTAGCATCATCGCTCTTGTGACAAGGTATGAAATGTGCCATTTTAGAAAATCGATCCACTACTACAAATATACTGTCCCTCCCCCTCTTTGTCCTAGGCAATCCTAAAACAAAATACATAGAAATATCCTCCCAAGGGGCGCTAGGAATAGGAAGAGGCATATAAAGTCCATGTGGATTGAGACGGGACTTAGCTTTGTTGCATGTGGCGCAGTGAGCCACGTAGTGCTCGACATCGCGCCTCATCTTTGGCCAAAAGAAGTGGGCGGCCAGCACATCTTCAGTCTTCTTTGCTCCAAAATGCGCCATCAAACCCCCTCCATGCGCCTCCTGCAACAACAAAAGACGAACGGAGCTAGCCGAACGCATAGCTTGTTAGCACGATAGATCAAACCATCAGTCAGCACATATTTATTCCATGTTTTCCCTCCTTTACAATGTTCAAGCACTTCTTTAAAGTCCAAATCAGTAGCATATAAATCTTTAATAGTCTCCAAACCAAAAATCTTATGATCAAGTTGAGATAACATGGTATAACGTCTAGAAAGCACATCAGCAATCACATTGTCCTTACCTTTCTTATGCTATATGACATATGGAAACGACTCAATAAATTCTACCCAATTAGCATCTCGTTTATTCAGTTTAGCTTGACTTCTAATATGTTTTAGCGATTCATGATCGGAACGTATAACAAATTCTTTGGGCCATAGATAATGTTGCCAAGTTTGAAGCACACGAACTAAAGCATACAATTCTTTATCATAGGTAGAATAATTCAGACTAGGCCCATTTAATTTCTCACTGAAGTATGCAACCGGCTTACCTTCTTGAATCAATACACCACCTATCCCAATCCCGCTAGCATCACATTCAATCTCAAAAGTCTTACCAAAATCAAGGAGTTGGAGTAGTGGTGGTTGGGTGAGCTTCTCTTTCAATAAATTGAAAGCCTTCTTTTGCATAGGTCCCCATTGGAAGGGCACTCCTTTCTTGGTCAATTCATTCAATGGTGCGGCAATGGCGCTGAAATCCCGCACAAAACGTCGATAGAATCCAGTAAGGCCGTGGAAGCTCCGTACCTGTGTCACAGTGGTAGGCGTCGGCCAGCTTTGGATGGCCACAATCTTTGCCTCATCCACCTCAATTCCCTGTGGTGTCACAACATAAGCAAGAAACGCAACTCGATCGGTGCAAAAAGTGCACTTCTCGAGGTTACCAAACAAACATGCATCTCTCAAAGTATTAAAAACAGCACGTATATGATTCAAGTGTAGCTCATGAGACTTGCTATAAATCAAGATATCATCGAAATAAAACACTACAAATTTTTCAATGAAAGAACGTAAAACCTCGTTCATCAATCGCATAAAAGTACTAGGTGCATTAGTTAGACCAAAAGGCATCACTAACCACTCATATAGTCCGAACTTAGTTTTAAAAGCTGTCTTCCATTCATCTCCTAATTTCATTCTAATTTGGTGGTACCCACTCCGCAAGTCAATCTTTGTGAAAATAATAGAACCACTCAACTCATCAAGCATGTCGTCTAGCCTAGGAATAGGATGACGATACCATATGGTAATATTATTAATGGCTCTACAATCAACACAGATACGCCAACTACCGTCTTTCTTAGGAACTAAAAGAACAGGAACAGCACAAGGACTAAGGCTTTCTCGTACGTACCCACGGTCCAAAAGATCTTGGACTTGTCGCTGAATTTCCTTAGTCTCCTTCGGATTGGCCCTATATGCAGCACGGTTTGGCAGAGTCACTCCTGGGATCAAATCAATCTGATGCTCAATCCCTCGGATAGGTGGCAATCTCGGGGGTATCTCAGCTGGAAATACATCCACATACTCCTACAAAAGGTTAGCAATGGTAGGAGGCAAAGAGCTAGACATATCATTAAAGGAGAATAAAGCATCTTTGCATATCAAAGCGTATCATGGCAGCTCATTATCACAAATTTCAGCAAGTTCGGATTTAGTGGCAAGCATAACACATCCCTTCAATTTATTTCCCTCAGACTTAGAACTAGGCGCCACTTTCTCCCGTTTAGGTGGGAAAACACGTTTTGCTACTTGCGAATTTTCAGAATCATGTTCATTGGTGTTTCTTTCATTTTTAGCACGCTCTACTTCATCTTTCACAATTTCAGCGGGTGTCAAAGGCAACAGCTTAATCTTCTTACCCCTATGTGAGAATGAGTAGGTATTAGCTCTACCATGGTGCAAAACATTATTATCATACATCCAAGGCCTACCGAGCAATAAAGAACATGCTTGCATACGCACTACATCAAAGTCGGTACTATCCTTGTAATTACCAGCTGAAAATTGTACTCTCACAACTTTGTTTACCTTTAACTTACCACACGAATTGAACCATTGAATGTAGTAGGGACATGGGTGTGGCCGTGTGGCCAAGCCAAGTTTCTCGACCATCTCGGAACTTACAAGGTTATTACAGCTCCCTCCATCAATGATTACTCTGCAGGCTCTCTCCTTTATGAGAAATCTGGCTTGAAATAAGTTATGCCGTTGATTTTGCTCCGCTCTCTCCACTTGTGCGCCAAAGACTCGCTATGCAACAAGGCTCATATGATTCCCGGTGTCAACAGCAGCTACTTGTTCCTCTACACCATCAGCATCACTCTCTATCTCGTCTCCTCCACCTGCAATGTTAGCTGCAAGTACATATTCATCCTTAATATCACTAGCACTTACATAACCACCGTCTTCGGTGGCAAGATATGCTCGCTGACTTGGACAGTCCCTCATGACGTGGCCCATTCCCTTGCAACAGTGGCAAACAATGCCAGTCATATGGCCCGTAGAAGAAACCGAAGAAGAACTCTTGGCTGAGGCCTACACACTAGTACATTTGCTTACCTCGGGTGCATGTAATGGTGTCGGAGGTGCTGCTGAATGCGCCCTACTCGTGGAGGGGGCAGCAGACCGTGTAGCTGAAGGTGGGAATGTTTTAACTTGCCCCGGCGTTGATCTTGGTGTAGACGTGCTTCCAAAATTATTCCTTGGCCTCTGCTGTCGTCCTTGCAATTCCTTTTCTGCCAAACATGCAAGGTGGAACAATCTAGGAACACTATCATATTCTTTGTAATCAACCATGTCCTGAATTTCACATCTTAATCCTCCATAAAAACGTGTCATTGTAGCCTCTTCATCCTCAATAATATCACAACACAACATACTAATTTGTAGCTCCTGATAATATTCTTCTACAGATCTATTGCCTTGGTTTAATCGCTGCAGTTTCTTACGCAAGTCACGTTTAAAAGAAGGTGGAACAAATCTGTTACGCATAGCAACCTTTAAAGCATCCCAAGTAGTAGGTGCTAATCCATCATTGCATACTCTGTTCCACCAAAAGATGGCAAAGTTTTTAAATTCACTTGTGGCTTGCCTAACTCTATGCACTTCAGGAACTAAGTGAGCATTAAATTTCTGTTCTACCGTCATCTCCCAATCTAGGTATATTTCGGCATCATAAGCACCCGCAAAAGATGGTACAGTAAACTTGACTTTAGCATAGGGATCATCATTAACACATGCATTATGTTGCTGAAAGTTATTACCTCTCATACCTTGACGGTTGAAGTTCAACCGGTTCCGTTGTTGTGCATCAAAGGCGTTGTGGTTTCGCATCTCATTATCATTGTCAATCTTATGGTTATGGACTACAACTTGAGGATCCACACGCCCATTGTTCTGTGGTGGATTGGCTAAACCATCAATACGTGTATTGAGCATTGCAATGCTTTCATTGAGTTGTTCTAGTGTAACATTTGTTTCCGCAAACTTCCTATCAATGTCGTCATTAATAGCATGGTGGTGCTCATCCAACACTCTTGTGCCTCCAATTCCTCACTTGCCATGGTTAGTAGGAGACAAAAGACAACATAAAGATATTATCCCTATCAACTACTAGGTGGTGGAAGGTGGAAACACACACACTCTCAAGCGTCTTACCAAGCTCTTATGAGTTTCTTACCAAATCGCAGCATGTGGTCTGATCGGAGAAGGTGGGATGTATGACCACGGCAGAGGCGAATGCGAGGATCCAAATCTGAGGACCGAAAGTATGTGGAGCTCGGATAGGAAATGTTTAGTAGCAAGGAATAGCAATAATGAAATCAGATTAGCAAAGCTGAATCAAAGTCCACGGTACTCGTCACAGTTGCTGGCCCAAACGTGTTCCTAGAACTAGCATCAAGCAAGCTAAAAGATAGGGTAGATACAAGCACAGTGGAACAAAATTCATAAAGCAACTGATTTCTCCTGTGGGTGGTCATGGACCAACTGCGGGTTGTTCGTGGGCCACTTGAACGTGGTCGTAGACTAACTGAGGGTGGTCGTGAGCCAACTAGGGGTGGTCTTTCTCTTTTTTTTCTCTCCTTTTGCTTTCTTTTTATCTCTTTTTTTAACTGTAGAAGCCCAACCTAGGGTTCCTCTTTTTTTTGCGAGACCTTGACTCACAACTCTTCGAAACGCTCTTCTGGGTCTGGGGATATATATATGTCACAAACTTTTTCCGGAGAGCAGGGGTATAAAGGTAGTAAAAAGATACTCTCTCTCTCTCTCTGAACTTTGGCTAGGTGGTCGAAAGGGTAGGTGGTCGGATCCGAGGAGGTGGTCGAATCGACTAGGCAGTCGACCGAGTGGGTGGTCGAATCTGACTGGGTGGTCGAACCCGAGGAGGTGGTCGTATCGGACCAGGTGGTCGAACACGAGGAGGTGGTCGTATGGGGAGGGGGTCTCACGATCTCAGCTATACCAGACAAATCAAAGGATGTAACTAAGGATAGGCCGAGATACACAAAGACCAAAACAGTGAAGACTCGACACTAGAAACGAGATTACGACGACTAGACCAGCAACAAAGACACCAACAATGGACTCAAATTCAACAACGCAAAAACTGAAAACACAATTACGAAAGGCATAAAGAGGTTTTGGACAGTGGAAAAACTAAGATCTAAAACTTTTTGTTGGGCAATTTTTTGGACTCTAGGTGATGGAACACAACTATCAAAAAGGGATAAACAAGATTACCTAACGGGCAACCTGATGCTCTGATACCAAATGATGGGTACACGACGGCCCGATCTTCCGATAGGTTCTATTTGTTTCATCGTGAGGACGTTGACGCTTTGAGGCTTCCGACCCGCAGATCTTCACCTCGCAATTCGCTACACCCGCACGACTGTCGTTATCAACCACGCTCGCACGCGATCGACCTCACCACGAAGGTTATGGTTCCTGCAAGCAATCGAAGCAACTCACAAGAACAAGATAGATGCAATCTGAAATATATTGCGAATTTGCATGAAGTTCACAAAGTGGGTTTCTCAAACCAGAACGCTAAACCGCAAAGCGTAATAATCTAAGAAAAACTCAACCCTAAATCAGCGGCTGCATGCAATATATAGGGGGTGGAGGACATGAGGAGGTCGACCAAGGGTTGTGCTGCCATGTGGAGAGGTGTACACATGCTGGGCTTTGACCTTGCCACACTTACAAAGCCTTATTAGGCCCAAAACGGTGACGCAGCACCTTATTTCCATGTCTCTGATTAACTCCCAACGTGGTCGTCACTAGTCGGGGGCCTGGTCGTAGAACTTGAGACCTTGTCGTAGATCTGGTAGCCTGGTCGTAGGACTGGTCATAGAGCTGGCAGATCTGGTCATAGAGCTTGCAGATCACAGAGAACTGGTCGTAGACAGTTTGGATTCTCTCCATCATTCCTTAATAACGGAAGATCACAATTTTTAGGTAGCATACCATTCTGCATAGATAAATTATTAACACCTAGAAACGAGCTCACCTCATAATTTAAGTGACGTGCACGAGCTCTTGTCATAGGACCTTGTAGTTTAGCAACCGGATCTGGAGGATTTTGTGTAGTGCGTGTATCCGAAGGAGTGATGTCCTCATCAACATGGTTCGTTCAAATTAACATAAGGGATATCAAAAGATTGCACTACAACAGGTATATACTCACAAGGTTGCTCTATGTCTTACTATACACCAAATCAGTACCTTTGTCATTTTTGTCCTCATAACATACTGTAGGTACCTCAAACTTCTCGTCTAATAACATAAGATGCGCTAGATCATCCTTCATCTCTTCAAGTGTCTCAGCGGTATCTGTAAATGGAGTAGGAGCCAAAACAATATCAGCATTTTTAGTTACCTTAGGTTGCACCTCGCTTGTGACCGTGGGTGGTGGAGGTACAAAACGATATTGCAATTTCTTCTTCATCTCCTCCCATCTGTACATGTAGTGGTACTCGAGATTCGACCACCAATGTTGAACATCACCGATCAACGTCATCCTTACCATGCTCATCTTCTCATAAGCATTAAGGTCCTGTCTTTCAAAGTAGCTAACCAACATAGTAACCCATAGGAAGTAGTCCAACGACGTACTCTTAGCAGTGAGTGGCAAGACATATGCCGGTAGTTGTTTCCCTTTGAGTTCAAATTTGCCCGCGATGTCATCGTAATCTACCAACTTCCACCAACCTGTCATTGTTAGTAGAAAGCAAGGAAACAAATCACAAGTATATGTTTCTATCAACTACTAGGAGGTGGAGTATATCAAGTCACACACGCTCAAGCTCTTACCAAGCTCTTGCAAGTTCTTACCAATGCAAACAGGTGGTGCAACTCGTGGCTGGTTCATGATAAACTTGACTCAAGTGATTGCAAGGGCCGGTTCGATATGATCTGCTCGGTTAGTAGAAAGTGGAGCTTGGATAGGATTAATATTAGGCATCAAGGAGAACAATTAGTTAATTTTAGAAATTACACATAATTGAATTATAGTTCGTATCTAGCACTTAGCCTATGTTGCTGATCAACCAAGGATGGATGAAGGCTAAAATAAGTGTATCACAATGTATAAGAATGGTAGACACAGGATAATTCAATATAATGCAATTTGGCGTGAATAGCACAAGTATTGACACAACATTGAAAACTGTGTTTTTCTGTCCACTAGACAGTACATCAGTATTTAGGACATGAGTTTTTGTCAGATACCTCTTTTTTAATCATTCTTTTTCCACTGTTTTATGATGGATTTTTTCTAAAATTTTTCTTTTGGGACCACTTTCTGAATACCGACTGAACAAATCGCACAAAAATCACAAGTGCCGATAGTTTCATATTCAAATAGAAAAACCGAGTTAACTTTCACCGCATATAAATTTTGACTGCCTTTCTGGATTGAGGTTAAATTTTACACATAGCTGAATAATGAAATTTTTGATCTAGTGGTGGTGGTCTCACTCGAAAATGATCAATTAATCAAAAGTTATGACTATTTTCGTAGCGGCAGCGGAAAAGGGGTCTTCTGGCCGAAATTGGAAATTAGGGTTCAGGGTGTTCTAGATGGATTTGGACGTGGGAAATTTCTTTTGGAACTTATTTTTGGGTTTAGGACGTGATGGATGGGCTAGGGTTTCATATTTTTTTATTTTTAAAGGACCAAAGATATGATCAGCAACTAGACAAAGCAAAAATGGACACAAATTCAATTTTGGAAACAAAAACTAACAGATTGAAAGACACAACAGGGTTTGGATAGTGGAGATTAATTCTTTTTGTAGCAAAAATTTTCTGGACTATAGGTACTAAAAACCGAAACAAAACTAGGGATACAAGAATTCCAACCGATCAACTTTAGCTCTAATACCACCTGATGAAACAATAGGTCCCGATCTTCCGATATGATGATAACTTCGATTTGGAGGAGAACGAATTTGACAATGCCGGCTTCTAACCAATCACAGCCAGAACACCAAGCAATCGCTAAACCATACTCTGAGTCATTATCAACTGTGCCAAGAACATGGTTGACCTGACCATGAAGGTCTTTTCCTGCATGCAATCGAAGAACACGCAAGAACAAGATAATAAGCAATCTGAAATTGCAAATAGGATTGAAATATTTGATAAAGTTGGGATTCTGGAGCGGTATTATGGTTGGTCTAATCAACACAAGTCAATACACGAAGTTGCAATGAAGCTAACTTTTAACTAAACAAAAATCCAAAGAAACTAGAGAGGTACGACCTCCTTAAATAGGGGAGGGGAAGCCGCACATAAATAAGAAATAAGAGGGTGGTACTATTCATAGTACTGTTCACATAAACGGTATGGTCGTGAATTGTACGGGCCAAGAGAAGGGGCGCCTTCCTCTTGGGCCCAAGCATTACGAGGCCCAATTTGGCCCAAACAGGTAATACAATAACTTTTTTGGTGATTTCAGTGCGCACATAAGGGATTTAGAGGTGAGGCCAGATCCGTTGGAAAGAGGACAAGATAAGGTTTTCATCAAGTACTCGTGGACCTTAAACGGACTCTGTATATGAAAGTTATGCACATTTGAAGTTGGTGCTGTCTCCGGAGGCCGAATTGAATTCCAGAACATGTCGAGCTTGAACTCATGTTTGGTACGTGGAGTAGCGGTTGTATTCGGAGGATTGATATCCTCATCAGTTTCACCCATAGGGCGACCCTTAGATAATACATTTTGTTGGAAAATGACTTGTAGGACTTAGCTCTGCTGGCATACCTTGGAAGTATGCTTAATAGCTTGGCAAATAAGCGGTCTGGCATGTGGGTAAAGTGGTACACCCCTGCAAGGTCTAATCTATTCGAATAACCAAGTCCTTGGTTATGGACACGCTTGGGGGAGGTCTTTCAAGAATTAGACTCAATGTTTTCGTTAAAACTAGAAATTAGGTGGTACAAATGGGTAATTTGTGCTATGTTATGGTGGCTATTGGATAGCCACTTCTACGATATTTATTATGCCTCTAAATATTGTTTTGCTGTTATTTAAACTAATAAAAATAGATTTTCTCAAATTGTCTTTCAATCTATTACTCTATTGCAAATAAAATGTCTTTATGCTGAAATCTGCTTTGTGTAGTAGCCTTATCTTTGATACATGAATGCATCTATATATTCTGTTGTTTGCAACTCTTGCGAGTACAACTTTGTACAACAACTTTGGTACAAATGGCCAATGTGAAACTGGCTTCAACTTTGACGACTAGCTTGGCGTTTCCGATCGGTTGCCTTGTGGGTAAGGGCAGCCAGTTGGCTTTTGTTTGATACCATCATAAGGCTTGTGCTTTCCGCTGCGAACTTGATCTTTTGTTGTGATATTTAGCCAGTCGGCCCTTTTGTATAAAATCTGAACCTTGTATGTTTTTTGTGTTGTAAATTATGAAGTTATCGGTATTATAATAACTAGTGTATGGCACTGATGTTTGTTTGTG
Organism: Hsuehochloa calcarea; assembly: GCA_036346395.1. Classification (NCBI taxonomy): domain Eukaryota; kingdom Viridiplantae; phylum Streptophyta; class Magnoliopsida; order Poales; family Poaceae; genus Hsuehochloa; species Hsuehochloa calcarea. The sequence goes on along the minus strand of CM070605.1, from coordinate 8,432,069 downwards.
AGGGTGTATGTGTACCACTATCCTGGGAGGTACATAATACACCGAGAGCGGGGAAATTGAATTTGTGATGCTAGGAACAATTGGACGATTAAGCATCACAAGTTAAATCACCTGACGGCTCTTCACACCCACATTCCAGTGGGTCTCACGGACATCATGAAGCGGGAGTTGTATGAACTTAGGCGGGGGAACATGACCATGATGGAGTTCCTCCATCGCTTCAACTATCTTGCCCAGTATACTGCTTCCGAAATACCAAACGAAGTGAGGAAGGTTGCTATCTTCCGGGAGCACCTCAACGACGAGATGAAGTGGTGCCATGCTGCCCATGACGTTCCCAACTTCCAAACATTGATCAACAAGGCAATCCAGATTGAAGATGGCACTCAGATGGTCGTGGAGAGCCACAAGTGCAAGGGGTTACTGTAGATATCAGCAAGCAGTGGCACGTCGATACCGCGCATTTGGCAACCATCAAATGCCCGTCCTTCGGCACCACCACCTCCGAGGTTTCAACCACAAGGCCATCGCCAACAGCAAGACATGGTTTGGCAATATAACCAGCCGTCCGGGACACAAAACCAGGCAGCAGTCGTCACTTGCTACAACTGCGGCGAACACAGGCACTTTGCCAAAGAGTGTCCAAGGAAGAAGTTTTTAGCACCTCAACCTCATCCCCTTGGTGACCAGCAGTGACCCTAGGGCCTTGCATGAGGTCAAGGAGGATAGCAAGACCCCAAACTGGTGCAAGGCTTTGGACGCCATCATCTAAACCATATGACCGCCGAGGAGGCCAATGCAGCACTTGATGGGGTGATGGGTACAATTCTCATCCACTCGGTACCTACATTGGTGTTATTTGATTCTGAAGCATCTCATACATTCATATCTAAGAAATTTGCTATGCAATAAGAATTGGAAACTACATCCCTAGAAGGCATCATACTAGTTCATTCACCCGGGTCTGTCCTGAGGGCAAAGCTCGGTTGTCCTGAAGTCGAAATTGAAATTAATGGGACAGCATTCGAAGCCAACTTCATTATCATAGATACACCCGGGTTAGATATGATTCTTGGGGTGGACTGGTTTCTAGACACAAAGGATTTATCGATTGCGCAGAATGGGTCGTCTCTCTTTTCAACTCTGACAGAGAACGGGTCGTTTTCTCCTCCACATATGCATCTCCATCGCAGCAGCCCACGCTCAACTCCATCTCAATTCCAGAGCTTAGTCAAGTGCCCGTGGTATGTGAATATCCCGACGTGTTTTCATATGAATTGCCGAGGATGCTACGGGACCGTGGCACAAAATTTGTCATCGATTTGCTACCTGGGACAACACCTATATCCAAGCAACCTTATCGAATGGCATCTGATGAGTTGGTCGGATTGAAACAACAACTAAAAGAGCAATTGAACAAGGGATTCATCTGTCCTAGCTCGTCACCATGGGCAAGCCCCGTGATGTTCTTAAAGAAGAAAGATGATAGTATGAGAATCTACGTCGACTACTATTCTTTAAATGAAGTCACCATCAAGAACAAGTATCCTCTCTTGAGGATTGATGATTTGTTTGGTAAAATGAATAGTGCTTCTGTCTTCTCCAAGATTGATCTGAGGCTCAGTTATTTCCAACTCAAGATCAGGCCAGAAGACATTTCAAAGTCCGCATTCACTACCTATTACGACTTGTACAAGTACATCGTAATGTCATTCGACACACCAATGCTCCCGCAAGTTTCATGAATCTTATGAATAAAATTTTTATGTGGTATTTGGATCAGTTCATGGTGGTTTTCATCGATGGCATTCTTATCTATTCCAAGAATATAGAAGAACACGTGCAACACTTGCGTATGGTGCTCAACAGGCTGCATGAATATCAGCCATACACAAAATTCAGCAAGTATGAATTTTGGCTAAAAGAAGTCGACTTCCTAGGCCATGTTCTATCTAAAGGAGGTGCAGCCATCCACTCGAGCAAATTACAAGGTATCCTAGCATGGGAATATCCCCGCACCATTCCGGAAGTCCAAAGTTTTCTCGATCTGGTCGGATATTATCGCCAATTAATTGAGAACTTCTCCAAAATCGCAAGACCGATGACACAACTTCTGAAAAAGGAGAATAAATTTGAATGGTGAGCATCATGTGATGAGAGCTTTCAAGAATTGAAGAAAAGGCTCACAACAGCCCCAATGCTTACCCTGCCCAACATATACAAAAACTTTATTGTGTATTGTGATGCATCCCGCCACGGCCTCGGTTGTGTGCTGATGCAAGAAGGCAAAGTGGTGGCCTATGCCTCCCTTCAGTTGTGGCTTCACGAAGCTAATTATCCAACTCATGATTGGACTCAGTAGCCGTGGTTCATGCTCTCAAGATCTGGAGACATTACCTCATTGGCAATCGGTGTGAAGTTTACACCGATCACAAGAGTCCGAAGTATTTCTTCACGCAACTAGATATGAACCTAAGGCAACGAAGATGGCTTGAGTTAATCAAGGACTACAATCTTGGTATTCATTACCACCATGATAAAACCAACGTTGTAGCCGATGCTCTTTGCCGGAAGCTTCACTTCATAAACGAGTCGATTGAAACAAATCAACTGGCGTAACATGAAGTGTTTCAAAAGCTCAATTTAGATGTGGTTGAGGAGGGTTACGTTGCTGCCCTAGTGCTACAACCTACCCCCGAATCTCAAATGCAAGCCGCTTAACTCAAAGATCCAACAGTTGCCGAAATCAAGCACGACTTGCAGAACAATAGGACATCGGAATTCACTAAGAACCTGAGTGATTGGTTATGCGTGGATAGCAGCTATATGTCCCAAATAATCATGATATCAAGGAGCTAATCGTTAGAGAAACATATGATTCACCACTCTCCATTCACCCCGGGAGCACCCGATCCGAATCTTACATGAAGACATAAGACATAGTCATAGCCGCGCCATCAAGATACTAAGAGTCCAATGGAGCAACCACACCGAAGACGAAGTCATGTGGGAATGAGAAGACCATCTTAGAGCTGAGTTTTCTTATTTCTTTACCGAGCCCACCGAATCTCAGGGACGGGATTCTTTGTAAGGGGTATAGGTCTATAACATCCCAAAATTCTAGTTCATTTTCAAATATTTGAAAATATGGAGTTTTTAAAAGCTTTTTATGCATATTATTGTCATTCATTTTTCATGGATTTCCATCAAGATTTTTTGTCTAATTATAAAACTTAAGCATCAAATTTTGAAATACAAACATAATTGATAATTAAAACAAAATGAAATGAAATATGATAATTAAAATAATCCAAACTAGGTTTATTTGTACTATTAATAAAATGTGAAAATATTTTCAAACATGTTTTGAAACTTCTGTACAAATCAAATAACACAAATGCATGCAAATAGAAGCTTAAAAGAATGTTGGAGAAAAATATAAAAGAAAAAAATCCTGGAAAAATAACAGAGTAGTATAAACAATTTCAGGTGCCACCCAAAAAATTTATAATTTTTGAAGCTATAATTCCATATCTAGAAATTCCTTAAAACCCTAAGCCTTTTTAGAAATTCTTCTGTCGCTGCTCAAGCGACACCGCCCGACAGCCTCCTTCCTCCACACACTTTCGCGCCTACATTGCCCACACCAATGCCACTACTCTGCGCCCACCCGTGCATGCTGCTAGCGTCACCCAGCTCCGCACCATTGTGTCGTCCTACCACGGCCGTCATCACACGCGCCCACGGAAAGACACATCATCGCTCCCAGTTTCAACAAACGTCCATGGTCTCTCTTCAACTACACGATTGAGCCCAACTCATGCCCATGCCCATCTGTGGTGTTATGTCCAGAATCACCTCGATGCCCTATCCATTCCCCCACCTTCCCTCTCCATTTTCTCCCGTCCCCGAGCTCAAGCCGAGCTAGAGTCAAATGCCGCGTGCCGGCCATGGCCGCCGCCGCCCGCCAAGCCTCCCGACCACATTGACGAACTCTAGGTTATTTCATCAAGTCCCTCTATACCTCCTCGACTTCCTCATTCCATCCCTCGCCTTCTTTTTCTCTCTATGCAGCCTAATCTCTGGGAACGTGCGCTTTCTTCTTCGCGTCTGGTGAGGCTCAGTTTGCGGCGGCCTGAGACCCTTCCCTAATGGACCACATCACATATCGTTCTTGCCCCCAAAGGTCATTTACCCTCACCCAATTTGATTATTCATGCTTAGGAGCACCGTGTCGCTGCTGTCTTCCTTGCGCACTGCCAAAACTGCCACCACCAATGCCATCTCCACTCAGGTGAGCTCCAGTCCAACTCCTTCTGCCAAGAGCATCTCCACACCGTCCCCTAGCTTCCCACGCCATTCACCTTCGCTCGTTTTCTCCATAGCGTCGCCGCCATAACGACCTCACCACGCCGCCCATGGATAACATCACCGGACCACCTTGGCACTTCCCCACCTTCGCCGACTGCTTCGGTGAGATACACTTGCCTCCCTCAAGCTCATGCTCCCCCCTAGGTTTGCCCCTATCCTATTTAAAGGTTATATGGGTGTGACAATAGCATTTAAGTTAAAAAGAAGAAACTAGTAGAAGTCAAGTTTATAACATAGATGTGTAAACAACAATAAGTCCTAGGCCATGGATATGATAATAACAATAGTGGCAATAGGTCAATGGGATGGTTAGTCAAATTTTGTAAAATGGTTAGATATTAATAATCATCAGTGTGCACTTAGAATGAATTCATAAGACGATACTTTAAATTGAAAATAAAGTAAAATTGCTAATTTTGCTAGTATCCTGATAATGGCTATAACTTTTGCATACGAACTCCAAATCAAATGAATATTTTTCTAAATTCATATAAAACCATGTGATGTATGAATATGCAAAAAAAAATATTTGGATTTTCTTGATGTTGAATTTATTTTTCCGTTTAGGATTTATTCTCGGTTCTTTCGAATAGACGCCGGAATTCGCAAGCGAGATTAACGACAATCAAGCGACCTCACTCTTTGAACAACCTAAACAAGGCAAGCACCTCCTTTTACCATGTTGATCCTACTATTTTAATTATTGTACATCATTTTTGTAAAATCTATTATCCAAGCGTGTATGTTTGCTTAAAATTGCTATATTTAGGGATAACGGTAACTATAATCATGTTCAATGCATGATCATCCTTGAAATATTGGTAACCTTACTGTTGCAGCCAATAAGTTATGGTTTAGGAAATATATGATGTAAATTTGGGTATTTCGAGTGCGAATACCACACAAACGCTTAGTCATCAAAAACTACCCTTGCATGTTGGTAGGCCGCAGTAGTGCGAGCATGTGTGATTGCTCGAAGGGGCTCCCTTCACCATGGTGTTGGAAACAAAGCTTGACGACACAAAGACGAATGCATCACTGAGACAGGGGTGTGCCCATGTGAAGTGAGAGTATTTGTGGATATCATGGGGATATACTCCAGATCATAGGATGATGTGACAATTGGCAATGGCATTAAAGATTTATCGTTTTGCATGTTTTCGGCAAAGAAAGAATGCTATCTGGCCATTGGCGGTCTGACTGGCCGAACCGCGATCGATCGTTAAGAGGCGGTCCGACCGCCATAGCGGCGGCTCGAATCGCAATTCGTAAAGTGGTGTTTTGAGCTGGGCCAAAAATAGAGGGTGTAGGCAAGAGAGGGGATTCTATTGCACTTGGTCTTATAATTTTTTGAGTCTACAGTCAAAAGTTCTATTGGTTTAAAAATTCAAGTACGTTTCAGAATTTGAGGGGTTGGAAATCGGCTAAGTCCCAACTGGCGGTCTGACCGGCCAATAGGTGGCGGTCAGACCGGCCATGGGGGCAGTCTGATCGGTTTTCACTTGGAGCGTCGGCCTTTCGTGGCGGCGATGTTCGGTTGTTAAGTCAAAGTCATGAGTTTCAGGGTATATATGTTGCTTGATGCATGTTTTGACTAACATGGGTCAAGTTGTGAAGAACTTGTTTCCAAATTCGGTTTAGTTGTCTATTGTTGTGCAGGTTGCTTGGTGGTCAACGGCGATGATGATCGGGACGAGGCTTGGAGAGCTAAGGTCCAGAATGATCGACGATGCCGGATGAGGTCAATGAACTCAAGCGTGATGCAAGATGGACAAGGGTGACCTATTGGCCAATTCGCGGCGCAAGATGGCACAAGGAGAAGCTAATTAGATCAAGAGGCGATAAAGACGGCGCATTAAAATGTGTGCGTGTGTGACCCGTTTATTTTGGACCTTAACGGTAGCCCAATTGAGTCAAACTTCTAGAAGGTCTAAGCCTCCACTATAAATAGAGGAGGGTGGTGGCTGCCCCCCTCTTTCGTCTCTTTTATTCTATTGAAACCCTAATTTGCTTACGGAGAGTTTTTGTGGAGGCTAGGTTTCTTGAGAGTTTGATGTGATTTTTGTGATCTTGCATTGAGCATTGTCCTCCATTGATGGAGTGGCTGTAAGCCCAAATCATATCAAATCAATCAAAGAAATGTTTGATCAATGTCTTGTCTCTTTGCGTTCTTTCTCTATATTTGATGATTTTGAGTCTTTCTTTGATCTGCGAGTTTTTACTTGAATTCTTCACGTGATCTAGCTTGCTGTGACATGTGGCAATATATCTAGGATCATCTTGATCATCAATCACCCACGAGCAAGGTTTTGGATCTAGTTTTTGTTTTGACTCGGTTTTGGACCTTCCTCGTCTCAAACGGAAAAGGATCGTAATTCTTCTAAGAATTTTCATAATCTTCGATTGGATTAGGTCTCTGACATCATAGAGAAGGTGTTTTACAAGTTTCATCGAATTTGGAGTTGTAGATCAAAAGTTTCATCTATTTACAACTTCGTCATTGGGGTTATTTGATATGTTCTTCAGGCCGGCGGTCAGACCGCTAGGACCACCGGTCAGACCGCCAAGACCCAGCGGTCAGACCGGTAGTGCAATTGCTTTAGCTTGTGTTGTTTTTGTCGTACTGCAAAGGGGGTTAAATTGGATTCAATACTAGTCTTCCGCTTTACTGGTATATTGATCTTCATAGCTTCCATAGCTACTGGAGTAAAATCTTATTGAATCAATTATTTATGAAAAAGTGAGTGTGCTCCTATTCACCCCCACCCCCCTCTAGTCGCCTTTTCGGTACAACAAGTGCTATCAGAGCACAGTTAGTTCAATGTTGATCTTAACCGGTCACTGAACTTGGCGATGGATAGATACTCTACTAAGCCGCATATCTTTGATGGGCACAACTATGCCTATTGGAAGAATCGCATGCGAGTCTTCCTTGAGAGCGAAGGACAAGCTATATAGGAGGTTGTTCGAGCCGTTGTGCCCGAAGTTGCTACGCTGGCTTCAGCAGCCCTCTTGGCTAACAACAATAAGGCTAAAAACCTCTTATATGTGGGCTTGATAGACATGAGTATGATCGGATTTGCAATCTTGAGACTGCGCACGAGATTTGGAACACCCTCGAAACCTACCATGAGGGTTTGTCCCAAGTCAAGAAAGTACGCCAAACATTCTATAAGCGTGAATATAACAAATTCGAGATTCATCCTGAAGAGAGCATCAATAACATTTTCAGTCGCTTTAATAAAGTGATTAATCAGATGAAAGCTGTTGGTATTGAATATTCTCAGTCTTAAAATGCAACTCACCTCTTGGCTGCAATCAACACCAAGGAGTGGGAGATAAAGGCTACCGCCATTGAGGAGAATGTCAACCTCTCTGATCTGACTTTGGAGTTGCTCTATAGCAAGCTCAAGACTCATGAGATCAAGAGGATTTATCATCCCAAGAAGGAAAACATGGCTTTGGTAGCAGACCCACTCAAGAGTGTTTCTGATGGGTCTTTTGAGTCTTCTTCTAGATTTTTGCTTGCTGGTTTATCTGCAATTCTTGAAGAGGAGTTTGAGAGTCTTCCTGAGGCTGAGTTGGCCCTCATAGTCAAAAAGGTCACACGGCCGACAACAATATGAGAAATAGAATAGAGGAGGTCCCGTGACTTGCTATGAGTGTGGTGAGCTTAATCATATCCGGGCAAATTGCCCCAAGCTGAAAGGTAAGAGCAACCATAAGGACGAAAATCCAGCTTAGAAGAAGCTTCAATGGAACAACTAATGGTATGATGTTGCCCAACTGACGAAGGCCGCTCACCGAGTTCTTGCTGCTTTTGGGGAACAATCCTTAAGCGATGTGGACTCCGGGAGCGAGGAGGATAAGGAGGAGGAGATCCCTCAAAATAAGAAGAAGGGGAATGCCAAGGACTTCACCGGATTGTGTTTCATGGCCAACTCCGTTGACGACGACAACGATGAGGTACCTCCTTACTATGATGTCCTTGCTGATAGATGTGAAACTATATTTGAGCAACTCATGAGTCAGGATAAGGCTTTAGAGTTTGTCATGGCCAAGAATAAGGACTTAGAGTCACAAGTAGATAGTTTCACTTTAGAACTTACAAATGCTAAGACTCTTGAATCTGATAAATGTTCATCCTACCATGCTCTGCACTCTGAATTTGCTAAACTGCAATCTGCTCATGATATTGCTTTGCAACAACTTGAAAATGCTAGGACTGAGCTAGTTGAGGTTAAATCTACTCCATGTGAAAAATGCTTGGAGTTTAGCAAGTTGGTTGCTTCTGGAATGGTTTATTATATCTTTTGCACTTTCTGCTTAGAACACGAACATGAAGTCAAAGATATCTTAGAAGCAGTTAGAACTAAATATGCCAAGATTAAGGATAGTATTGAGTCTGCTACATGTGCTTCCTGCCCAGCTCTTAAATTTGAAGTTGCTTTATATAAGGAGAAATATGTTAGAGCCATTAAAGGTAAAACATGTTAATCATGTGTTAATCTTGAAGAAGAAAATGCTTATCTTAAGAATACCTTAGAAAAATTCTCTAAAGGTAAGAAACAATTAAATATGATTCTGGACAAGTCTAAAACTCCTCATAAGAAGTGAGGATTAGGATACAATCATGTCCAAGATAATTCTAAGCCAAAAGCTACTCAAGTATTGGAAAATGGGTTAGTTGAATTCAAAACCCGCCCTGCAAAAACTATCTTTAAATCTGCAGGTGTTGCCCAACCATCTATTAAGACAAAGGGTGCTTCTCCCAGTGGTATCAAGTACCATTGCATCTATTGCAAAAAGGATGGGCATTTGATTGAGTTCTGTTGGCGTAGGTTGAAAAATGATAAGAAAAATTTTGCTAGAAGTTCATCCAATCAACCTAAAGCGTTTATGAGACATGGTAACATAGAAAAGAAGAAACCTGGATTAGGATTTGTGTCACATGCTCATCATCATGCTCCTAGACAGGATAACTCTCATGTTAATTTAACCATTGCTCATAACAGAACTTCAAATAAAATCAAGGATAGCACTTCTGCTTTGCATACTACTCGCAGACGTGTGTCTCAACACTAGGTTCCTAAGTCTTGTTTAACTAACCCTAGTATTGAGACACATCGTTCTTCTTTGTCTTGATTTTCAGGATTACCGCAGAAAGAGGAAGGACACGTGGTTCGTCGACTCCGGCTGTTCACGCCACATGACCGAAAACTCAAGATGGTTCACCTCCTTCACGCGGTCGACGGGTGATGATTTCATCACCTTTGGAGATGATGGACAAGCTAAGCCCTGGAGCTAGATCAGATATTTCAGCACAAGAACCCGCTGTGACTACTTTGCCTTCAGATGAGGCTCCTGCTGCATCTTCATCATCAGTAGTACCTGCAGAGGTCGAAGAGATGCTTGCCTCTGTGCGAGGTTTCAGGCGTCGCCGAGAGCTTTCGATCTCCAAGCCGTTAAGCGCATATTCAGGTACTTACACTCTACCCTCTTGTATGGCATTTGGTATTCATGTTCTTCTTCTTTGTCTATTTAGGGGTTTTCTGATTCTGATTTTGCAGGCTGTCGGCTAGATAGGAAGAATACCTTAGGCACTTGTCACTTCGTAGGCACTTCTCTTGTTTCTTGGTCTTCTAGGAAGCGATGATTCGCTGCACAATCCACCACCGGTTTGAATATGTAGTCAGCTGCTAGTCAGAGTCGATTTTGTGGATGGTAACCACTTTTAAGGACTATGGGTTAAATTTTGCTAGTGTTCCTCTTTTCTGTGATAACACTTCTGCCATTAATATTGCTAAGAACCCTGTGCCACACTCTAGGACCGAGCACATAGACATTCGCTATCACTTCCTTAGAGACCATGTCAAAAAAGGTGATATTGTGCTGCACTTCGTGGAGTCCGAGGCTCAACTGGATGATATCCTCACCAAATCTTTAGACCCAACTAGGTTTGCCACCTTGAGGAGCGGGTTAGGGGTAATTTATCCCTATGGGTTGGTTTGAGGGGGAGTTCGATCTTTTCTTATCATACCTTGCTCTTCTGATCTTTCCTTGTTCTTTTCTGAACTTATTGATCTTCTTGAACTTTTTAGGTTTTTAGGCTTTTATTGCATCTCATTGTATCATATTGCATTCATATGAAAAATCCAAAAAGATGCATTGTAATGTAAGATTTTCTGCTTATCTTTTAAAATTGATGAAGCTTTGCCTATTACCCTTTGGAGCTTTAGAATTTCTATTCTTGCTCAATGTCATGTCTAGCTCTTTGACTTGCTAGAATTATCATGCTTTCACATATACAGATAAGTCTTTGCTGTATGGGCTAGCACTCTAAAACAACTCGAACTAAAAACTGCAATCTATGGATGTTTTAGCTAGTTGCGCAATTAGTGCTCCTTTTGTGACATTGGCCCTGTCAGAATTGCTTTGTTAGCTCTTGAATCTAAAATTGACCATTATTTGAGCTTCTTGTGTTCTTAAGAATCTAAAACTGCTCTTGTGAAATATAAAAAATCAAATTTTAAGATTGTCTTATACTTAAACTGTGCCAAACTACTCTTACGAGACTGCATGTCAAAGACATGAACTTGGAGATAGTTTGATGATCCAGACGATCTCATGTGGACTGCTTGTCAGAATTGACATGAACCACAAGATTTACCATTAGTCAACTTCAATATTCAGTGCAAATGAAAAATTGTTTAAAAATGGGCGCTTGATAAATTTGAGCAAAATGATTCAACACAGGACATGATTTTTTCTTAATGTGGTCTTTGTTAGCTTTTTTATCTCACCTTGACAATTTGACATGGCCAGTTTCACTTTAGGATCCCTCTGATGAACTTGCTAAATTTGAAGTTTTGCTTAAATTGATCAAATCTATTGCTTTATTTTTGAGCCTTCGTGCTTAGCTTTGTTATATATGTCTTATCATGATCTTGCTAGCGCTGTTAGGCTTGATATGTTGCTTGTGCAATATTAGAAATGCTGGCTTGTTCTTTTGGGTAATCTCCAAAGCTTCTTGTAATCAAAAATTAAAAAAATACAAAAATGAAGCCAATCCATTGCACTTCATGCATACTCTTTCTTATGCTTCTTTCTTCATTCTGCATTTGTTATCTTTCTTCATTCTGCATTTGTTATCTCTGGACGAGAGGAAGGTGTGATTCCTTGATGAATCCATTGTCAAAGGAGGAGAAGATATTTCAATGTTGCGGAAGAAGATATATCATTGTTGTACAAAGGGGGAGAAGATATATAAAAATGATAAAAAGGGGGAGAAAGTTGGAGAATTTGAAATTTTCTGAAATCTAAGGATCATAGTGAGGTGGAGCTTTTGAATTGCATTCTTATTGTCTTATTGACTTTTCTGAACTTGAATTGCATTACTTAATCCTCACAACGATCATATGTCAATTGAACAATTGTTCTTTCATATGGACCTTAAGTGATATTTTTGACTCTTTTCTGGAATTTAAAGTTTTTATGCTTTCTTTTACCTTACCTCACTTGTCTATGCTATTCTGATGTCAACTTGGTCATTTCCATTGCTTTCTCTTGCTTACGGACCAAGTTGTGCCTTTGTGCGAAAACGAAAGTATTTTACTTTTCCAACCTCCAAATTACATTTTCTGGATTATTGCCAATGTGTTCATCAAGGGGGAGATTGTGGATATCATGGGGATATACTCCAGATCTTAGGATGATGTGACAATTGGCAATGGCGTTAACAGTTTATCGTTTTGCGTGTTTTCGGCAAAGTTTCGTGGATCGTCGGTCTTGAGCGGTCGACCGGCCGAAGCGGCGTCGATCCGGTCAAAGCGATCGACCCGACCATAGCGGCGGTCAGACCGGCCAACTTCAGAAAGTGTGGATTGAGCTGGGCCAAAAATAGAGGGTGTAGGCAAGAGAGGAAATTCTATTGCACTTGGTCCCATAATTTTTAGAGTCTCCAATCAAAAGTTCTATTGTATTGAAAATTCCAGTAGGTTTCGATTTTCCAGAGAGGAAATGTGGCTAAGTCATTCTTGGCGATGCAGTAGGCCAATAGGTGGCGGTCGACCGGCGAGTAATAATGTCAAACCGGCCCTAGGGGCGGTCTAACCAGTTTTCACTTGGATCGTCACCCGTCGTGGCGGTGATATTCGGTTGTTAGGTCAAAGTCATGAGTTTCAGGGCATATATCTTGATTTATGCATGTTTTGACTAACATGGGTCAAGTTGTAAAGAACTTGTTCCCAAATTCGATTTACTTGTCTATTGTTGTGTAGGTTGCTTGGTGGTCAACGACGGTCAACGGCGAGGATGATCGGGACTAGGCTTGGAGAGCTGAGGTGCAGAACGATTGACAATGCTGGGTGAGGTCAATGAACTCAAGCGTGGAGCAAGATGGACAAGGGTGACCTATTGGCTAATCCGAGGCGTAAGATGGCGCAAGATGTAGCTAATTAGGCAAAGAGGTGTTAAAGATGGCGCAATAAAATGCGTGCGTATGTGACCCATTTGTTTTGGGCCTTAACAGGAGCCCAATTGAGTCAAACTTCTAGAAGGTATAAGCCTCCACTGTAAATAGGGGAGGGAGGTGGCTGCACCTTCGCTTCGTCTCTTTTGCTATTTGAAACCCTAATTTTCTTAGGGAGAGCTTTTGTGGAGTCTAGGGTTCTAGAGATTTTGATGTGATTTTCGTGCTCTTGGATTAAGCATTGTCCACCATTGATGGAGAGGCTGTAAGCCCATATCATATCAGTCAATCAAAGGAAAGTTTGATCATGTCTTGTCTCATTGCGTTCTTTCTCTATATTTGATAATTTTGAGTCTTTCTTTGATCCCCGAGTTTTTTATTTAATTCTTCACGTGATCTAGCCTGCTGTGACGTGTGAGAACATATCTAGGATCATCTTGATCATCAATCACCCACGAGCATGATTTTGGATCTTGTTTTCGTTTTGACCTGGTTTTGAACCCTTCTTCCATCAAACGGAAAAGGCTCGCTATTCTTCCAAGAATATCACAATCTTCGATTGGAATAAGTTTCTGATATCATAGAGAAGGTGTATTCCAAGTTTCATCAAGTTTGGAGTTGTAAATCAAAAGTTTCATCTATTTGCAACTTCGTCATTGGGCTGTTCTGTTCTGTTCTTCAGGCTAGCGGTCAGACCGCCCAAGGCCACTAGTCAGACCGCCAGGCAATCGGTCAGACCGCCATTGACCCAGCGGTCCGATCACCAGTGCACTGTTGTGCTTTTTTTCTTAGGAGTTTAAATTGGATTCAATATTAGTCTTCCGATGTACTGATATATTGATCTTCATAGCTTCCATACCTACTGGAGTGAAATTTGTGATTGAATCTATTATTTGTGAAAAAGTGAGCGTGCTCATATTCACCCCCCCCCCCTCTAGTCACCTTTTTGGTCCAACACTCTTGATTCTACAACTTGTGCTACAACACCCGCGATTGTTGGGACCGACGACAACCCTTTGCGCGAGAGAACAATCACAACAAGCACACAAAAGACACTAGAATCTGTTTACAAACTTCAACAAAGCCTACGTCCCTGGGAGCCGAATTGCGGTGACTCCGTTCGTATGATGAGTTTTTTCTTTCCAGTTAGGGTTACAAGAGGTAGGCGGTATATATTTATACTTCAATTACATGTTCGACTCTACGCTCTCGCTTTTCGGACACAGCCTCTTCCTTTCACCTTGTTATATATGAGTCATACACAACACCAATAGAATAGGGAGTTCCAATCTGGATATTACCACCATTTTTCTTATGACCTCGTGTTTTTGTAGGTATGGACCCCAAAACCGAATTCATTTCAGGTCAAGTGTGATCGGCGGCCAGGCGTGGGGATGAAACATGGCCGCGGAGCTTGGAGGAAATAGAGGTCAAATTTGTGGAAGCATGAGCATAAGGGAGGTGAGTGGGTCTTACCGGAGTGCTCGGAGGGAGCCGAGGTGACCGGAGTTGGGCCAACGGCGGCAACGGGCGGTGGCGCATGGAGGTCGTCGTGGCGGGAATTCTGGAGAGGACAAGAGAGCAAGCGAGAGATAGGGTGAGGGAGAGGGAATATCGGGAATGCTCACGGAGGAAAGAATTGAGCTGGGGCTCGCTGGAGTAGGCGCGGTGTCGGTGGAGGCGGATTCGGCCAAAGCCAGGGAAGAACACCCGTGCGCGGCTCCTTGGTAAGGATTCTCCAAATTTACAGAGGGGTTCGCCTCCTGGAATGGTGAGACTTGCCGTGACACGGTCTACGGTGGCCGGAGTGTGCCAGAGCGCCCGAAACACTTGGAGGCGGTGCGGGCATGGTGGTGCTTCGCATTCGGGTCTCAGTTCAAATGGAGCTCGGAGAGAGGGAGATAAGGCTAGGGCTTAGAGGGAGAGGAGGCTGTGCTGGATAGGATAACGTGGCGAAAGCACGGCGCAGAGGAACGATCGCGTGTCCCAGGCGCGAGCGGCGATGAAGCTCCTGCGTGGCGAGGCGGTCACACAAACGTGGCTCAGTGCCGCTAAAGAAGAAGAGCGCTGGCGCTCGGGGTGGGGCCCAAAGGCAGAGGCAGCGGAGCAGCACGAGTCGGGTCGAGCGAACGACGCGGTCAGAGGGTGCGAGCGAGACGAGATCGGTGCAGTCGGCTGGGTTGAGTCGGTTCCGACCGCTACAGTACAAATGGATCCGGTCAGCCCAACAGTAAAAGCTGATTTAAATTTTGAACTCCTCTATGTTTACCAAAATTTTAAAAATAACAAATAAATTTAGAAAAAATCTGAAATTTTTTCAGAGATGTTACTAGGATGACCTAGTACACATAACAAGTTTCTAATAGCACTGTTCAAGATTTAATTACTTGTTTTTAATTCATTTATTGCAGGGCTTTTAGAATTGGTAATTGCATTTTCTCAGGGTTGATTTGAAGTCTAAAAATAAATAAAAAATAATATTTATTCATGATAAATATTATAAGATTTAAATAAATTATTTCCTAGAGAAATTCATAAGTATTTATTGTTGTTTTTATTTGGAGCTTCGATTGAAGTTACATGTTTAACTTTGATTTGAAAATTTACAAATGCAAAAGTTTGTGCAAATACTTCAAAAATCAAATGCATACCCATGAGATGCATAATAATCTAGTTTAATAAACTTGGGGCTGTGACAAAACTACCCCCGTTAAACATAATCTCGTCCCGAGATTCTGGTCGTTCGGAAATAGGAACGAAAGACTACGGCAACCCTAGCTGGGTTTAGTCAAGAGATCACTATTTGGATTTTTCCATAAATCAAACTTAATTCTGAACTAAATGAGATTCTCCCTAAGTTGTAGATCCTAAAGAGAGAAGTTTTGTCGAAGGATTTTCCCAACATCCTTCTTTCGTGTTTTTCCCTAAACGGTTATTTCAACCCTAGATGAAATGCACTGTTTGTTGTCTTGATTTCCTTCAGAGATAGTACTGATAGATCTTGATGAGGTAACATAATGTTGCTGACACATTTTCCTTTACATTGCTTTGTTTAACCTTTCCTTTCTTGATTCGAAGGTACTTCCAACATGTCGAGCTTCGTGTTGTTTTCCGGTAGGACGAAAGATTACCAATCATCTATGATAGAAATGGTCACCTAAAGAGAGGGTTCAAATTTGAAACCAATGAGGTTCCTCAACAATTTCGGGTTGTGTCGAACCCGGCAACGAAGGATCCCAAATTCTCTGTGTTCTTACACTAGTCCAGGATTTCCAGTGTACACAGTCACAAAAATGTTATCACAAACATATCCAGCGTGTTTATTAATAAGCATAGAGTTTATTACAATTTGGGCCGGAGGCCAAATAAAACATTAAGCGGAAGCAAAATATAATGGTAGGCCACACGATACGCCATGTGCAATCGTCGGAGGTTGCCTAATCGTCCTGCTCCTCACCTTCCGGATAGTAGTCTTCTCCTGAATAATAATATTCAGCAAGAGTGAGCACTACAACTGTGCTCGCAAATTACACCCAATACAAAATTTATAATGCATGCATAAGTTATTCAAAGGAAGGTTGTAGGGTTTATTTGCGTGATTCAGCATTTTTGGGTTTTAAATAGTTATACTAAGTTTCAAGGCGCATTTTTATTCCATAGCTAAAATCAGATTTTAAAATTTGATCATTTTATAGTGGATAACCTCCATATGAAACATGGTGAAGGATACCCTCCTATCACAAGGCTACCCGCCCAATTTTACCACAAGGATTAACCATCCTCAAATCATGTCCAAAGTTATTTTAAAATAAAAAACAAATCTAACTTAGAGTGGCTTTGCTCAGCATGTCCATAACCGTGGACACGGCTATTCGAATAGATTTACACTCTGCAGAGGGGTACAACTTTACCCACACGAGATAATTTTCCCGTTATGTCGGCCAATGCACGCTTCCTTAGGCATGTGACTAGGCAATTATCACAAGGCGTTTCCAATGCACTACCTCACTATCAATATGCCTGCTAAGGTTTCACTTCCATTAGGCTAACCACCTACCGGAAGCCCCCTCTTGCGCCAAGTGGGAATAAAGTTTAACCGACACCCACACAACAAAATTGGCATAAACAACAATGAGGTAAGACAAATTATTAAGCCTAGTTCCGCCCATACAGAACATGTGGTAGTACGGTGGAGCTTTACAAGATGCGGCTCAAAGACCGGTCCTTAACCTACTTGGGCAACTTTCAATAAAAACCCTGAGTCTCAATCCTAACCAGACGAGCCCGTGCATAAACCTGCACCCACCAACGGTCCATTTTTGCCCAAGTACAAACCATTTTCTTTTATTTTTATAACTTTCAAAGACATTTGCAAAAGTCCACCATGACATAACAATATCATAGGTTTTTTTATCAAATTTTGAAGTTTTGGCTAAATTCTCCCAAAATCAAATATTTCCTGGTTTAAGCATTTGCTAAGCCTATATTTATTTTTAAATTCATTTGACTAAGGTGACAAGGAATTGGTAATACAACATTCAAATGTGGCTATACAAAGGATTTGGAATAATTAAGTATTTAAAACAGGAATTTAAAATAATTAAATACAACTATGCATGCAATAATGATTTAAAACAGAAATTAAATAATTTTAAATATTGGGGGCAAAATGGTCAATGGTGTAACTTGCCTTGTTCAAAATCTTAGTATTCTACTTCTTCAATAGGATCAAGCTCTCCGGAGTCGTCAAAATCTATACGCGAGAATAATCCAAATTCAAACAGAATTCAAAAGAACTCAAATAAATTCCAATGAAAATACAAATTAACTCCAAATTAAATAATTTTGGTTTAGTTAGCTAGATCTTAATTTTATACAAATTTAGAAATTTGAATCACCTAAATCGGAGTTTGTATGAAGAAATACGAGCTCCTCGAAGTTTAAAACCTAAATTAAATCCTAAAATAAGAATTTCCGAATTTTCCGAATTAAATTTCTAAAGGAAATTCCATTTATTATAAGCATGCATTAGCGATCTTGCTCACAGAGGCTGACAAGTGGGCCCGCACAGTATGGACTGAGTCCACGGCGCTTTCTAAGTCCACGGTGGACTCGGTTCACAAAGACAAGGCGGCGGAGGTGGAGCCGCGTGCGGCGTCTTGTCTTTGGCATCCACACGGCTGCCACGCATGCGGCAAGGGGTGAGGTGGCACTGGTGTGGCGTTGAGGTGGCGAGCCACGTCGGCGCCGGGAGGAGGAGGCGCTCGGGAGCCGAGGGCACCGGCGAACGGCGACGCGGCGGGCTCCGGCGATGGGCGCAAAAGAATCAGGGAATGCTACTGAGTGCGATGCGCTACCTGGCGACGGCGAAGGGTGGTCGGAGAGTGGTCGGCGACGGTGAGAGGCGGCGAGGAGTTTCGGTTGTCGGCGGGGAGGGTGCTCCAGGGGTGCTTCGGCGACGAGAAGGCGTGCTCGAGGATCGCCGGAGGGTGCTGATGCCGGTGGAGCAGTCAAGGTGGCGAGGATGGCTTCTTTGTCGCGGAATCGAAGAGGGGGCTTCGCCACGACGGGAAACTTCAATTGCCGGCGAGAGGGGGCGAGCGAGGGTACGGGAGGTGGGGGAATGGGATGCGGGAGAGAGTGCGCAGCCGGGGGCACCTTTTATAGGCGAGGGGGAGGCCGGGAGGCGAGGTTAGCGCACGGCGTTAATGGCGGAGTCGTCGGGCGCGAAGCGTTAGGGTTTAAAGGGGTTAAAGGCGGGGTGAATGCGGAGGAAGATGCGAGTGCTAATGCGCGTAAAGAAGAGAGTTAAAGCAGAGGGAATCGCGGGAGGACGGAGCTCGGAGACGTGCGGCAATGGCGGCGAGAGTGACGGGCGCGCGGGGAAGAAAGTGAGGAGGGAGACGACGCTGTGTAGGCGGGCCCACTTGTCGGCGAGACAGGAGAGGGAGAGAGGGCGCGGGGCGATGGAGATCAGCCGTTGGATGCTATTCTGAAGGCGCAAGGCAATAGTGAGCGGCGACGGCAAGCGATGGAGGCGCTTGCACGCGGATGTGTGACGCGTGGCGGCGGGCGTGCGAGGAGGTGGGCGGTCGCGAACATTGCGGGTCAGGCCCAAGATCGCTGCAAGGAATTTTTAAATCTTTTTCAATTGATTTAATTCCAGAAATTCAAATAGGCATTAGAAAATAGCAAATAAAGTCCAAAATTTTTGAGAAAATTCACAGAAATTCTATGAGGCATTCTGGACTTAAATAAAATAATTACAACTCTTAGTTGGTAATAGATTTTGCACATAAATTATTTTAGCTTTAAAATACTTAGGAAAAAGCTTTTAAAATTTCCAGAAAATCCACAAAAATAATTAAAGTCTTATTTTCAACTGAAATTGAAATTTTGAGTCATTACAAACCTACCCTTAAAGGGAATCTCAATTTTAGATTCATCTGGATTAGCAAAGAGGTGGGGTACTCGGCTCTTAAAATTTCTTCTCGCTCCCAGGTAGCTTCTTCTTCTGAATGATTGCTCCACTGAACCTTACAAGAACGAATGACTTTACTTCTGGTGACGCGTTCTGCCACATCGAGAATCTTGATTGGTTGCTCAACATAGGTGAGATCTTCCTGAAGATCGATGTTCTCGAGCGGTGTTTCTTCTGTTGGTACTCTGAGGCATTTCTTTAACTGGGATACATGGAAGACATTGTGAACAGCTGACAGAGATGTTGGTAATTCCAACTGATAAGCAACTTCACCTCTTTTTGCCAAAATATTATAGGGTCCGACAAATCTGGGTGCGAGTTTTCCTTTAGTCTGAAATCTCCTCACTCCTCGGAGTGGAGTTGCCCTGAGATAGACAAAATCTCCCATCTCGAAGGATAGTTCTCTCCGACGATTGTCGGCATAATTCTTTTGTCGGGATTGAGCCACTTTCAGACGTTCTCTTATTGCTTTTACCTTACTTTCAGCTTCTTTTATCAATTCTGGTCCGAAGAATTGGTGTTCTCCTACTTGACCCCAAAGGAGAGGGGTTCTACACTTTCTTCCATACAATGCTTCAAATGGCGACATCTGCAGGCTAGCTTGAAAGCTGTTGTTGTAGGAGAATTCTGCATAGGGTAAATTCTTATCCCAGCTTCTTCCGTAATCTATAGCACAAGCTCGAAGCATATCTTCTAGGACCTGATTTACACATTCGGTCTGGCCATCTGTTTGGGGATGATATGCTGTGCTGAAGTTGAGTCTGGTTCCCAAAGCTTCATGTAGACTCTGCCAAAATCTTGATGTGAATCGCGAACCTCATCGGACACAATTTTCTTGGGTATACCATGTAGACAAACGATCCTGGCAATGTACAATTCTGCTAACTTATTGCTTCTGTAAGTGGTCTTGACTGGAATAAAATGAGCCACTTTGGTTAATCGGTCAATTATCACCCAAATGGAATCACATCTTGTTTGGGTCCTAGGAAGTCCAGTGATAAAATCCATACCAATCTCCTCCCATTTCCACTCGGGAATTGGTAATGGTTGTAACAATCCGTAGGTCTCGATGTTACGCTTAACACGCTGACATACATCACAACGTGCAACAAACTCAGCGATCTCTCGCTTCATACTGACCCACCAATACTTTTCCTTCAGATCCTGGTACATCTTGGTACTCCCGAGATGGATAGAGTAAGGTGATTCATGAGCTTCTTTCAGAATCAGTTGTCTTGTTTCACGATGATTAGGTACACGATCATGGTTGCCAAACCATACTGCGCCTTGCTAAATCTTCGTAAAATCTCGGGCTTTGCCTCTTCTCATGTTCTTCATGATTTCTTTGATGTCTTTGTCTTCTAATTGTTTCTCTCTAATCTGACCTTGTATGGTTGGTTGAACTTCCACTGTGTTGATACAAACCTTGATCGACAATTTCGTGTTGGATGCTTGATTCTTCATACAATTACGTTGATTTTCTTGAACTAACACCGTGTTGCAAGATGCCTTCCTACTCGAGCATCCGCTACCACGCTGGCTTTACCCGTGATAATGAATTCCAAGGTCATAATCCTTTATCGGCTCTAACCATCTTCTTTGCCTGAGATTAAGTTCTGACTGGGTGAAGATATATTTCAGACTCTTATGATCTGTGAAAATCTCACAGCGGTTACCAATGAGATAATGCCGCCAGATTTTCAAAGCATGCACGATTGCCACTAACTCTAGATCATGAGTTGGATAATTTCCTTCATGTGGCCTTAATCGACGAGATGCATAAGCCACGACCTTTCCTTCTGCATCAAGACATCCTAGCCCTCGCGGATGCGCCACGTAAAACTTCAAAATCCTTACGTATATCTGGTAAGACTAGCACTACGACAGAGACTAGTCTTTTCTTCAGCTCTTGGAAACTATGTTCACATGCACTTGTCCATTCAAATTTCTTTTCCTTCTTCAGAAGTTGAGTCATGGGTTTGGCGATCTTGGAGAAACTTTCAATGAATCTGCGGTAATACCCAGCTAAACCGAGAAAACTTCTCACTTCTGTGACAGACTTGGGTTGCTTCCAATCCATTACTGACTTCAACCTTTGAGGGTCTCATCAACTCCTCCTGCTGACACAATGTGTCCAAGAAAAGCTACTTGACTGAGCCAAAATTCACTTTTGCTGAATTTGGCATAAAGTTGGTGTTCTCGGAGTTTGTCCAAAATAATTCTGAGATGTTTTTCATGCTCTTCCACATCTCTTGAGTAGATGAGAATAGCATCTATGAATACTACCACAAACTTATCCAAGAATTCCATGAACACTTTGTTCATCATATTCATGAAAAAAGCAGGGGCATTTGTTAGTCCAAATGACATCACTTGTGAACTCATACATCCATATCCGTGGTGAAGGTCGTCTTGAATATCTTACAGTCTGATTTTTAACCGATGGTAACGACCTCAAATCAATCTTGAGAAAACATCGGCTCCTTTAAGTTGATCAAACAGATCATCTATCCTAGGTAACGGGTACTTGTTTTTGATTGTTACCTCGTTGAGTGATCTATAGTCCACACACATTCTCATACTATTGTCTTTCTTTTTGACAAATAGTACTGGAGCTCCCCAAGGCGATGAACTCGGTTGAATGTAACCTTTACTCTGTAGTTCTTCGATCTGCTTCTTCAACTCTGCTAGATCATTTGCCGGCATTCTGTAGGGTCACTTCGAAATTGGAGCAGTCCCTGGGACTAAGTCAATTAAAAACATTATGTCCCGGTCAGGTGGCATACCAGGTAAGTACTCCGGAAAAAACATCTGGATATTCTTGTACCACGGGTATATCTTCCAGTTTTACTTCCTTTAAACTGGTCAAGATAGAACTTCTTCCCGTAGAAGTCTTGGGTCGGAACTCTACTGA
The DNA here is from genome assembly GCA_036346395.1 of Hsuehochloa calcarea. Classification (NCBI taxonomy): domain Eukaryota; kingdom Viridiplantae; phylum Streptophyta; class Magnoliopsida; order Poales; family Poaceae; genus Hsuehochloa; species Hsuehochloa calcarea. Next base: position 8,409,833 of record CM070605.1, on the reverse strand, counting down.
AATCCCTTGTTCATTGGTGAGGTTGATAGATCTACTAGCACAATCTATCCTGCCTTGATTTTTGGCAAGCCAGTCCATTCCAAGAATTACGTCCAATCCTTGCGAACGCAAGACTATTAAGTTTGCCGAGAAAGTTACTCCAGAGATTTCCAAGGTAAGATTTGGGCAAAAGAAACTAGCTCTCATTTCTGAGCCCGGGGAATGAATTACCATGGGGTTAACTAAGGGGGAGGTAGATAACCCATACTTTTCCACAAACTTATTTGACACAAAAGAATGCGAAGCTCCGGAATCAAATAAAACTGATGCTGATACTGAGTTGACAAGGAACATACCAAGAACAACATCTGGTGCTGAGAATATGTAGGACCGTAAAGGTGACTAAGGGGGGGGGGTGAATAGGCGCTTTCTAAACTTTCTCGCCTAAATCAAATTCAACACGAACTTTACTCCTTTAGCTATGAAAGCTAAGAAGATCGATGGCGCCGCGATGGAAGCTGTGTGCTGAATTCGATAACCCCGCTCAACCACAAGACACACAAGTGGAGACTTAATATCCAAGGGCAGATCTGGGCACAGGCGGTCTGACCGGCTACCACGGGCGGTCTGACCGACGGTCAACCAATGATCGACCGCAACTAATCGGCGGTCGACCGGTGGACAGCGGTTCGACCCGGCAGTACTAGCGGTCTGAAAACACGGGCGGTCGGACCGCCATTGCAACACCGGTCTGACCGGTTCAGTCCAGTACTGAAAAACTGAACCCAAATCCAAAATGAAATTTGATCCAACTTTTGATTCAACCGATGAAACTTGACCAAATTTCGAGCACACCTCCCTAATGATATTAGAGACCTATTTCTAGTGACGATCCTTCAGATCCACTTCGCAGAATCGATCTCTCAAGGATTTAACAAAGAAGTGCACAAACCCTAGAAATATAAAAATCTTGATTCAAGACTTGCTTGTGGGGGGTTGATGATCTAGATGTCTCTAGGAGTATTCCCACACATCAAAGCAAAATAAAGTAGGCCAAGAGACCAAGCATAAACCTTTGAATCAAGGAAGCACCAAAATCATCCAAAAGAGAGAAGAACACAAAGGGAACAATTGATCTTTCAATTAAGCATCACAAGATTGTATCATCACACTAGATGCTTAACAAAGCCTCTCCACAAAGGAGGACAAGAGCTCACACAAAGAGCACACTCTCAATCTCTCCAAACCCTAGTTCTCCTCTCCTCTCCTCCCAACCCTAGAAAAAGGAAGAAGAGGTCAAATGAATGCTTAAGGGGGTTTTCCATCTCCCCCCTTTCTATTTATACTAGAGAGCTAGGGTTTCACTTTTGGGACCACATACACATGGGACCCACACACACATAACTATTGAAGCAATTGCCTGCTTCACCACGTGTAGGTTGATCAGCGGTTCTCATCACGTCGTCAAGCCTCTCTTGTCCGAATCCCATCGGAACCTCCCAGAGACTCGCACCGATATCCGCACCACCTGATCCAACCAGCTGTACCGAACTACCCGTTCGATCCATCTTGCTCATTCTGCACCATGCTTGTGTCACACGACCTCACCCGGTATCCATGATCGTTCTGGACCTCAGCTCTCCAAGCGTAGTCCCGATCCACTTCACCGTTGACGTCGCAGACCTGCAAGCCACCTGCACAGCAATAGACAAACAAACCATTTCCGGGAACAAGTTCTTCACAACTTGACCCACGTTAGCTCCGCAATGCAATATACATCAATAAGGCATTGAAGTTCATACATGAAACACATTCAAATCACATCAATGCAAACTTGGCTAACCTCCAAGTCAATGCCGGTCTGACCGCCCCACAAGGCCGGTCCGACCGATTTCAGGCCAGTCGGACCGCTCCCACAACGGCGGTCAGACCGGTCAAAAAGACTTAGCCAAAATTCCAGCGTGAAAATCCGAAACCTTCTGGAATTTTCAACTCAATCGAACTTTTGACTGGGAGCTCCAAAATGATGGGACCACATCCAGAGACTCCTCACTTGCCTACACAACCTATTTTTGGCTCACTCAAAACCAATTTTAATATGGCGGTCGGACCGCCACCATGGCGGTCGGACTCCTCCACGGGCGATCGACCGCCCGACACAACCGGTCGATCACTCTTGGTCCGACAAATTTTGAGCAAACCCAAAAGCGTGAGATTTTGCAAACCAACAACGCCATTGCCAATTGACTCATCATCCTGAGATCGTGCACATATCCTCACGATATCCACAATCTCCCCCTTGATGAACACATTGGCAATTATCAAGAAAATGTGGTTTTTCGAAATGAAAAGTAAAAACTTCGCCGTTTTCGCATAAAGGCACAACTTGGTCCATAAGCAAGAAAAAGCCTAGGAACCGACCAAGCTGGCTTCAGAATAGTATAAGCAAGTAAGATAAGGCAATGAAAGCACAAGAGGATTCAAATTCCAGAAAATAGCCAAAAATCTCACTTAGGTCCAAATGAAAGACACTTGTTCTATTTGACCCTTGATTAGGGATGAAAATGGATCGGACATTTTCCGTCCGATCCGGATGAAAACGGATTCGGATAGTCTCGGATCGGATTTTTGTCGGATAATTTTCGGATCGGAAACGGATTCGGATTTTTTTGTCGGAAACGGAAACGAATATGGTAATGGTAGTATCCGGCGGATACGGATACGGATACGGATAATCCGGATAATACCATCCGGATATCTGAAAAATCACCAAAGACGCAACCCCACAGGCCACGGCCCACTGGTCGCCACGATAACCACTACCCACTAGGCCCACTAGCCACTACCCAGCGTCCCAGCCGGCGGTGGCCCTACAGGCTACAGCTAGGGTTCCCATTTTTGGATTTTCCCAATCCGTTCCTGTTAATTTCTTTGCTCATTGCTCCCATTCTCCATTTCTCCTCCACATCTCCAACCGGGCGCCGGCACCGGCAGCGGCAGCCCCCACACTGACGCCGCCACTCGCCCGCCGTCGGCCGCCGTCCTCGCCAAGAAGGTGACGCCACCACTCGCCCGCCACGCCACCTCCACTGGCTGGCGCCGCTCCTCCTCGGGCTCGACCTCTCCACTCGCCCGCCCTTGTCGCCGCCGTCCTCGCCAAGAAGGTGACGCCACCGCCGTTCCTCTTCCTCGTCGCGGCCGCCTCCACCGCCGGCGCTTCTCGTTCTACGCCGACCCAAACCTCGGCTCCGCCGCGTCGTCTTCCGTGTCATCCACGATCTCCCTACCTTCTCCCTGTTCTTTGTTTCATTCTCGCAAGATATGCCCCGGATGTTTGGCCTTCAATTCGATGCGAAAGAACGATTTTTACTAGCGCTTGTGGGAGGAAGCTGCTCCAAGAATCAGCTTTATGCGGTTAAATCCTCTAGATTTGTCGAGGGATTGGGAATCGTGAGCTGTGAATGAGGATCGACAGGAGAATTTCGGGGCCGTTGCCCTTGTTCTTGCGAGATTCGTTCAAGAATTGGTTTAGCATGGACGATGTGGCCAGCATTTAGTAGTGTATCTGGCCTTCTGAACTGAAGGTGGCTCTTGTATGTGTGTGTTTCCCACAGGCCACAGTACAACTATTCTGTTGCAGATGCAGTTGTCTTATGTAATTTGATATGTCGTTATGCATGAAGTAACTACGGCATTCAAAGTAAAAAGACATTGAAATCCGTGTCATTATCTTGGGCTTGTGATGTCTATTGATATGAGAACGATATAATCTTTTCTGAGAGGGATATGAGTGATAAATTTCAGTGGCCATGCAAATCTAAGTTGATCCTGACTATTTTTCCCAGTGATGTTGCTTGCTGTGCGCAAACTATAGTATTATACCCTTTGATATCAACAAGTGCCTGTGCTATTTTATTGTCTGACACCACAAGACCTTAAATTGGTCTGTCATAAACAACATCTATAAAGGATTTTAAAATCAGTAACTGAACCTTTAACAGTACTGTTAGAAATTTTTTGTGTACTAGGTAATCCCAGTAGCATCTCTGTCAAATGTTAGATTTTTATAAATTTAATTGTTGGTTATAACTCCCTGGTCAAACTGGGATTATTTGAATTCTTCTTAGTCAACTTGTTAGACTTAAACCCAAACTGGGATTATTTGAATTCTGGACGCTGATGAATTGTCAATACTAATATTGATTGACTAATATTGTTCAATACTAATATAAATCCTCGCCGAAGAAGGTGACAATCAATGATGAATTGTTCAATACTAATATACTCGCTGGATTGACTAATATACATGCCTCATTGATTGATTGATATCTTATGTATTCCCTCCACTATCTTGTGCTAGATTTGTGATGGAATCTGCAACTGGAAGTAGTAGTACAAGTGTAAGCAATACATCTCCTGCTTTGCTAGTGCCACAACCACAGCCACCTTCCACTGCTACAAATGATCCAAGTGCTGGTGCATTGGTGCCAAGGAATGAAGTTGATTTGACTGGTGAGACTGGTGTCGAGGCCGACATTCCTGCTCCTGCTGTGAAGAGAGCAAAGAAGTGCAGCTCTAATGTTTGGGAGCACTACACAAAATATGATAAAAAGAAGGAAGGATTGGATGGCAAGATGATTACAGAGTATTGGGCTAAATGCAACAAGTGCAAGTACGAAGCTCGTTGTGAGAGTTCAAGAGGAACATCAGTCTTTTGGAATCACTTGGGTAGCAAGCACCAAATCAAGGGAGGCCAGCAGCTTCTAAAATTGATGAAGAGTGGAGATGACAGCAGCACTGCATCTATTGAGACTTATAGGTATGATGAGGCTGACAGTTTGAAAAAATTATATTTTGCAATTATTATGCATGAATATCCTTTTAATATTGTTGAGCACGAGTACTTTGTGGACTTTATCAAGTCACTGCGCCCTAGTTTTCCAATTAAGAGCTGCATTACTGTCAGAAAAGATATATTGAATATCTTTGTAGAGGAAAAGAAGAAGTTGTATGATTACTTCAAAACACTTGCATGTCGCTTTAGTACAACTATGGACATGTGGACATCAAACCAAAATAAAGGTTACATGTGTATCACTGTGCATTGGATAGATGACAATTGGAACATGCAGAAAAGAATTATTAAGTTTATGCATGTAGAAGGACACCATTCGGGAAGAAACACATGCGCAGCTTCATGATAGTGTAGTGGACTGGAATCTTGATAGGAGATTGCTTGCCCTTACTTTGGATAATGCATCAGCCAATGATGTATGTGCAAGAGGTAGTACTAAAACTCAATAAGTCAGCTCCCTTGATTTGTGATGGTATCTTTTTTCATGTGAGATGCTTCAATCATATTTTGAACCTTGTTGCCCAAGACGGCTTGAAGCAAATTGCACCAAATATTGCAAATATCGAAATACAATTGCAATTGTGAAGAACTCTCCATTGCAAGATGAGGAATTTATGAAGTGTGCATCGAATGTGACTTAGATGTGACACATGGTCTCCCATTGGATGTTCCAACAAGGTGGAACTCCACATATCTTATGTTGAAGCAAGCTATTTACTATAGGCATGCTTTTGGTAGACTTTTCTTCGACATAGAAGAAAATATATGAGATGTGCACCGATCATTGAAAATTGGACTATGGCAAAATCTTTATGTGCATGTTTGAAGAGATTTTATGATGCCACTGAGATCTTCTCTGGCACTAAATATCCAACAGCAAATCTATTTTTTAATACTTTTTGTAAGATTAAGCTTTCCATTGCAGACTGGTGTGATAGCCCTGAGCCTATTATATCTTCTATGGCTCATTCCATGCAAATTAAGTATAATAAGTATTGGGAAAAGTCCAACATGGCTCTAGCTGTAGCATGTTTTTTTTATCCTAGATACAAGACAAAGCCGGTACACTATTTTGCAGATAAGATCTACCATGACAATGCTCCAGAAGAAGTTGGTAGATTCATGAGTGTTATTAACCAGTTGTTCCAGGCTTATGTGTCCAGTCCACTTGTAACTTCGAAGAAGACAACAACTGCAAATGTGCAAACAGTTGATTCTCAACCATTAGACCAAGAGGTTGAGGATGATGAGAGTGATGATGATCTTGATGCAGATCTTGAAAGGTTCTTGCATGGCGAGTCTGCCGCAGGTCAAGGTACCAAAACTGAGTTGGAAGTGTACATGGAACAACCACTAGTGGAATGGAAAACAAAAGGCAAAATCTTATTTGATGTCTTGTCATGGTGGAAGCTCAAGCAAGCTGAGCTCCCTATTCTCTCCCGACTTGCGCGTGATGTTTTATCTATTCAAGTGTCGACTGTTGCTTCGGAGTCAGCTTTTAGTGCTGGCGGGCGTGTTGTCGATCCATTTCGCGATCGCTTTGATCCTCGAAATCGCAAGCTTTGATTTGTACCAAAGATTGGACTGCAGCGTCTCGAAAAGGTAATATTGAGTTCTACATTTGTGTTTGATTGGTTTATGTGTAGTATGTGAGATCTTTGAGTATAATTAATCTTTTCACATGAAGGTGGAGATATTGGTGGATCTATCCTCACTGAGATGGACATAGAGGGCATTGAGCGATGCTTTGGAAGCTTGGCAGTGGTTTGATGTTTTTTTTACCTAACTATCTAACTCATTGGCTTAATTTAATGTCGCCTTGATAAACGATACTCATTGATTTACAACTTGTAGTTGCAGGAGCACGAGGATATGGATGATTTGGAGGACGTGTTGGAGGACATGGATGAGTGACCAATCACTAGGTAAATCTCCATATCACTTACTTTAGAATTGTAGAATCATGGTTAGTGTGGAAATTCTATTCACTAGTTGGACTACTTAATGTTCTGTATTAACAATGGAGATAGTTCTTTTTGTATGATTGATTTGCCAAAATTCCATGCATTTAGTATAATACTTTAACTGTCCTATCATCTTTGCTGGATCTTTTATTCTTTTGCATAACAATACAAGAAGAAGGAAAAGATGACATCTGATTCGTCTCATGCATTTTCTAGGGCCGAAGTTGGAGACTTGGAGGCATGTAAAGACATAGCGAGATACTGGTGGCCTGCTACTTTTTAAGATATGATATCTTGGATTGTTAGTATTAAACTATATTTTATGAATGTGATGAACTAAGTTTTATGTATGTTGACTTGTGAGTTATGAGTTTTATGACTTATGAGTTATGAGCTTAATGTGGTACATTAAGTGTTATGTTTGTGATGAACTAATTAATGCACCTTGTTACTTTGATAGTGCCAAACTGCGAATGTTATGTGTGACTGTTGAAAATATGAACAATTCATGAATGTTCGCATCAAATAAAATAGTTATATGTATTTGTTAATTTATACCATGCAATTTAAGGGGTTTTCATATTCTGAAAAAATATCCGTGACCGTATTCGTTTCGATTCGTATTCGTTCCGTATTCGTATTTGATATTATTCGTATCCGTATTCGTATCCGGGGTATCCGTATTCGTATCCGCATCCGGGAAAAAATATGAAAACAAATATAGCATAGCAATTATCCGTCCGTATTCGATCCGTTTTCACCCCTACCCTTGATCATTGTGAGTCTTCTTCAATTGCAAATGAAATCAGGAAAAGGCAATAGAACCAAAAGACTTAACTCACTATGATCACAAATTTTCAAAAGGTTCAATTTTTTATTTTATGAAGTTCTTTTATATTAAACCTTAAGTATGAAACCAAAAGCCCCAAACAGCATTTTCTTCACAATCTTTCTCCCCCTTTGACAATGAATTCATCAAGATGCATGGGAAAAGAAAGAGCATGCAGGAATGACTTTATTTTTGAACTTTAGTAAAAAGGAGCCATAACCATTATACATGTAGACAGTACAAGTATTATACCAAGCCATAAAAAGAGTAGACGCTGTATTCAATCAAGGCAAAACATGTACTGCAAAGCTAAAACCAAGATAGCAGTTATCTGAGATTAACAGAATTAAAACCATGAAAGGTTGCTCAATATCATAGTTTCACAAACAGCAACTACAAATGAGTCAAGCCATGTCTATAAGTAAAAAAGGGACTCAAGATAAGAATTGAGGCATTTTGAGCATTAAGATTACATTTTTGAAGCAAAACTCAAGCACTTAGCCTTTTTGAGCATTTTCTTAATAGAATTTTTTCACTGTGCTAGATCTCAAGCCTTGCCGCGACCATCTCAAGCAATAAGCTTAAAAGAATGATCTAGGTCATCCAAAAGTCCCCCTGAGTTCATGCCTAGTGCCATGGCAAGCCGTCTCATGAGAAAGGATTGGTGAGCTCAGTTTTTTCGCACAGAAAATCTTATTTTTCATTTGCTTGACTTAAGAAGATAAAAAGCTCATTTTTCATCTCAAAATAAGTTCAAGACTCAATTCAACCTATTTGACATGGCAAGAATCATAAGAGGATCACTAGAGCAAAACTAGTCACAAGATCCAACAAAACATGATTTGATTCGAATTTCTCACAGATACAAAGCTAGCAAGGCAAAAGCTAAGCTGAACAAGAAAAGCCATAAAAGAAGTCTAGCAGACTAACACTTGATACGACAAGGTATAGAATATGAAATCAAGTCATACAAGGATAAAGATCAAAGCTCCATAACTTTTATCATACAATGCAAGACAAATGAATTGAAACATGCATTATGATACAATGAATGCAAAAAGAACAACTTCCCCCTCAAAACAGCCCAATAGGACTAATAACCCCTAACTCTCCCCGCAAAGCAGCAAAACGAGAAGAATCAAGAGCTTTAGTGAAAATATCTGCAAGCTGTTGCTCAGACTCTACAAAGTGAAGCACAACATCACCTTTCTCAACATGGTCTCTAAGAAAATGAAATCGAATATCAATATGTTTAGTCCTGGAATGTTGTACTGGGTTTTTGGCAATATTAATTGCAGAAGTGTTGTCACAGAAAAGAGGAACACTTCTCAAAGATAACCCGTAGTCTCGCAGCGTGGATAAAATCCAGAGAACCTGAGAGCAGCCACTCGCGGCAGCTACATACTCGGCCTCGGTGTGGGTGGATCAGGCAATGTAAGACCTTTTCTAGAAGACCAAGAAACAAGAGATGTGCCCAAGAAATGACATGTGCCAGAAGTACTCTTCCTATCCACTCTACACCCCGCAAAGTCAGCATCAGAAAATGCTCGAATTGAGAGAGCAGAAGAAGAAGAATACCAGAGTCCAAAGTCAAGCGTATCTTGAAGGTACCTGAAGATGCGACGTACTGCTTGACGATGAGAAGCACGAGGAAGCTCGAAGCGAGCGCACGGACATACGGCCAATTGTATGTCCGGCCTCGTATTTGTAAGATAGAGGAGGGAGCCAATCATATCGCGGTATTCTTCCGTCCACGGACTCTCCATCCTCATCGTGGTCCAAAGACGGTGGTTGTAGCAATGGGAGTAGACATTGGCCTACTGCTTCCCATATTGAAGCGCCGAAGAAGGTCCTTTGTATACTTACTCTGGTGAACGAAGGTGCCTTCTTTCAGTTGCTTGATTTGAATACCAAGGAAGAATGTCAGCTCTCCCATCATGCTCATCTCAAACTCACTACTCATCGAATCTGAAAATCTGGACACCAAAGCATGAGAAGAACCACCGAATATAATATCATCCACATAAATCTGAACCAACAAGAAATTACGGCCATGCCTGAGAGTGAACAAGGTTTTATCAACTATTCCCATTTTGAAATCATTTTCAAGCAAGAAACTCTTGAGCCTGTCATACCAAGCTCTAGGAGCTTGTTTCAATCCATACAGGGCTTTAGAGAGTTTAAAAACATGGTTCGGGAATTTTTGATTTTCAAAACCAAGAGGTTGCTTGACAAAGACCTCTTCTTCTATGAAACCATTCAAGAAAGCACTTTTAACATCCATTTGAAAAAGCTTGAAACCCTTGGATGTTGCAAATGCTAAAAGAATGCGAATGGCTTCCAATCTAGCTACTGGAGCAAAGGTCTCTTCAAAGTCTAAGCCCTCTACCTGGGAATAACCTTGAGCTACTAGTCTAGCCTTATTGCGAACAACCAACCCATCCTCACTTTGTTTATTTTTAAAAATCCATTTTGTTCCAATAACATGAGAATGTAACACCCTGACTATAAGGAAGTCAAGATGTCACCTACAATCACTAATCTTCAGTCAATTTGCAACAATAAGTATTACTTGAATTGGCGTACCACAAGGATATACGTGAACAGGAAATCAACAACAGTTTAATCAACGGATTAGAAATAAACATTTCAGGGAGATTTGGTAAATACTGCCAAGTTGGCTTATTACAACTCAAGACCAGGTATAAATCGAAGACAATATTAATTTCTCAAATGTTTTGGATTATGGTAGTGAGTGCATCATGTTGTTCTACCCACCATGAAAACCGTTCTTCCTTGTCATTTACCTAAATAAAACAACAAAGCAAGAATGAGCCAAAGACTCAGCAAGTAATTGTATGTAACAATCAAACATTCCATGAACAATATATCACCTTCATAATTTGAACATTGACTGGAAACAACTTTATGAATGGATGAAGTGGAATGATGCATTGAAGGAATTGGACATATCGCAAAGATATATCGGATAGCGAGTGAAACACCCGTCGGTGTTCACTTAAAGTAATCGTATGAAGAACGTTTCATACAATCGTCCAACGTGGCCCACATTGGAATGGTGGACTCACGTACCCATTCTGGAATTGATGGGATTTTCAAATGCCCATACTGGAATTGATGGGTCTTACAAAGGTAATTATGCATGTCATGATGTGATTCCATGGAAATATTGAATAGTACTCATAAATGAAAAGATACACATGGCATTCATCTTCAAATACGAACAAATATAATCATTCATTCACACATCACATAATACATCAATCATATTATACAAGTTACTTGCCTGCCGCGCTGCAACGGGTTGGGAGGTAATTGAGATACCCCTCCACTCACCGCTTCACCGCCTACAATGTAAAATAATCGAAATGAGGACAAACGAGTAAGGCATTGCTACACGTGTCCTCCCACAATCTCTAGCCAAATCTACCAATCAAAAGATTCAATTTGATCAATTTACCCAAATATTCCAAATATCCCTAATCTGGCAGTTTTACTAGAAAATTCACCAATAAAAAACCGTAAGTCCAAAATACCTGAAACCAGTGCTCATCTTTTATTAACTTAACTGGCTACAAAACTCTAGTTGATTGTAAACTCTAATTTTTATAGGAGCACGCTCACTTTTTCACAAATTATGAACTCAATACAATTTCACTCCAGTAGCTATTAGAAAGCTATGAAGATCAATATACCAAGACAAATGAAGACTAGTATTGAATCCAATAAAACCCCTAAGCAATGCGACAATAATCGCAAGAATCAAAGCAACACAAGCATCGCGGTCGACCTCTGTAGTGAACCGTCGGACCGATTGCGGGCGGTCGGACGGCTGTTATCTTGGCGGTCGGACCGCTCAAATCGGTCGGACCGGTGGTGACGGGCGGTCGGACCGCGATCGTAACGGATCTCAAACAAGAAAATCACCGATGACGGTTGCAATTAGGTCTAACTTTTGATTCTCAACTCCAAACTTCACGAAACTTTGCACACACCTTCTCTATGCTATTGAGGACCTATTCCAATCGAATATTATGATAATTCTTGGAACGATCTTGAGCAATTGTCAATTGATTAACAGAAGGTCTAAAACCGGGCAAGAACGAAAACTTGATCCTAAAGCTTGTTCGTGAGAGATTGATGATCAAGATGATGCTAGATAGATTCACACATATCACAGCAAGCTAATCCACGTGATAGAATCAATCACAAACTCGCGGATCAAAGAAAGCCCTAAAAACACGAAATTGAAAGCAAGAACGAAAAGAGACTTATCTCAAGCAAACCTTGCATAGATTGATTTCGTGATTGTTGCTGGATTACATCCACACCATCATGGATCAGTGGACAATCAAAAATCACGAAATTCACCATAATCCATCAAGAGCCCTTGCCTCCACCTCAACTCCCCTAAAGACAATTAGGGTTTTGAAACATAAAAAGGCGAGAGCGAGAGAGGTGCAGCCACCATCTCCTCCTATTTATAGTGGAGGCTTAAAACTCTTAGGGTTTGACTTAATTGGGCTCCCGTTAAGGCCCACTAACAAACGGGTCACATACGCACGCTTCAAGCGCCGTTTTTAACCTTTTGACCTAAACCGCTTCACCATGCGCCATGGATTTGCCAATAGGTCACCATTGTCCATCTTGTGTCACGCTTGAGTCGTTGACCCCACCCGCATCGCCGATCGCTCGACCTCAACTCTTCAAGTCTAGTCCCGATTCTCCTTGCCGTTGACCGTCGTTGACCACCAAGCTACCCGCACAACCACGCATAAGAAAACACGAATTCGGGAACAAGTTCTTCACAACTTGACCCATGTTAGTCAAAACATGCATCATGCAAATCATATGCCATGAAACCAATGACTTTGACCTAACAAAACAACATCGCCACGGTTGGCCGACGTTCAAGTAGAAACCGGTCCGACCGCCCAGTGAGCGGTCGGACCGCCATGGCGGTCGGACCGCTCCTCGTGAGCGGCCGGACCGCCTTGGGACTTAGCCAAATTCATCCTCCCAAATTCAAACCTTCGAAACTTAAATTCAATAGAACTTCTTCTCGAGACTCCAAAATTATGAGACCAAGTGCATTGGGATCCCTCACTTGCCTATAACACCTATTTTTGGCCCAGCTTATTTTGACCACTTTTGGTCATCGCCGGTCTGACCGCCCCACATGGTCGGTCCGACCGATTTGGGACCGGTCGGACCGCCGTGCAAGGACCGGTCGGACCGCCTCGACTGAAAAAACTCAGTAGCTTTGTCGAAAACGCGGAAACGACAAACCGTAAACGCCATTGCCAATTGTCACATCATCCTAAGATCTGGAGCATATCCCCATGAAATCCACAATCTCCCTTGATGAACACATTGGCAATTATCCAGAAAATGTAAGTAAGAGGTTTGAAAACGAGTTTACTCGCAGTTTTCGCACAAAGGCACAACTTGGTCCATAAGCAAGAAAAGGCAATGTAAGTGACCAAGCTGGCATCAGAATAGTATAGGCATGTGAGACAAGGCAAAAGAAAGCATAAAACTTTGATTTCGGAAAAGGGTCAAATTTCTCACATAAGGTCCAAATGAAAGAACAATTGTTCAATTGACCTATGATCATTGTGAGGATAAAATAATGCAATTCAAGTTCGAATATTCAATAAGACAATAAGAATGCAACTCAAGAACTCCCCTCACTATGATCATCAAATTTCAAATTTTCGCCCCCTTTGTATAAACTTCTCCCCAATCTTCTCCCCAATAAAGAAATAGAGAATAATTAACACAACTTCTCTTCTTATTTAACACATCTTCTCCCCTTTGACAATGGATTCATCAAGAAATCACGCCTTCCTCTCATCCGAGATAACAAATATAGAATAAAGGAAGAAGCGTAAACAAAAGAAGCATAAAGAGGAATATGCATGAAGTGCAATGGAGTGGCTTCAATTTTTGTATTTTTCAATTTTTGATTACAAGAAGCTTTGGAGATTACCCAAAAGAACAAGCTAGTATCTCTAATATTGCACAAACAAAGATATCAAGCCCGACAAATAGCTAGCAAGATCATGGTAAGACATATATATCAAAGCTAAGCACAAAGGCTCAAAAATAAAGCGAGATTTGATCAATTTAAGCAACGCTCAAATTCAAAGAAGTTCATCAACAGGATCCTAAAGTGAAATTGGCCATGTCAAATGTCAAAGTGAGATCAAAAATCTAACAAAGACCACATGAAGAGTCAATCAAGTCCCGTATTGAATCATTTTGCTCAATATTTTGTAAACGCCATTTGTCAACATTTTTCTCATTTGCATTGAATATTGAAGTTGACTAATGATCTAACTTAGTGACAAGATCCCGGACTAGGAGCCATCCACAAACTCATCCTAAGCTTCACCAAAAGTTGTTTAAAGGTATATCTTAGTAAAGAAGATCCCGGACTAGGAGCCATCCACAAACTCTTTCTAAGCTTCTACCGGGCGACAAATCTTGAGGTTCATGTCATTTCGACAAGCATCCCCATGAGATCGTTCTGATCATCAAACTATCTCCAAGTTCATGTCATTTGACAAGCGCCTCGTAAGAATAGTTTGGCACAATTTAAGCATAAGACAATCTTGATTTTCATTTTTCACATGAGTACTTTTAGAATCTCAAGAACACAAAAGCTCAAGTAATGGTCAATTCTAGATCAAAGAGCTAACAAAGCAATTCTGACAGGGCCAATGTCACAAGAGGAGCACTAATTACGCAACTCGCTAAAACATCCACAAATTGCAATTTTTTAGTTTGAGTTGTTTAAAAGGTTCTAGCTCATATAGCAAAGACTTAGCTACACATGTAAAAGCATGATAATTCTAGCAAGTCAAAGAACTAGACATGACATTGAGCAAGAATTGAAATACAAAAGCTCTAAAGGGTAATAGGCAAAGCTTCATCAACTTTAAAAGATAAGCTGAAAATCTTATATTACAATGCATCTTTTTGGATTTTTCATACCATTTGTTGTAACCACTTGATGGAGTTTCTATATGAATGCAATATGACACAATGAGATGCAATTAAAAAGCCTAAAACCTAAAAAGTTCAAAAGATCACTAAGTTCGTAAAAGAACAATAAAAGATCAAAAGAACAAGGAAAGATAAGAAAAGATCAAACTCCCCTCAAACCAACCCATAAGGATAAATTACCCTAACTCGCTTCTTAAGGAGGAAAATCTTGTTTGATCTAAAGGCTTGGTAAGAATATCTGCCAATTGAGCTTCGGACTCTACGAAGTGCATCACAATATCACCTTTTTCAACATGATCTTTAAGGAAGTGAAAGCGAATGTCTATGTGCTTAGTCCTAGAATGTTGCAATCGGTTTTTAGCAATATTAATAGCGTATGTTATCACGTAAAAGAGGAACACTAGCAAAGTTTAACCCATAATCTTTCAAAGTGGACGCCATCCACAAAATCAAGCTCAAAGAACTAGCAAAGAACTACATACTCGCTTCAAAGAAGGATTGTGCAATGTAAGACCGCTTCCTAGAAGACCAAGATACAAGAGAAGTGCCTAGGAAGTGACAGTGCTCGAGGTACTCTTCCTATCTAACCGACACCGCAAAATCGAATCAAAACCTCTAATGGACAAAGTCAAGAGCAGAATACCAAATGCCATATAAAAGGGTAGAGTGTAAATACCGAATATGCGCTTAACGGCTTGGCGATGGGAAGTTCTGAGACGCTCAAATCTTGCACAAAGACATACCGTGAAGTGAATGTCCGGTCTCGAGGCCGCCGATATGTAAGGAGCCGATCATGTCATGCGGTATCGCTGATCCACGACTTCTCCTTCCTCATCCGATCCAAAACAATCGGTTGCCATGGGAGTGGAAATTGGCTTGCAAATCACCCATGTTGAAGCGCTTGAGTAGATCTTTAGTGTACTTCGTCGATGGATGAAAGTTCCTTCCTTGCATTGCTTGATTTGAAGTCCCAAAAGTAATTAAGCTCTCCCATCATACTCATCTCAAATTCCCGACATAGTGTCGTAAAAGTCGAAACAAGAGCATTAGAGGAACCACCAAAGATAATATCATCCACATAAATTTGAGCAAGCGAAAGTCATTGTCACGCCTAAGAATAAATAGAGTTTTATCCACTTTACCCATCTCAAAATTATTTTTAAGCAAGAAGGTCTTAAGTCTATCATACTGTGCTCTAGGGGCTTGTTTAAGACCATATAATGCTTTAGATAGCTTGAAAACACGATTTGGATATTTAGGATCCTCAAAACCAGGGGTTGCTTAACATACACTTCCTCATCTATGAAACCATTTAAAAGGCACTTTTAACATCCATCCGATATAATTTAAAACCTTTTGATGCAAAGAAATGCAAGGTAATGCGAATGGCTTCTAGTCTAGCAACAGAGCAAATGTCTCATCAAAATCTAACCCTCAACTTGGTCAAACCCCGAGCTACCAATCGCCTTATTTCTAACTACGTAACCATCCTCACCTTGTTTATTCTTAAACACCCAACGGGTTCCTATAACATTATGACCACTAGGAGGTTCTACTAGGTTCCAAACTTTGTTTCTTTCAAAATTCTCTAACTCCTCATGCATGGCATTTACCCAAATAGAATCGATAAAGCATGTGATATATCGCGGGTTCAAAAGAAGCAACAAAAGCCGAATGAGAGTAGAGATTTGGATCATTATACCGAGCGAGTGACTCGCCATGTAGATTACCTATTATCTGCTCCGAGGATGCCGTCTCTCGAATGCGGTGGAGCGCCGGGTGAGATGTCGCTTTCTTCGACCTCCGCAGTATCACTGATGATGATGATGCAACAGAGCCTCAATCAAGGTGAAGTAGACGTAGGTGTTCTTGTATCAATATGGGCGCCTCGGCAAAGAGCAGATGAGGGAATGACATTAGCTTCGCCCTCATCTTCCTCCACAAAAATGCTTTCACACCAGTAAATCATCTCAGAGCAATTGATCTAGCTCTGTGGCTAGTCTCATCAAAAGTGACATTACAAGTCTCCAATAATGTTAGTCTCAAGATTAAAAACTCGAAAACCCTCGAATGAGCAGGATAACCTGAAATACCCCATCAAAAGTTCTTGATTCAAATTTATCTAAGTTGCATGTCTTAAGGATAAAACATTTTGATCCAAAACTCAAAATGTGAAACAGAGGGTTTTCTACCAAAACGAAGCTCATAAGGAGTCTTGCCTAAAGAAGGTCTCAAAAAGACACGATTGGCAATATGACAAGCAAGAGCAATAGCTTCGCCCAAAATCTCCTCCGTGTGTTATACTCGCCTAGCATCGTCCTAGCCATTTCGACTAAGGTCCTATTCTTCCTTTCCACCACGCCATTTTGTTGAGGGACGTGTGGAGAGGAGAACTGATGCTCAATACCACGCCAAAGACAAAAAGAAGCAAAAGAAGCATTTTTGAACTCCGTGCCATTATCATCGCGAATCGCTCTCAAAGCACCGAAGCTCGAAGCCAAACGAAGAACAAGGTCATGAAAATAACCAAAAGCTTCATCTTTTGAAGTAAGAAAGAACACCCAAGTATATCTTGAAAGATCATCGACTATGACTAGAATATACCATTTTCCACCAATCGATCGGACTCTAGCAGACCAACAAGATCCATATGAAGCAACCGTCCCGGTCCGTCACCATAACCATAGTCACAGAAGGGTGTGAGGCAAGAACTTGTTTGCCATGCCTACAGTGGCGCACATATCGCATCTTTGATGACTTTGAGTTTGGGTAAACCTCTCATAAGATCAAGGTTGCTAACTCGCCGATGATCAAAACCAATGTGCCCCAAACGTCGATGCCAAAGCCGTAAATCAAGAAGATGTAAGCAAACATTTAAGAGATCCAAAGAAGAGATTCTCAAAATCACTCCAAAAATTCTACCAACTCTAGAGATTCCAAACACAAGCTCACCAAGAGAATCAAGCACACGACAAGCATTTTTCTTAAAAACAGTCTCATAACCATCATCAAGAAGTCGAGAAAGTAAAGAAGATTATACCTAAGCTTGTCCACAAGAGCGACATCCTTTAGAATGAATTTGTTGTTTACCCTAATTGATCATGTTCCTTCAATTCGCCCTTGTGTATCATCTCCAAAAGTGATGAAGTCATCACCGTTGCTCGTGAAAGAGGTGAACCATTTTGAGTTCCCGATCATGTGGCGTGAACATCCGAATCAACGAACCACGTGTTCTTCCCTTTCCGCGATAATCCCGAAAATCAAGGAACAAAGAACGATGTGTCTCAATATCGGGATTAGATAAACATGATTTAGGAATCCAAAGATCGAGACACACGCCCGCAAGGAGTATACAAACCGTAAGTAGTATCCTTGATTTCATCTAACATTCGGTTATGAGCAATGTTTAAATTAAAATGAGACTTGAATCGTCCATGAGCGGTTCGACCGCATTGGGTCAAGGTCGACCGCGACCAAAACGGTCGATCGGTGACTACTCAATGATCGACCGCCAAATCGATAAACATTAGAATTAGGATATTTAGAAACATAATGATTTGCATGAGAGACAAATCCTAATCCAGGTTTATTCTTTTCAATGTTACCATGTCTCATAGAAGCTCTAGGTTGCATGAATGAGATTCTATCAAAACTTTTCCTATCATTTTTCAACCTACGCCAACAGAATTCAATCAAATGTCCACCTTTTTTGCAATAAGTGCAATGGTACTTGGTACCACTAGAAGAAGCACCATTTGAATTAATACAAGGTTGGGCAAAACCTGCAGATTTAAAAGATATTTTTGCAGGTTGGGTTTTGAATTCAATTAAACCTTTTTCCAAGACTTGAATGACTTTTGGGTTTGAATTGTCTTGAAAAGAATTGAATCCTAAACCTTGCTTCTTATAAGGAGTTTTAGACTTGTCAAGAATCATGTTTAATTGTTTCTTACCTTTAGAAAATTTCTCTAATGTATCATGAAGGTAAGCATTTTCTTTTCTCAAGTTAACACAAGCATCACAAGTTTTATTCATAGATTTCTCCTTATACAAGCAATTTCAAGCTTAAAAGCGGAACATGAAGCACAAGTAGTATTTTCAATATTGTCCTTAAGCTTAGCATATTTGACTCTAGCAGCTTCTAAGATATCTTTGATTTCACGTTCCTTTTCTAAACATGAAGTGCAAGGGCTAGATTCAAATACATCAAAAGCAATCAATTTACTAGATTCTAAACATTTTTCACAAGGAGCACTTTTAATTTCATTCAGTTCAGATCTAGCATTCTCAAGTTGTTGTACAGAAATATTATGAGCAGCTTTGTAACTTAGTAATTTCGAGTGCATAGCATGACAAGATAAACATTCATCGTGTTCAAGAGTCTTAGCATTTTTAAGCTCTACTTTCAGTTTGTTAATCTTTGACTCTAATTTCTTATTTTTTGTCATAACAAATTCTAGCGCTTCATCTTGACTAAGCAATTGCTCAACTATAGAATCATATTTAGCAGAAAGCTCATCATAAGTAAAAGATACCTCATCATCATCAATGTCATCGGTGTCAGCCATGAAGCACATGCCGGTGAAGTCTTTGGCCTTCCTTTCTTTTTGCTTTGAGGATCTCATCCTCCTTGTCCTCCTCACTCCCAAGATCCACATCGCTCAAGGATTGATCCTCAAAAGCGGCAAGGACCCGGTGAGCAGCCTTCACAAGCTTATTAGCCTCATACATTGATTTGTTGAAAGGAGGCTTCTTCCAAGCTGGCTTTCCTTCCTTATGATTGCTCTTACCTTTCACTTGGGGCAATTTGCGGATATGATTGAGCTCACCACATTCATAGCATGTCACCGACCACCTCTCTTTTGTTTCTCACATTATTGTAGGCCCGTGTGAATTTTTTAGCTAGAAGAGCTAACTCGTTTCAGAATACTTTCAAGTTCCTCTTCATGAATAGCGATAAACAAGCAAATGAAAATCCGAAGAAGATTCAAAAGAGTCATCAAAAGCCTTTTGAGAGGATCTCGCTACCAAAGCTAAATTATCTTTCTTGGGATGATCAACTCTTTTAATTTCATGAGTCTTGAGTTTACTATAAAGCAATTCTAAAGTAAGACTTGAAAGATCAACATTTTCCTCTATAGCAGTAGCTTTCATCTCCCACTCCTTGGTGTTGATTGCAGCCAAGAGATGGGTGGCATTTTCAGATTGAGAATATTCAATATCAACGATTTTCATTTGATTAATTACTTTATTAAAGCGATCGAAAATGTCATCGATGCTCTCTCCAGACGCATCTCGAATTTATTGTATTCACGCTTGTAAACAGCTTAGCGCACTTTTTGATTTGGGACGAACCTCATGATATGTTTCGAGAGTGTTCCAAATTTCATGCGCAGTTGAAAGATTACAAATTCGATCATATTCTTGTCTACCAAGTGCACCATATAAAAGATTCTTAGCCTTATTGTTGTTAGCCAAAAGAATTTCAGTAGCGGTGTAGCAATTTCAGAATAACCAATGGGCTCTAACAACATCCCAAATAGCTTGTCCTCGCTCTCAAGAAAGACGCGCATACGATTCTTCCAATAGGCATAGTCGTGCCCATCAAGATATGCGTTTAGTAGAAAACTTATCCATCGCCAAAGTTCGGGACCGTTAAGATCAAGATTGAACTAACCGGCTCGATACCACTTGTTGGACCGTAAAGGCGACTAGAGGGGGGGTATATAGGAGCACGCCACTTTTCACAAATTATGAACTCAATACAATTTCACTCCAAGAGCTATTAGAAAGCTATGAAGATCAATATACCAAGACAAATGGAAGACTAGTATTGAATCCAATAAAAGCCCCTAAGCAATGCGACAATAATCAAGAAGAATCAAAGCAACACAAGCATCGCGGTCCGACCTCAGAGTGAACCGGTCGGACCGATTGTCGGCGGTCGGACCATTGTTATATCGGGCGGTCGGACTGCTCAAATCGGTCGGACCGGTGGTGACGGGCGGTCGGACCGGCGATCTACGTAACCGATCCAAAAGTAGAAATCACCGATGACGGTTGCAATTAGGTCTAACTTTTGATTCTCAACTCCAAACTTCACGAAACTTTGCACACACCTTCTCTATGCTATTGAGGACCTATTCCAATCGAATATTATGATAATTCTTGGAACGATCTTGAGCAATTGTCAATTGATTAACGAAGGTCTAAAACCGCAAGAACGAAAACTTGATCCTAAAGCTTGTTCGTGAGAGATTGATGATCAAGATGATGCTAGATAGATTCACACATATCACAGCAAGCTAATCCACGTGATAGAATCAATCACAAACTCGCTGGATCAAAGAAAGCCCTAAAAACACGAAATTGAAAGCAAGAACGAAAAGAGACTTATCTCAAGCAAACCTTGCATAGATTGATTTCGTGATTGTTGCCGGATTACATCCACACCTTCATGGATCGCTGGACAATCAAAGATCACGAAATTCACCACAATCCATCAAGAGCCCTTGCCTCCACCTCAACTCCCTAAAGACAATTAGGGTTTTGAAACATAAAAGGCGAGAGCGAGAGAGGTGCACCACCATCTCCTCCTATTTATAGTGGAGGCTTAAAACTCTTAGGGTTTGACTTAATTGGGCTCCGTTAAGGCCCACTAACAAACGGGTCACATACGCACGCTTCGCGGCGCCGTCTTTAACCTTTTGACCTAAACCGCTTCACCATGCGCCATGGATTTGCCAATAGGTCACCATTGTCCATCTTGTGTCACGCTTGAGTCGTTGACCCCACCCGCATCGCCGATCGCTCGACCTCAACTCTTCAAGTCTAGTCCCGATTCTCCTTGCCGCTGACCGTCGTTGACCACCAAGCTACCCGCACAACCACGCATAAGAAAACACGAATTCGGGAACAAGTTCTTCACAACTTGACCCATGTTAGTCAAAACATGCATCATGCAAATCATATGCCATGAAACCAATGACTTTGACCTAACAAAACAACATCGCCACGGTTGGCCGACGCTCAAGTAGAAACCGGTCCGACCGCCCAGTGAGCTTGGCCGGATCGCCCCATGGCGGCCGGACCGCTCCTCGTGAGCCGGTCGGACCGCCTTGGGACTTAGCCAAATTCAACCTCCCAAATTCAAACCTTCTGGAAACTTAAATCCAATAGAACTTCTTCCTGGAGACTCCAAAAATTATGAGACCAAGTGCATTGGGATCCCCTCACTTGCCTATAACACCTATTTTTGGCCCAGCTTATTTTGACCACTTTTGGTCATCGCGGTCCGACCGCCACATGGTCGGTCCGACCGATTTGGGACCGGCCGGACCATTGCAAGGACCGGTCGGACCGCCGACTGTAAAAACTCAGTAGCTTTGTCGAAAACGCGGGAAACGACAAACCGTAAACGCCATTGCCAATTGTCACATCATCCTAAGATCTGGAGCATATCCCCATGAAATCCACAAAAGTTGTTTCTTTTACCCCCTCCGACTTCTTTCTTTTTACCGATTCAGTTCCGGAATGTTTTAAATCTCGTTTTCGAATAAAATTCCCAGATAATTGAAACGATACACCCTAGCTGGATAAATGAGGTATTACACTCTATCCCCCTTAGAAAAGATTCGACCTCGAATCTACGCACCAATCTACTCGTAAGGAAACTGCGTCTGGAATGAAACATCGATATTTCAAGCTTGGAATTGCTCAGATGCTCGCTTAACACTCGAGCACACCAGACGATGCGTACTTCGCATAAGGACCCGGGACGATCAACGCGATAAGCCAACGTCCCAATTTCTAAAACTTTCAAAAACGAAGAGAATCCAACGAGAAATAGAGAGTCCTCATCGCATCCACGTAATGCTAACTCTCACCAAAAGGTTAGATTCCAAATTGGACAATTCATTTCGAAAACAAATCCATTTTACAACCAAAGGAGAAGTACTCAAACGCCCTAAACCAAAAACTTGCGGTTTGTCTGAATTTGGAAAGAATCAACACGCCAACACAGCACCAACTCCAATTGCAGAAAACACAAGTCAACGACACAAAACTCAAGCGAGAATCAAGAAAGCGCATCATTACCCCACGAATCATCCTTTGCCACAGTTCCTCGCTTCTAGGAATAAAATTTCTCTCGAAACTTGAAATTCGAATTCACTGACTACCACATGAGCTAAAACCTCTTAGTTAAACAATCCTCAAATTATACTCAAATTGAAATACATCAACCACACCATTGTGGAGAGGCTATATTGAATCCACCGAATACTCTAAATAACTTGTTCTACTAACCAAAATTGACTTGATAGAAGGCGTTCAAAGCAACACATAATAGGTCCCACACAATGACATTACCTCCAATTTTCAAGAACAACAACTCAAAATTCTTAGCACGCACGTTCATATACTTCATCAGGAGGGTTCTATCAATTATCATTTCACTGCTCAGGAAACTCTATTATTCCACTCTCTCTACACACAATCATTGAGTGACCAAAGGTCTAACATAACAATGCAAACCCAAATTTAACCTCCAAGATCTCTACCACAAATTTCAATTATAACTTATAGGGAAATCAACGGATTGACTCTCCAACATTTTCCCCAATACTAACATACTCACTCATTTGCATACTTAGAAATTTCTCACCTAATCTCGCATCATTATCCAATTGTGTTGCTCTATAGAAGTAATCAAGGTTTCCATACCTTCGATAATCACCGACCATTCAATCATGAACTGAAGTTCTGAAGTTTCACTATACCCTAGGTTCTACTTAATCGTAACACTTTTCAGACTTACTTCGAAACCAAACATTCCATGTGAATTAATTTTCTCCCAAGAGATACAGATCAAAACCATTCTACATTCTACTACTCCTCCAATAACTTGGTAGCAAAATATCACCGCTACGATTACTCATCTACCATCAAACAAGCCAAACTTACCCTTTGCAAACACTTTGCAACCCAAAACTGTGATCCTTTCTCAAAAGGAAGAGGCGAACAAAGATAAGTTTATTCACACAAAGACGTTGCTCATCACGGCGAAAGAAACCAAAAGAAATATTCGATCAAGGTGATCTTGGAAAACGAAAGTCGAGTTCATAATTGAGGCACACATCCTCAAAAGAGAATAGCAAATAACAAATTGTATTACCGAAAGAAAGATATTATGTTTGAAATTCGCCATCTCTTGAGCGGAAAAAGCAACAAATTTAGGGACGCTTCAAATAACTACAAGATTTAATTAAGAATCGATAAGATCCTTCCACAGGACAACTTGCTCGAAACAGTTCATCTACTTGGGAAACACGAGATCCAAATGTTCTCACCACAAAACTCAAACATTTCCTTTACAGATTTCACGGAAAGCAAATGATTAACTTCGTCTCGAAGAGATCAACGAAAATATTCTTTTATTGCAACCTCACTTAGCGAACTCAAACCAAGGAGCCTTTCGGACTAAATCACACGAAATCTTTAAGAAACAATAGGTTAATCCAATTCCTCAAGTTACCCAAAATAATTTCAGTTACCAGTTAATTCACGAGCTCCAAGGTACCGTGAAAGCTAAACTTGAAATACTCTTATTTGAACGATGTCACCAAAGGCGATCAATTTACTACAGGTATTAACATCAAGCCCATAACAACACTTAGAAAACATTTCGGAAGACCCACGTGGAATGAATGGGTTGATTCCTTCTCGAAAGAAGAGGCAAATAGAAACGATCTTCACCAACTGAAAAATCACTTACCACTCGCAAGGAACACAGAACTCAGGGAAAAACCAATTAGGCAACGAACTCAGAAAACATATGGGAAGTCTACAGTTGAAAACATAGGCTTCACAAAATAGAATATCCGACCCTAAACCGTTAGGAACATACAGGTATTCAAGATCAAAACACCCGCATCATGAAAGAACTATTATAATTTTTCAACATATCGCTTCACTAGACAAACGATATTGTAACACCCCAGCCCAACATTGAGCTTAGAATGCCACTAATCTACTATAACCATCTAATTTACATCAACATACTATAAAATTTCAGCAAGCATAACAACATTAAAACCCATCCACGGGTCGCATTAACACAAGCATAACACTATGACAATCATAGATAAATTAGACCTAGGAGCATAGCAAAATAATAAACCAAGATTAAAATAAACCAAGCATCTATGGTTATTCAATACCATCATGTCCTAGATATAAATATTCAGGTTATTCTAAAAGTTTCTCATGTCCAATGAATCAAATAATTGGGTGAAGTGCATGATTCCAAGTGCGCTAGCCCTTCCCGAGTAAAACGTCATCACTGGTCACCTAAAAACAACAATAGAGCAAGAATGAGTCCAAGACTCAGCAAATACATAATAAAGCCATAAACAATAGTTTATTAACCATAATCAAAGTTATCATCATCATCCATTTAGTTAATGCCATTGTCATTCTCAAACAACCAAGCCATATTCCATATAGGTAAAGTTGCGCAATTTAACAATTTACTTAGATATGCGAATGCACTAACATGCTCATGCTCATATGCATCTCATCAGCTGATACCGGTATAGCGGAGTGTTCACCCGTCGATGACACACTCTATCCTTCACTCCCGTGAAGTCCCCACCAAAGTAGGATTTTATCTAGAGCTCTCCGGACTAGTCATGTATCTTTCTCACCGACCTCACCTAATAGTTACATGACTTTCTCACCGACCTGGCTCATGCAACCCCTGTCATGATGAATGTAAATGATGCGACATCTTTATTTATTCATCAACATAGTCCATCTCATTAACTCAATATCTCCTCCTCATTATCTCAATATCATAATCTCAATATCATAATCTCATTCACTCAAGGTCATCAATATCATGTATAAGAATAAGCTGAACCAAAGCATAATAAATAGCATGATAAGTAATAACAATGATCATGGTGAACAACCCATTGTTCACCACTCTACCATGTACTTGCCTTCCGCTACAGTGACGAGTTAGGAGGCAACGATGCATTTCTCCACCCATGCCCCACACCTACACAAATATTCATTCAAATAAGAATAACAAGACAGACGTGGCTACAAGCGTTTTACCATAACCCTCTATCTAATCAACAAAACCAAAACTCAAAATGACGAATTAACTAATCACCAATATCAGCCCTTCGAACAAAGAAGACGAGAAAAATCGTAATTAAATATATGTAACTCCGAATGACTTGAAACCAAAGCTCAAATACTCTTAACGCATAACACTACGAAACTCTAGTTGATCGATCTTTTGATTAAGCCAAAACAGTGGCCTAAACAATGATGAAAACACAAATGCATAACTGTCCAGACATGTAAGCAAAGAAAGAAAATGATGTAACTTTCAATATACTGATCCAATTGAGGTGATCTTTATCAACTCGGAAAGATAATTTCAAGGGCTACAAACACCTAGTTGGGTGGAAGTTCTGAATTGTAACACCCCAGCCCAACACTGAGCCTAGAATGCCACCACACTACTCTTGAAACTAATAATTATCGACACACTATAAAATTACAGCAAGGAAACAACGATAATCATATCAATGGACCACAAAAAGGACATGCATAATTATGGTTCAAACGATAATAAATAATCAAGTGGAATAAAACCAGGTAAACAGTCCAGAATAGCATCAACCAATGAATCCAAATTATTAAAGCAAATAGTCTAGTCCAAACGTTGTCCTAAACTTTATTCAACCTCTAACATGTCCAAGTGTAAACCAATATTGAATGAAAAGATTATTATGGCGAATGATCATGTGTTGTCCATGTGCTCTACTCGCTCTCGCCATTCTGGCGCCCTCGATGATCACCTAAAGACAACAAAGAGCAAGGGTGAGTCCACGACTCAAGAAACACATCGATATACAACGAACAATAATAAATCAACAAAGATTCAATAATTTCATTATCATCACAAGTACTTCCATTAATATTCTCATGCGGTTAGCTTCTTTGATTCACATCCATTAATCTCATGTATCAATGCAAATCTAATCTACATGACCACATGCACTTCTTTCACAGATATCGGTATAGCATGAGTGAATGCTCGCGACAACATTCACTCTCAAGCCCGCTCCTCCATAAGGATCGGGACCTCCTCCACTCTCGTGGAGTTGTGATCATTCATGATCACCGCCATATGCAAAGATGCTTATGTATGAATATGCAAACTCCATCATAAACATCATGTTCAACTTTTCATCATGCTTGTCAACGAAGATATAAACATACCAATTCTTTGTTTGCAATTAAACCAAATAAAAGCACAACAATAATGGTAATAGAAGATAAAGAATCACAAAGGATCATCATTGATCATTGCTACCATGCACTTGCCTTTACTAGTTGCGACGCACAATTTGGCTAGCGATGGCAACAAGTACGACGCCTCCTACATTAAATACACAAATCTCAATACAAACTACAGCATCAAGAATAGCAATCAATAGACATCGCCCTACCCGTCCCCAAATATACCACGCTTCTCAGATCAATAGTTACCCATAGCTGTCTAGGCACTCCAACGAACGTAACTTTTGACTCGAAAGTCCGATCACCACAAACCACCCCATTCTGGATTCTTCATAAAATTATCCACATTTTCTTAGATTACAAAGTCTTCTAATTAAATCATCTAACCCTCTGTTTTTAGCCCAGAAAGTCGGTCTGTCCGCTTCGGAACAGCAGTCTTACTAAATTCATAACTTTTGTTTTACTCAACCAAAATGCGCGTTCTCAGATTCTACAGAACCATTGGACAATTATCTACATCTTTCATGTAGATCAAAAACTCGAATTAGTCTATTTACTATTTTTAATCCGCAGTCTACCAAAACAGCGCCGAAAGACGACAACCCCAAGGACAGCAGCCTTCCGAAAATCATAACTCGAGTTATACTTGTCCGATCGACATGATTAAATATTTTATAGAAAGATATCGAAATTATCTACAATTAACTAGTAGATGATATTTCCAAAATTTGCCATTAAGATACCCGAATAAATCGTACAACAGAACAGCAGGTTACCCTCGACTAAAAATTTCTAAAACCGCTCTCTAATTAATCTCAATTCTAACATCAAACTAAATTAGCAAAATATAGAGGTAACAAAATTATAGATCGTTACTCACAACAAAACCGAGATGTTAACTTCCACCTAAATTTCTCCACGCTGAAAGGGCTCTACCGAAAATCACCAATGCAAGAATTGGCAGCAAGCCGGCCTTACGGCCTCGCCAAATCGGTCGCGCCAAAGAAAATCGGCAAGCATACAGCTGAAGAGCGCGAAGCTTCCACGCTGCAAAGATCCACGCCAGAGCGCCTCGGCAAATGGCTTCGGCCAAGAAGCTTCGCAGCCTCCACGCTGCAGTGGAAACAAAGAAGCAGCAAAGACAAAGACAAAGCAGATCCGGCCGGCGCCGCTTCGCTCGGCAGAAGAAGAATACCAATGGAGCGGCGCCCACGCTGCCAAGAAATCTAATGCAAGAAGAATTACAAAGAAGAACCACGCTGCAGAGGCGGCAAAGCAGAAGAAAGGCAATCGGTCAAGGCCGGGTTTTGCCAGTGGAAGTAAAACAAAAGAAAAGAAAAGCTGCTAGGGTTTCCAAAATTCCCACCATCTATTTATATAGCTCTTAAAACTCTGAAATTCTATTTTTTTTATGTACTATTTTATTTAATTACGCACCGACCCTTAAGACGTTATTATTAATATTAATATTATTTTTCAGAGTATTACATTCTACCCCCCTTAACGGAATTCGACCCCGAATTCTACTCGCCGTGCTACTCAAATAAAAACTACACTGCTGAAATTAAACAACAAAATAACACATACCCGACGTGAACAGCTCTGGGTATAGCTCGCGCATGCGAGACTCCAACTCCCAAGTCGCCTCTCTCTCGATCGATGCGCCCACAAAGACCTTGACGATACCAACGTCTTGTGCCTCAAAGACTCGCCCGACCTCTCCGTATCGCGCGCGGACGCGACTCAACCGTGAGGTCTTGCTCAATAGTCGCCGCTCTAAAGAAATCTTATGCTCGATCTCTCAAAACTTTCACAGCATCGAGACGTGAAACACATTATGAACCCCACGCATGGACTCAGGAAGGTCCAAGCGGTAGGCTAACTTTCCAATTCTTGCAATAATCGAGAACGGTCCAACGTACCTCGGGCTAAGTTTCCCTTTGGTACCGAATCGGACAATGCCTTTAGTGGGAGACACTCTCAAGAGCACCTGGTCACCCACCGCAAACTCCAAGTCACGCCTCCTCAAATCAGCATAACTCTTCTGCCTACTCTGAGCTGCCAACAAATTCTGCCTCACCATGGCCACACGCTCAACGGTCTTCTGAATCCAGTCCGGACCCAAAATTGCCTTCTCTCCAACTGCATCCTAGCAAAGCGGCGATCTGCACTTCCGCCATAGAGAACCTCAAATGGCGCGCTCTAATCATCGAATGGTAACTATTATTATAAGCAAACTCGCAAGTGGCAATCGTCCTCCCAACTACCCTTCCAAGACAAAACGCAAGATCGCAACATGTCCTCCAAAGTCTGAATAGTACGCTCTGACTGCCCATCTGTCTGTGGGTGAAACGCTGTACTAAGGCGGAGCTGTGTACCCAATGCACTCTGCAGACTCTCCCAGAACTTGGAGACAAACTTCGCGTCCCTGTCAGAAACGATGGTCTTTGGCACACCATGCAGTCTTACTATTTCACGCACATAAATAGGAGCTAGATCACTCGCTGAATTTGTCGTGCGAATAGGAATGAAGTGCGCAGACTTACTGAATCGATCCACAACTACCCAAACTGCATCCTTCCCTCGCGGCGAACGAGGTAACGCCACCACAAAGTCCATAGAGATATCATCCCAAGGCCACTGGGGAACCTCCAAAGGCTGCAACAACCCTGCAGGACGCTTGTGCTCAGCTTTCACTTGCTGACAAACACCACAAGAAGCCACATAGTTAGCAATATCCACTTTCATTCTTTTCCACCAAAAATTCTGTTTCAGATCTCGATACATCTTAGTCTCACCAGGATGAACAGTGTAACATCCTGATTTTCAAAATCGGGATGTTAATATTTAACTAGGCGATCTAATAAATATTTGGCAGTGTTTTAAAATTTTCTCGTATTTAAGTAAAAAGATTGCTTCAAAAATCAAATTGAATTAATTAAAAGGGTTGCATTTAAGGTTAAATCAAATTGTTTGGGAGACTGCAGTTAAATTAAATTATTTTGTTTCTTGTTTCGCATGCATTTCAAAAATCATGATGCATACATTAGTATCGCCGTTCTTATTTTCCAATTCGATCGACCACAGGCGAAACGACCGCTGTCCCTTCTTCCGTCATCTCTTCCTATTTCGACCGCTAACTCATGTCGCTTTCCCCTTCAAATCTCAAATTAAACTTCAAAACCAAGCTTTGCATGTCATACCACCGCGATCGTCATCGCACGAGCAACCCGCTTCTATAATTTGTTGTCGCATGCATAGCGCTTTGAGTGATTTCACAAAATGGAGAATAGAATTAGCAGATGATATACCGCGTGTCCGCTCATTATTTTTCTAACTTCTCTCCTCGCAATCACTAACAAAAATCAAGATTTTGACAACGCATGTTATGTCATCGTGATCGTTGTCTCGAGGACATTCTGTTTTTATAATCGGTTTACAGTCCTCACAGCGTTAGTATCGAGCTATAGTATTTAGGGTTAGAGATAGCATTTGGCGTTAGTGTTAGCAAGTCTTTTGATCAAATTATTTTAAATTAGCAAAATAATTTCAGAGTTTAAGTTATGAATCTTTTATTCCTTACCCATCTTAGTCTCCAATTCTTACCTCACTCTTCATTTGAATTGTGCAAAATCATTTTCTCCATGGCTCGTCTCTCTTTTCCAACACTAGAAACACTAAGTAGTCACCGTGAAGAGCATCGTGAAAGGAGGAGAAGACAATGTCTTCTGCGATATTAGGTTTAAGTTAGAAATTATTCTGATATTATATACCCTCTAGTTATATTCACTAGCTTGTAGTCGTTGGTTTATTATGATTATTTGCTCTCTTTTGTTCCAAGTAGTTGCTATTTAGGTATAGTGTGTTTGCAGGTTTGCCTTAGTTGTATTTATAAACATACTAAAATAGCCTTATGTTAAAAATAAATTATGTGTTGTCCCTATTGCTTTTTTCTTTTCTTTTAAGTTGGTTCTTGTGTTTTAAAGCTTAAAATGTCTAAATTAAATTAAGGATCTTACCCTGTTGTTTCCCTTATGCTTTTCCCTCATCTCTTAAATGGAAGTCATACGTTGATTAAAGTTGATAGCAGAATCGGTAAAGAGAATGATATGATTGAATAACTCCTATTTTATCTTTAATTAGATCTTTTATGTTTGGTTGATGTTGGTGGACTTGCATGATCAAAATGATATTTGATGATAAAGAAATTGGATTATTACTCATGGGCCTTGAATATGATTTTAGAATAACTAATTTGATTTTTGTACCATGAGATATTAACCTTTGTGAGATCAATTATGGATTATCGTAGGCGTTACCATCAGAGGTTATGATATGAGTATAAATGGAATTATTGTAGTGAGGTTTAATCTTGTCTATTGGTGATATCGGATTTATATTGGAAGATATGCATGTGGAACTCATGGAATACATGTATAGGATTGGATTAAGAACTTTGTGATTCAATTGTGGATATTAGATTTTATATATGTCTTAGTTGATATGTCGATAAGATTGTGAGTCAGATTCAGGTCTAGTGTGATAAAGTTAAGATTGAAAATATGATGATATTATGAAATTTTGATGGATACACATGATGGTAATTTGAGATTTGTGAAGTTGTAATTGAGTATACCACTGGATCGTAATACTTCTATAGATGAAGAATGATTATGTGATTGAATGGTCATATAGTGGGTGACTATGAGGATTGAATATGAGATTTATCTTTATAGGAATAGCTATTCCAAGGAAGATATAATTTGATTAATTAGGGATGATTATATGTGTGGTTGGATTTAGATAATGCTTAAGGATAAATAGACTATGAAAGACATTGAGTTAATATCATTGAATTGAGCTTTGATAATTATCGTGAATAACTTGATTTAGACCAAAGTGTTGATTCAGTTATTCGGATTATTGTCAAATTATAAACTCACCTTGGATGGATGACCTTTTTTGATTTGATTTACTTAGGTCGGAGTTGATTGTGGATAAAGAGGTATATCGATAACCTAGGATAATTGTGTTGATTTTGGAGGTTAATTTGATCCTAGAGTAGGTATGAGTGGATTCGCCGTAAAAGATAATTGGGTGTATTTAATGGATTGATTATCGCAAGTGGATTGATCATGCTAACTAAAGGATTAAGCGGAGATAAGGAGACATTCTGAGGATGCAATTGATCTTGCATAGATGTACCCTCTGTTAGGAATCTAAATTATCGTGAGAAAAATTGATGGAAACCAATAAATCATTTATGGGTGGTTGATAACATATATCACTTAGTGGATTGTAGACCACAAATACTGATCTTTAGTACTCATGAATTGGGAGTTATATTGAGATACCCTATGATAGAAATTATAAAGCAAGTGTCTTTGGAATATGTGAGCAAGCGATGATTTCACTTAGGATTATTGGTATTACGATAATGTGATCGAGATCGAGTTAAACCATATTTTATACTATGAGAATGGATTAATAGATGTTTACGCTCTCTGATGGATTATTAAAATTGAGAAGTAAGTCAGTGTCCTTTTGGAAATCAAACTAAACTGTGAATTTATGGTGGTTTGAAGGTTACATCGAGCAGCGATTTAGTGGTTAATGTAAAAATGGTGGAGCAATAGATTGGAGTGTGCTTGCTATAGACTAAATATGATTGGTGAATATCGATTGGATGAGCAACAATCGGTGGTTGCCGAACCAATATTATTGGGATAGTACTATAGCGGTAGTCTGGTGAAGATCGAGTCGATTAGTCTGGGAAGAAGATTGGATTTCAATAAGCGACTAAGTCTTTCTACCTATCCTTTTAGTCAATCTAGGGGCGAGATTTTTTGTAAGGGAGGTTTGTAACATCCGATTTTCAAAATCGGGATGTTAATATTTAACTAAGCGATCTAATAAATATTTGGCGTGTTTTAAAATTTTCTGTGTTGAATTAGCAGATGATATACCGCGTGTCCGTTCATTATTTTTCTAACTTCTCTCCTCGCAATCACTAACAAAAATCAAGATTTTGACAACGCATGTTATGTCATCGTGATCGTTGTCTCGAGGACATTCTGTTTTTATAATCGGTTTACACATGCAAGGTCGTTTGGACGACGTAAAAGAAAAAGAGATGAAAAACTATACTGCTAATCATTTTTCACCCAAACAGTAAATTTAAAGATTTTTAGAGGGCAGCACACTATGGATAAATTTCTGAAATTTTTACCTAAGCATCTCCATTATATCAGGAACCTCTCCTAAAAATTTCGTAATTTTTGGTGTTAAAATTTTATGTTTAAAAACTATTTAAACACCAAGCCATTTCTGAAAATCACTGTTCATCCGAATGTTTGTAGAGCCGAACAGCACCATCTCTACCATCTTTTCTCCCCAACACCCAAAATCACATGCCACTGCCCTTAGCACCCACTGCACATTTGCCTTGTGCCCCGACCGAATGGTCATCTCCCTAGCCAATTCATTTCTCCGACTGCCATCACCAGGACACCTCCCTGCCATCTTCTAGTCACCCAGAAAGCAACAACGTTAGTGCATATTCATCTCCCTCACCTTCTCTCTTCCAAATCTCAACCCAAAACCAGAAAACTCTCGATGCATGTTATACCATCGCGTTCCCCATCACCTAAGCTTCCCATCCTTACAATCGGTTTTTGCATGCAAGTTGGTTTGAGTATTTTGCAAGGAGGAGGAAGAAGAAACGCACTGTAGCATGAGCTATGCTTCAGTTGGCACGATGCAACCACCAGTAGCCGGCCATGCGCCTTGGCAGCTCCCAGGAGCAGCTCATGCAGCACGGGGCAGACCGGCAGCAGCAGTGGATCAGCAAGCACAGCCGGCAGCATCTAGTGCAGCGAAGAGCTCCACGGCCAGGCGACGGCATTCGGCCGATGCAAGAATGCGCAGCAGCCCCGGTAGCTGCGGCGGCCCGGCCGGCGGAGCAGTGGTGGCCGGTGGCGGCGTGGCCATGGGAGCCCGAGCGACGGCAGCGGCTTGCAGCGCTCGGCAAGCATTGAGGCGCTCGGGCGGCATGGCGGGCAGCGGCGCGACGCCGAGGCAAAGGTAGCCGAGGCGAGGAGGCAAGGCCGGTGGAGCTGCACGGCGGGCTTCCGGCGCATGCATGCGACGGCCATGCATGTGGCGGGGCGACGGCCTTAGCAAGTCGAGTCGGTGTCGGCGTGACGGTGTGGCGCATGCGGTGGCCCTAGGATGACGGACATGGACGAGGAGCCGAACGTAGACGCGGGAACGGCGACGACTACGGTGGACATGGACGCGTAGCCGATAAGACGCCCGGCGATATATCGCACGCTTAGTGCCGTGGTAAAAATCTTTAGTGTCTAATCGTGTTTACAATATTTAGTTGTTCATGTTGCATATTAGTCATGAGCATGGTATTTATTTATGCATTTTTATTTATAAAAATATTTTGGTGGCTTATGACCGGTATAATTATCCGGTTAGGTTGTATTTGTGCGTAGGCGTGTTCATGTGATGTATATCGGTAGATACAAATAATTTTATCGTCGTAGCGGAATATGTATCTTTGATCGGTGGATGCTAGATAAAATATATGAGTCGACTAATTGATCGGACGGTATTAATATAAAGTCGCATGGAAGTTAGTGGTGATCTTTGGATGAGCCATTAATTGGAGGTTTCATGTCACACTGGATTGGTTATTTTTGAGGATAGGATGTATAAAGATTTTTATAATCTATTACTTGGTGGATGGAGTATGTGTTGATGATTAATGATATACCTTTTATATATGTGTATTGTTGCTCGTTGGATGTCGGATTATGTACCTTGTTGGATTAGTTGAATCGGATGATTTAATTAAGCATTAGCAAATTGATCGGATGTCCGAAGTAATAGCTACATGAGACATGTATGCTAGAATTTGGGAGAGGGTAGAATGGATTACTTGATTGCGGATAAATATTTGGATTACCATGTATATAGTAGTTAAGTCCTATATGCCGAGTTGATAGAATTGTATCCTCTATTGGATTGGTGGATAAATGATTATTAGTCGATCGTAGTGACACATATATGTTTGGATTGGTAGATGTGGTGCGACTATGTTCGTGGTATGAATGTGAGTTGATCGGTTAGTGAGCGATTGGATGGTGGGTGTGCTATTAAATTGTTAAGCCCATTAAGTGACGGTAGTCTATTAACCCTTGGTCGGTGGAAATTTTGGGTGTATACGAATATAAATTGCCGAGGTGAGACTAGTAGAGCTAGATGGCTAGTATTAGCTTAAATAATATATCGGAGATGGATTGATGGATTTAGACATGATATTATGCCCACAAGTCGGTGGATTTCGTACAATTATCAGATAGATTGTATAGTTGGAAGATTGTTAATCCGAACGTTTTGTGGATGGATGGACGACTTTGGTTATGATAGAGGTGAGGTTAGATTGAGTTTAAAAAGTATTTTTATGTGGTACAAATTTCAGAAAAGAATTACTTTTACACTACAAAATGCTTTTAACTTTGAAAATTCATAACTAATTCATATAAACTCCTAATGAGTTGAACCAATTTATTTTGGTCATATAATTTTATCATATATTTATATATGTAATCATTTTCTTCACCACTGTTCTACAAATTTGTGCTAAAAATCGGATTTCGGATGAACAGTAACCGAAGCTCATTTTTCAGCATTTTTCCCAAAACCGATTTTCAAACTGTCATAACTTTCACATACGAAATCCAAATGAAATAATTCTTTCACCTAAATTCATCTAAAATCATAATATAGCTACTGTGAAAATTTCATTCATTTTTGAGAAATTTGAATTTTTGGCTTTTCTCGGTGTTCATTCGATATCACTATTTCTATAGAGTCCGAGTTGTCGCAAATGAACAACTACGTAACCGAGAGTGAGCAAGTGAACTCCCAGAAAGGCAAGCATCCTTTGAAATTTCTTTTGCATCATATTGATCTCAGTTTTCTTACATTAGTATTTGAAATGCAATGATATTGCTCGCATGCTATTTTCGTATACCTTTATGTTTGAGTAGATTAGTTATATCCTATGCTTGATGGTTATCCTGATATTTCACATACACATATGCTTAAGATAGGTTTGCGATGATATGATTGTTGTGTGTCTATTGCTTAGCCATTATGGTCTAGATAACGCAGTAGATCAATTGGCGGGACTAGCTCACAATTGTGGGAGACACATAACAACTCTTATTCTGTTATTAATTTTGTCCAGATTGTTATATCTGGTTATTTTGGTTCAAAACTTGTTGTTGTTAAATGGTTTTGGGTCCGGACAAGTGGTTGTTAGTGTGGGTGCTGTTATGCACGAGATTCGCGTTGTGGTTGTCTTGTCCGACCATTAAGGACCGAGCCATGGACGTTACACTCCAAGTACCGAGCGTACTATCACATGCGGGATATGGGTACCGTACGGTTAAGTAAGGGGAATGTTTTATTGGGTAAGACCGCAGGCGGTGTGGGGACATAGAGACCGTGAAATCCTATGTTCCTTTGGAACCCGAGTGTGATATATATTGTGCTTAATGAGCACGATTACCTATGTTGTGGGATGCAACATACTAACTACCTCACACCGCCACTCCAATTACAACATGTGTGCCCGCTTAGCATTTGCTATATGCTTATGTCTAAGTTGGGATTCCTACATATGGGTGGTACATCCCAATAAGATTTTCTTGCTAAAAATGATCAGATCTCGATTCTCCCTACCGCATACCTAAGGAAGTGTGCTATTTTCCTGAGGCATCCGGAGGCTTACGGGCTAGTCGGGTCATGTGGGTAAAGTAGTACACCTCTGCAGAGATAATCTATTCGAATAGCCGTGTCCACGGTTATGGACAACACTTGGTTTAAGTATGCTTCATCGTTAGACTTCAAAAATTAAAAGTTGACATGGTTACAATTGGTTTGGCATGAATGGGATGTTCATGTACTTTAGTTTATCAAAGTGGACAACCACCTTGATATTGATTGATCCATATTATTACATATGTCTTGTGAAACCCTCTCTTGAATAAATGATGTATAACTTGGCTTTTGAAAACTAGATGGTCTAGGAATGTAAGGTGTTGCGCTTTATGCAAAACTAGAACCACTAATGCTATCCCTTGTTTGCCCAATATGCATAACTACTTTTCTTTGTGTAAGACTTGCGAGTGCACTTGTACTCACGGATGTTGGCTGGCCTTTTGTTTTTCTTTCGGTGAGGACGGTTTTGAGTTCGATGAGCTCTAAGAAGGCGATTTAGGCGATAATCGACGAGTAGTGCTATCATTTAACCCCATCGGTTGCCTTGGGTTATGGGCATACCT
This sequence comes from Hsuehochloa calcarea, assembly GCA_036346395.1. NCBI lineage: Eukaryota > Viridiplantae > Streptophyta > Magnoliopsida > Poales > Poaceae > Hsuehochloa > Hsuehochloa calcarea. The sequence goes on along the minus strand of CM070605.1, from coordinate 8,372,492 downwards.
TGCTGGACTTTTGGTTTATTTATTTTGCTTCCGCTGTTATTTATCACTCTTATTTGAATTTGGCCGGTCGGCCGTTATGTAATAGTGTAGACTTAACTATTATGTTGTATGTCTTTTGGATTGTGAATGTACGTTGTTGTATGGATGTGATCAACGTTGAATGAGAGTATGGCGTGTTGGTCGCTGATCCCGGAGCCAACACGACCTCATACTGCTGTGATGAATCCCACCTTAACTTGTCTAAGTGTTGGCTTTGACCGTTTGGAGAACCGATAATCATGTAGTGCTTGCAGAGGAGCAGCGCGCATGATCACCGGGGCTCTAGTTTCGGTCGGGCTCCTCACTTGGATGGAGTTAAGGTGGAATTCATTTACTTGAGGCCCAGAGTTATTTCCTTAAGACCAGGTAAACCTCGGTCTTACGGAAATAACCCGGGGGTCCTCACAGCGTTGGTATCAGAGCTATAGTGACTGTAGGTTAGAGATAGCACTGGCGTTAGTGTTAGCAAGTCTTTTGATCAAATTATTTTAAATTAGCAAAATAATTTCAGAAGTTTAAGTTATGAATCTTTTTATTCCTTACCCATCTTAGTCTCCAATTCTTACCTCACTCTTCATTTGAATTGTGCAAAAATCATTTTCTCCATGGCTCGTCTCTCTTTTCCAACACTAGAAACACTAAGTAGTCACCGGTGAAGAGCATCAGCGAAAGGAGGAGAAGACAATGTCTTGCTGCGATATTAGGTTTAAGTTAGAAATTATTCTGATATTATATACCCTCTAGTTATATTCACTAGCTTGTAGTCGTTGGTTTGTGTAATACGATTATTTGCTCTCTTTTGTTCCAAGTAGTTGCTATTTAGGTATAGTGTGTTTGCCAGTTTGCCTTCGGGCGTTGTATTTCGCAAACATACTAAAACCTAGCCTTATGTTAAAAATAAATTATGTGTTGTCCCTATTGCTTTCTTTTCATTAATTTCAAGTTGGTTCTTGTGTTTTAAAGATTAAAAATGTCTAAATTAAATTAAGGACCTTACCCCTGTTGTTCCCCTACCTTATGCTTTTCCCTCTCATCTCTTAAATGGAAGTCGCGTGTTGATTAAAAGATTGATAGCAGAATCGGTAAAGAGAATGATATGATTGAATCGCTGCTAGTTTATCTTTCATTAGATCTTTTATGTTTGGTTGATGTTGGTGGACTTGCGTGATCAAAGTGATATTTGATCATAAAGAAATTGGATTATTACTCATGGGCCACGAATATGATTTTAGAATAAATAATTTGATTTTTGTACCCTAAGATATTAATCTTTGTGATATCAATTATGGATTATCGAGGCGTTACCATCGAGGTTATGATATGAGTATAAATGGAATTATTGTAGTGAGGTTTAATCTTGTCTATTGGTGATATCGGATTTATATTGGAAGATATGCATGTGGAACTCATGGAATACATGTATAGGATTGGATTAAGAACTTTGTGATTCAATTGTGGATATTAGATTTTATATATGTCTTAGTTGATATGTCGATAAGATTGTGAGTCAGATTCAGGTCTAGTGTGATAAAGTTAAGATTGAAAATATGATGATATTATGAAATTTTGATGGATACACATGATGGTAATTTGAGATTTGTGAAGTTGTAATTGAGTATACCACTGGATCGTAATACTTCTATAGATGAAGAATGATTATGTGATTGAATGGTCATATAGTGGGTGACTATGAGGATTGAATATGAGATTTATCTTTATAGGAATAGCTATTCCAAGGAAGATATAATTTGATTAATTAGGGATGATTATATGTGTGGTTGGATTTAGATAATGCTTAAGGATAAATAGACTATGAAAGACATTGAGTTAATATCATTGAATTGAGCTTTGATAATTATCGTGAATAACTTGATTTAGACCAAAGTGTTGATTCAGATTATTCGGATTATTGTCAAATTATAAACTCACCTTGGATGGATGACCTTTTTGAGGATTTGATTTACTTAGGTCGGAGTTGACTGTGGATAAAGAGGTATATCGATAACCTAGGATAATTGTGTTGATTTTGGAGGTTAATTTGATCCTAGAGTAGGTATGAGTGGATTCGACCGTAAAAGATAATTGGGTGTATTTAATGGATTGATTATCGCAAGTGGATTGATCATGCTAACTAAAGGATTAAGCAGCAGAGATAAGGAGACATTGCTGAGGATGCAATTGATCTTGCATAGATGTACCCTCTGTTAGGAATCTAAATTATCGTGAGAAAAATTGATGGAAACCAATAAATCATTTATGGGTGGTTGATAACATATATCACTTAGTGGATTGTAGACCCTGAAATACAGTCTTTAGTACTCATGAATTGGGAGTTATATTGGAGATACCCTATGATAGAAATTATAAAGCAAGTGTGCTGGAATATGTGAGCAAACTGATGATTTCACTTAGGATTATTGGTATTACCGATAATGTGATCGAGATCAGAGTTAAACCATATTTTATACTATGAGAATGGATTAATAGATGTTTACGCTCTCTGATGGATTATTAAAATTGAGAAGTAAGTCAGTGTCCTTTTTGGAAATCAAACTAAACCTGTGAATTTATGGTGGTTTCGAAGGTTACATCAGAGCAAGCGATTTCGGTGGTTAATGTAAAAATGGTGGAGCAATAGATTGGAGTGTGCTTGCTATAGACTAAATATGATTGGTGAATATCGATTGGATGAGCAACAATCAGTGGTTGCCGAACCAATATTATTGGGATAGTACTATAGCAGTGGTACTGGTGAAGATCGAGTCGATTAGTCTCTGGGAAGAAGATTGGATTTCAATAAAGCGACTAAGTCTTTCTACCCCTATCCTTTTCCGTCCAATCTCGGGGACGAGATTTTTTGTAAGGGGGGGAGGTTTGTAACATCCTGATTTTCAAAATCGGGATGTTAATATTTAACTAGGCGATCTAATAAATATTTGGCAGTGTTTTAAAATTTTCTCGTGTTTAAGTAAAAAGATTGCTTCAAAAATCAAATTGAATTAATTAAAAGGGTTGCATTTAAGGTTAAATCAAATTGTTTGGGAGACTGCAGTTAAATTAAATTATTTTGTTTCTTGTTTCGCATGCATTTCAAAAATCATGATGCATACATTAGTATCGCCGTTCTTATTTTCCAATTCGATCGACCACGGGCGAAACGACCGCGTGTCCCTTCTTCTGGTCATCTCTTCCTATTTCTGACCCTGCTAACTCCTGTCGTTTCCCCCTTCAAATCTCAGCCGAAACTTCAAAACCAAGCTTTGCATGTCATACCACCGCGATCGTCATCGCACGAGCAACCCGTTTCTATAATTTGTTGTCGCATGCATAGCAGTTTGAGTGATTTCACAAAATGGAGAATAGAATTAGCAGATGATATACCTGCGTGTCCGTTCATTATTTTTCTAACTTCTCTCCTCGCAATCACTAACAAAAATCAAGATTTTGACAACGCATGTTATGTCATCGTGATCGTTGTCTCGAGGACATTCTGTTTTTATAATCGGTTTACACATGCAAGGTCGTTTGGACGACGTAAAAGAAAAAGAGATGAAAAACTATACTGCTAATCATTTTTCACCCAAACAGTAAATTTAAAGATTTTTAGAGGGCAGCACACTATGGATAAATTTCTGAAATTTTTACCTAAGCATCTCCATTATATCAGGAACCTCTCCTAAAAATTTCGTAATTTTTGGTGTTAAAATTTTATGTTTAAAAACTATTTAAACACCCGAAGCCATTTCTGAAAATCACTGTTCATCCGAATGTTTGTAGAGCCGAACAGCACCATCTCTACCATCTTTTCTCCCCAACACCCAAAATCACATGCCACTGCCCTTAGCACCCACTGCACATTTGCCTTGTGCCCCGACCGAATGGTCATCTCCCTAGCCAATTCATTTCTCCGACTGCCATCACCAGGACACCTCCCTGCCATCTTCTAGTCACCCAGAAAGCAACAACGTTAGTGCATATTCATCTCCCTCACCTTCTCTCTTCCAAATCTCAACCCAAAACCAGAAAACTCTCGATGCATGTTATACCATCGCGTTCCCCATCACCTAAGCTTCCCATCCTTACAATCGGTTTTTGCATGCAAGTTGGTTTGAGTATTTTGCAAGGAGGAGGAAGAAGAAACGCACTGTAGCATGAGCTATGCTTCAGTTGGCACGATGCAACCACCAGTAGCCGGCCATGCGCCTTGGCAGCTCCCAGGAGCAGCTCATGCAGCACGGGGCAGACCGGCAGCAGCAGTGGATCAGCAAGCACAGCCGGCAGCATCTAGTGCAGCGAAGAGCTCCACGGCCAGGCGACGGCATTCGGCCGATGCAAGAATGCGCAGCAGCCCCGGTAGCTGCGGCGGCCCGGCCGGCGGAGCAGTGGTGGCCGGTGGCGGCGTGGCCATGGGAGCCCGAGCGACGGCAGCGGCTTGCAGCGCTCGGCAAGCATTGAGGCGCTCGGGCGGCATGGCGGGCAGCGGCGCGACGCCGAGGCAAAGGTAGCCGAGGCGAGGAGGCAAGGCCGGTGGAGCTGCACGGCGGGCTTCCGGCGCATGCATGCGACGGCCATGCATGTGGCGGGGCGACGGCCTTAGCAAGTCGAGTCGGTGTCGGCGTGACGGTGTGGCGCATGCGGTGGCCCTAGGATGACGGACATGGACGAGGAGCCGAACGTGGACGCGGGAACGGCGACGACTACGGTGGACATGGACGCGTAGCCGATAAGACGCCCGGCGATATATCGCACGCTTAGTGCCGTGGTAAAAATCTTTAGTGTCTAATCGTGTTTACAATATTTAGTTGTTCATGTTGCATATTAGTCATGAGCATGGTATTTATTTATGCATTTTTATTTATAAAAATATTTTGGTGGCTTATGACCGGTATAATTATCCGGTTAGGTTGTATTTGTGCGTAGGCGTGTTCATGTGATGTATATCGGTAGATACAAATAATTTTATCGTCGTAGCGGAATATGTATCTTTGATCGGTGGATGCTAGATAAAATATATGAGTCGACTAATTGATCGGACGGTATTAATATAAAGTCGCATGGAAGTTAGTGGTGATCTTTGGATGAGCCATTAATTGGAGGTTTCATGTCACATCGATTGGTTATTTTTGAGGATAGGATGTATAAAGATTTTTATAATCTATTACTTGGTGGATGGAGTATGTGTTGATGATTAATGATATACCTTTTATATATGTGTATTGTTGCTCGTTGGATGTCGGATTATGTACCTTGTTGGATTAGTTGAATCGGATGATTTAATTAAGCATTAGCAAATTGATCGGATGTCCGAAGTAATAGCTACATGAGACATGTATGCTAGAATTTGGGAGAGGTAGAATGGATTACTTGATTGCGGATAAATATTTGGATTACCATGTATATAGTAGTTAAGTCCTATATGCCGAGTTGATAGAATTGTATCCTCTATTGGATTGGTGGATAAATGATTATTAGTCGATCGTAGTGACACATATATGTTTGGATTGGTAGATGTGGTGCACGACTATGTTCGGTGGTATGAATGTGAGTTGATCGGTTAGTGAGCGATTGGATGGTGGGTGTGCTATTAAATTGTTAAGCCCATTAAGTGACGGGTAGTCTATTAACCCTTGGTCGGTGGAAATTTTGGGTGTATACGAATATAAATTGCCGAGGTGAGACTAGTAGAGCTAGATGGCTAGTATTAGCTTAAATAATATATCGGAGATGGATTGATGGATTTAGACATGATATTATGCCCACAAGTCGGTGGATTTCGTACAATTATCAGATAGATTGTATAGTTGGAAGATTGTTAATCCGAACGTTTTGTGGATGGATGGACGACTTTGGTTATGATAGAGGTGAGGTTAGATTGAGTTTAAAAAGTATTTTTATGTGGTACAAATTTCAGAAAAGAATTACTTTTACACTACAAAATGCTTTTAACTTTGAAAATTCATAACTAATTCATATAAACTCCTAATGAGTTGAACCAATTTATTTTGGTCATATAATTTTATCATATATTTATATATGTAATCATTTTCTTCACCACTGTTCTACAAATTTGTGCTAAAAATCGGATTTCGGATGAACAGTAACCGAAGCTCATTTTTCAGCATTTTTCCCAAATCCGATTTTCAAACTGTCATAACTTTCACATACGAAATCCAAATGAAATAATTCTTTCACCTAAATTCATCTAAAATCATAATCTAGCTACTGTGAAAATTTCATTCATTTTTGAGAAATTTGAATTTTTGGCTTTTCTCGGTGTTCATTCGATATCACTATTTCTATAGAGTCCGAGTTGTCGAAATGAACAACTACGTAACCGAGTGAGCAAGTGAACTCCCAGAAAGGCAAGCATCCTTTGAAATTTCTTTTGCATCATATTGATCCCAGTTTTCTTACATTAGTATTTGAAATGCAATGATATTGCCTGCATGCTATTTTCGGTATACCTTTATGTTTGAGTAGATTAGTTATATCCTATGCTTGATGGTTATCCCTGATATTTCACATACACATATGCTTAAGATAGGTTTGCGATGATATGATTGTTGTGTGTCTATTGCTTAGCCATTGCGGGTCTAGATAACGCAGATCAATTGGCGGGACTAGCTCACAATTGTGGGAGACACATAACAACTCTTATTCTGTTATTAATTTTTGTCCAGATTGTTATATCTGGTTATTTTGGTTCAAAACTTGTTGTTGTTAAATGGTTTTGGGTCCGGACAAGTGGTTGTTAGTGTGGGTGCTGTTATGCACGAGATTCGCGTTTGTGGTTGTCTTGTCTGGACCATTAAGGACCGAGCCATGGACGTTACACTCCAAGTACTGAGCGTACTATCACATGCGGGATATGGGTACCGTACGGTTAAGTAAGGGGAATGTTTTATTGGGTAAGACCGCAGGCGGTGTGGGGACATAGAGACCGTGAAATCCTATGTTCCTTTGGAACCCCAGTGTGATATATACTGTGCTTAATGAGCACGATTACCTATGTTGTGGGATGCAACATACTAACTACCTCACACCGCCACTCCAATTACAACATGTGTGCCCGCTTAGCATTTGCTATATGCTTATGTCTAAGTTGGGATTCCCACATATGGGTGGTACATCCCAATAAGATTTTCTTGCTAAAATGATCAGTATCTCGATTCTCCCCGGCCGGCATACCTAAGGAAGTGTGCTATTTTCCGGAGGCATCCGGAGGCTTACGGGCTAGTCGGGTCATGTGGGTAAAGTAGTACACCTCTGCAGAGATAATCTATTCGAATAGCCGTGTCCACGGTTATGGACAACACTTGGTTTAAGTATGCTTCATCGTTAGACTTCAAAAATTAAAAGTTGACATGGTTACAATTGGTTTCGGCATGAATGGGATGTTCATGTACTTTAGTTTATCAAAGTGGACAACCACCTTGATATTGATTGATCCATATTATTACATATGTCTTGTGAAACCCTCTCTTGAATAAATGATGTATAACTTGGCTTTTGAAAACTAGATGGTCTAGGAATGTAAGGTGTTGCGTTTTATGCAAAACTAGAACCACTAATGCTATCCCTTGTTTGCCCAATATGCATAACTACTTTTCTTTGTGTAAGACTTGCGAGTGCACTTGTACTCAGCCAGATGTTGGCTGGCCTTTTTGTTTTTCTTTTCAGGTGAGGACGGTTTTGAGCCCGATGAGCTCGGCAGTGCCGATTTAGGCGACACTGACGAGTAGTGCTATCATTTAACCCCCAGTCGGTTGCCTTGGGTTATGGGCATACCTTGCTGGACTTTTGGTTTATTTATTTTGCTTCCGCTGTTATTTATCACTCTTATTTGAATTTGGCCGGTCGGCCGTTATGTAATAGTGTAGACTTAACTATTATGTTGTATGTCTTTTGGATTGTGAATGTACGTTGTTGTATGGATGTGATCAACGTTGAATGAGAGTATGAGCGTGTTGGTCGCTGATCCTGGGAGCCAACACGACCTCATACTCGCTGTGATGAATCCCACCTTAACTTGTCTAAGTGTTGGCTTTGACCGTTTGGAGAACCGATAATCATGTAGTGCTTGCAGAGGAGCAGCGCGCATGATCACCGGGGCTCTAGTTTCGGTCGGGCTCCTCACTTGGATGGAGTTAAGGTGGAATTCATTTACTTGAGGCCCAGAGTTATTTCCTTAAGACCAGGTAAACCTCGGTCTTACGGAAATAACCCGGGGGTCCTCACAGCGTTGGTATCGAGCTATAGTGATCAGAGGTTAGAGATAGCACTGGCGTTAGTGTTAGCAAGTCTTTTGATCAAATTATTTTAAATTAGCAAAATAATTTCAGAAGTTTAAGTTATGAATCTTTTTATTCCTTACCCATCTTAGTCTCCAATTCTTACCTCACTCTTCATTTGAATTGTGCAAAAATCATTTTCTCCATGGCTCGTCTCTCTTTTCCAACACTAGAAACACTAAGTAGTCACCGGTGAAGAGCATCAGCGAAAGGAGGAGAAGACAATGTCTTGCTGCGATATTAGGTTTAAGTTAGAAATTATTCTGATATTATATACCCTCTAGTTATATTCACTAGCTTGTAGTCGTTGGTTTGTGTAATACGATTATTTGCTCTCTTTTGTTCCAAGTAGTTGCTATTTAGGTATAGTGTGTTTGCCAGTTTGCCTTCGGGCGTTGTATTTCGCAAACATACTAAAACCTAGCCTTATGTTAAAAATAAATTATGTGTTGTCCCTATTGCTTTCTTTTCTTTTCTTTTAAGTTGGTTCTTGTGTTTTAAAGCTTAAAAATGTCTAAATTAAATTAAGGATCTTACCCCTGTTGTTTCCCCTACCTTATGCTTTTCCCTCTCATCTCTTAAATGGAAGTCGCACGTTGATTAAAGGATTGATAGCAGAATCGGTAAAGAGAATGATATGATTGAATAACTCCTATTTTATCTTTAATTAGATCTTTTATGTTTGGTTGATGTTGGTGGACTTGCATGATCAAAATGATATTTGATGATAAAGAAATTGGATTATTACTCATGGGCCTTGAATATGATTTTAGAATAACTAATTTGATTTTTGTACCATGAGATATTAACCTTTGTGAGATCAATTATGGATTATCGTAGGCGTTACCATCAGAGGTTATGATATGAGTATAAATGGAATTATTGTAGTGAGGTTTAATCTTGTCTATTGGTGATATCGGATTTATATTGGAAGATATGCATGTGGAACTCATGGAATACATGTATAGGATTGGATTAAGAACTTTGTGATTCAATTGTGGATATTAGATTTTATATATGTCTTAGTTGATATGTCGATAAGATTGTGAGTCAGATTCAGGTCTAGTGTGATAAAGTTAAGATTGAAAATATGATGATATTATGAAATTTTGATGGATACACATGATGGTAATTTGAGATTTGTGAAGTTGTAATTGAGTATACCACTGGATCGTAATACTTCTATAGATGAAGAATGATTATGTGATTGAATGGTCATATAGTGGGTGACTATGAGGATTGAATATGAGATTTATCTTTATAGGAATAGCTATTCCAAGGAAGATATAATTTGATTAATTAGGGATGATTATATGTGTGGTTGGATTTAGATAATGCTTAAGGATAAATAGACTATGAAAGACATTGAGTTAATATCATTGAATTGAGCTTTGATAATTATCGTGAATAACTTGATTTAGACCAAAGTGTTGATTCAGATTATTCGGATTATTGTCAAATTATAAACTCACCTTGGATGGATGACCTTTTTGAGGATTTGATTTACTTAGGTCGGAGTTGACTGTGGATAAAGAGGTATATCGATAACCTAGGATAATTGTGTTGATTTTGGAGGTTAATTTGATCCTAGAGTAGGTATGAGTGGATTCGACCGTAAAAGATAATTGGGTGTATTTAATGGATTGATTATCGCAAGTGGATTGATCATGCTAACTAAAGGATTAAGCGGCAGAGATAAGGAGACATTCTTGAGGATGCAATTGATCTTGCATAGATGTACCCTCTTTAGGAATCTAAATTATCGTGAGAAAAATTGATGGAAACCAATAAATCATTTATGGGTGGTTGATAACATATATCACTTAGTGGATTGTAGACCACAAATACGATCTTTAGTACTCATGAATTGGGAGTTATATTGGAGATACCCTATGATAGAAATTATAAAGCAAGTGTCTTTGGAATATGTGAGCAAACTGATGATTTCACTTAGGATTATTGGTATTACCGATAATGTGATCGAGATCAGAGTTAAACCATATTTTATACTATGAGAATGGATTAATAGATGTTTACGCTCTCTGATGGATTATTAAAATTGAGAAGTAAGTCAGTGTCCTTTTTGGAAATCAAACTAAACCTGTGAATTTATGGTGGTTTCGAAGGTTACATCAGAGCAAGCGATTTCGGTGGTTAATGTAAAAAAATGGTGGAGCAATAGATTGGAGTGTGCTTGCTATAGACTAAATATGATTGGTGAATATCGATTGGATGAGCAACAATCAGTGGTTGCCGAACCAATATTATTGGGATAGTACTATAGCAGTGGTACTGGTGAAGATCGAGTCGATTAGTCTCTGGGAAGAAGATTGGATTTCAATAAAGCGACTAAGTCTTTCTACCCCTATCCTTTTCCGTCCAATCTCGGGGACGAGATTTTTTGTAAGGGGGGGAGGTTTGTAACATCCTGATTTTCAAAATCGGGATGTTAATATTTAACTAGGCGATCTAATAAATATTTGGCAGTGTTTTAAAATTTTCTCGTGTTTAAGTAAAAAGATTGCTTCAAAAATCAAATTGAATTAATTAAAAGGGTTGCATTTAAGGTTAAATCAAATTGTTTGGGAGATATGATTAAATTAAATTATTTTGTTTCTTGTTTCGCATGCATTTCAAAAATCATGATGCATACATTAGTATCGCTGTTCTTATTTTCCAATTCGATCGACCACGGCGTAAACGATCGCGTGTCCCTTCTTCGGTCATCTCTTCCTATTTCGACCACGCTAACTCCTCGCCGTTTCCCTTCAAATCTCAAATAAACTTCAAAACCAAGCTTTGCATGTCATACCACCGCGATCGTCATCGCACGAGCAACCCGTTTCTATAATTTGTTGTCGCATGCATAGCAGTTTGAGTGATTTCACAAAATGGAGAATAGAATTAGCAGATGATATACCTGCGTGTCCGTTCATTATTTTTCTAACTTCTCTCCTCGCAATCACTAACAAAAATCAAGATTTTGACAACGCATGTTATGTCATCGTGATCGTTGTCTCGAGGACATTCTGTTTTATAATCGGTTTACACATGCAAGGTCGTTTGGACGACGTAAAAGAAAAAGAGATGAAAAACTATACTGCTAATCATTTTTCACCCAAACAGTAAATTTAAAGATTTTTAGAGGGCAGCACACTATGGATAAATTTCTGAAATTTTTACCTAAGCATCTCCATTATATCAGGAACCTCTCCTAAAAATTTCGTAATTTTTGGTGTTAAAATTTTATGTTTAAAAACTATTTAAACACCCGAAGCCATTTCTGAAAATCACTGTTCATCCGAATGTTTGTAGAGCCGAACAGCACCATCTCTACCATCTTTTCTCCCCAACACCCAAAATCACATGCCACTGCCCTTAGCACCCACTGCACATTTGCCTTGTGCCCCGACCGAATGGTCATCTCCCTAGCCAATTCATTTCTCCGACTGCCATCACCAGGACACCTCCCTGCCATCTTCTAGTCACCCAGAAAGCAACAACGTTAGTGCATATTCATCTCCCTCACCTTCTCTCTTCCAAATCTCAACCCAAAACCAGAAAACTCTCGATGCATGTTATACCATCGCGTTCCCCATCACCTAAGCTTCCCATCCTTACAATCGGTTTTTGCATGCAAGTTGGTTTGAGTATTTTGCAAGGAGGAGGAAGAAGAAACGCACTGTAGCATGAGCTATGCTTCAGTTGGCACGATGCAACCACCAGTAGCCGGCCATGCGCCTTGGCAGCTCCCAGGAGCAGCTCATGCAGCACGGGGCAGACCGGCAGCAGCAGTGGATCAGCAAGCACAGCCGGCAGCATCTAGTGCAGCGAAGAGCTCCACGGCCAGGCGACGGCATTCGGCCGATGCAAGAATGCGCAGCAGCCCCGGTAGCTGCGGCGGCCCGGCCGGCGGAGCAGTGGTGGCCGGTGGCGGCGTGGCCATGGGAGCCCGAGCGACGGCAGCAGCTTGCAGCGCTCGGCAAGCATTGAGGCGCTCGGGCGGCATGGCGGGCAGCGGCGCGACGCCGAGGCAAAGGTAGCCGAGGCGAGGAGGCAAGGCCGGTGGAGCTGCACGGCGGGCTTCCGGCGCATGCATGCGACGGCCATGCATGTGGCGGGGCGACGGCCTTAGCAAGTCGAGTCGGTGTCGGCGTGACGGTGTGGCGCATACGGTGGCCCTAGGATGACGGACATGGACGAGGAGCCGAACGTGGACGCGGGAACGGCGACGACTACGGTGGACATGGACGCGTAGCCGATAAGACGTCCGGCGATATATCACACGCTTAGTGCCGTGGTAAAAATCTTTAGTGTCTAATCGTGTTTACAATATTTAGTTGTTCATGTTGCATATTAGTCATGAGCATGGTATTTATTTATGCATTTTTATTTATAAAAATATTTTGGTGGCTTATGACCGGTATAATTATCCGGTTAGGTTGTATTTGTGCGTAGGCGTGTTCATGTGATGTATATCGGTAGATACAAATAATTTTATCGTCGTAGCGGAATATGTATCTTTGATCGGTGGATGCTAGATAAAATATATGAGTCGACTAATTGATCGGACGGTATTAATATAAAGTCGCATGGAAGTTAGTGGTGATCTTTGGATGAGCCATTAATTGGAGGTTTCATGTCACACTGGATTGGTTATTTTTGAGGATAGGATGTATAAAGATTTTTATAATCTATTACTTGGTGGATGGAGTATGTGTTGATGATTAATGATATACCTTTTATATATGTGTATTGTTGCTCGTTGGATGTCGGATTATGTACCTTGTTGGATTAGTTGAATCGGATGATTTAATTAAGCATTAGCAAATTGATCGGATGTCCGAAGTAATAGCTACATGAGACATGTATGCTAGAATTTGGGAGAGGGTAGAATAGATTACTTGATTGCGGATAAATATTTGGATTACCATGTATATAGTAGTTAAGTCCTATATGCCGAGTTGATAGAATTGTATCCTCTATTGGATTGGTGGATAAATGATTATTAGTCGATCGTAGTGACACATATATGTTTGGATTGGTAGATGTGGTGCACGACTATGTTCGGTGGTATGAATGTGAGTTGATCGGTTAGTGAGCGATTGGATGGTGGGTGTGCTATTAAATTGTTAAGCCCATTAAGTGACGGGTAGTCTATTAACCCTTGGTCGGTGGAAATTTTGGGTGTATACGAATATAAATTGCCGAGGTGAGACTAGTAGAGCTAGATGGCTAGTATTAGCTTAAATAATATATCGGAGATGGATTGATGGATTTAGACATGATATTATGCCCACAAGTCGGTGGATTTCGTACAATTATCAGATAGATTGTATAGTTGGAAGATTGTTAATCCGAACGTTTTGTGGATGGATGGACGACTTTGGTTATGATAGAGGTGAGGTTAGATTGAGTTTAAAAAGTATTTTTATGTGGTACAAATTTCAGAAAAGAATTACTTTTACACTACAAAATGCTTTTAACTTTGAAAATTCATAACTAATTCATATAAACTCCTAATGAGTTGAACCAATTTATTTTGGTCATATAATTTTATCATATATTTATATATGTAATCATTTTCTTCACCACTGTTCTACAAATTTGTGCTAAAAATCGGATTTCGGATGAACAGTAACCGAAGCTCATTTTTCAGCATTTTTCCCAAATCCGATTTTCAAACTGTCATAACTTTCACATACGAAATCCAAATGAAATAATTCTTTCACCTAAATTCATCTAAAATCATAATCTAGCTACTGTGAAAATTTCATTCATTTTTGAGAAATTTGAATTTTTGGCTTTTCTCGGTGTTCATTCGATATCACTATTTCTATAGAGTCCGAGTTGTCGCAAATGAACAACTACGTAACCGAGAGTGAGCAAGTGAACTCCCAGAAAGGCAAGCATCCTTTGAAATTTCTTTTGCATCATATTGATCCCGGTTTTCTTACATTAGTATTTGAAATGCAATGATATTGCCTGCATGCTATTTTCGGTATACCTTTATGTTTGAGTAGATTAGTTATATCCTATGCTTGATGGTTATCCTGATATTTCACATACACATATGCTTAAGATAGGTTTGTGATGATATGATTGTTGTGTGTCTATTGCTTAGCCATTGCGGGTCTAGATAACGATAGATCAATTGGCGGGACTAGCTCGTCAATTGTGGGAGACACATAACAACTCTTATTCTGTTATTAATTTTGTCCAGATTGTTATATCTGGTTATTTTGGTTCAAAACTTGTTGTTGTTAAATGGTTTTGGGTCCGGACAAGTGGTTGTTAGTGTGGGTGCTGTTATGCACGAGATTCGGTTTGTGGTTGTCTTGTCGGACCATTAAGGACCGAGCCATGGACGTTACACTCCAAGTACCGAGCGTACTATCACATGCGGGATATGGGTACCGTGCACGGTTAAGTAAGGGGAATGTTTTATTGGGTAAGACCGCAGGCGGTGTGGGGACATAGAGACCGTGAAATCCTATGTTCCTTTGGAACCCCAGTGTGATATATCGTGCTTAATGAGCACGATTACCTATGTTGTGGGATGCAACATACTAACTACCTCACACCGCCACTCCAAGACAACATGTGTGCCCGCTTAGCATTTGCTATATGCTTATGTCTAAGTTGGGATTCCCACATATGGGTGGTACATCCCAATAAGATTTTCTTGCTAAAAATGATCAGATCTCGATTCTCCCTACCGGCATACCTAAGGAAGTGTGCTATTTTCCGAGGCATCCGGAGGCTTACGGGCTAGTCGGGTCATGTGGGTAAAGTAGTACACCTCTGCGAGAGATAATCTATTCGAATAGCCGTGTCCACGGTTATGGACAACACTTGGTTTAAGTATGCTTCATCGTTAGACTTCAAAAATTAAAAGTTGACATGGTTACAATTGGTTTCGCATGAATGGGATGTTCATGTACTTTAGTTTATCAAAGTGGACAGCCACCTTGATATTGATTGATCCATATTATTACATATGTCTTGTGAAACCCTCTCTTGAATAAATGATGTATAACTTGGCTTTTGAAAACTAGATGGTCTAGGAATGTAAGGTGTTGCGTTTTATGCAAAACTAGAACCACTAATGCTATCCCTTGTTTGCCCAATATGCATAACTACTTTTCTTTGTGTAAGACTTGCGAGTGCACTTGTACTCGGCGGATGTTGGCTGGCCTTTTGTTTTCTTTTCAGTGAGGACGGTTTTGAGCCCGATGAGCTCGGCAGTGCCGATTTAGGCGACACTCGACGAGTAGTGCTATCATTTAACCCCCAGTCGGTTGCCTTGGGTTATGGGCATACCTTGCTGGACTTTTGGTTTATTTATTTTGCTTCCGCTGTTATTTATCACTCTTATTTGAATTTGGCCGGTCGGCCGTTATGTAATAGTGTAGACTTAACTATTATGTTGTATGTCTTTTGGATTGTGAATGTACGTTGTTGTATGGATGTGATCAACGTTGAATGAGAGTATGAGCGTGTTGGTCGCTGATCCTGGGAGCCAACACGACCTCATACTCGCTGTGATGAATCCCACCTTAACTTGTCTAAGTGTTGGCTTTGACCGTTTGGAGAACCGATAATCATGTAGTGCTTGCAGAGGAGCAGCGCGCATGATCACCGGGGCTCTAGTTTCGGTCGGGCTCCTCACTTGGATGGAGTTAAGGTGGAATTCATTTACTTGAGGCCCAGAGTTATTTCCTTAAGACCAGGTAAACCTCGGTCTTACGGAAATAACCCGGGGGTCCTCACAAACAGTGTACGGAGTGCGATGTGCCTCCCTCAAGATATCATCTTTGACCTCCGCCTTCTGCGGCACGCAAAGGCGGCCTTTAAACCTTAAAGTACCAGAATCGTCCATACTAAAATCACCCTCTTTACCCTCATCCAGGCGCTTCCTAACCTCCTGTAATAACCGGTCACCCTGCTGTGCTTCCCGCACACGGTCTGGAATAGCTGACTCAAGAATCAACTGTGTCTCAACATGTGTTGTGCCCGCATAATAATAAGATATTCCCATGCGATCAAAATCAGCAATGAGGCAATCTAGAGTAGCAGGAGTCGCCTTACGACTAAGAGCATCCGCAACTACATTGGCCTTGCCTGGATGATATTGAATAGTAAGATCATAATCCTTGATCAACTCCAACCACCTTCTTTGCCTCAAATACAGATCCTTCTGAGTGAAGATATATTTGAGACTCTTGTGATCTGTGAAAATATCACAAGACTCGCCGTATAGGTAATGCCTCCAAATCTTGAGAGCAAAAACAACCGCAGCCAACTCCAAATCATGAGTGGGATAATTCTGCTCGTGCTTCTTTAACTGTCTCGACGCATAAGCAATCACCTTACCGTCTTGCATGAGAACACAGCCAAGACCCACTCGAGACGCATCTGAAAAGACTGTGAACCGCTTTCCCGGCTCGGGAACAGTGAGAATAGGAGAGGTCACCAACCTGTCCTTCAAAATGCAAATCGCGCACACTCATCACCCACCGAATCTCACACCCTTCTGAGTAAGCTGAGACATCGGCTTGGCAATGATAGAGAAATCCTGCACAAAACGCCGATAATATCCAGCCAATCCCAAGAAACTCCTCACCTCCTTCACATTAGTCGGCCTCTTCCAATCCACCACTGTGGAGACCTTACTAGGATCAACAGCAATACCCTGAGGGTTAATCACATGACCCAGAAAACCCACTTCTGAAATCCAGAACTCACACTTCTTCAACTTAGCATAGAACTTGTGGTCTCTCAAAGTATCTAAAACCAGCCTCAAATGACGCTCATGATCCTCATTGGTCTTGGAATAGATAAGAATGTCATCAATAAACACCACCACGAAATCATCTAGATACTCGTGTAACATGTTGTTCATGGTCTCCATAAAATGGCAGTGCATTAGTCAATCCAAAAGACATAACTTTATACTCATAATGCCCATACCTGGTGGAGAAAGCAGTCTTCTCTACATCCTGCTCACGCATACGGATTTGATTATACCCTGACTGGAGATCGATCTTGGAGAATACTTGAGCTCCATTCAACCGATCAAACAAATCCTCAATGCGGGGCAATGGATATTTGTTCTTGATTGTGACTGCATTAAGCGCACGATAATCAATACACATGCGCCAACTCCCATCCTTTTCTCTCGTGAATGAGCAGAGCTCCCCACGGCGATACGCTACGCCTGATCAAACCTTTAGCCAACAAATCATCCAACTGCTTCTTCAACTCGTCCTGAAACGGACGTGCTAATCGATATGGAGACATCGAGATGGGACGAGTACCCGGAACAAGATCAATACGAAACTCCACGTCTCGCACAGGTGGCAAGCCCGGAAGCTCAGCTGGGAACACATCTGGGTAATCACTAACCACTGGAATCTCCTCAATCTGCGAAGCCACGCTCGGTTTCTCAGCAAGAGCTAAAAGAAGCCCAGTTTTCACCGCACGCTGACCCGGGAACAGTCCAGCCAATACTGAAAGAGAGCGCGGAGGCGCACTCCCCTGAAAGGTCAACGTCTCCCACGGGTTCCGCATGCAGACATTCTCTGAAAACAGGATATCACGGCTCGATAAGAGTGCAACCAATCCATACCCAAGATAACGTCGAACGGCTCCATTTGAATAACTATCAAATTCGCCGTGAACTTCTCTCCATCAATAATAATAGAACACCGGGACAAGCAGAGAGCTAGCAATAATACCCCCAGGAGAACTAACCAACACTGATTGAGAAATCCATCGATACTCAAGTTCGCTCTCCTAGCAAACGCCGTCGAAACAAACGAAAAGGTAGCCTCGAATCGAAAGGACTAAAGCATCAAACGAATCCACAAGCAAAGTACCTATCACCACGTCGGGATGACCCGCGGACTCAGCTGTGGGCATGGCGTACACTCCAGGTGGCGCCGTGGCGAAAGAAGACGACGGCGGGGCGGCGAGAGCCCCGACAATCTGCTGTGGCGGTGCAGGCAAAGCCGGTCGTGCAACCTGAAGCGGTGCCGAAGGTGGCGGCGCCGATAGTACCCTCCGAGGCGCCCAAGTCAAGGAAATGGCGTACCGGAGAAGTAGTCATCATCGGAAAGATCCTCGGCAGACCCATCAAGAAGAAGATGGCGCAGCTCCCACTTGATCACGCTAGCGGGTTCTCGCGACACACCGCTCCTTGTGACCGGCCGCCACACCGACGGCAATCTCCGTCCAAGTGCACTCAGCAGCCGCAAGTGTCCATCACCGCACTTAAAGCAAAGCATGCCCCGCCTCGGGACAGACGAAGAGCTGAGTACCGCAAAGGATGAGGCGCCAAGAAGGAACGGCCTCGATCGCTAGACTGAAAGATGCGGTCCTCCTTGAATTTCTTGAAAGGTCGGTCAGCAGACCCACTTCCTCACTAGAGCTCCTCTTCCGGTCACCACCGAAGCAACCATCCACCAGAGGCTTGCGCCTTTGTGAGTCGCATCTCCAACTCCATGCCCCTAGCTTGCTCCACAACAGAGTCAGAGTCACGGGTGGAGTAGCTCCCAACACATGCCGGTACTTTCGAGGTGAGACCCCGACGGAACCTCTTGGCTTTACGAAGATCATCGTTCGCTCATCAAGGGACGGCGAACCATGTTGTTGAACTCGGCCTCATACTCAAGAATAGACCTCTTCCCCGAGCAAAGGTCGTCAAGGCAACCTCCATCTTCTCAACAAAAGAATAGGGTAGAACTTTCCCTTGAACGATCAACAAAGTCCTCCCAAGTGACTGGCCCTTGAGTGGCGGTCCTCGAAGACAACACGCCCTCCCACCAAATATCCGCTTGCCCTTTCAGCTGAAAGGCTACAAAACGGACCCTCTGAGGTGAAGACATCTCTAAAGCTCCAAACTGCCTTTCCATGTAGCGCAACCACCATTGCACTCGGACGGTGTGCCCGACCCACAAGCGGATCCAACCTCAACCCCATCCACTCGTAGTGACATCCGCGCCTCGAGAACCGGTGGATGTGCGGCAGAGCAACAACAGATGCCGCGACAGAATAGTGCCGGCGCTGCTGACGAAGAGCACGGATCTCTCCACCAACTCTCTCAAAGAAAGCGGGGTCTCATCTGGACCACAACCGAGGCGGGTCAACAAGAACCCCGCCTCTCGACTCAATCACACTGGAGGTGGCTCCACGGAACCTCGCCCGCGGCCCCAACCTCCACGACCGCGGCCACCACGACCACGTCCTCTACCCCTCGGCATAGCTATCAACCACAATCAACAATACACAATGAGTTCAAAGATCAAAATAAAATCATCCATCAATAAACAACATACCGGAAGCGTAAAAACTATATTCGTACCTCTCTCTAACCTACTGTGCACTAGTGTGTCAAATTTTAGATTGTTTAACCATTAGCAAATTTTAGTTGATTTACTAATACTAAAACAAATTTTAACAATTTTAGTTTGCCTATGTTGTTAATCTATTCACCACGGACCTAAAGCCCGCCTCGATACCAAGCAGTAACACCCATTTCAACACTGAGCCTAGAATGCCACCACACTACTCTCGAAACTAATAATTATCGACACACTATAAAATTACAGCAAGGAAACAACGATAATCATATCAATGGACCACAAAAAGGACATGCATAATTATGGTTCAAACGATAATAAATAATCAAGTGGAATAAAACCAGGTAAACAGTCCAGAATAGCATCAACCAATGAATCCAAATTATTAAAGCAAATAGTCTAGTCCAAACGTTGTCCTAAACTTTATTCAACCTCTAACATGTCCAAGTGTAAACCAATATTGAATGAAAAGATTATTATGGCGAATGATCATGTGTTGTCCATGTGCTCTACTCGCTCTCAGTTACGGCGCCCTCGATGATCACCTAAAGACAACAAAAGAGCAAGGGTGAGTCCACGACTCAGCAAACACATCGATATACAACGAACAATAATAAATCAACAGCATTCAATAATTTCATTATCATCACAGTACTTCCATTAATATTCTCATGCAGTTCGCTTCTCTTTGATTCACATCCATTAATCTCATGTATCAATGCAAATCTAATCTACATGACCACATGCACTTCTTTCACGTATACCGGTATAGCATGAGTGAATGCTCGCGACAACATTCACTCTCAAGCCCGTTCCTCCATAAGGATCGGGGACCTCCTCCACTCCCGTGGAGTTGTGATCATTCATGATCACCTGCTCATATGCAAAGATGCTTATGTATGAATATGCAAACTCCATCATAAACATCATGTTCAACTTTTCATCATGCTTGTCAACAAAGATATAAACATACCAATTCTTTGTTTGCAATTAAACCAAATAAAAGCACAACAATAATGGTAATAGAAGATAAAGAATCACAGTGATCATCATTGATCGCTGTTTACCATGCACTTGCCGTTACTAGTTGCGACGCACAATTTGGCTAGCAGATGGCAACAAGTACGACGCCTCTCCTACATTAAATACACAAATCTCAATACAAACTACAGCATCAAGAATAGCAATCAATAGACATCGCTCCTACCCGTCCCCAAATATACCACGCTTCTCCGGTACCGAATAGTTACCCATAGCTGTCTAGGCACTCCAACGAACGTAACTTTTGACTCGAAAGTCCGATCACCACAAACCACCCCATTCTGGATTCTTCATAAAATTATCCACATTTTCTTAGATTACAAAGTCTTCTAATTAAATCATCTAACCCTCTGTTTTTAGCCCAGAAAGTCGGTCTGTCCGCTTCGGAACAGCAGTCTTACTAAATTCATAACTTTTGTTTTACTCAACCCAAATGCGCGTTCTCAGATTCTACAGAACCATTGGACAATTATCTACATCTTTCATGTAGATCAAAAACTCTAATTAGTCAATTTACTATTTTTAATCCGCAGTCTACCAAAACAGCGCCGAAAGACGACAACCCCAAGGACAGCAGCCTTCCGGAAATCATAACTCGAGTTATACTTGTCCGATCGACATGATTAAATATGTTATAGAAAGATATCGAAATTATCTACAATTAACTAGTAGATGATATTTCCAAAATTTGCCATTAAGATACCCGAATAAATCGTACAACAGAACAGCAGGTTACCCTCGACTAAAAATTTCTAAAACCGCTCTCTAATTAATCTCAATTCTAACATCAAACTAAATTAGCAAAATATAGAGGTAACAAAATTATAGATCGTTACTCACAACAAAACCGAGATGTTAACTTCCACCTAAATTTCTCCACGCGGAAACAGGGCTCGTTGGAAAATCACCACGGCGAAGAATTCGCCGATCGGCCGGTAAGCCTCGCCAATCGGTCGCGCCAAAGAAAATCGGCAATAAGCAGCAGCTTGCGAGCTTCCACGCGGCAGCATCCACGCTAGCAGCGCCTCGGCGGTAGCCGGTGCGCAGCTTCGCGGCAACCTCCACGCTGCAGGAAACAAAGAAGAAGCCAAGACAAAGACAACAGATCCGGTCGGGCACTGCCCGGCTCGGCAGAAAGAATAACAATGGGAGCGGCGTCCACGCTGCCAAGAGAGTAACGCAAAGAAAGAAAGGCAAGCGGCAACTATGCGCAGGAGGCGGCAGCAGAAGAAAGGCAATCGGTGGCGGTGGCTTGGCGGGTGGAAGAAAAACAAAAGAAAAGAAAAGCTGCTAGGGTTTCCAAAATTCCCACCATCTATTTATATAGCTCTTAAAACTCTGAAATTCTATTTTTTTATGTACTATTTTATTTAATTACGCACCGACCCTTAAGACGTTATTATTAATATTAATATTATTTTTCAGAGTATTACATGAATAGGACTCTAACTAGATCAAACCGAGGCAAACCAAATAGCCCAAATTCTCGAGCATGTGATAAAGGCGCGATTAAAATTCATATCTCCTAAACCGTGCAGGCGGAATCTAGTGATATTGGTGCCAAAAGAAAGATAAAGACATCAGGAACAAAACTCTAGAAGACGAAAATAACAGATTCAGCCTCTAAGTAAACCATAATGGCCCGACAAGAAAATCTGCCAAATCACGTCAGCTCTCCTAAACCGTAACTCCAAATCAGATGATCTCAGTGCCAAAAGAAAGCTAAGACAAAGGGCTACAACTTTCTAAGAGGTGAGAAGATCAGAAAACGTCTGAACTTACCCAAAACCGACAATCAACAGTGGTGCGGGGAAGAGGTCGGGAGGCGGCGCCACTAGGGGAATAGGGGAGGAGGGAGGGGTTTTAGGGTTTTGGGAGTGGGATGCCCCTCATGGCCGCCCCTCTTGGGCCCCTCTGGCTGCAGCCCAGGCCCAGTGTGTCGAAATAATGTGAAAAACCCTTCTTGTTTCAGAATTTGTACTCCTTTCTTTGCCCTTTCTTCTCCCGGCTGATAGTCTAATTACCCGATTCGATTCCGAGGTATTACATTCTACCCCCCTTAAATAGAATTCGACCCCGAATTCTTTCTATCGTTCTACTCGAAGGACATTTACAATTAGCACGCGGGATTCCAGCTCCCAAGTCGCTTTTAGCTCGATCCGATGCATCCACCGCATTTACTAACTAACGTATTATGTTGTATTATTCATCCCGCTCTTTTCAGAGCCACTCCACTGGAAGGACTCGATAGCACAGTCTGACTCGTGGTTCGACGGCTCTAAAGAAACCTCACGCTCCAGATGCCTCAAGTACTCCCTCGACACCGGGTTGCGCAAAACATTGTATATCCTAGGCCAGGACTCGAGACGGTCCTAGCGATTCTCCTCCTTCCAAAATCACTGCAGCTTCCAAAAACGAACCTTTGTACCTTAGGCCACTCTTCTCTTCGGTATCAAATAACACAACCAACACAAAACACCTGGAACTCTTGTTCCACGTCTCAATCAGTTCTTTCACCTTAACAAGGAGCACAACCGTAAACCAGGAACGTAAAACAGAACTCGTTTTTAAACAACTATTTTGCAAACAGATCCCAACTTGAAAATAAAAGATTCTCATCGTAACCATGCATTAACAACTCCCTACCAACATAATCAAATCCAAAGTTGAAGATTTATCTCAAGAACCTTTTCCATTTCCCAATGTAGACAATTTGCAAATAAACACCAAGTAAGCTGCGAAAATCACTCGAATGCTCAAATCAATCTCTTCCTTTATTCTTTATGAATCGGAAAGAACCACACATACCCGCATAAAGCCAAATCAAATTTGCAAGTGACACCCGTCATGACACGTTGCTCGAGCAAGAATTAAGAGAGCATTCTATTACCCAAGAAAACACTCTGCTCCCTCAATCCTTATTTTAGGAATAAACATTCATTTAGATTCTGGTATTCCCAATTAACACGCTGCTCCTTTCTCTTATCCAACAGCCTCAAAGCGTTGCTCAACCCGAAAGCAACAACCACACTCATGTAGAGAGACTCTACTAATCCACAAATACATGCTCTAGCCAACTCCTCTACCAAATGAATCACTTTGATAAATAATTTCCAACGTATCTCAATATAGATTGCACCCAAGAGCACATCTTCTCAATCCTTTAAGAATAATCAACTTAAAATTCGCAAAGACACACACCCTCATTTACTACACCCAAAGGATGCTATCAATGATCATCGTGCTATTTAAAATCCACTTTGTTCCACTATTTCTACACAATCTCATTAGCCTCCAAGGTCCTAGCATAGAACACCAAGTCAAAATTTTCAATCTCCATGTCTCGTGTAAATGTATTTCGATGCAACTGATATGAAAACTCTCAAGTCCGATGACTAAGATTCTCACCATCTAAACATATTCGTTCATTAACAACCACCAAAAACTTATTCTCAACCAAATTATCTTTAGAGATTCTAACTCCTAGAGGTTACTCATCAAGCCAAGTCGTACTGTAATAATTCAAAGAATCCCTACTCTCCCATCAATTGACATTACAATCGATTTCTTCGCTAATCCTGCTCTCATTAACTTATACCTTCATATATTTTTTTTTTGCCTATACAATCTGGCACATTACTCAATTCATCTGTAATAGACTAACCAAGATTTTTATGCTTTCAACAATTCTAATGTTCCACTCAACATGAACAAATAATCTTTGACCGCAAACACTATAGGTTCTATTAGTTACAAATATTGCCATCGGTTTGGCCCCAAAGACCAAACTTTCTATTTAAGGTAAACCCTCTCCAAGGACTAGTCCAAGAAATCAACTTATCACTCAATGCATCTCAAACAAATTGACACGCAGAGTCTCACCCAAAATCATCTCCTTGACCACCACTATCAAGTTGTCATTATACATCCTAAAAGATATTGCAACACGAATCAGTTAATCTTTTCTCAAAAGAAGCTATAGGTAGAAACACGTTTCAGAACGTAAAAACATTTACCACTCGCAGTAGACACAAAACCAATGGAGAGAGTCAAATAGCCAAGATCTCGGAAAATAGAGGACGAGACCACAATTGAGCTCACAAATTCCACTAGAAGCGAATTTTCAACCCTCAACAAACAAGAATAAAACATTGCCATTGAAACTCAAGAAACTCTTAAGCGACAACAACCAAAATGTTAAACACACTTTATTAAGTTTGCCACCGCAAAACTTAACTCCAAATACCTCTACCACACTCTTTTCCTTAACAACGAAAATAATTTTCTTTGTGTACCACATCACTTGCCACCTCTAACAAGAAGTGCCTTAAAACCAGAGCACACTAATCACTTAAGAACCCCGTAGAACATTCTCACACCTCGATTAATCTATTTTTTTGCTCAACAGTTTCAGCTACTACAGTAATCATGATTTACCAAAAGTTCATGAATACAAAACTCTTAAACTTATCATTTATCCGATATTACACAAGGCGATCAAATTACTTTCTTTCTGAAAGAATCATCACCGCTCCTGCAAGTCACAATCCATTGCAGACAATCTCACTAACATTTAGAATAACACACTCTTTAACATGATTCCTTATCGTCAACTCTTCCATTGTAAAGCTCCAAAAGTTCACCGAATTGGTATATACCACTTTATCATCTCAACTTCAAATTGAGGGTATACTAGAATCATGCAACCTCACTACAACAACTACTTTAATTTAGGGGGAATCTACTACACAATTTAATAGGTTATACCAAAACCCTTTCATCAGAGGCATACTATTATCCGACAATTTCATCATCATGCAAACACCTGTCTCCTATTCAATCATATCATAAACCCTTCTAAAAGAAACACAATAAACTATTTCATAATATTTCATTATTTCAATAATATTCTAACGGTCAACTTGTCCTAGAGATTATCCGATACACAAACCACACTATCAAAGCAAACCTCTTTTAACAAGGCCATGCAAATTATGCAGCCAACCTCATAAAACACACATGAATAAATTACTTTTAAATTTCAACCCTTTACCTCTTAACAATGCTCACACTAATCTAGTACACACTAATTCCAATCTGAGGTTATCATAAACCATTGATGGTTATCCAATCATGGACGAATCTATGGTTCTTTCTCTATTTGTATTCCTCGGGCATACACAAGATCATCAAGTAACCAATCAAAGAAAGTTCCATATCATTATCTCATCGAGACAACAATGAACAAATCCTTATGTCTCTCATTCTACACCGTTAGATTAGCCTATCGAGACCAAATAATCCAACAAGTTTAGCAAACTACACAATTCTAATAATCAACCATTTCATCAATGTTCCACACTTTTAATAACTCTATTGATTCCAACAAAGTATAGTCACCCTCATATTCACAGCCCATCAAGAACTACTAGAGGACAATATCGACTTACCCGATTTCACTTCGAGGGTACTTTCGTTAAAATTTATTATGCACCATGATGCAAACCCAGTGATAACCCATATCATACCCATTAATTTCTTTGATAGTAACCTCTCACTTAACCATGAGAATACATCGCTAAAAGGATTTAACATTTTCTTTCATAAAGAGAACCATTCAACTTCAACGCTCGAATACCCAAAAGAGTTACATTGAGTCAAACCTTCCACATACTAAAAGACTCGCAAAAGAAAACCTTCATTATCCAAATCATCAAGCGAAATACATGGGTCATGTTTACCAATAAGAAAGACAAAACTCCAATTCAAAGGTCAACCTTGACAGTTAACCAAGCTCACCAGTAGCAAGAATAACTCAACAATTGGGAAAACAATAATTGCTTTAAGAGACAAGTTAAGCCAACTAAACACATTAATCTTTCTCGAAGCAACCATCAACCACAATGAACTTCTCAAGGACCAAATAGAACTTTTCAACACATCGCTTTGTACCCACTAATCCATGAGAATTCATCAACCAACAATGGCTAATCAGAATATCCCAATGGAAACTCAAGAAAACAACAAGCTTTCCAAGGAGACCCATCCCCAACTTTCATAACAAAGTTTCTCAGAGTAAACACTTCCCTTTTCCCTACCACCAACAAGAAGACAACCCGACCATACCTATGGCCATAACCACAATCTCTACCTCTCAGCATCTACTATCATCACATATAACAATCACGTAACCAAATCATAAGCATTCATAATCAATTCATATCAGCAATAATCAATGCTACATAACGGAAACGTAAATGCAATGCTTTGCCCATTCCCATCCTCATCAGGCACCAAAGTGTCAAGTTTTAAGTTAATTAACCATTAACATATTTTTTTGTACAAATCAAGTTACCTAAGTTGCTAACCTATTCACCACGGACCTAAAGCCGTGCTCTGATACCATCTGTAATACCCTGACCCAAATTCGGCTCAATGCCCAGCCCACCGTGGGGCGGACCCGCCCACACATAGCACCCCACTTACACTTTCGTCCTCGCTTCGTGTAAAAGGGTTAACCCGGAGGTGCTACGTTTGGATCCAACAGGCATTATATACTACTACAACTCACTAGAGACAAGTAATGTGGGACTAATCCCACCACACAACTCCTCATGGGCCACATGGGCCACACTACGAGCAGGCCGGGGTATTACAGATATTTACCACAAAGAACTTGAATTCCCCAAAAGAGCATGAACACAAAACTGGAAATTTGATCATTTTAGAAATATTACGAAAGGCGGACAACTTTCTTTCTTTATAAAGGAATCAACATTGCCATCACATTACTGATCATGTCAATAAACCTCCTAAAGGAACATGGCAAATCGTGTTATGGAAATTTTTCAGCATCAACTGGAATTGTAATAACAACTTATTCTAGAAAGGAAACTTAGTACAAAAACCACAAAGCTGAAACAAACCTCTCACACAACTCCACCATAACATTAGAAAAGGGTTTCAACATTTTTTTTTAAGAGAGGTTCTAAACTCCAACATTCCAACTACTCCAAAAGAAACGAGTAGAGTCAAGACTTTCTTCGACAAACTTTGTAAAAGCTAATTCCCGTTCCCCAAAATACCAAACGGTTAACCAGGTCCCCTTAATCAACAAGTGAGATAGGACCCTTACAAAAAGCATGATCTTGTCAATAGTATCGTGTACAAGTAGCAAAGAAAGCTCAGCAATCAGAAAGACAAGAATTATTTTGAAAAACATCTAGGGACCAATAGGAACCCGTAGCCAACCAATTTGTTTGATTACCATCTCCGACTTAATCACCACAAGGCACCCCAAAAAGGGTTTTAACACTCGATCCTCGTAAAAGAGATCGTTAAACTTCAAGGCGCGAATGATCCAAAGAAATACATGGAGCCAATGCTTCCTCGTGTTATCGAACTTACAACAGAAAACTCTCATTATACAAACTATCAAACGAGTAAACGAGTCGCTATTTTCCAATGAGAAGGAAGTAACAAACATGGAAATATCCATATTGCCAACTGTCGAAGATCATTTAAAATAAAAGAAATTCAACAACTGAAAAACAATAATATTTTCAGAGAACCATTAAAGACCTATTGGATCTCATCAACTACCATGAATCATGAACCTAAGAGAAATTCATCCATTACCACCGGACAAGAATTTGTCAAAATCAGAAATCAAAGAAGAGAACCACTGTCTAAAGCACCCCAAAAAGAAATATGCAAGATCATTGTGCACTTGATAGAGAACTTGCAAAAGAAATCTGCCAATGCCCGAAACTCCATGCGAACACACGGGTTGAATTTTCCAACAGGGGTAAAACAGAACTTCAGTGAAAAGATAAATCTTGCAATTTAACTACGCTCACGTGGAGTAGAAATATCACAATAATAGAAAGAACAATAATTGTTTCAAAGAACGATCAGAAATCTACTAGAGATTGCCCACTTCATTATAACCCTCCATTCAAAAGAAATTCACGAACTATCAGAAACCACAACCAGAAAACCAGATACAAACTTGAGAAGGACAACAACTTCATCAATGAGCTCAGGCTCAACACAGAACTATGGAACAGGGGTAAGAACTTCTCTACTATTACAACCCGAACAGTGGTGTAGCCTGGCAAAACCCATGACGACAACCACGAACTCAGCTGCTCGACGTCCACTACCGATACGCATAACTAATGCAATCAATTATGAATATATAGGATCATCTCATGACAATCATAGAATAATTCATAGATATATAGGATATCGCATCACGTCATAGATTATTAACAAGAAAGATAGTACAGAAGCAGTTCTATACCATACAACATAATGAACAACATCACTAGAAATGCGAAAACAATGGATTTCCCAAACCCCACCTACTGTGCACAGTGTGTCATTTTAATAACTTAATTACCACGGACCTAAAGCCCGCTCTGATACCAACTGTAACACCCTGACTATAAGGAAGTCAAGATGTCACCTACAATCACTAATCTTCAGTCAATTTGCAACAATAAGTATTACTAGAATTGGTGTACCACAAGGATATACGTGAACAGGAAATCAACAACAGCTTAATCAACGGATTAGAAATAAACATTTCAGGGAGATTTGGTAAATACTGCCAAGTTGGCTTATTACAACTCAAGACCAGGTATAAATCGAAGACAATATTAATTTCTCAAATGTTTTGGATTATGGTAGTGAGTGCATCATGTTGTTCTACCCACCATGAAAACCGTTCTTCCTTGTCATTTACCTAAATAAAACAACAAAGCAAGAATGAGCCAAAGACTCAGCAAGTAATTGTATGTAACAATCAAACATTCCATGAACAATATATCACCTTCATAATTTGAACATTATTGAAACAACTTTATGAATGGATGAAGTGGAATGATGCATTGAAGGAATTGGACATATCGCAAAGATATACTGGTATAGCGAGTGAAACACCCGTCGGTGTTCACTTAAAGTAATCGTATGAAGAACGTTTCATACAATCGTCCAACGTGGCCCACATTGGAATGGTGGACTCACGTAACGTGGCCCACATTGGAATGGTGGACTCACGTACCCATTCTGGAATTGATGGAATTTTCAAATGCCCATACTGGAATTGATGGGTCTTACAAAGGTAATTATGCATGTCATGATGTGATTCCATGGAAATATTGAATAGTACTCATAAATGAAAAGATACACATGGCATTCATCTTCAAATACGAACAAATATAATCATTCATTCACACATCACATAATACATCAATCATATTATACAAGTTACTTACTGCATGGCTAGCAGCGGGTTGGGAGGTAATTGAGATACCCTCCACTCACCGTTTCACCGCCTACAATGTAAAATAATCGAAATGAGGACAGACGAGTAAGGCATTGCTACACGTGTCCTCCCACAATCTCTAGCCAAATCTACCAATCAAAAGATTCAATTTGATCAATTTACCCAAACATTCCAAATATCCCTAATCTGGCAGTTTTACTAGAAAATTCACCAATAAAAAACCGTAAGTCCAAAATACCTGAAACCAGTGCTCATCTTTTATTAACTTAACTGGCTACAACACTCTAGTTGATTGTAAACTCTAATTCGGCAAATACAGAGGTCTAACCATCCAATGAAAAACTATAACTGCAATCTGCCCAGAATTCAGAACAGCCCTAAAGAAAAGGCTGTAACTTTTAAACCACTGATCCAAATAAAGTGATCTTTATCAGCCTGGAAACATGGTGAAATTATCTTCAAAAACCTAGTTGGGTGGCCGACCTGATTCTGACTCTAACTAGATCAAAACCTAGGTGCAACCGACTATACCTAGAATTTCTGACAGACAGAGCAGTACGTGGTAAAACAGTCATAACTTTTAATCTACTGGGTGAAAATTTGTGATCCAGGTGCCAAAAGAAAGCTAATGAAACCAGGAACAATTCTCTAGAAGACACAGAGGTCCAATTCGGCATCTACGACGCCCAAAACCGAGGTACAACGCACTGGACAGAATCAATCTATTAACAGAATCAAAACGAAACTACAAATCCAATCGGATCCTCAACTCTAATGGAATCAAACAACGAATCGGAGGTCTAATTACCCTTGTAGACCAGAAAAACGATGAAGATCCGCTGCACACGGGTCTTCCTCCCTTCCCCTCTCTTCTCTCTTCTAGGGCCGGCCACCGGAAGACGACGATCGGCCGTCGACGTCGGCGGGGAACGGAGTTGTTGGAGAGGAACTTGAGGAGGAGCGACGGAGATCACCGGAGATGGCACCACCACCAAGGAGCAGCAATGGGGGCCGGCTTGGGGAGAGGAGGAGGCGGCCAAGGGGGAGAGGAAGGGCCAAAGGAGGTGGCGGCTAGGGTTTTGGGGGGGGAGTGGCGCCCTCCCCTTTGGCCGGCCACTACATGGGCCGGCCGGCCCCTCTTGGGCCACAGGTGCAGACATGCGTGAGGTTGACGACAATAGCATTCACCCCCATTGTTTGGAAAAATCCGACGAAAGTTGTTTCTTTTACCCCTCCGACTTCTTTCTTTTCTTGATTCGGTTCGGAATGTTTTAAATCTCGTTTTCGAATAAAATTCCCAGATAATTGAAACGATACACCCTAGCTGGATAAATGAGGTATTACAGAGAATCAGAAGGCCGCTCAACTAAAGTCCAGACTTTGTTTCTTTCAAAATTCTCAAGCTCTTCATGCATGGCATTGACACAAGAAGCATCAGATAAAGCATGTGTGATATCTCAGGGTTCAAAAGAAGCGACAAAAGCAGAGTGTGCATGAGAATCGGGAGAAATAAACACAGGGCGAGTGACTCGCTCTTGAAGATCCCCAATCATCCTTTCGGTGGATGTTGTCGCTGAATGCGAAGAGGTGCTCTGGTGCGAAATGGCCTCTACCTCATGACTTGTGGAGGTAGGAGCAGAGCCACTCAGATCGTCGGTGGGGATAGGAGGAGGTTGCTCAGCTGAAACTGAAGTAGTAGTAGCAGGCTCTCCACCCCTCTCAGAAGTAGCTGGAGGATGGTTCGGTTCTTCATCCTCAGAGTCATCATCGACGAAGATGCTTCCTTGAATTTCAGGAACATGTGTACCTGAAGCATCGGGTCTAGTACCAGGACTAGCCTCATCAAAAGTGACTTCGCAAGTCTCAACAATTTTGTTAGTATCAACATTAAAAACACGATAGCCACGAGAATGAGCAGGATATCCAAGAAATATGCCATCAAAACATCTAGACTCAAATTTATCAAGGTTGCCATGTTTAATAATGAAGCACTTGCAACCAAAAATCTTGAAATGAGAGACTTTGGGAGAATGACCAAATCTAAGCTCATAAGAGGTCTTCCCAACCACAGATCTCAAGAAAACCCTATTGGAGATATAACAAGCGAGAGAGATCGCCTCATTAAAATCTCCTAGGAGTAGAATGCTCATCTAACATGGTCCGAGCCATCTCGACAAGGGTTCTGTTCTTCCTTTCTACAACACCATTCTCTTGGGAACTCTAGGAGAAGAAAGCGATGCTCAATTCCCTTATCGGTCACGAGAAGGTAGAAAAGAAGAATTCTTGAACTCGTCCCATTGTCACTCCTAATGGCTTTTAAAGCTCGAGGTATATCAACAGCAATTCTAAGGACCAAATCTCTAAAGAATCCAAATGCTTCGTCCTTAGAAGCGAGAAAATAAACCCATGAATACCTAGAGTAATCATCCACAACCACCAAAGACATACCATTTCCCACCGGTGGTGAACTCTAGAAGGACCAATCAGTATCTAAGTGAAGAAGCTGTCCCGGTCCATCACCATTACCAAAGTAAGAGGTGGGTGGGAAGCAGACACCATCTTACCATGTCTCTGAGGTGAGCACACAAGATCTCTAATGACCTTGAGACTAGGCAAACCTCTAATCAAGTCCTTGCAAGCGACTCTAGACAAATGATCAAAACCTATATGCCCAAGTCTACGATGCCACAAAACAAGGTCATGAGAATCGAGAGGCTACAAGGCACCTAGGGCGGAAGCGAAGAGATCTCAAATTAGCACAAAAGATCTTCTCAAATCTGGAGATCTTAAAAACAAGCTTTTAAACCTCACTTCTAGACCCTCATCAAGCAGCTGAGAAACAGATAGAAGATTATACCTCAGCTTACTTACCAAAGCGACGTCTTTAAGCATGAACTTGTCGTTGGCGCCACGGTGCCCTTTGCGATCCACGGTCCCGTAGAAGCATCCCCAAAAGTAATCAATTCGTTGCGGATGCGTGTGAGGAGGAGAACCATCTAGAATCTCGGTCATATCTCGAGAACACCCGGAGTCCACAAGCCATCTGTCCTCCTTCCTCGCACGACGGACCTAAAAGGCACAATCAGTAAACATCCGTGCCTCAGTACTGGGGTTAGTGATAAATGATCTAGGAATCCAGTACTGAGAAGCACGATGTTTGGGAGCAGCAGTAGAAATAGCAGAAACATGATCAGGAATAAAATCATAAGGATGCACATGAGAACCACCTAGACCTCTCCGAAACGATCTACCAAAAGATCGATACTCCCCCTGTCTAGGTGCTATCCGTGGTCTCTCCTCACGATGTCCTAATCCAACCCGCTGCCTAGACCCACCAAAAGAGTCTACAAGGTTCTCTACAAA
Source organism: Hsuehochloa calcarea (assembly GCA_036346395.1). Taxonomy (NCBI): domain Eukaryota; kingdom Viridiplantae; phylum Streptophyta; class Magnoliopsida; order Poales; family Poaceae; genus Hsuehochloa; species Hsuehochloa calcarea. The sequence continues at coordinate 8,339,103 of CM070605.1, read as the reverse complement.
TCTAGGCCTATATGTGTTGCGATAAACAGGCTGCCTAGCTCTAGAGACTACAGCTGGAGAGGGGACTCCTCTAATGGATCTCAAGACGCTCATCCTCTCTTTTCTCTCAAGTTTTGCTCTCCGGATGCAGAACTCAACAGTATGGCCTTCTTTCTTGCAGAAGGTGCAATGGTACTGGACCTTTTGAGAGGTCTATACAGGATGAGTGAAAGCACCTTTCTTGCCAGAAAGAGTTTGAGCAAAACCAGCGGATTTGAAAACAACCCCGGATGGCTTAGGAGGTTCTAGCTCAAACAGACCATTCTTCACAACTCTAGCAATCCTAGGTAGGTTTTTCTTGGAATGCTCTAGGGGATTGAAACCTAGACCACTATTTTTCACGCTCACCTTGGATTGATCAAGAATCATGTTGAGTTTCTTTTTCCCACTTGAAAACTTCTCAAGAGTCACCTTGAGGTAATCATTCTCTTTCATTAAACCCTCACATCTAGTGCACTTGCTAGACTTGATTACCTCATTACGCTTACTCTTAAGAAGGGCCACTTCCACTTTGAAGGCCTCACAAGACACACAATAGGATTCCTTAATCCTATTCAACTGCTCCTTAAATTTAACTCTAAATGCCTCTTGAATCTGACCAATCATGGTTTCAACTTCAGCATTCAAAACACAAGAGTTAGAATCAATGACTTTCTTGGAAGCAGTAAAAGACATAGATCTTTCAATTTTAGCCTTTTCTTCAAGAGTCTTGTTTAGGGCTTCAATCTCAATTGTAAGCTTGGGACAATTTTCACAAGATGCAACTCTAGAGTAAACTAGCATTTCAGTCATCTCTTGCATCTTAATCCTATTATTCTTGCAATGAGAGCATGTGTGACTAGCATCAAATTTTTGCAATTCTTTTAAAGAGCTATCCAGTTTAATTCCAAAGAAAGCACAATTTGAGCAAGTTAAAGGGATAGCTTCCATGGCGGTCACATCAAGTGAAATGGCATCTAAGCAAGCGTAACTAGACTTGAGTGATTCTAGTTCATCGAGAGCATCTTTTAGTTGATTAGTAACAGAGGAATGAGCAGATTTCAAGCTTGTCAAATCTTTAAACAAGCTAGTGCAGAATCACAAATATTTTCGTGGATTGATAGATTTAAGCCTAACAACTTCTAGGTTCAAATTATCAATCATAATATCCTCGCTTCTTAATCAATTTTACTTGCTTATGCAATTTCATTCAACAAGCACCAAATCCTTTTCATATCGACAATTGAAGGGCATACCTCATCGGGATCACTAAAGGATCCTCGTCGTTGGAGGAGTCGCTTTATCGTGGTCGTTCTTGGCCATGAAACACATGCCCGTGAAGTCATGCGCCTTCTTCTTGCCACGAGTCACTCTCATCGTCCTCCGTTTCGAGTCCACATCGCTCATATTTACATTCTCTAGGCGGCAGGGACCGGTGACAAACTGCGATAGTTTGTCTTCTTGGGTTTGCATCCCTCTCCGGGATGTCTTCTTGTCTCCTTCTCCTCTTTGCCCTTTAACTTGGGGCACCTGGAGCGAATGTGGTTTGGCTAACCACATTCAAAGCACGTGATAGGTCCACTCCTCCTCCTATTCCTCACCTTGTTATACGCTCTTGTGAATTTGGTGGATAGGAGGGCTAAGTCATCCTCGGGCAGTTTCTCAAGTTGCTCATCGCTTAAAGAATGTAAAGCAGATAATGAAAAACCAGATGAGCTACAATCAAGAGACTCAGAAGAACAACCCTTGGATTTGTCGACCACTAATGCCATCGACTCTGTCTTGGGGAGACGCGAGATAAAATCAATCTCATGCGTCTTCAACCTCGAGTAAAGCTTATCCATGGTAAGCTCACTCATGACAGTGTTGTCATTAATGGAAGTGATCTTCATTCCCCAGACCTTCACATCAAGAGCACCCAACAGTTGGCGTGCATTTTCAGACTCAGAAAACACTAAGTCAACAGCGCGGAGATCATGAAGAATCTTAGAAAATCTTCCCCACAGCTCATCCAAAGACTCACCAGGCCTTTGCTCGATCTTAGAGTAAACCTTTTTGAGCTGGTTCTGTCTCACTTCCTTGATCGCAGTGGACCCTTCGTGATAGTCACAAAGTGTCGCCAGATCTCATGAGCGAACCGCAAGTGAGCAACACGCTCAAACTCGGATCGACTAAGGCCTTGGATCAAGTAATTCTTAGCCTTCTTGTTGGCCTCCACATCCGGAGTGATCATATCGTCATCGGCTGGCACGACATAAGGGTTTTCACCTTAAGCCAAATAAGCGTGCCCTTGAGCCTCGATATATGCTTGCATACGAGCCTTCCAATATGCAAAGTCAACTCCATCAAAAATATGTGGCTTGGTTGAGTACTTGTCAGTCGCCATGGCTCCAAAGACCGGTTAAGATCTATGAGAAGAGCTAACCGGCTCTGATACCACTTGTAGGACCGTAAAGGCGACTAAGGGGGTGAATAGGCGCTTTCTAAACTTTCTCGCCTAAATCAAATTCAACACGAACTTTACTCCTTTAGCTATGAAAGCTAAGAAGATCGATGGCGCCTGATGGAAGCCGTGTCTTGAATTCGATAACCCGCTCAACCACAAGACACACAAGTGGAGACTTAATCTCCAAGGGCGAATCTGGCACAGCGCGGTCGGCCAAGCTACCACGGCGGTCGGCCGGCAACTAATCTGGCGGTCGGACCGGTGGACGCTGTTCGACCAGCGAAGATTAGCGATCTGAAAACAGGCGGTCGGACCGCCATTGCAACACCGGTCGACCGGTTCGATCGATCTTGGCGAACCCAAATCCAAAACGAAATTTGATCCAACTTTTGATTCAACCGATGAAACTTGACCAAATTTGAGCACACCTCCCTAATGATATTAGAGACCTATTTCTAGCGACGATCCTTCAGATCCACTTCACAGAATCGATCTCTCAAGGATTTAACAAAGAAGTGCACAAACCCTAGAAATATGAAAATCTTGATTCAAGACTTGCTTGTGGGGGGTTGATGATCTAGATGTCTCTAGGAGTATTCCCACATCAAAGCAAGATAAAGTAGGCCAAGAGACCAAGCATAAACCTTTGAATCAAGGAAGCACCAAAATCATCCAAAGAGAAAGAACACAAATGGAACAATTGATCTTTCAATTAAGCATCACAAGATTGTTTCATCACACTAGATGCTTAACAAAGCCTCTCCACAAAGGAGGACAAGAGCTCACACAAAGAGCACACTCTCAATCTCTCCAAACCCTAGTTCTCCTCTCCTCTCCTCTCCTCCCAACCCTAGAAAAAGGAAGAAGAGGTCAAATGAATGCTTAAGGGGGTTTTCCATCTCCCCTTTCTATTTATACTAGAGAGCTAGGGTTTCACTTTTGGGACCACTTACACATGGGACCCACACAGGTGGATGTGCGACAGAGCAACAACAGATGCAGAAGAATGGCTGCGGCGCCGCTGACGAAGAGCACGGATCTCTCCCACCAACTCTCTCAAGAAAGCGGGTCTCATCTCGACTACAACCGAGGCGGTCAGCAAGAACCCTCGACCATCGACTAATCACATAGGAGGTGGCTCCACGGAACCTCGCCTCGGCCCTAACCTCCACGCATCATGCCACCACGACCACGCCCTCTACCCCCGGCATAGCTATCAACCACAATCAACAATACACAATGAGTTCAAAGATCAAAATAAAATCATCCATCAATAAACAACATACCGGAAGCGTAAAAACTATATTCGTACCTCTCTCTAACCTACTGTGCACTAGTGTGTCAAATTTTAGATTGTTTAACCATTAGCAAATTTTAGTTGATTTACTAATACTAAAACAAATTTTAACAATTTTAGTTTGCCTATGTTGTTAATCTATTCACCACGGACCTAAAGCCCGCTCTGATACCAATCGTAACACCCCAAATTTCAACACTGAGCCTAGAATGCCACCACACTACTCTCGAAACTAATAATTATCGACACACTATAAAATTACAGCAAGGAAACAACGATAATCATATCAATGGACCACAAAAAGGACATGCATAATTATGGTTCAAACGATAATAAATAATCAAGTGGAATAAAACCAGTAAACAGTCCAGAATAGCATCAACCAATGAATCCAAATTATTAAAGCAAATAGTCTAGTCCAAACGTTGTCCTAAACTTTATTCAACCTCTAACATGTCCAAGTGTAAACCAATATTGAATGAAAAGATTATTATGGCGAATGATCATGTGTTGTCCATGTGCTCTACTCGCTTCCTCGCCACTGGCTACCGATGATCACCTAAAGACAACAAAGAGCAAGGGTGAGTCCACGACTCAGAAACACATCGATATACAACGAACAATAATAAATCAACAAAGATTCAATAATTTCATTATCATCACAGTACTTCCATTAATATTCTCATGCGGTTCGCTTCTCTTTGATTCACATCCATTAATCTCATGTATCAATGCAAATCTAATCTACATGACCACATGCACTTCTTTCACGATTATACGGTATAGCATGAGTGAATGCTCGCGACAACATTCACTCAAGCCCGCTCCTCCATAAGGATCGGGACCTCCTCCACTCCGTGGAGTTGTGATCATTCATGATCACCGCTCATATGCAAAGATGCTTATGTATGAATATGCAAACTCCATCATAAACATCATGTTCAACTTTTCATCATGCTTGTCAACAAAGATATAAACATACCAATTCTTTGTTTGCAATTAAACCAAATAAAAGCACAACAATAATGGTAATAGAAGATAAAGAATCACAAAGTGATCATCATTGATCATTGTTTACCATGCACTTGCCGCTACTAGTTGCGACGCACAATTTGGCTAGCGATGGCAACAAGTACGACGCCTCCTACATTAAATACACAAATCTCAATACAAACTACAGCATCAAGAATAGCAATCAATAGACATCGCTCCTACCCGTCCCCAAATATACCACGCTTCTCCGGTACCGAATAGTTACCCATAGCTGTCTAGGCACTCCAACGAACGTAACTTTTGACTCGAAAGTCCGATCACCACAAACCACCCCATTCTGGATTCTTCATAAAATTATCCACATTTTCTTAGATTACAAAGTCTTCTAATTAAATCATCTAACCCTCTGTTTTTAGCCCAGAAAGTCGGTCTGTCCGCTTCGGAACAGCAGTCTTACTAAATTCATAACTTTTGTTTTACTCAACCCAAATGCGCGTTCTCAGATTCTACAGAACCATTGGACAATTATCTACATCTTTCATGTAGATCAAAAACTCTAATTAGTCTATTTACTATTTTTAATCCGCAGTCTACCAAAACAGCGCCGAAAGACGACAACCCTAAGGACAGCAGCCTTCCGGAAATCATAACTCGAGTTATACTTGTCCGATCGACATGATTAAATATGTTATAGAAAGATATCGAAATTATCTACAATTAACTAGTAGATGATATTTCCAAAATTTGCCATTAAGATACCCGAATAAATCGTACAACAGAACAGCAGGTTACCCTCGACTAAAAATTTCTAAAACCGCTTCTAATTAATCTCAATTCTAACATCAAACTAAATTAGCAAAATATAGAGGTAACAAAATTATAGATCGTTACTCACAACAAAACCGAGATGTTAACTTCCACCTAAATTTCTCCACGCTGAAACAGGGCTCATTGGAAAATCACCAATGCAAAGAATTCAAGATCGGCCGGCTTCTACTACCTCGCCAAATCGGTCGCGCTAAAGAAAATCGGCAAGAAGCAGTTAGAAGAAGAAGCAGCTTCCACGCTGCAAAGATCCACGCCGCAGCGCCTCGGCGGTGCTTCATAAAGCTTCAGGCGACCTCCACGCTGCAGTGGAAACAAAGAAGAAGAAGACAAAGACAAACAGATCCGGCCAAGCGCCGGCTTCGCTCGGCGAAGAATAAACAATGGAGCGGCGGCCCACGCTGCCAAACAGTAACGCAAAGAAAGAAATGCCCGGAAGAAGAACTATGCGCAGGAGGCGGCAGCAGAAGAAAGGCAATCGGTCAAGCGGCTGGTTTCCGTGTGGAAGAAAAAACAAAAGAAAAGAAAAGTCGCTAGGGTTTCCAAAATTCCCACCATCTATTTATATAGCTCTTAAAACTCAAATTCTATTTTTTATGTACTATTTTATTTAATTACGCACCACCCTTAAGACGTTATTATTAATATTAATATTATTTTTCAGAGTATTACATGAATAGGACTCTAACTAGATCAAAACCAGGGCAAACCAAATAGCCCAAATTCTCAGCGCATGTGATAAAGGCGCGATTAAAAATTCATATCTCCTAAACCGTGACGGCGGAATCTAGTGATATTGGTGCCAAAAGAAAGATAAAGACATCAGAACAAAACTCTAGAAGACGAAAATAACAGATTCAGCCTCTAAGTAAACCATAATGGCCCGACAAGAAAATCTGCCAAATCACGCGACTCTCCTAAACCGTAACTCCAAATCGATGATCTCAGTGCCAAAAGAAAGCTAAGACAAAGGGCTACAACTTTCTAAGAGGTGAGAAGATCAGAAACGTCAGAACTTACCCAAAACCGATAATCAACAAGGTGCAGAAGAGGTCGGGAGGCGGCGCCACTAGGGGAATAGGGGAGGAGGGAGGGGTTTTAGGGTTTTGGGAGTGGATGCCCTCATGGCGGCCCCTCTTGGGCCCCTCTCTGGCTGCAGCCAGGCCCAGTTGTCGAAATAATGTGAAAAACCCTTCTTGTTTCGAATTTGTACTCCTTTCTTTGCCCTTTCTTCTCCTACCGATAGTCTAATTACCCGATTCGATTCCGAGGTATTACATTCTACCCCTTTAAATAGAATTCGACCCGAATTCTTTCTATCGCTCTACTCAAGGACATTTACAATTAGCACGCGATTCCAGCTCCCAAGTCGCTTTTTCTCGTCCGATGCATCCACCGCACATTTACTAACTAACGTATTATGTTGTATTATTCATCCCGCTCTTTTCAGAGCCACTCCACTGGAAGGACTCGATAGCACAGTCTGACTCGTGGTTCGACGGCTCTAAAGAAACCTCACGCCCGGATGCCTCAAGTACTCCCTCGACACCGGTTGCGCAAAACATTGTATATCCTAGGCGTGACTCGAGACGGTCCTAGCGATTCTCCTCCTTCCAAAATCACTGCAGCTTCCAAAAACGAACCTTTGTACCTTAGGCCACTCTTCTCTTCGGTATCAAATAACACAACCAACACAAAACACTTGGAACTCTTGTTCCACGTCTCAATCAGTTCTTTCACCTTAACAAGGAGCACAACCAGAAACCAGAACGAAATGTAACTCGCTTTTAAACAACTATTTTGCAAACAGATCCCAACTTGAAAATAAAAGATTCTCATCGTAACCATGCATTAACAACTCCCTACCAACATAATCAAATCCAAAGTTGAAGATTTATCTCAAGAACCTTTTCCATTTCCCAATGTAGACAATTTGCAAATAAACACCAAGTAAGCTGCTTAAAATCACTCGAATGCTCAAATCAATCTCTTCCTTTATTCTTTATGAATCGGAAAGAACCACACATACCCGCATAAAGCCAAATCAAATTTGCAAGTGACACCCGTCATGACACGTTGTTCGAGCAAGAATTAAGAGAGCATTCTATTACCCAAGAAAACACTCGCTCCCTCAATCCTTATTTTAGGAATAAACATTCATTTAGATTCGTATTCCCAATTAACACGCTCCTTTCTCTTATCCAACAGCCTCAAAGCGTTGCTCAACCCGAAAGCAACAACCACACTCATGTAGAGAGACTCTACTAATCCACAAATACATGCTCTAGCCAACTCCTCTACCAAATGAATCACTTTGATAAATAATTTCCAACGATCTCAATATAGATTGCACCCAAGAGCACATCTTCTCAATCTTTAAGAATAATCAACTTAAAATTCGCAAAGACACACACCCCTCATTTACTACACCCAAAGGATGCTATCAATGATCATCGTGCTATTTAAAATCCACTTTGTTCCACTATTTCTACACAATCTCATTAGCCTCCAAGGTCCTAGCATAGAACACCAAGTCAAAATTTTCAATCTCCATGTCTCGTAAATGTATTTCGATGCAACCGATATGAAAACTCTCAAGTCCGATGACTAAGATTCTCACCATCTAAACATATTCGCTCATTAACAACCACCAAAAACTTATTCTCAACCAAATTATCTTTAGAGAGATTCTAACTCCTAGAGGGTTACTCACCAAGCCAAGTCGCACTGTAATAATTCAAAGAATCCCTACTCTCCCATCAATTGACATTACAATCGATTTCTTCGCTAATCCCGCTCTCATTAACTTATACCTTCATATATTTTTTTTGCCTATACAATCGCACATTACTCAATTCATCCGTAATAGACTAACCAAGATTTTTATGCTTTCAACAATTCTAATGTTCCACTCAACATGAACAAATAATCTTTGACCGCAAACACTATAGGTTCTATTAGTTACAAATATTGCCATCGGTTTGGCCCCAAAGACCAAACTTTCTATTTAAGGTAAACCTCTCCAAGGACTAGTCCAAGAAATCAACTTATCACTCAATGCATCTCAAACAAATTGACACGCAGAGTCTCACCCAAAATCATCTCCTTGACCACCACTATCAAGTTGTCATTATACATCCTAAAAGATATTGCAACACGAATCGCTTAATCTTTTCTCAAAAGAAGCTATAGGTAGAAACACGCTTGAACGTAAAAACATTTACCACTCGCAGAGACACAAAACCAATGGAGAGAGTCAAATAGCCAAGATCTCGGAAAATAGAGGACGAGACCACAATTGAGCTCACAAATTCCACTAGAAGCTTAATTTTCAACCCTCAACAAACAAGAATAAAACATTGCCATTGAAACTCAAGAAACTCTTAGCGACAACAACCAAAATGTTAAACACACTTTATTAAGTTTGCCACCGCAAAACTTAACTCCAAATACCTCTACCACACTCTTTCCTTAACAACGAAAATAATTTTCTTTGTGTACCACATCACTTGCCACCTCTAACAAGAAGTGCCTTAAAACCAGAGCACACTAATCACTTAAGAACCCCGTAGAACATTCTCACACCTCGATTAATCTATTTTTTTGCTCAACAGCTTTCAGCTACTACAAGAATCATGATTTACCAAAAGTTCATGAATACAAAACTCTTAAACTTATCATTTATCCGATATTACACAAGGCGATCAAATTACTTTCTTTCCGAAAGAATCATCACCGCCTCCCGCAAGTCACAATCCATTGCGCATAATCTCACTAACATTTAGAATAACACACTCTTTAACATGATTCCTTATCGTCAACTCTTCCATTGTAAAGCTCCAAAGTTCACCGAATTGGTATATACCACTTTATCATCTCAACTTCAAATTGAGGGTATACTAGAATCATGCAACCTCACTACAACAACTACTTTAATTTAGGGGAATCTACTACACAATTTAATAGGTTATACCAAAACCCTTTCATCGAGGCATACTATTATCCGACAATTTCATCATCATGCAAACACTGCCTCCTATTCAATCATATCATAAACCCTTCTAAAAGAAACACAATAAACTATTTCATAATATTTCATTATTTCAATAATATTCTAACGGTCAACTTGTCCTAGAGATTATCCGATACACAAACCACACTATCAAAGCAAACCTCTTTTAACAAGGCCATGCAAATGCAGCCAACCTCATAAAACACACATGAATAAATTACTTTTAAATTTCAACCCTTTACCTCTTAACAATGCTCACACTAATCTAGTACACACTAATTCCAACTGAGGTTATCATAAACCATTGATGGTTATCCAATCATGGACTAATCTATGGTTCTTTCTCTATTTGTATTCCTGCATACACAAGATCATCAAGTAACCAATCAAAGAAAGTTCCATATCATTATCTATCGAGACAACAATGAACAAATCCTTATGTCTCTCATTCTACACCGTTAGATTAGCCTATCGAGACCAAATAATCCAACAAGTTTAGCAAACTACACAATTCTAATAATCAACCATTTCATCAATGTTCCACACTTTTAATAACTCTATTGATTCCAACAAAGTATAGTCACCCTCATATTCACAAACCCATCAAGAACTACTAGAGGACAATATCGACTTACCCGATTTCACTTCCGAGGGTACTCGTTAAAATTTATTATGCACCATGATCGCAAACCCAGTGATAACCCATATCATACCCATTAATTTCTTTGATAGTAACCTCTCACTTAACCATGAGAATACATCGCTAAAAGGATTTAACATTTTCTTTCATAAAAGAGAACCATTCAACTTCAACGCCGTAATACCCAAAAGAGTTACATTGAGTCAAACCTTCCACATACTAAAAGACTCGCAAAAGAAAACCTTCATTATCCAAATCATCAAGCTTAAATACATGGGTCATGTTTACCAATAAGAAAGACAAAACTCCAATTCAAAGGTCAACCTTGACAGCTAACCAAGCTCACCAAGAGCAAGAATAACTCAACAATTGGGAAAACAATAATTGCTTTAAGAGACAAGTTAAGCCAACTAAACACATTAATCTTTCTCAAGCAACCATCAACCACAATGAACTTCTCAAGGACCAAATAGAACTTTTCAACACATCGCTTTGTACCCACTAATCCATGAGAATTCATCAACCAACAATGGCTAATCGTAATATCCCAATGGAAACTCAAGAAAACAACAAGCTTTCCAAGGAGACCCATCCCCAACTTTCATAACAAAGTTTCTCGAGTAAACACTTCCCTTTTCCCTACCACCAACAAAGAAGACAACCCGACCATACCTATGGCCATAACCACAATCTCTACCTCAAAGATCTACTATCATCACATATAACAATCACGTAACCAAATCATAAGCATTCATAATCAATTCATATCAAGAATAATCAATGCTACATAACGGAAACGTAAATGCAATGCTTTGCCCATTCCCATCCCATCAGGCACCAAGGTGTCAAGTTTTAAGTTAATTAACCATTAACATATTTTTTGTACAAATCAAGTTACCTAAGTTGTTAACCTATTCACCACGGACCTAAAGCCGTGCTCGATACCATCCGTAATACCACGACCCAAATTCGCTCAATGCCCACCCACCGTGGGCGGACCGCCCACACATAGCACCCCACTTACACTTTCGCCTCGCCGTGTAAAAGGGTTAACCCGAGGTGCTACGCTTGGATCCAACAGCATTATATACTACTACAACTCACTAGAGACAAGTAATGGGACTAATCCCACCACACAACTCCTCATGGGCCACATGGGCCACACTACGAAAGCAAAGCCGGGTATTACGATATTTACCACAAAGAACTTGAATTCCCAAAAGAGCATGAACACAAACTGAAATTTGATCATTTTAGAAATATTACGAAGGCGGACAACTTTCTTTCTTTATAAAGGAATCAACATTGCCATCACATTACCGATCATGTCAATAAACCTCCTAAAGGAACATGGCAAATCGTGTTATGGAAATTTTTCAAAGATCAACCTGGAATTGTAATAACAACTTATTCTAGAAAGGAAACTTAGTACAAAAACCACAAAGTCAAAACAAACCTCTCACACAACTCCACCATAACATTAGAAAAGGGTTTCAACATTTTTTTAAGAGAGGTTCTAAACTCCAACATTCCAACTACTCCAAAAGAAACGAGTAGAGTCAAGACTTTCTTCGACAAACTTTGTAAAAGCTAATTCCTGCTCCCAAAATACCAAACGGTTAACTGTGTCCCTTAATCAACAAGTGAGATAGGACCCTTACAAAAGCATGATCTTGTCAATAGTATCGTACACAAGTAGCAAAGAAAGCTCAAGAATCGTAAAGACAAGAATTATTTTGAAAACATCTAGGGACCAATAGGAACCCGTAGCCAACCAATTTGTTTGATTACCATCTCCGACTTAATCACCACAAGGCACCCCAAAAGGGTTTTAACACTTGATCCTCAGAAAAGAGATGCGTTAAACTTCAAGACGCGGAATGATCCAAAGAAATACATGGAGCCAATGCTTCCTCGTGTTATCGAACTTACAACAGAAAACTCTCATTATACAAACTATCAAACGAGTAAACGAGTCGCTATTTTCCAATGAGAAGGAAGTAACAAACATGGAAATATCCATATTGCCAACTGTCGAAGATCATTTAAAATAAAAGAAATTCAACAATCTAAAAACAATAATATTTTCAGAGAACCATTAAAGACCTATTGGATCTCATCAACTACCATGAATCATGAACCTAAGAGAAATTCATCCATTACCACCGGACAAGAATTTGTCAAAATCAGAAATCAAAGAAGAGAACCACTGTCTAAAGCACCCCAAAAAGAAATATGCAAGATCATTGTGCACTTGATAGAGAACTTGCAAAAGAAATCTGCCAATGCCCGAAACTCCATGCGAACACACGGGTTGAATTTTCCAACAGGGGTAAAACAGAACTTCAGTGAAAAGATAAATCTTGCAATTTAACTACGCTCACGTGGAGTAGAAATATCACAATAATAGAAAGAACAATAATTGTTTCAAAGAACGATCAGAAATCTACTAGAGATTGCCCACTTCATTATAACCCTCCATTCAAAAGAAATTCACGAACTATCAGAAACCACAACCCAAAAAACCAGATACAAACTTGAGAAGGACAACAACTTCATCAATGAGCTCAGGCTCAACACAGAACTATGGAACAGGGGTAAGAACTTCTCTACTATTACAACCCGAACAGTGGTGTAGCCTGGCAAAACCCATGACGACAACCACGAACTCAGCTGCTCGACGTCCACTACCGATACGCATAACTAATGCAATCAATTATGAATATATAGGATCATCTCATGACAATCATAGAATAATTCATAGATATATAGGATATCGCATCACGTCATAGATTATTAACAAGAAAGATAGTACGTAAGCTTCTATACCATACAACATAATGAACAACATCACTAGAAATGCGAAACAATGGATTTCCCAAACCCCACCCATCAGGCACAAGTGTGTCATTTTAATAACTTAATTACCACGGACCTAAAGCCCGCTCGATACTCAATGTAACACCACGACTATAAGGAAGTCAAGATGTCACCTACAATCACTAATCTTCACCAATTTGCAACAATAAGTATTACTAGAATTGGTGTACCACAAGGATATACGTGAATGTGAAATCAACAACAAATTAATCAACGGATTAGAAATAAACATTTCGTGGAGATTTGGTAACATCGCCAAGTTGGCTTATTACAACTCAAGACCGTATAAATCAAGACAATATTAATTTCTCAAATGTTTTGGATTATGGTAGTGAGTGCATCATGTTGTTCTACCCACCATGAAAACCGCTCTTCCTTGTCATTTACCTAAATAAAACAACAAAGCAAGAATGAGCCAAAGACTCAAGAAGTAATTGTATGTAACAATCAAACATTCCATGAACAATATATCACCTTCATAATTTGAACATTGACTGAAACAACTTTATGAATGGATGAAGTGGAATGATGCATTGAAGGAATTGGACATATCGCAAAGATATACCGCAGATAGCGAGTGAAACACCGGCGGTGTTCACTTAAAGTAATCGATGAAGAACGTTTCATACAATCGTCCAACGTGGCCCACATTGGAATGGTGGACTCACGTAACGTGGCCCACATTGGAATGGTGGACTCACGCACCCATTCGAATTGATGGAATTTTCAAATGCCCATACTGGAATTGATGGGTCTTACAAAGGTAATTATGCATGTCATGATGTGATTCCATGGAAATATTGAATAGTACTCATAAATGAAAAGATACACATGGCATTCATCTTCAAATACGAACAAATATAATCATTCATTCACACATCACATAATACATCAATCATATTATACAAGTTATTATTCGCCACACGAACGGGTTGGGAGGTAATTGAGATACCCCTCCACTCACCGTTTCACCGCCTACAATGTAAAATAATCGAAATGAGGACAGACGAGTAAGGCATTGCTACACGTGTCCTCCCACAATCTCTAGCCAAATCTACCAATCAAAAGATTCAATTTGATCAATTTACCCAAACATTCCAAATATCCCTAATCTGGCAGTTTTACTAGAAAATTCACCAATAAAAAACCGTAAGTCCAAAATACCTGAAACCAGTGCTCATCTTTTATTAACTTAACTGGCTACAACACTCTAGTTGATTGTAAACTCTAATTCGGCAAATACAGAGGTCTAACCATCCAATGAAAAACTATAACTGCAATCTGCCCAGAATTCAGAACAGCCCTAAAGAAAAGGCTGTAACTTTTAAACCACTGATCCAAATAAAGTGATCTTTATCAGCCTGGAAACATGGTGAAATTATCTTCAAAACCTAGTTGGGTGGCTGACCTGATTCTGACTCTAACTAGATCAAAACCTAGGTGCAACTGACTATACCTAGAATTTCTGACAGACAGAGCAGTACGTGGTAAAACAGTCATAACTTTTAATCTACTGGGTGAAAATTTGTGATCCAGGTGCCAAAAGAAAGCTAATGAAACCAGGAACAATTCTCTAGAAGACACAGAGGTCCAATTCGGCATCTACGACGCCCAAAACCGAGGTACAACGCACTGGACAGAATCAATCTATTAACAGAATCAAAACGAAACTACAAATCCAATCGGATCCTCAACTCTAATGGAATCAAACAACGAATCGGAGGTCTAATTACCCTTGTAGACCAGAAAACGATGAAGATCCGCTGCACACGGTCTTCCTCCCTTCCCTCTCTTCTCTCTTCTAGGGCCGCCACCGAAGACGACGATCGGCCGACGCCGGGCGGGAACGGAGTTGTTGGAGAGGAACTTGAGGAGGAGCGACGGAGATCACCGGAGATGGCACCACCACCAAGGAGCAGCAATGGGGGCCGGCTTGGGGAGAGGAGGAGGCGGCCAAGGGGGAGAGGAAGGGCCAAAGGAGGTGGCGGCTAGGGTTTTGGGGGGGGAGTGGCGCCCTCCCCTTTGGCCGGCCACTACATGGGCCGGCCGGCCCCTCTTGGGCCACCTGGGTCGCAGCCTGCGGCCCAGGTTGACGTACAATAGCATTCACCCCCCCCCCCCGCTGTTTGGAAAAATCCGACGAAAGTTGTTTCTTTTACCCCCTCCGACTTCTTTCTTTTTACTGATTCGGTTCCGGAATGTTTTAAATCTCGTTTTCGAATAAAATTCCCAGATAATTGAAACGATACACCCTAGCTGGATAAATGAGGTATTACAGAGAATCAGAAGGCCGCTCAACTAAAGTCCAGACTTTGTTTCTTTCAAAATTCTCAAGCTCTTCATGCATGGCATTGACACAAGAAGCATCAGATAAAGCATGTGTGATATCTCGGGGTTCAAAAGAAGCGACAAAAGCAGAATGTGCATGAGAATCAGGAGAAATAAACCTGGAGCGAGTGACTCGCTCTTGAAGATCCCCAATCATCTGCTCAGGTGGATGTTGTCGCTGAATGCGAAGAGGTGCTCCTGGTGCAGAAATGGCCTCTACCTCATGACTTGTGGAGGTAGGAACAGAGCCACTCAGATCGTCGGTGGGGATAGGAGGAGGCTGCTCAGCTGAAACTGAAGTAGTAGTAGCAGGCTCTCCACCCCTCTCAGAAGTAGCTGGAGGATGGTTCGGTTCTTCATCCTCAGAGTCATCATCGACGAAGATGCTTCCTTGAATTTCAGGAACCTGTGTACCTGAAGCATCGGGTCTAGTACCAGGACTAGCCTCATCAAAAGTGACTTCGCAAGTCTCAACAATTTTGTTAGTATCAACATTAAAAACACGATAGCCACGAGAATGAGCAGGATATCCAAGAAATATGCCATCAAAACATCTAGACTCAAATTTATCAAGGTTGCCATGTTTAAGAATGAAGCACTTGCAACCAAAAATCTTGAAATGAGAGACTTTGGGAGAATGACCAAATCTAAGCTCATAAGAGGTCTTCCCAACCACAGATCTCAAGAAAACCCTATTGGAGATATAACAAGCAGTAGAGATCGCCTCAGCCCAAAATCTCCTAGGAGTAGAATGCTCATCTAACATGGTCCGAGCCATCTCGACAAGGGTTCTGTTCTTCCTTTCTACAACACCATTCTACTGGGGAACTCTAGGAGAAGAAAACTGATGCTCAATTCCCTTATCAGTGCAGAAGGTAGAAAAAGAAGAATTCTTGAACTCTGTCCCATTGTCACTCCTAATGGCTTTTAAAGCTCCAGGTATATCAACAGCAATTCTAAGGACCAAATCTCTAAAGAATCCAAATGCTTCGTCCTTAGAAGCGAGAAAATAAACCCATGAATACCTGGAGTAATCATCCACAACCACCAGCACATACCATTTCCCACCACCGATCAACTCTAGAAGGACCAATCAGATCTAAGTGAAGAAGTCATCCCGTCCATCACCATTACCAAAGTAAGAGGTGGGTGGAAATGTACACCATCTTACCATGTCTACAGGTGAGCACACAAGATCTCTAACAGCCTTCAGACTAGGCAAACCTCTAATCAAGTCCTTGCAACTGACTCTAGACAAATGATCAAAACCTATATGCCCAAGTCTACGATGCCACAAAACAAGGTCATGAGAATCGAGGCTACAAGGCACCTAGGACGGAAATGCAAGAGATATCAAATTAGCACAAAAGATCTTCTCAACTGAGATCTTAAAAACAAGCTTTTAAACCTCACTTCTAGACCCTCATCAAGCAAACCGAGAAATGATAGAAGATTATACCTCACTTACTTACCAAAGCGACGCTTTAAGCATGAACTTGTCGTTGACGCCAAGACAAAGGTTCTTTGCAATACGGTCCCGTAGAAGCATCCCCAAAAGTAATCAATTCGCTGTTTGATGCACGTGAGGGAGGAGAACCATCTAGAATCTCCGGTCATATCTCGAGAACACCCGAGTCCACAAGCCATCCGTCCTCCTTCCTCGCACGACGGACCTAAAAGGCACAATCAAGAACATCCGTGCCTCAAGATCAAGTTAGTGATAAATGATCTAGGAATCCAAGATCGAGAAGCACGATGTTTGGGAGCAGCAGAGAAATAGCGTAAACATGATCGTGAATAAAATCATAAGGATGCACATGAGAACCACCTAGACCTCTCCAAACGATCTACCAAAAGATCGATACTCCCCGCCTAGGTGCTATCCGTGGTCTCTCCTCACGATGTCCTAATCCAACCCACGCCTAGACCCACCAAAAGAGTCTACAAGGTTCTCTACAAATCTAGGCCTATATGTGTTATGATAAACAGTCGCTAGCTCTAGAGACTACAAATGGAGAGGGACTCTCTAATGGATCTCAAGACGCTCATCCTCTCTTTTCTCTCAAGTTTTGCTCTCCTGATGCGTAACTCAACAAGATGGCCTTCTTTCTTGCGTAAGGTGCAATGGTACTGACCTTTGAGAGGTCTATACAGATGAGTGAAAGCACCTTTCTGCCGTAAAGAGTTTGAGCAAAACCAATGGATTTGAAAACAACCCCGATGGCTTAGGAGGTTCTAGCTCAAATGCACCATTCTTCACAACTCTAGCAATCCTAGGTAGGTTTTTCTTGGAATGCTCTAGGGATTGAAACCTAGACCACTATTTTTCACGCCACCTTGGATTGATCAAGAATCATGTTGAGTTTCTTTTCCCACTTGAAAACTTCTCAAGAGTCACCTTGAGGTAATCATTCTCTTTCATTAAACCTCACATCTAGTGCACTTGCTAGACTTGATTACCTCATTACGCTTACTCTTAAGAAGGGCCACTTCCACTTTGAAGGCCTCACAAGACACACAATAGGATTCCTTAATCCTATTCAACTGCTTCCTTAAATTTAACTCTAAATGCCTCTTGAATCACCAATCATGGTTTCAACTTCAAGATTCAAAACACAAGAGTTAGAATCAATGACTTTCTTGGAAGCAAGAAAAGACATAGATCTTTCAATTTTAGCCTTTTCTTCAAGAGTCTTGTTTAGGCTTCAATCTCAATTGTAAGCTTGGGACAATTTTCACAAGATGCAACTCTAGAGTAAACTAGCATTTCTGTCATCTCTTGCATCTTAATCCTATTATTCTTGCAATGAGAGCATGTGTGACTAGCATCAAATTTTGCAATTCTTTTAAAGAGCTATCCAGCTTTAATTCCAAAGAAAGCACAATTTGAGCAAGTTAAAGGGATAGCTTCCATGGCGCTACATCAAGTGAAATGGCATCTAGCAAGCGTAACTAGACTTGAGTGATTCTAGTTCATCGAGAGCATCTTTTAGTTGATTAGTAACAGAGAATGAGCAGATTTCAAGCTTGTCAAATCTTTAAACAAGCTAGTGCAGAATCACAATATTTTCGTGGATTGATAGATTTAAGCCTAACAACTTCTAGGTTCAAATTATCAATCATAATATCCTCTTCTTAATCAATTTTACTTGCTTATGCAATTTCGCTCAGAAGCACCAAATCCTTTTCATATCAAGAATTGAAGGGCATACCTCATCGATCACTAAAAGGATCCTCGTCGTTGGAGGAGTCGCCGTGGTCGTTCTTGGCCATGAAACACATGCCCGTGAAGTCATGCGCCTTCTTCTTGCCACGAGAGTCACTCATCGTCCTCCGCTTCCGAGTCCACATCGCCATATTTACATTCTCTAGAGCGGCAGGACCCTACCGACAAACTTGCGATAGTTTGTCTTCTTGGGTTTTGCATCCTCTCCGGGGATGTCTTCTTGTCTCCTTCTCCTCTTTGCCCTTTAACTTGGGGCACCTGGAGCGAATGTGGTTTGGCTAACCACATTCAAAGCACGTGATAGGTCCACTCCTCCTCCTATTCCTCACCTTGTTATACGCTCTTGTGAATTTGGTGGATAGGAGGGCTAAGTCATCCTCAGCAGTTTCTCAAGTTGCTCATCGCTAAAGAATGTAAAGCGATAATGAAAACCAGATGAGCTACAATCAAGAGACTCGGAAGAACAACCCTTGGATTTGTCGACCACTAATGCCATCGACTGTCTTGGGAGACGCGAGATAAAATCAATCTCATGCGCCTTCAACCTCGAGTAAAGCTTATCCATGGTAAGCTCACTCATGACAAGTTGTCATTAATGGAAGTGATCTTCATTCCCTGACCTTCACATCAAGAGCACCCAACAGGCATGTATTTTCGCACTCGTAAAACACTAAGTCAACAGCCAGGAGATCATGAAGAATCTTAGAAAATCTTCCCCACAGCTCATCCAAAGACTCACCAGGCCTTTGCTCGATCTTAGAATAAACCTTTTTGAGCTGGTTCTGTCTCACTTCCTTGATCGCAGTGGACCCTTCGTGATAGTCACAAAGTGTCCGCCAGATCTCATGAGCGACCGCAAGTGAGCAACACGCCAAACTCGATCGACTAAGGCCTTGGATCAAGTAATTTTAGCCTTGTCGTTGGCCTCCACATCCGGAGTGATCATATCGTCATCGGCTGGCACGACATAAGGGTTTTTCACCTTAAGCCAAATAGCGTGCCCTTGAGCCTCGATATATGCTTGCATACGAGCCTTCCAATATGCAAAGTCAACTCCATCAAAAATATGTGGCTTGGTTGAGTACTTGTCACCGCCATGGCTCCAAAGACCTAAGATCTATGAGAAGAGCTAACCGCTCGATACCACTTGTAGGACCGTAAAGGCGACTAAGGGGGTGAATAGGCGCTTAAACTTTCTCGCCTAAATCAAATTCAACACGAACTTTACTCCTTTAGCTATGAAAGCTAAGAAGATCAAGAAGTTTACAAAGGAAGCCGTAGTCAATTCGATAACCCCGCCAACCACAAGACACACAAGTGGAGACTTAATCTCCAAGGGCGATTCGGCACAGCGGTCCGACCGGCTACCACAAAGGCCGATCAAGAACTAATCAAGGCGGTCGGACCGGTGGACAGCGGTTCGACCAGCAAAGATTAGCGGTCTGAAACACGGCGGCTTGGACCGCCATTGCAACACCGGTCGACGGTTCACCCAAGATCAAAATCAACCCAAATCCAAAACGAAATTTGATCCAACTTTTGATTCAACCGATGAAACTTGACCAAATTTCGAGCACACCTCCCTAATGATATTAGAGACCTATTTCTAGCGACGATCCTTCAGATCCACTTCACAGAATCGATCTCTCAAGGATTTAACAAAGAAGTGCACAAACCCTAGAAATATGAAAATCTTGATTCAAGACTTGCTTGTGGGGGGTTGATGATCTAGATGTCTCTAGGAGTATTCCCACACATCAAAGCAAGATAAAGTAGGCCAAGAGACCAAGCATAAACCTTTGAATCAAGGAAGCACCAAAATCATCCAAAAGAGAGAAGAACACAAATGGAACAATTGATCTTTCAATTAAGCATCACAAGATTGTTTCATCACACTAGATGCTTAACAAAGCCTCTCCACAAAGGAGGACAAGAGCTCACACAAAGAGCACACTCTCAATCTCTCCAAACCCTAGTTCTCCTCTCCTCTCCTCTCCTCCCAACCCTAGAAAAAGGAAGAAGAGGTCAAATGAATGCTTAAGGGGGTTTTCCATCTCCCCCCTTTCTATTTATACTAGAGAGCTAGGGTTTCACTTTTGGGACCACTTACACATGGGACCCACACACACATAACTATTGAAGCAATTGCCTGCTTCACCACGTGTAGGTTGATCAGCGGTTCTCATCACGTCGTCAAGCCTCTCTTGTCCGAATCCCATCGGAACCTCCCAGAGACTCGCACCGATATCCGCACCACCTGATCCAACCAGCTGTACCGAACTACCCGTTCGATCCATCTTGCCCATTCTGCACCATGCTTGTGTCACACGACCTCACCCGGTATCCATGATCGTTCTGGACCTCAGCTCTCCAAGCGTAGTCCCGATCCACTTCACCGTTGACGTCGCAGACCTGCAAGCCACATGCACAGCAATAGACAAACAAACCATTTCCGGGAACAAGTTCTTCACAACTTGACCCACGTTAGCTCCGCAATGCAATATACATCAATAAAGCATTGAAGTTCATACATGAAACACATTCAAATCACATCAATGCAAACTTGGCTAACCTCCAAGTCATCGCGGTCCGACCGCCCACAAGGCCGGTCCGACCGATTTCAGCTGGTCGGACCGCTCCCACAACGGGCCGATCGGCCAAAAAGACTTAGCTAAATTCCAGTGAAAATCCAAACCTTCCGAATTTTCAACTCAATAGAACTTTTGACTGGAGCTCCAAAATGATGGGACCACATCCAGAGACTCTCACTTGCCTACACAACCTATTTTGGCTCACCCAAAACCAATTTTTAATATGGTGGTCTGACCGCCACCATGGTCGGTCGGACTTCCACGGCGGTCCGACCGCTCGACACAACCGGCCGATCACCTGTGGTCCGACAAATTTTGGAGCAAACCCAAAACGCGAGATTTTGCAAACCAACAACGCCATTGCCAATTGACTCATCATCCCGAGATCGCACATATCCTCACGATATCCACAGAATGCCTCCTCCGCAGTTGACGTGATTCACACGCCCCTTCATGAACCGCCCACCGGTTTTGAGGGATCGCCAAGACCGAATCTCCGGAGTTGGCTTGACGGGGTGGCAGTCACGCTTCTTGGGACACTTATTGGCATAATGACCCAACTCGCTGCGGTGAAAGTAAGTGATTCTCGCCAGAAATAGCCGGCTTCACCGAACCGCCCTCCGATGAACTACTACGAATCCGGAGTATTTGGGCGCGACTGAGCCGGAACTCTTGGTGTAGTAGATCGAATCTTCCACGCCGAGGTGGTCAGATCGAGTGAAACGAGGCTTGGGCGCCTCCCGAGTTAAACTTCTGAGCGGCCATCCTCCGCTTACGGTTCTCCATTTCTTGATGTTTGCCTTCCTGGCGTATGGCCTTATTTACTAACTTCTGAAAGTCGGTGAAATCCTGAGAAATCAAATGAACAGAGAGTTCGTCGTTCAACCCTTCCAGAAATCGCTCTTGCCTGTCTTCATCTCTGGCTACATCCTCAGGGGCATAGCGAGCAAGTTGGTTGAACTTATGCGATATCGCCGACTGGACGGTTTCCTTGACGAAGGGAGCGAAACTCTTTCTTCTTTAGTGTAATCATGCCAGATGGAATGTGAGATCGGCGGAAAGCTTGCATGAACCCATCCCAAGTGATTTCTTGGGTATTAGCATGGGACATGCTGAAGTTATCCCACCATTCTGATGCGGGACCAATCAACTGATGAGAGGCAAACAAAACTCTCTCACGATCTGTGCATTGAGCAATATCCAGCTTCTTACCAATAGCCCTGAGCCAATCATCTCGGCCCATGGGTTCCGTGCTACTAGAAAACGTCACGGACGATCCTCATGAACTCGACAAAGTCACTTTATGGGAGGTGGAGGAGCATGACAAGTCACGACGGAGTACTCAGTTGCTGTGGAGAGACTGGGCTAGCAATTCAATCAGATGAGTCTGATTGGTCATCATTTGGCGCCAGTCAGGGGCTTCAGTTGGAGGAGGTGGTGGTCATTGAACTGGTTTTCTTGATAATCAAGATTCTCATTTCCTTGCTCTCGCCGACACTTCAAGTGCGGGTGGTCACCATCTGGTGGACTCTTCATAGATTAGACAAGAGAGACAGGAATTTCTAAGGGTATAGGTCTACAATAGCCCAAAATCAACAAACGCAAGGCAAGAACACTTCGGCAAAATAATTTAATTTATTTTATTTTATTAATTCATTATGGCTACCACAAAGGTATTGTAGCTCATAATTCGCAACTAAAGGAAATTTTAAGGACATATCTATGGTGTTACTGGGGTATAATCTGCTCACTAGAACTAGCCTCGCTTTCCTTGTAGTAGGCCGCCTTTTCTCGCAGCCTTCAACTTTTCTTCTGCTCTTGTAATTTCCCTTGTATGAGAGACACTCATCTAGGGTATTCCGTAGAGGCATAATCCATGGCTCTAGCGATCCACCGATGAGTGAGATCGGACAGCCTTCATCTCTAGTTGAGCGAAGGTACCGTCATGCCGGGTTGGAATGTGCATCGGGTAATAGTGGAACCCAAGGCCGTTGAGGCGGTGATTGTAGATGTAGCGAAGTCGGCGGGTTGCTTCCTCGGTCAGATCTCGATGCCTTCGGCGAAGGTGTCTCATCGCATTGGGGCATCAAGATATGGAAGTCTGTGTTCGTGATAGGTTGGAGTAGAGGATCACTTCTACCCTCCACCGATCCTGATTTCCCACCTTATACTTGTATCCTTCATACGTCGGTCTTTCCTCAAAGTCCAAGTGTTGCATGATCTTCCGAGAATCATGGCCCAATGACCAAAGAAACACCATGGGAAATGGCATTCTAACTTCACCATCTACAATTTTTGAAAAGGAGATGAGTTAATAAATATTTTTAAGAGAAAAGTTGAGAAATGACTCGTAAGACCAAGTTATTTTTAATTTTCAAAATAAATCCTTAAGGGTTTGATTTCCTTCTAGGTCACGACCTACAGTCGATATGGCTCTGATACCACTTTTGTCGAACCCGGGAACGAAGGATCTCAAATTCTCTGTGTTCTTACACTAGTCAAGGATTTCCAGTGTACACAGTCACAAAAATGTTATCACAAACATATCCAAATGTGTTTATTAATAAGCATAGAGTTTATTACAATTTGGGCCTAAGCCAAATAAAACATTGCGGAAGCAAAATATAATGGTAGGCCACACGATACGCCACAGTAATCGTCCGGAGGTCGCGCCTAATCGCCCCGCTCCTCACCTTCCTGGATAGTAGTCTTCCTAATAATAATATTCAAAGCAAGAGTGAGCACTACAACTGTGCTCGCAAATTACACCCAATACAAAATTTATAATGCATGCATAAGTTATTCAAAGGAAGGTTGTAGGGTTTATTTGCGTGATTCAGCATTTTTGGATTTTAAATAGTTATACTAAGTTTCAAGACGCATTTTTATTCCATAGCTAAAATCAGATTTTAAAATTTGATCATTTTATAGTGGATAACCTCCATATGAAACATGGTGAAGGATACCCTCCTATCACAAGGCTACCCGCCCAATTTTACCACAAGGATTAACCATCCTCAAATCATGTCCAAAGTTATTTTAAAACCAAAAACAAATCTAACTTAGAGTGGCTTTGCTCAGCATGTCCATAACCGTGGACACGGCTATTCGAATAGATTTACACTCTGCAGAGGAGTACAACTTTACCCACACGAGATAATTTGCCCGTTATGTCGGCCAATGCACGCTTCCTTAGGCATGTGACTAGGCAATTATCACAAGGCGTTTCCAATGCACTACCTCACTATCAATATGCCCGCTAAGGTTTCACTTCCATTAGGCTAACCACCTACCGGAAGCCCCCTCTTGCGCCAAGTGGGAATAAAGTCTAACCGACACCCACACAACAAAATTGGCATAAACAACAATGAGGTAAGATAAATTATTAAGCCTAGTTCTGCCCATACAGAACATGTGGTAGTACGGTGGAGCTTTGCAAGATGCGGCTTAAAGACCAGTCCTTAACCTACTTGGGCAACTTTCAATAAAAACCATAGGTCTCAATCCTAACCAGACGAGCCCGTGCATAAACCTGCACCCACCAACGGTCCATTTTTGCCCAAGTACAAACTATTTTCTTTTATTTTTATAACTTTCAAAGACATTTGCAAAAGTCCACCATGACATAACAATGTCATAGGCTTTTTATCAAATTTTGAAGTTTTGGCTAAATTCTCCCAAAATCAAATATTTCCTGGTTTAAGCATTTGCTAAGCCTATATTTATTTTAAAATTCACTTGAGTAAGGTGACAAGGAATTGGTAATACAACATTCAAATGTGGCTATACAAAGAATTTGGAATAATTAAGTATTTAAAACAGGAATTTAAAATAATTAAATACAACTATGCATGCAATAATAATTTAAAACAGAAATTAAATAATTTTAAATATTGGGGGCAAAATGGTCAATGGTGTAACTTGCCTTGTTCAAAATCTTGGTATTCTACTTCTTCAATAGGATCAAGCTCTCCGGAGTCGTCAAAATCTATACGCGAGAATAATCCAAATTCAAACAGAATTCAAAAGAACTCAAATAAATTCCATTGAAAATACAAATTAACTCCAAATTAAATAATTTTGGTTTAGTTAGCTAGATCTTAATTTTATACAAATTTAGAAATTTGAATCACCTAAATCGGAGTTTGTATGAAGAAATACGAGCTCCTGGAAGTTTAAAACCTAAATTAAATCCTAAAATCAGAATTTCCGAATTTCCTGAATTAATTTTCTAAAGGAAATTCCATTTATTGCGCAAGCATGCATCAGCAGTACTGTTCACAGAGGCTGACAAGTGGGCCTGCACAGTATGGACTGAGTCCACGGCGCTTTCTAAGTCCACGGTGGACTCGGTTCACAAAGACAAAGGCGGTGGGAGGCGGAGTGGCGCGACGACGCCGTGTCCGGGCGTTCACGCGCCGCCACGCATGCGCAGGGGTGAGGTGGCGCTGGTGTGGCATTGAGGTGGCGAGCCACGCTTGGCGCCGGAGGAGGAGGCGCTCGAGAGCCGAGGGCACCAGCGAACGGCGGCACAAGGCTCGGCGATGGGCGCAAAAGAATCGTGGAATGCTACCGAGTGCGAGCGCTACCCGGCGACGCGAAGGGTGGCGGAGAGTGGTCGGCGACGGTGAGAGGCGGCGAGGAGTTTCGTTGTCGGCGGGAGGGTGCTCGGGTGCTTGGCGACGAGAAGGCGCACTCGAGGATCGCCGGGTGCCGATGCTCAGGAGGCCGAGGTGGCCGGGGAGGGCTTGCTGTCGCCGGAATCGAAGAAGAGGGGGCTTCGGTCGCTGACGGGGAAACTTCAATTACCGCGAGAGGGGCGAGCGAGGGTACAGAGGTGGGGAATGGGATGCGGAGAGAGGCGCAATGGGGCACCTTTATATAGCGGGGGAGGCCGGAGGCGAGGTTAGCGCGGCGCACGGCGGCGTAGTCGGGCGCGGGCGCACGGGTTTAAAAAGGGGTTAAAGGCGGGGTGAATGCGAGGAAGATGCCAAGCTAATGCGCGAAAGAAGAGAGTTAAAGCGAGAGGAATCGTGGGAGGACGGAGCTCGAGACGCAAGGCAATGGCGCGAGAGGACGGCGCTGGGAAGAAAGGGAGGAGGTAGACGACGCTGTAGGCGGGCCCACTTGTCGGCGAGAGAGAGGGAGAGAGGGCGCGGCTGACGGAGATCACCGCTGGATGTCGATCCAAGGCGCAAGGCAATAGTGAGCTGCGACGGCAAGCGATGGAGGTGCGCTTGCACGATGTGTGACGTGGCAAGGGGCTAAAAGGGAGGTGGGCGGTCAAGTGAACAAAGGTTGGGCTATGACCTAGTACTGTTGCAAGGAATTTTTAAATCTTTTTCAATTGATTTAATTCCAGAAATTCAAATAGGCATTAGAAAATAGCAAATAAAGTCCAAAATTTTTGAGAAAATTCACAGAAATTCTATGAGGCACTCTAGACTTAAATAAAATAATTACAACTCTTAGTTGGTAATAGATTTTGCACATAAATTATTTTAGCTTTAAAATACTTAGGAAAAAGCTTTTAAAATTTCCAGAAAATCCACAAAAATAATTAAAGTCTTATTTTCAACTGAAATTGAAATTTTGGGCTGTTACAGGTTGTTACAAAGGAGGAAAGCACGGCTCCATTTAGTCGACCGAAAGAAACATCGATCGACATAACGGAAGAGCTAGTTAAATGGCTATCTAGTATCAACATTGGGATGTTGTGTCGAGAAGAGAGAAGATAAAGCAAGGTTACTGGTAGTCTCACTTAACCATTGCTTTGCTATTTCTAATTGTCCGACTTGGAGAAGAATGCATTGGATGAATGCATGAAAAGATGTATAAATGCAATCAACTTCATGAAAAAATTAGTGTTATGTAGTGAGTGCACGGACTCACATGCACACTTACATCATTCTATCAAAATGCAACAAAACCCTTTCATTAATGTTAGATGAGTATAAGGTTCCGTAATCAATAAGACTGATGAGTCACGGCGGCCCGATCTTCCGATAGGTTCGACGGTTCGCCGTGAGGACGTTGACGCTTTGAGGCTTCCGACCAATGATCGTCACCTCGCAATTCGCTACACCAAGACGCTGTCGTTATCGACCACGCTTACACGCGATCGACCTTACCACGAAGGTTATGGTTCCGCAAGCAATCAAGCAACTCACAAGAACAAGGTAGATGCAATCAATTGTATTGCGGATATAGATGAAGTTTACAAGTGGGGTTCCTCAAACCGATAATCGCTAAACCGCAATTGGCGTAATAATCTAAGAAAACCCGCCTAAACTATGGCGCTATCGATATATATAGGGAACGTGAGGAGGTCGACCTAGGGTTGTGCGGCGTGGGATGAAGCGCATACAAATTGACTCCGACCTCGTTACGCTTACAAAGTCTCATTAGTTTAAACGGTGACGCAAAGACCTTGTGTTGCGATTTCGGTCAAGATCCGTCCTAGGGTGGTTTTGAGGAGTCCATGCTATCTTTGGTCGTAGATTGTATCCAACGAGCATCGCGCCGCTTCGGTCGTAGATTGCTCCAATCGAATCAACTAGTCGTAGGTCCTCTTGTAGTGGTCGAGATCTTCTTGCAAAGGGTCGAGACCTTCTTGAACCGGTCGTAGGCCTAGATTCCCGAGTACAAGTAAATCATCTCCATTAGGCAAAGATCATAGAGTTCTCAAATAATACACTCAACCCTAGAAACGACTTTACTCGATCGACAAGGACGGTTTCAGCTCTTGTCATAGGACCGTGTAGTTCGTAAGGGTCTTGTGTCGTATGCGTATCCGAAGGAGGATGTCCTCATCATACTCCCCTTCTTGAATTGGAGTCGCCCTCGACTCAAGCTCATCTTCTTCTCCCACGATGGTTTCAAATCAAATGTTAAATGTGGGCTAACCCCAAAATCTGCAGTAATTCTAATTGATATGCATTATCATTTATCTTTTAATTATCTTAAACGGTCCTTCACTCTAGGCATCAACTTTGATTTTCTTAATTCCGAAACCTATCCTTTCTCAAATGAACCCAAACTAAATCACCGGTTCAAATTTGACAACTTTCCTACCTTTACTTCCAAAGAACCTTATACCTTTCACCATATGCTCTATATTCTTTTTAGTGGTTTCATGCAACTTGAGAATAAATGCAAAGACGCTTCTTAGCATCTAGATTAATTTTTTCAGAGGTCGGTAAAGGTAGTAAATCAATAGGAGCACGGGGATTAAAACCATACACTACCTGAAATGGACTTACCTTGGTGGTGGAGTGTACTGACCTATTGTAAGCAAACTCAATATGCGGTAAACACTCTTCCCACATCTTCAAGTTCTTTTTTAAAACAGCCCGCAACATGGTGGATAACGTGCGGTTGACAACCTCCGTTTGTCCATCAGTTTGGGGATGGCATGTAGTAGAGAACAGCAGCTTTGTCCCCAATTTATTCCAAAGTGATCTCCAAAAGTGGCTCAAAAACTTCGCATCACGATCCGAGACAATAGTATTGGACACTCCATGTAAGCGAATGATTTCCCTGAAAAACAAATCGGCTATGTTTGTGGCATCATCGCTCTTGTGAGAAGATATAAAATGTGCCATTTTAGAAAATCGATCCACTACTACAAATATACTATCTCTCCCCCTCTTTGTCCTAGGCAATCCTAAAACAAAATCCATAGAAATATCTTCCCACGGGGTGTTAGGAATAGGAAGAGGCATATAAAGTCCATGTGGAAGGAGACGGGACTTAGCTTTGTTGCATGTAGTGCAATGAGCCACGTGCGCCGACATCACGCCTCATCTTTGGCCAAAAGAAGTGGGTGGCCAGCACATCTTCTCGCCTTCTTTGCTCCAAAATGCGCCATCAAACCTCCTCCATGTGCCTCCAGAATAACAAAAGACTAACAGAGCTAGCCGGAACGCATAGCTTGTTAGCACGATAGACCAAACCATCATTCAAAGACATAGTTATTCCATGTCTTCCTCCTTTACAATGTTCAAGCACTTCCTTAAAGTCCAAATCAGTGACATATAAACTCTTAATGGCCTCCAAACCAAAAATCTCATGGTCAAGTTGAGATAACATGGTATAACGTCTAGAGAGCGCATCAGCAATCACATTATCCTTACCTTTCTTATGCTTTATAACATATGGGAAAGACTCAATAAATTCTACCCAGCTAGCATGTCGCTTATTCATTTAGCTTGACTTCTAATATGTTTTAGCGATTCATGATCCAATGTATAACAAATTCTTTGGGCCATAGATAATGCTGCCAAGTTTGAAGTACTCGAACTAAAGCATACAATTCCTTATCATAGGTGGAATAATTCAAACTAGGCCCATTTAGTTTTTCGCTGAAATATGCAACTGGTTTACCTTCTTGAATCAATACACCACCTATCCCAATCCCACCGCATCACATTCAATTTCAAAAGTCCTACCAAAATCGTGGAGTTGGAGTAGGGTGCTTGGGTGAGCTTCTTTTCAACAAGTTGAATGCCTTCTCTGTGCAGTCCCCATTGAAAGACACTTTCTTTGTCAATTCATTTAATGGTGCGGCAATGGTGCTGAAATCCCGCACAAAGCTACCGATAGAATCCAAAGAAGACCATGGAAACTCCGCACTTGTGACACAAGAGTAGGCGCCGCCAGCTTTGGATGGCTACAATCTTTGTCTCATCCACCTCAATGCCCTGTGGTGTCACAACATAACCAAGAAATGCAACTCGATCGGTGCAAAGGTGCACTTCTCGAGGTTACCAAACAAACGTCGTCCCTCAAAGCATTAAAAACAGCACGTATATGATTTAAGTGTTGCTCATGTGACTTGCTATAAATCAAGATATCATCAAAGTAAACCACCACAAATTTTCCAATGAAAGGACGAAACCTCGCTCATCAAACGCATAAAAGTACTAGGTGCATTAGTTAGACCGAAAGGCATCACTAACCACTCATATAATCCGAACTTAGTTTTAAAAGCGCTTCCATTCATCTCCTAATTTCATTCTAACTGTGGTAACCACTCCGCAAGTCAATCTTTGTGAAAATAATAGAACCACTCAATTCATCTAGCATGTCGTCTAGCCTTGGGATAGGATGACGATACCTTGTAGTAATGTTATTAATGGCTCGCAATCAACACACATACGCCAACTACCGCCTTTCTTAGGAACCAAAAGAATCGAACAAAGACAAGGCCTAAGGCTTTCTCTTACGCACTCCACGGTCCAAAAGATCTTGGACTTGTCGCTGAATTTCCTTAGTCTCCTCCGATTGGTCCTATACGCAAAGACGGTTTGGCAAAGTCGCCTCCCGATCAAATCAATTTGATGCTCAATTCCTCGAATAGGTGGTAATCCCGGGTACCTCACCGGAAATACATCCACATACTCCCGCAAAAGGTTAGCAACAAGCAGGAGGCGAGAGCTAGCTATGTCCTTAAGCTTAATATAAGGCATTTTTGCATATCAAAGCATAGCATGGCAGCTCATTATTACAGATTTCAGAAGTTCAGATTTAGTGGCAATCATAACACATCCCTTCAATTTAATTCCTCGAACTTAGGACTAGACGCCACTTTCTCCCTTTTGGGTGGGAAAACATGTTTTGCTACTTGCGATTTTCACAATCATGCTTATCTGTTTCTTTTATTTTTAGCGCTTCTTCTTCATCTTTTAAAATCTCACCGTGTTAAAGGTAACAACTTAATCTTCTTACCCTTATGTGAAAATTAGTAGGTATTAGCTCTACCATGGTGCAAAACATCATTGTCATATATCCAAGGTCTACCGAGCAACAAAGAGCATGCTTGCATAGGCACGATATCAAAGTCAAGACTATCTTTGTAATTACCGCTAAAATTGCACTTTCACAACTTTGTGTACCTTTAATTTACGACACGAATTGAACCATTGGATGTAGTAGGGACGTGGGTGTGGTTGTGTGGTCAAGCCAAGCTTCGACCATCTCGGAGCTTGCAAGGTTGTTGCAGCCCCTCCATCAATGATGACTCGCAGCTCGCCCTTCACGAGAAATCTGGTCCAAACAAGTTGTGCCGCTGATTTTGCTCCGCCTTCCACTTGTGCGCCAAAGACTGCTAAGCAACAAGGCTCACATGATACTTGGTGTCAACAGCAGCCTACTTGTTCCTCTACATCATCAAGATCACCGCCTCATCTCATCTCCTCCACCGCAATGTTAGCCGCAAGTACATATTCGCCCTCAATATCACTAGTACTTACATAACCACCGCCTTTGGTGGCAAGGTATGCTCAATGACCGGGCCCCTCATGACGTGCCCCATTCCTTGCAACGGTGGCACACAATCCCAGTGGTACGACCAAAGGAAGCAACCGACGAAGAACTTCTTCGGTGCTCGCACACTAGTAACTTTACTTACCTCGGTGCATGTGATGTGGTCGAGGTGCCGCGAACGCACTTACTCGTGGAGGGGGCAGCATCGTAACCGAAGGTGGGGCTTTTTTGGCTTGCCCCGGCACTGGTCGTGGTGTAGACATGCTCCCAAAGTTGTTCCTTGGCCTCTGTTGTCGTCCCTACAATTCCTTTTCTGCCAAACATGCAAGTTGGAACAATCTAGGGACGCTATCGTATTCTTTGTAATCCACTATGTCCTGAATTTCACGTCTTAATCCTCCATAAAAACGTGCCATTGCGGCTTCTTCATCTTCAATAATATCACAACGCAACATGCTAATTTGTAGCTCCTGATAATATTCTTCTATGGATCTATTATCTTGGTTTAAGCGCTGCAATTTATTACGCAAATCACGTTTAAAAGAGGGTGGGACAAATCTGTTACGCATAGCAACCTTTAAACCATCCCACGTAGTAGGCGCTAATTCTTCGGTGCATACCCTATTCCACCAAATGATGGCAAAGTTTTTAAATTCACTTGTGGCTTTCCTAACTCTATGCACTTCGGAACTAAGTGAGCATTCAATTTCGTCTCTAGTCATCTCCCAATCTAGATATATTTCAGATCATAAGCACCCGCAAAAGATGGTATAGAGAACTTAACTTTAGCATATGGATCATCATTAACACGTGCATTATGTTGTCGAACATTATTACCTCTCATACCTTGACGGTTGAAGTTCGGTCGGTTCCGCTTGTCGCATCAAAGGCGCCGTGGTCGTGCACCTCATTATCATTATCAAACTCATGGTCATGGGCTCCACCATGAGGTTCCACACGACCAACGTTTGGTGGTCGGTTCACCATTATTTCTAGGCGTGTAGTGAGCGCCGCAATACTATCGTTGATTGATCGTTGTAACGTGATCGTGGTAGCTTGAAGCTTCCTGTCGATGTCCTCATTAACGGTAGTGCGTTGTTCATCCAATATCGTCATGAGCTCTTCCCTCAAAACACACTCTTGCGCATCCAATCCTTCACCTGACATGGTTAGTAGGAGACAAAAGACAACACAAAAGGTATTATCCCTATCACTATTAGATGGTCAGAGGGTGGAATCACACACTCTCAAGCTTCTTACCAAGCTCTTATGAGTTTCTTACCAAATTGCAAAGTGGTCAATTCGCGAAGGTGGGATGTACGATCACGGCGAGGCGAATGCGAGGATCCAACTGAGGGTCGAAAGTATGTGGAGCTCTGACAGCCATGTTTAGTAGCAAGGAATAGCAATAATGAAATCAGATTAGCAAAGTGAACCAAAGTCCACAAGACTGCCACAGCTTGTTGATCTAAAAGTGCACCTAGCCCTAGCACAACATCGATCAAACAAGGACTCGATACAAAGGAGTCCAAAGGATGCAAGGTCGAATCGTAGTAGACCAACTAGGGGTGGTCGAATTGCATCTTCTTCTTTTCTTTTGCACTTTTTTTTGCTTCTTTTCTTTTCTTTTGCACTTTTTGCTTCTTTTCTTTTCTTTTCTTTTGCACTTTTTGCTTTTCTTTTTTTTTTTTGCAAACGTGACCCAAGCCCAAAATTCTTCTGTTACCCTTTCTGGGTCCGATG
Organism: Hsuehochloa calcarea; assembly: GCA_036346395.1. Lineage (NCBI taxonomy): Eukaryota > Viridiplantae > Streptophyta > Magnoliopsida > Poales > Poaceae > Hsuehochloa > Hsuehochloa calcarea. Next base: position 8,305,838 of record CM070605.1, on the reverse strand, counting down.
AGGTGATTGGGTCACAAACTTTTTCCGGGGAGCAGGGGTAAAAAGGTAATTAAAAGACCAGGGGACCGAATCCGACCAGGTGGACCGAATCCGACCAGGTGGTAGTTCCTGAGTGATGGTAGAATGGGTGTTGCTCGAAGAGGTGGTCGGATCCGAGTAGATGTTCGATTCCGACCAGATAGTAAATCCCGAGCGGGTGGTCGAATGGGTGTCGCTCGAAAAAGGAGGTCGTGCGTCCAGGATGGATGGTGGCACGGCGGCGACGGTGCTGACTAGAGACCCAGAATGCTACTCTAAACCAGCAACAAAGACACCGACGATGGACTCGAACTCAACAATACGAAAACTGAAAACAAAATTGCGAAAGGCACAAAGTGGTTTGGACAGCGGAATAATTACGATCTAAAACTTTTTGTAGGGCAGATTTTCTGGACTCTAGGTGAGGGAACACAACTAACAAAAGGGGATAAACAAAATTACCTAACGGGCAACCTTTGCTCTGATACCACTTGATGAGTCACGGCGGCCCGATCTTCCGATAGGTTCGATTTGGTTCGTCGTGAGGACGTTGACGCTTTGAGGCTTCCGACCAACAGATCGTCACCTCGCAATTCGCTACACCGCACGCCTGTCGTTATCGACCACGCTTACACGCGATCGACCTTACCACGAAGGTTATGGTTCCTGCAAGCAATCGAAGCAACTCACAAGAACAAGATAGATGCAATATGAATTGTATTGCGGATATAGATGAAGTTTACAAGTGGGGTTCTCAAACCGATAATCGCTAAACCGCAATTGGCGTAATAATCTAAGAAAACCTCGCCTCTAAACTATGGCGGCTCTCGATATATATAGGGATTGTGAGGAGGTCGACCTAGGTTGTGCGGCCGTGGATGAAGCGTACACAACCCGGACTCCGACCTCGTTACGCTTACAAAGTCTCATTAGTTTAAACGGTGACGCAAAGACCTTGTGTTGCGATTTCGTCGAAGATCCGGTCCTAGGGTGGTTTTGAGGAGTCCATGCTATCTTTGGTCGAGATTGTATCCAACGAGTATCGTGCTAGCTTTTCGGGTCGTGATTGCTCCAATCGAATTAACTAGTCGAGGTCCTCTTGTAGTGGTCGAGATCTTCTTGCAGCGGTCGAGACCTTCTTGAACCGGTCGTAGGCCTAGATTCCCGAGTACAAGTAAATCATCTCCATTAGGCAGCATCATAGAGTTCTCAAATAATACACTCAGCCCTAGAAACGACTTTACCTGATCGATTAAGTGACGTGCTCTAGCTCTTGTCACAAGACCGTATAGTTCAGAAGGGTCTTGTGTCGTGCGTGTATCCGAAGGAGGGATGTCCTCATCAAAGACTTCATACTACCATGAGCTGGTCCTTAACATAATTATCAAACAATCAATTTTGACAAGTTGCTCAAGTGATACTTGATACCCGAAGGCTGAGCCCTAACATTTTAAACCTTCCTATTGGCTTTGGGTTAAAATTGTCCAGAACAGCCATACGTAGTGGTTAAATTAATTTATACGCAAAACAAGTTCAATAAATTCTGGAAGACTTATATTTATGAATTACACACTATCAGGTGCTCAAGTGAATTTTTTTAAAAGATTTTTTAGAGTATCTAGTGACACTTGGGTACATATCCATCAATCTAGGTTAAAAATTACTCAATAACAAGGAATGGTTTTTTACTTTGAAAAAGAGTATAGACTATCGGTACAACCTAATCTGATTTAATTGCTTTTAATTGACACAAATAAAAATGAGCTACCCTTAGTTCATGTTATGATAAGTTTACTTATTAACTATTTAAAAGACAAACATGCTCTATAACTTTACCACAATCTAGCATATCAAGCTACTCATCCAAGACCTCTATTTTTTTATGATTTATGAAAGCAATTTGTGTGAGCATAGCAAGTTGTTAAATACCAATTTAGTTAACAATTTTAAGCTAAAACAACTTTCAATTTATATTTCTATGTACTAGTCATTTTCATGCTTCAATCATCGAGATGAAATACTAATCATGCATCTTGATTTATATAAATCATTTTTAGTTAAGATTCTTGCTAACAACCTAAGTAACCAGATATGTTTAAGTTAACTTAAAACTATATGCATGATCAAAGTGTAGGAGTTATGATGCCTAACATATACTTTGAGGTATCTTCTACCCCCTTAAACATTTTTGTGCATAAGGATTAGGTAAGGAAAGAATGAGCATAAGGTGAGTAAACGGGCAACACTTATACAATAATTCCTATCATGAATGCAAAATCATGAAACCTTGAAACTCAACATCCAAATGGGTGTACTAAGGTTCTAAGACCAGTACAAGATTCAATCGAACCGCGGTTAGTTTTCTGATATAGTTGCTATACCTACTGTCTGTAGGCGATGTACAACTACTTGGAACAAAAGAAGCAATTGATCATACTACAAAATCCAGCGTTTACATGCTAAGGGATATAATTAGGGTATATATAATCTAAGACTAACTCCTAATGTAATCTTAATATCACAATACAACAACATCTTTATACCATTGCTTCTATCAGCGACTACTTAGCATGTCTATTGTTGGAAAAGAAAGACGAGCAACGGAGAAAAATCATTTTGCACAAATCAAATGGCTGGTGAGGTAAGAAATAGATGCTAAGATGGGTAAGGAAGAAAAGAATTATATTACTTGCATTTTTGCCAAATTTTTTGCTAGTTTGAAAATTACTCTTTACAAACCAAAATCCTAACGTCCATTGCTACGGCTTTAACCTACAGTCGATACAGCTCTGATACCAATGATGTGAGACCCCGAAACCGAATCTGTTTCAGGTAAAGCGATTGTGCAAAAGGCACAACCCTAAACATGAAACGAACCCGATTTCAAGATTCCCGGATATGTGTCTCATGTTAGCTCCCAAGGATCAGTGACTAACATGCACATATCCACACCATATTGATCACAACCATAGTTCAATATGCAAAAATCATTAGAATCAAAGTTACAATTCCAATAAATAGGACCTTATGGCCCGATTTTTCATAAGGTGGCCGACCGGCCAAATATAATCAGAGTTTAATAAATCACAGGAGAAGACAAACCTGAAAATAAAAGGAGAATACCATGTTTGCATGCCCATACCCACAAGCAACCAACTGGGGTCAAAGCCGTTGCACCTGTCGTAATCATCCTCACCTGAACAAGCAGATATATGGATTGAGTACAAAAGGTACTCACAAGTCTTACACAAACTAATAAAATAAATTGTATGATAGACCTTATACAAAGGAGAAGAATTTATACATGCTAAAGGTTGATCAAAGGGAAAGCTTTTATAGCTTAAGTTTTGCATAAAACGAGCAAGTTTCATCCAACTAATTTGTAAATCCCATTTAATAAACACAATTTTGACCAAAAGATTTTGAATGGCAATGATATAAGCATAAATCAACAATACCAATGTGGCAACCCCACTTTGATAAACTAAACTGCATAACGTACCTGTCATGCCGATACCAAGTTGTTTTATGTCAAATTTTAGTTTTGAGCCTAACGATGGTATCATGCCAAGGCCCAAGTGATGTCCGTAACTATAGAAACGGTTATTCGAACAATTCATAACCCTGCATGGGAGTACATCTTTACCCACACTACTTTATCAACCCGTAAATCTCCGGATAATAACACACTTCCTTTGGTGTGTCGGTCGGAGAAATCAAGACTCAGTATTTTTCATCAAGAAAGCCAAATTGAAGTGAACCACTCTTGCATGATAAAATCTCGCTTAGTGCTAGCTATACCGCCCATTAACTAACCAGGCATACAAGTTGTGTCAGAGGAGCCAATGTAAGGAGTTAACATGTGGGTCGACCGCCCAACATCAAAACAACAATAGCGCTCACTTGCACATTATATCCTTACATTTGGGTTCCTAAGGAACATGAGATTTCACGGTCCTATGTCCTCACACCACCTGTATTTCAAATCAATAGGACTTTCCCCGTACTTGACCAAATGACGCCCATACACCGCGCATGGAAGTACGAGTGATACTTGGAGGGACAACCCAAAGTTCGGTCCTTAACTGTCCGGACAAGTTTTTCCTCTAAACACGAATCTCGTGCACTGTAACATTCCAATTTTCTGAGCTCTAAAAATCTTTTGAATAATTACTGGTTGGAAAGTACAATATGTGAATTTCTATTAATTTTTAGTATTTTTATTTAAAGCTTAATATAGACTTTCATGTCAAAATAATTTATTTGGGTTAATCCCAACATCAACAATTGTCAAAACTATTTTATTTGGATTCTATGTGCTTAGATATATTTTCTATAATTTTCTGGAAATTTTCCAAGTTCATTTTCTATTTTCTATTTGCTATTTGTATTTTCTGGATTTTCTAAAGAGAAAAATCAATTTAAATCCTTCGAAATAATGTTGGGCCGGAGCCCAACACTATTCCCGTACGCCAGCCCACTTCCCCCGCTCGCCCGCGCCTCCCTCCGCTCGATTGCCGACGCGTTCCCCACACACCGATCGGACGCGCCCACTCGCCGCCGCCCTCATGCCACTGCCGTGGAGCTAACGAGAGTCGCTGCCTCGCGCCTCCTTCTTCCCAGCGCTTCGCCTCCGCCATTGCCGCCCCTCCGAGCTCGTCTGACAAAGCGGATTATGTTGAGATTTCTTCACGTCGACCCCATCAAATCCCGACCTTCTCTATACCTTACCTATCCCCAACCGAATCAAACTCCGAATCGGCTTCAATCTCCTAAAATCGTAGAATTGCAGATCGTGGCCGTCTCGGACTCAAATTGGGGATTTCCAATTCCGACGTCCCCCGGTCCTATAAATACCCCCCCCCCCCTCTAGGATCGCCCGGTCCTCCGCAACCCAGAACCGCCACCCTCGTCGCCCCGATCGCTCTAGCGCCGCCACAATTCAAGTTTTATGGTTTGCGGCCGAGCTCCTTATCCGACGAATTGCGTCGCCGTTGTTGTCTCCCTTGCCCCGTCGTCTACACCATTGTGATCGGCATAGCTCAGGCTACCTCGTGTGACCCTCCTCGTCGCCGGAGCACCGCCGGAGCGCCCGTCCTACAAAAGCAGAGCCATCACCGCCGCTCCAACTTCACCGTCGGTCGTCACCGTGAACCTCTGCCACTCGCAAGTGCACCAGCAGGTTTGCAATAGCCGCAGCTATCCATTGGTACCCTTCTCCGCCAGTGAAGTGCCGCCGATCACCGTAGACCATCGGGTCCCGAGCACCGCCCTCGCAGCCGTGTCCCCGTCAGCGCCACCTCAGCCGCCGCGTCAGCCTCTGTGCTTGTGTGTCATCTGTGTGGCGCCCGATCATCGCCTGTGGCACAAGCGTGGCCCAAATCCACCGTGCGGCTCTCTCGGCTCGGTGAACTCATTTCACCGTGAGCCGAGAGGCTGACATGTGGCGCCCACATGTTAGAATTTCTTTTTATTATTTTTTTCGAAAATCCTTCGCTCACGCAAGCATTGCACAATAATCCAATTTCCTTTATAAAAATAATCTGGAAGTTAAATTAAAATCCTAAATTAGGGTTTTAATTATTTCCAATCTTTCAAAAAGCATATCTTTTGCATCCGAACTCCGATTGAGCCCATCCCAATTTCTAAATTCATATAAATTCAAGATCTATTTAATGGTGAATTTTATTTTATTTTTTGGTGTCTATTATTTATTTATTTTTGTTTCTTTTGCCATATTTGCGAGTAGACATCGATACTTCGAGAAATTCTGGAGAAGAAGGAGCACCTCAAGATCGAGACCAGTACCTAGACTTATTTCAAGGTAAGTTATACCTTTGATCATGTTGAACCCAGTTTTCAAATTACCTTGATTTAAATTATTGCATTCTATTTTAAGTATTTATTTAAATGCTTTTGGGTGTAGCTATTAATCCAAATTGTTATGTCCACCTTGTCTATTGTTATGCCATGATCTTTTGTCACCCTAGATTGGTTCATTATTAGTTGGTTTTATCGTAGCACCAACGTGGGTTGGTTAGATACGAGTAGATTGCTTAGCCATGCCCCGGGTCATCATTTCATATGAGTTGCAATTATAAACTTCACTAAGTGATTATGGAACTGTGTGATGAAACTGTGTGTGTTGTGTGCTGTTACTCATGATGGCATATGTTGCACTTAATCAACAGGGTGGGAAAAGATTTAGACTGAGGCAAGTGGTGGATTCTGTGTGATCGGTGGAGCTGTGTGCTGGGAATATTGTCTGTGTGACACTTAGTTAGAAATTGGAAGTCTTCCCTTGACCAAATAAGGACTTAACTTTGTGCGCCATTGAACTGAGACTTACTGTACAACCACATGCCTAGTATGGGCTGGTCCTAACTTAGTAAGTTATGAAGTCTTGATATTAACAACTCAGGTTGTAGGTTAAGCTGTGTGATGGGCTGGAGGTGTGTTTATCACATCGCGGGACGGTTCGCCGCATCTCTGACCAACGGTGTGTGTCGTACCCAAACGCTGTGTGTATCGGTTGGACAGCAGGAAAGCACATCGGGAGTGTCAATGTTTGATATGAAGTTTCTGAAATATTTTTTATGGTCAGTGTTGGCCACACTTATTGTATCGTGTGGGTAAAGTGTACAACCTCTGCAGAGTGTTAAATCAATATATTCGAATAGCCGCGTCTGCGGTCATGGACATGCTCGGGGATTTCACACAAGGGGTATATTTTTCATAAAAACATTGGGAATGGTCAGCTGTGTGAGATAACTTGTGCAGCTGTGCGAATAACTTGATTATACTATGTTTCCTTTGTGAAATCAAATGATAAATTATTATTGTCTATTTGTTTTGAATTATGTTTTCAATCTATTATTTGTATTCAATTACAAATGTTGTATTTCTGCAAAATAACCACAGAAGTCATTCCTTTGGAATAAACCATCATCTTTAAATTGCATTCTATGGTATGACTTGCGAGTACGGTTGTATACTCATCCTTGCTATAATCAATCAACAGAAGTGGAGGAGTCATCGCTTGCTTTTGAAGAGGAGTTCTACGAAGGTTGATCGTTAGGGTCTCGATCCCAGTCAGTTGCCTGTGGTGAATTGATGGGATTCCGCTGGAGTTTACTTTGTTTCCGCTGCAGTTTATTTCTCTATTGTCAGCCATGTGTGGCCTAATAATTGTAAAGCCCAACCTTAAGGTCATAACAATTATTTGTTATTCAAATTACCCGTTTATTTAATATTTCGTTTGTATGGAATTGATATTTCATCGATGTTGTCACTGTATGCACTAGCATGATCCTGGACTAGTAAAGTATACACAGAGGGTCCAGATTTGCATATTTGGATCCCGACAGAGGTGGTATCAGAGCCATACAGACTGTAGGTCTTGCCCTTTGTTAGATCGGCCGTCTTAGAGTGTCCAAAACTATTTTCTAAAGCAAAATTAACTTGCAAGATTAATTTAACTCATTAACCCATCTCATATCTCTCTCGACTCAGCTATTGTTGAAATTCTTTCCCTTTCACTATTTTAAGTTGTGCTTGCCTCTTGTTGTCTTAGCAGATGCCTCTTCTTCAAAGCTATGGAGAGCGCAAGGGAGGACTTGCCGCTGAACTTTGAAAGTTGTTGCAAGTACTTAGAGGATTCGATCGTCCAATGTACTATGGTACTACGTCGTACGTAAATGGCCGAGACTGTGGAGTGATTTGCCATTTGACCATCTACGCCAAGAAGGACACCAAGGCAAGCCAACCCCTAAACATCTCAGCCCAAAGGAGTGTTTACTTTGAAGCAATTCAGGAGTCTTCGCGCCTCGCCATCTTGGGGATCTGCAACATCTACGCTCGTGAGCTTAGAGACACCGTCTTTCGCTACCACCATCGCACATCCGCAGTGGATCTTGCTGCACGCTACCCGTCTACGGAAGGAGAAGGCAACGCCACTATCGTACATCTTGCCTAGTTCACCGCTGCCCAGGAGGAATCACTGGAGGTAGCCGCCACAGAGCTCGAGTGCGTCTACGAGACCCTTCAGAGGGCTGAGGAGATGATCGTCATTCTGGAAGAAACTCTCTATGGACATCACGATCACGAGGAAGACCTTGAAAAAGAGGAAGACCTGTAAGTCAAGAACCACCAACCAGAAAACTGTAAGAGCCAGCAGAGCCGGAGGAGCTAGTCGGTTCTGCACTCGGACGCCTTACTCTGTTGCATCGGTCCCAGGCATCGTGATCGTTTGCAAGGATGCCACTGCTTCTGTGTCTACAAAGAAGCGGGAGCACCGCTGTGGCTACGGCCTATCTCATTGAGTAGTTTGTTCGAGTCTATTTCAAGCTTAGCCAGTCCTAGGTTTTTGAGAGTCGCCCTTTAGGCGGTAGTTTGTGTGCTTAGGTTTGATCTTACTTTCTTGTGTGCATGTATGAGCTGCAAAGGCCCTTAAGCATTTGTTGCAGTCATACTAACATCTTAATTAATATAAATATTTTAGTTGAGCTTTCTTGAAATGTGTTTGTTGGGTTTAACCTACCCCTAACTAGTTCCTACCTCATCTTGTGCTTGCTACCTTATCTAACCCATGGAGCTTCACCAGATGGTTCGGACTCGCCAAGCTGCTGCAAGTGGTTTCGGCACTCCAGTGTTAGAAGATCAGGAGCAGACCCCCGTAGAAGCAGTTCCACCACAAGCACCTTCAGTTGATCTACAAAATTTTGGAGCATCATTGTAGCTCAGACTCAGCTGATGTATGCCATGATGGACCAGTTGCAAGCTATGAACAACCAGAACAATAACAATCAGCATCACAATAGAGCCCCAGTTGCTCATGGCCACAATGGATCATCCAAGTTGGCCGAGTTTATGAGAACCCGTCCACCAACTTTCTCTAGATATGTCTCGCCAGTGGAGGCAGATGATTGGCTTCGTGTGATTGAGAGGAAGCTGCTGATCACTCAATGCAGCGATCATGAGAAAGTGTTGTACGCCACTCACCAGATGGAAGGCATAGCTGCCGAATGGTGGGAGAATTTCTATGCAGCACACGAGACGCCGCAAGACATTACCTGGGAAGAGTTCACAACTGCTTTTTGCCAATACCATGTGCCGGAAGGAATCATGGATCCGAAGAAGGATGCATTCCGTGCTCTCAAGCAAGGAGGAATATCAGTAACTGACTACCACAACAAATTCTCACAACTTGCTCGCTATGCTGCAGAAGATGTCGCCACCGACAAGGCTCGCCAAAGCCGTTTTCTGAAAGGATTGAACACTGAGCTACAAGTCAACCTGATTGCCCACACCTTTCCAGATTTTCAGGAGTTAATCAACAAAACTTTGATTCCGGAAGATAAACGCAAGGAATTGGAAGATAACCGCAATCACATAATGGCCCAGCAAGGAAGTCACCAGCCACAACTGAAAGCGAGAACGGTTCCACCACAGTTTAACCATTTTCCACATCAGAATTCTGTCAGGCCACCCGCACCAACCTCAGCACCTCGTCTAGTTGCTCAGAACTTCTGCAATCCCGCACCAGTCTACCCCAACATAGGAAGCAACCTACATAGTGGACCCAGAGTTTATTTTACCTGCCGTCAGCCAGGGCACTTCGCCAATCGATGTCCTCATAATGGGACTATCACTCCAATACGTTTCAACCTTGGAACTACACAAGCCAAGACACCAGTGCAAGGCAACCATCAAGGAACTTCTCAAGTCACCGGACAATCCAGAGGAGCACCGCAATCAGTGGTTAGAGGCTGTGTCAACCAGTCACTCTAGAAGGAGCTCAGGAAACACCCGACGTTGTATTGGGTAAGTTTCTGGTAAATTCAGAACATGCATCAGTTCTGTTTGATTCTGGAGCTTTGCATTCATTTGTTCCTGGAATTTTTGCAACTCGGAATAACTTGGAGGTTATGCATATTAAGCATACTCTGTTAGTCCAGTCGCCTGGAGCAAAGCTAAGTTCTAAAGTGGGATGTTTAGGAGCTAAGTTACTCATAGCTGAAGTCGAGTTTCTAGCAAACCTAATTGTTCTGGACATCCAAACCATAGATGTTGTCCTTGACATGGATTGGTTATCCAAGCACAAAGCTATGCTAGATTATGGCCGAAGAGCCGTGACAATCGAGGGAACCAATGGAAAGAAAGTGGAGTTTCTAGCCACCTCAGTGCGTGATGGACATTTGCTAGTCAACATTCTGAAGACAGTTTCCTTGGAAGATGTACCTGTAGTCAGAGATTATCCAGATGTGTTTCGAAAATAATTACCAGGAATACCACTGGACCGTGACATTGAGTTTCTCATCGATCTAGTGCTAGGAACAGCGCCAATTTCTAAGAGACCTTATCGGATGCCAACCGATGAACTTGTGGAAAAGAAGAAGCAGATAGAAGAACTTCTGGAGAAAGGTTATGTAAGACCTAGTTCGTCGCCATGGGGGGCGCCAGTCTTATTTGTCAAGAAGAAAGATGGAAGCATCAGGATGTGCATTGATTATCGTTCTCTCAATGAAGTCACCATCAAGAACAACTACCCATTGCCTCGAATCGATGATTTGTTCGATCAGATGAAAGGAGACGGAGTGTTCTCAAAGATCGATTTCCGATCAGGATATCATCAGTTGAAGATTTGTCCTAAGGATATACCGAAGAATGCTTTCTCAACATGGTATGGACATTATGAGCTTTTAGTCATGTCGTTTGGTCTGACTAATGCCCCTGCCTTTTTCATGAACATGATGAACAAGGAATTCATGGAAAACTTGGATAAGTTTGTGGTAGTGTTCATTGATGATATTTTGGTATACTCCAAGTCAGAAGAACAACATGTTGAACACCTGAGATTAATCCTAAAAAAACTCAGAGAGCATCAGTTGTATGCCAAGTTCAGCAAGTGCGACTTTTGGAAGAAGAAAGTCGATTTCCTTGGTCATGTGATGACAGCCGAAGGAGTAGCAGTTGACCCTGGGAAGGTCAAAGCGGTATTTCATTGGGAATGGCCCAAGATCGTAACTCAGATTCGTAGTTTCTTGGGAATGGCAGGATACTATCGTCGTTACATCGAAGAATTCTCAACAATTGCTAAGCCTCTTACACAACTGTTTAAGAAAGAGAAAAAGTTCATTTGGACCTCAGCCTGTGAAGAAAGTTTTCAAAAGTTAAAGAAGCGGTTGACTATAGCCCCAATGCTAATTTTGCTAGACATTCTCAAGGGTTTTGATATCTATTGTGATGCTTCGCGCTAAGGATTAGGATGTGTCCTTATGCAAGAAGGAAGAGCTGCCGCTTATGCGTCAAGGCAATTAAGGCCTCATGAGCAGAACTATCCCACTCATGACTTGGAATTTGCTGTCGTAATGCATGCCCTGAAGATTTGGCGTCATTACCTCATCGGTAATCGCTGTGAAGTTTATACATATCATAAGAGTCTGAAGTATATCTTCACTCAGTCTGATTTGAACATGAGACAGAGAAGATGGTTGGAATTAATAAAGGATTATAATCTTAGAATCCACTACCACCCTGGTAAGGCCAATGTCGTTGCAGATGCCTTAAGTCGTAAGAGCTACTGCAATGCTTTGGAAGCAAAGGAGCTATGTTTGGAACTTCAGGACGAATTACAGAAGCTGAAACTAGAAGTTATATCTAAAGGATTTGTGGCCGGTCTAGAAGTGCAGTCTACTCTGGAGAAGCAGATTCGTGAAGCCCAACCAAAATATTCTGAGTTTTCAGACATCAAGAAGAAGATGACGGAAGGAAAATTTAAGGACTTCACCATAGATGATCAAGATGTAATGTGGATCAATGGATGTATCTGTGTACCATATATTGATGGGTTGAGACAGCTAATCTTGAAGGAAGCCCATGACTCAAAGTATTTGATCCATCCTGGGAGCAGTAAGATGTATCAGGATGTCAAGAATAAGTTTTGGTGGCCAAACTTAAGGCGAGATGTCGCAGAGTTCATTGCCTTGTGCGACATGTGTAAGAAGGTAAAGGCAGAGCATCAAAGATCAGCAGGTTTGTTACAACCACTGAAGATTCCAGAATGGAAGTAGGAAGAAATCAGTATGGATTTCATTACCGGTTTATCCAGGACTCAATCAGGTTATGATTCGATTTGGGTAATAGTGGATCAGTTGACTAAAGTTGCCCATTTCTTGCCAGTTAAAATCACTTACTCAGGAGATCGCTTGGTAGAGTTATACATGTCAAAGATCGTCAGTTTACACGATGTGCCTAAGAAGATAGTGTCAGATCGAGGATCTCAGTTCACCTCTCGTTTCTGGCAGAGCCTCCATGAAGCTTTGGGAACTACCTAAATTTCAGTACCACTTATCATTCTCAGACAGATGGACAGACTGAAAGAGCCAACCAGATTTTGGAAGACATGTTGAGAGCATGTGCTTTAGCTAATGCTACCAGTTGGGATAAAAGTTTACAATATGCAAAATTCTCGTACAACAACAGTTATCAAGCCAGTTTGCAAATATCACCATTTGAAGCTTTGTATGGTCGTGCCTGCAGAACCCCTTTAAATTGGTCAGAAACAACTGAACGTGTGGTATTCGGGCCAGATATTATTCAAGAAGCAGAAGAGTAAGTGGCTATGATCAGAGAAAGATTAAAGATATCCCAGTCCAGACAGAAGAGTTACGCTGACAATCGTCCCCGTGACCTCAGCTTTGAACCAGAAGATTTTATGTATCTTCGAGTTACTCCGCTCAGAGGTGTCAAGAGATTCCACGCCAAATGGAAGCTTGCCCTTGGTATGTGGGACCGTTTAAGATTTTGGAACGCCGCGGAAAAGTTGCTTATCAGTTGGAGCTATCGCAGTCGTTAGCAGGAGTGCATGATTTCTTCCATGTCTCTCAGTTAAAGAAATAGATTCGTGTGCTAGAAGAACAAACACCGCTGGAATCAATTGAGTTGAGGCAAGATCTCACGTACAAAGAGCAGCCTATCAAGATTTTGGATGTCGCAGAGTGTCGTACCAGGAACAAGACCATCCGTTTCTGCAAGGTTCAGTGGAGCAACCACTCAGAAGGAAAAGCCACGTGGGAACGGGATAAAGAGTTGAAAGCCGAGTTTCCTAGCCTCTTCTCTAGCTAGCCTGAATCTCGGGGACGAGATTCCTTTAAGGAGGGGAGGTTCGTAACATCTCAATTTTCTGAGCTCTAAAAATCTTTTGAATAATTACTGGTTGGAAAATATAATATTTGAATTTCTATTAATTTTTAGTATTTTTATTTAAAGCTTAATATAGACTTTCATGTCAAAATAATTTATTAGAGTTAATCCCAACATCAACAATTGTCAAAACTATTTTATTTGGATTCTATGAGCTTAGATATATTTTCTAGAATTTTCTGAAATTTTTCCAACCGGGAGACTGAACCAACAAAACACTTTTAAGAGGCAAAACTTCCAACTGGTGCCTTTCAGCAAAACTCCGAGAAACAAACGAATGCGAAGCTCCAGAATCAAACAAAACAGTGGCAGGTGCTGAATTGACAAGGAACTTACCCAGCACGACGTCCGGGGCTGTCTGGGCTTCCTCCACAGTGGTGTGGTTCACACGACCTCTTCCAAAAGGCTGAGGAGACTTGACTGGTGCAGTTGGAGTTTGAGGGGCTCCACGTGCGACTCCTGGAGTGGGGGTCCTGGTCGGAGTGGCTCCCATGTTGAAACGAACAGGAGAAGGGCCTTGCCTCTGCGGGCAACTATTGGCGAAGTGCCCCAGCTGATGGCACTTAAAGCAGGTGATCCCGGCTGCAGGGTTGCCATTCCTTGGTTGCCGTTGTTTGGGCCGCTTGAAGCCGCGGTTACCGAATCGCCGGGCGAGGTGTCTTTGCTCAGGGGCTCAATGTGACAAAGTGAGCAACACGGGCAGGAGGCGGCACATTCATTCTGACTCTCTGGGAGTGAGACTGATGGGCACTGTGCTGCATCATCTTTCTCTTGCGGGATTCTTCAAGCTCACGGCGGGATTCCTCGATGAGCATGGCCTTGTTCACCAGGTGCTGGAAATCTGCATAATCATTCCCAATGACTTGCACCTTCAAACTGGGGTTGAGTCCTCTCTTGAAGCGCTTACGCTTCGCGGGCATCATCTGTGGCAACGCCCTGCGGGCATAACGGCATAGCCGAGTGAATCATTAAGATATTCACTCACCGACGTGTTGCCTTGCCGCACTCACGGAACTCATTCTTCTTCATTTCCACCTTTCCATCGTGGATATGGGAGTGGCGGAAAGCTCTCAAAACTCGCCCAAGTGATACTCTCATGGTTTCCATGGGCGGCACAATAGTTCTCCCACCATTCTCGCAATGTACCTTCAAGTCGGTGAGTGACATATGTAACCTTCTCGCGATCATCACAACGGGTGATAGCGAGTTTCTTTTCCATGGAACGTAACCAGTCATCTGCGTCCAATGGCTCCGAGGAGCTAGAGAAAGTGGGTGGATGGGTCCTTATAAACTCGCCACTGGATCGAGGAAAAGCGGGGTGGAGCAGCGTGGCGTGGCGCTTGACTATTCGATTCATCATTGCGGCGGTGGCGCAGCCGTCCGGTTCTCACGATTCATCATCTGAGTCATATTCTGCATCATAGAGCTCATCAGCTGCGTCTGGGCTGCCATGAACTGACTCAAACCCGGATCTGCACTGGCGGCCTGGGAAGACGGGCACTGGCGCTTGGAGTCTCATCTTGGCTTATGCGAGTTATGGTCCGAACCATCTGCGACAAAGCTTCACTGGTTTAATAGACGAGAAGAAGAAAGCAATTTAGATGAGAGGGAAAAGCATTTAGATAAGCGAGAAACAAGGGAGATAGATGGATCAACCTAATGCGAACAAAATTGGTTTTACCCAACGAACGGATAGCTGGAAAGCTATCAAGAAGCAAACAAAAAGGGACACTCAAGCACAAAAACACTATTACGCAGACTAAACGATACTAAAACTAGGGAGGGAAGCTACCAATCTAATCTTTACGGGGGGTCAACTTGGAACAGACTGCGGATCTTGAGCCTCCAAAGCTTCCATTGCCTGATCTTGAAGGGCTCGATCCTAGGGATATTCCAGAGGTAAGGAGGTCAAATTTAAATTTGAAAACCAAGCTCCAGAAAAGATAAGATGAAAGAACTCAAGAATGATATATGAGGGTAAGAGGAGAAGAAAATAATAGAACAAGGTGAGAAAGAACAGAATAAAATGAGAGAAGAATTTCTAGTCAAGTTAATTGCTTGGTTTGATTTAGAAAATATATTTTGAATTTTTGACTAAGACGACCAAGCTAACCATGGTTACGTCCTACAGTCGATATGGCTCTGATACCATCTCTTGTCGGACCCCGGGGATTCACACAACCCCGAGACCCTCTGTGCATACCAAGCTAGTCCCATGATCAGTAGCTAGCTCGCACAGTTGCAACAATGATGTAATCATAACCATTCAACAACGAACTAATGAAGCAGACAAAGTAATATTAATTAAAATAACAAAGACCTTATGGTACAAAAGTCGCCTCACAGGGCCTAGCAACAACAGAGTATCAGGCAGCGGAAATCTCAAAATACGTGGAGCCCAATCGACATGCCCACAGGCAATCGAGTGGAGGACGCGACCTAGTTCGCAAAGTCTTCAAAGTAGCCTTCTTCATAGCACTCAACATTTCCTGGTTCTTCTGCTGGGACTGATCAACAAAGGGCATAAAGCCGTGAGTACATAAAGTACTCAAGAAGTCGAGAAAATGTATGCACATAGTATTCATGTCAGGCTTAAGCAAGGATGGCTTTATGGTTAATTTGCAGAAAGCAAGTTTGGCAATAAATACAATAATTAGATTGCAAAGCAGGATTTTAAAAAGAATAATACATAGATAACCAAGTTCTTTTGAATCAAACAGTGAACATCCCGTTCACTTCCCAACCATTCCAACCAAACGTTTCTATCGAACCACACCACATTTTTGAAAATACTACCTTGCGCGAAATCACTGTGCATGTCCGTAATCGGGACACGGCTATTGAATAGATTTTGACACTCTGCAGAGGTTGTGCGACTTTACGCACAAGACACGAATTCTCTAGTTTGTTTGGCATCTGTCGATACCACCGCTCACTTCCTTAGGTGAGTAGTCTAGAGCACGTGACAAGGCTTTTACAAAGTTCCATTTTGCCTCGATTCGCGCCGCTAAGGTTTCGCCATCACGCCCCTCTTGCGCCAATAAATGCACCCACAACAGAACCGACTCAAAACTTTCCTAATTAATTGGCCAGGTCCGTCCCATACCGGACTTATGGTTGCACGAGGTGACCCAGATCAATGACTTGCAAAGTTAAGTCCTTAGTTGGCTGCTCAGACAAGTCTACCACAACCCAATGTGCATTACGCACCCACTCTAGCTTCCTACCTCAAGCCCGAGCATAAAACATTTTTATTCATTCCCGACCAAATGGCAATCCCTGCCATGGCACAACATCTTTTAATAAAAGTGGCCTCACACCACAATTCCATAGTTCCATTAGTCAAATTTCATTAAGCATTGAACATGTGATCGAAGGTCTCGCGGGTAACTAAAGCATGTCTAAGCAATATTACGCTCCCGAGTTGGTATACAATTATGTCCAACTAGTATTAACCATCCTAAGGTGTCCAAGGATATATGTCATTCAAGGGGACATTTCATTTTCAATTCATCAAGGAGGAATAATGGCAATTTGGTAATTATCTACTCCCAAAACCATTTTTAATAAAACTAGCCATGCATGATAATTTAATACAATATACATTTGTAAAATGGGTTTAACATGGTCAAAGGCCTACGACTTGCCTTCGTTGACGGGTCTTCGGTCGTCGGGTCGAAGAAATCTTCCGAAACGCCGGAATCTACACGTGTGAGAATAGCAACAATAAATAAAACAGCACCAAATGAACTCCAAAAATTACAAAACCAGTACCAAATGAAAGAGGATGAATTTATATGAATTTAGAAATTTGGATCACCCAAATCGGAGTTCGGATGTGAAAGTTATGGCCAAAAGAAGTTTCAAATCACATGAAATGATAGAATTTATAATTTCGATTTTCCTAATTATTTTTCAATTGAAAATTCGGATTAAATAATCGGCGCTTATGAATCGCTAACGCAGCAGCACCACGCGAGCAAAACGGCCGACGCGGCCGACGTGGCGCCACGCTGGTAGCCACGTGGGCTCGGGCGAAGGAGAGTCGTCCGATTCTGATCGGACGGCTGGAAGATGAACGGGCGTGGGCGAGGAAGACGAACGGGGCGCCGTCCGATTTCGATCGGACGGTGGGGAGCGGAAGAGGCGCGGGCGCGGCGATGGCGTGCGATGGGGATCGGACGGCCGCGAAGAAAAGGGGACGCGGGCGAGAGGATGCGGCCGGATCTCGATCCAACGGCCAAAAGCAAGGGGCGACGCGGCGAAAACGAGAGCCACACGATGAGGATCCAACGGCTGAGGTGAAGGGGAGGCGCAGGAGCGGGCCGGCGGAGCGGAGGCGGGCCGCGGGAGTGGGCCGGAGGCGGGGAATAGGGATTGGGCCGGGAGAGATTCGGCCCACGCACAGTAAAAGGATTTAAAATCCATTTTTGATTTTAGAAATACAAACAAATCAAAAAGCAATTTAGAAAATAGCAAATAGACTCCAAAAATTCTAGAAAAATTCACAGAAATTCCTTGAATTATTCTTGACTTAATAAAAATACTTTTAACTTTAAATTTTCTTTTTCTTGTGCAAATAAATTAATTTTTAATTTCGGGAAAAAGGAAAAACCCTTTTTAAAATCCAATAAATCCAAGAAAATTCTTAAAATAATAATTTTGATTTTAAATTCCAGAAAACTCAATTAAACCAACTTTAATTTAATTGAAGTTTGATTAACTCATATTAAACTGCAAATGGATTTCTGAAATTTCAAAATTAAGCTTTTCGCAAAAAGAAACAAATGGTTCTCTTTTTAAAATTTTCAAAAACTCCGAAAAACGGGACGCTACACTAACTTAGTAAGTTATGGAGTCTTGACATTGACAACTCAGGTTGTACGTTAAGCTGTGTGATGGGCTGGAGGTGTGTTTATCACATCGCGGGACAGTTCGCCGCATCCCTGTCCAACGGTGTGTGTCGTACCCAAACGCTGTGTGTATCGGTTGGACAGCAGGAAAGCACATCGGGAGTGTCAATGTTTGAGATGAAGTTTCTGAAAGGTTTTTTATGGTCGGTGTTGGCCACACTAATGGTATCGTGTGGGTAAAGTGTACAACCTCTGTAGAGTGTTAAATCAATCTATTTGAATAGCCGCGTCCGCGGGCATGGACATACTCGGAGATTTCACACGAGGGGTATATTTTTAATATAACATTGGGAAGGGTCAGCTGTGTGAGATAACTTGTGCAGCTGTGCGAATAACTTGATTAGACTATGTGTCCTTTGTGAAATCAAATGATAAATTATTATTGTCTTTTTTTTTAATTATGTTTTCAATCTATTATTCGGATTCAATTGCAAATGTTGCATTTCTGCAAAATAACCACAGAAGCCATTCCTTTGGAATAAACCATCATCTATAAATTGCATTCTATGGTACGACTTGCGAGTACGGTTGTGTACTCATCCTTGCTATAATCAATCAACAGAAATGGAGGAGTCATCGCTTGCTTTTGAAGAGGAGTTCTACGAAGGTTGATCGTTAGGGTCTCGATCCCAGTCAATTGCATGTGGTGAATTGATGGGATTCCGCTGGAGTTTACATTGTTTCTGCTGCAGTTTATTTCTCTATTGTCAACCCTGTGTGGCCTAATAATTGTAAAACCCGACCTTAAGGTCATAACAATTATTTGTTATTAAAATTACCCATTTATTTAATATTTCGTTTGTATGGAATTGATATTTCATCGATGTTGTCACTGTGTGCACTAGCATAATCCTGGACTAGTGCAGTATACACAGAGGGTCCAAATTTGCATATTTGGATCCCGACAAGCACGATGGCACCCACACAACTAACCACTTGTCCAGACAAAATCAATTTTAATTAAACAAGCTTTAGACTCAAAAATCATATTCAAATATTTGAACTAAAAGCATAAATGTAAAATTTGTTTGGTGTTTTCCACGATTGACGAGATAATCCCGCCAACCAAAACTACCGAATCTACTGACTTGCATGACTAAGTATTCACATAAAGAATAAATATACCAATACATAATATCTAATCTAAATGTAACTATATGGAATGATTAAAGGTAAGCCACAATGATTAGGATTTAACTAACTAGAATCATAAATTATTCATATATCAAAATAGAATGCACGCAATTATCATTGCATTTCAAAATACTAAATTACCAAAACTGGGATCAAAATGATGCAAGAGGATGCTTGCCTTATTGGAAGTTCACTTGTTCACTCTCGGGGGCGGAATCGGTCAACAGCAAATAAACACCGATAAAGCCGAAAAATCCAAAATACCCAAAAATGCATGAGATTTATATATTAATAAGATTATGATTTTAGATGCATTTATGTGATAATTTTAATTCAATAGGAGTTTATTTCAATTAGTTGGGAATTTGCGAAGTTTAATCAAACTTCTTGCTTCCTAAAACTGTTGTTTTCCTTAACAGGATACCTAGTACTCACAAGCACTCTCTCCAGGCATTCTATGTATACATCCATGATGATCATACAGTCAAAATCAAACCTCCAATCTTCTTAGCAAATCTATTAGCAAAGATCGGCTTAGCTAACAGCAATTTGGTGTTGTCTAAAAAGCTAAGTGGAAGGCTACCACCAATTGCAAGTTTGCACCATGAGACTTTCTCTGTTCATCACTTCATCAAAAGCTTTGGTTGCTTACTGCTAGTTTCTGAAACTTCACCTCCACTCCAGAATTTTCAGATTAGACTACTACTGATAGCTTAAGTGTTCAAAAGGTTAATTGAATCCATACATTTTGAGTCACTGCCTTGACCAAGCCATTAGTCCAAAGATGAATCCGATCATCTTCCGAAACTGTTCATTTACCTACAACTCTTCTCTCTAAACAGAAAAGCTTGAACTAGCTAGAGACTCTTCAATTCAAAATTTTCAAATTGCTAACTAACTGAAGTGACCTAGATGACATGCACAATAATTGATAGCAAAAGACAGATGTTACACGGTAAGTTAATCTTGACATGTCAAGTTTTCTTCTAATCCTTAATTCATCCTAATTACCTTCTCTGCTTAAACCTTTTTCTAAGGCAATTGATTGTTATCTATTGGTTTTTCTGAAAAGGTACAACCAAATTGATTGTTTTCTGTTGGTTTTAGGGACTTGCCAAAAAAAACTAATTGAATTAGGACAAAATCTAACTACTAGAGTTAAACCTATTATTAGCCTACTGACATTCAACTTTTCTCTGAACATTCATCCAGAGTGATGGATCACTCTGGGAATGAGTGTTTGCTAACAATTTCAAATATCCATTTAACCAATTCTTCTGAGTGATTAATTTTTGTCGTCACAGTGCTCTTAGCTAATAGTACTAATCTTCTTACAAGTGATTCCTATTGTCAGTTTCTCTGAAGTTTTGTTGCCTACTATGTGAAACTTATCACTCTGTCCAGTCATCTTATCTGCTCATACCTCCTTTTTAGTTGTCTGAGTTGAAAAGTTACTAGCCAATCTTCTTACTAATCCAAACATTTATCTGCTAAAAACTTTGAGTGACCTAAATGACTTTTATAGAATTTGTTAGCAGCAGGTGACTTGAATAATAAATGGATTTTACTGTCAGGCACAGAGAGAGGCCTCGTAGAGATATTGAACAGAGGGGCTCGGGCTGAAATGGGGCAGCGCAAGTCGCCGGCGAGTGGGTGGGCGGCGGCAGCCGAATATGGGCAAAATGGCTTGCTTAGGTGTAGGCGATCCTATGGGTGGTCTTGGCGTGGCTAGAGACGCACCAGACGGGGTGCGTGGCAGTGATCGGCGGCCGGCGTGGGGATGAAACATGGCCGCAGAGCTCGGAGGGAATAGAGGTCAAATTAGTGGAAGCATGAGCAAAAGGGAGCCGAGGTGACCGGAGTTGGGCCAATGGCGGCAACAGGCGGTAGCGCGTGGAGGTCATCGTGGCGGCATTTATGGAGAGGACAAGAGAGCGAGTGAGAGATAGGGTGAGGGAGATGGAATCTCAGGAATTCTCACGGAGGAAAGAATTGAGCTGGGGCTCGCTAGAGGAGGCGCGGTGTCGGTGGAGGCGGATTCGGCCGGAGCTGGGGAAGAACACCCATGCGCGGCTCCTCGGTGGGGATTCTCCAAATTTACGGAGGGGTTCGCCTCCTAGAATGGTGAGACGCGCCGTGACACGGTCTACAGTGGCCGGAGTGTGCCAGAGCGACCGAAACACTTGGAGGCGGCGCGGCCATGGTGGCGCTTCGCATTCGGGTCACGGTTCAAATGGAGCTCGGAGAAAGCGAGATAACGCTGGGGCTTGGAGGGAGAGGCAAAAGCACGGTGCAGATGAAGAACCGCGTGTCCCAGGCGGGAGCGGCGATGAAACTCCTGCGTGGCGAGGCGGTCGCGCTGACGTGGCGAGGCGCCGCTGAAGAAGAAGAGCGTTCGCGTTCAGGGTGGGGCCCAAAGGCAGAGGCAGCGGAGCGGCGCCAGTCGGGTCGGGCGAACGATGTGGTCAGAGGGTGTGAGAGAGATGGGTTCGGTGCAGCCGGCTGGGTTGAGTCGGGTCCGGCCGCTACAGTACAAACGGGTCGGTCGGCCCAACAGTAAAAGCTGATTTAAATTTTAAACTCCTTTATATTTACCAAAATTTTAAAAATAACAAATAAATTTAGAAAATTCTAAAAAAATTTCAAAGATGTTACTGGGATGACCTAGTACACATAAAAATTTTCTAATAGCACTGTTCAAGTTTTAATTACTTGTTTTTAATTCATTTATTGCAGGGCTTTTAGAATTGGTAATTGCATTTTCTCAGGGTTGATTTGAAGTCTAAAAATAAATAAAAGTTAATATTTATTCATGATAAATATTGTAAGATTTAAATAAATTATTTCCTAGAGAAATTGATAAGTATTTATTGTTGTTTTTATTTGGAGCTTTGATTGGAGTTACATGTTTAACTTTGATTGTGAAAATTTACAAATGCAAAGATTTGTGCAAATGCTTCAGAAATCAAATGCATACCCATGAGATGCATAATAATTTAGTTTAATAAACTTGAGGCTGTGACAGTAGGAAGAACTCATCTACTTTTGTGTGATCGAGTAGGGGAGGATCGAAGTGTGTGGTTGGACGAATTCGAGTGTTGTAGGCTGATATAATCGAGACAATGGTTAGTGCCATCGTTCCTCAAGTTTCATGGATCCAAATTATCGACAATCCAATACCGTGAAAATCGAACACCCCGTATCATGCAGCGCAAGGCTGCAAAGCCCAGCAGCAGCAACATGGGTTTGGTTTTGTTAAGTACTACTGGATATAGGGTTACAGCCCACTCCATTGCAGGGGCCAATTATTGCCCAAAGAGATTGGGGAATGGAGCATGAGATGATGAGAAGAATACAAGTTAGATAGATGTGCAGAAGCAGCCAACCTCAACCTCAATACGCAAGTTAGCATTGAACATTGCATGTCTTTATATCATTCGCAAGAATATTGTCTACTATGCCACAGATAAAAGAAGTACAAAATTCAGCCAATGGCGATGTACAAAATTCAGCCAGTGGCGTTTTAACAAAGGGTACTTTTTTTTTGTTTGTCCATGCACCTTAATTTCCAGATTTGAATAACCAGATTTGTCCATTGATCCATCTTTAAATCACAGTTTCTACGAGCAGCGTAGAAAGACAAGCAAAAATGGTACGACGACCATACTGTTTGGCTACAAATTTAGACATTATTTGGTTAGATCAAAATCACTGCTTATCCGTGTAGATAGACCGAAATTTTAGTTCAAAGTCCCGGTATATCCACACTTAGTGTGGTACTAGTATGGGAAGGTAAACACAAAGGGGAAAATGTCGCAATTGCTTGCCAACTGGCTCTTCATAATAGTAGTAATAGAGATTTATTATTATTTCACGGATCCAACGAAATTGATCAAGCCCCTCGAACCAAACAAAGTAGCACGCTTGCAGGATGGTGAACGAGCCACTCCCTCTGTTCGTTCACCCGCGCGCCTGCAGGTTCCTGGCCAAGATCCCCTCGAACGTGATCCCCGGCCCGAACGCCAGTATGAGCCCCCACTCGCACTCCTCCCCCTCCTCCTCCGCCGTCTCCCTCCTCCGCCTGCTCTCCTCAACCATGTTCTCTAGCACGTACACGATGGTGTTGCTGCTCGCGTTCCCGAAGTCCCGGAGTGCGCTCCGGCTCGCGCGTAGCTTCCCTCCGTCCAGCCCCAGCCGGCCCTCCATCTTAGTCAGGATCGCCGGCCCGCCGGGGTGCACCGCCCAGAACATGTCGTCGTAGGCGAGCTGCCCCCCGCCCTCCCGCTCCTTCATCAGCTTCTTGCAGAAGGCCTCCACGTGGGCCTCGATGATGTAGGGCAGCTCGCGGTCCAGCTGGAACTTGATGCCCTCCTCCGTCAGCTGGCCGTCGATGGTCTTCTCGGTGTCGGGTAGGAAGCGCTGCAGCGCCGAGTGGAGCTCGAAGAGCGGGCGCTCTAGGGGCGTTGGGTCCGCGCCGATGACGGCCGCACCGGCGCCATCGCCGAACAGGGCGACCCCGACTAGGTCGTAGGGGCGGTCCGGGCTGGGCGGGCGGAACCCCACGACGGTGGTCTCGGAGGTGGCCAGGAGCACGCGCGCCCCAGGGCAACTCTCGGAGAGGCCCTTGGCGACGCGGAGGCCGGCGACGCCACCGGAGCAGCCGGTGAAGGCCAGCATGACGCGGCGGACGTCCGGGCTGAGCCCAAGCGCGCGCGCCAGGTGTAAGTCCCCGCTGGGGAACCGCGCCTCGCTCGATGAGA
The DNA here is from genome assembly GCA_036346395.1 of Hsuehochloa calcarea. Lineage (NCBI taxonomy): Eukaryota > Viridiplantae > Streptophyta > Magnoliopsida > Poales > Poaceae > Hsuehochloa > Hsuehochloa calcarea. Next base: position 8,281,810 of record CM070605.1, on the reverse strand, counting down.
CGTAGACGAGGTGGGTGATCTCCGAGAGCGCGCCGCCCCACGACCGGAGGCAGGCGAGCGACGCTTCCGTCGCCATCTGCGTCAGCGCCTTGTTGGCGATGTCCAGCCGCTGCGTCATCGTCGGCAAGCCCTCTTGGGCCAGCTCCGGGTTGCTCTTCAAGATATCCTCGGACATGACGACGTACCTTGTCCTGACCGTCGTCGTCTTGCCTACATTAGCAGCAGGTCCATATGAACACAGGAAATCTTTATAATGAGATCAATTAAGCGTTGCAATGTGTCCACAATGCATTGTTACAGAGTCTCGTGAGCTTCGCCTTGAGCTCCGGGTCGTCGCAATTGGTGTTTCTCATGAAGCCGTCGACGACGAAGTCCTGCATGACAAGCTGCTGCGGGAAGGCGTGGCCGAGGGCAAGGATCGTGGCCTTTCCGGGGTTTGGAGCCATGGATGATGCGCGCTTGCTCGCCGTCGTGTCGACGTCGGTGCTCACCATGGTCGTGTGAGGAAGAGTGATTTCTTCGTACAGTGAGATGGAATGTGAAGTACCAGATCGAGTGTTAGCTTTTCATGATCCGAAGATTTGGAGACTATATATACTCTTCTTTCTTTCCGCTTTGCTTACGTCTTGGCTGGTGCAGTTGAGACGCAACAAGTGCATGGAAAGCACGGTTGGTGGCGAGCAGGTAAACTATAGGTTTACTAGTAAATGGGAATCGCTATCTTCCGCGCGTGTAACTCACTCCCCCGCGAAGCTCTTCCTCGCGGATCTCTCCGTCTACTAGAGCCACCTCCATGCCCAAGGCCCACCTACCACGACGTCCAGCGCCATGCCACCGCGACCTCTCCTGAGGTCCGGCCGGCCTCCCAGGTCCATGGCGAGCTCTCTCCTCTTCTCCTACTTCTATTTTACTTCTTCTCCCTCAGCTTGATCTCTCTCTCTGTTCTGATGTTTCTGAATGTTTTGATGTTGCGGCCTATTGAGAATAATGTTGTATCCCGTTGAGAATAATGTTGCATACTATTCTTTAAAATATTGCAAACGTAGAGAAAAAATATTGCATCTATATAATAAAAGTGTTGCACTGTAGAACAAAAATGCTGCATTTCACAGTGATGTTACAATTTTTTTCAATATATTTTTTGAGACGATGTTTCACGGCGATGCTTGGCTCCCTACGCCCTCGTGCCCCCTCGTCTCGGCTCCTGCATCGCACCCGGCCGGCTCGGCCCACCCCTGCATCCCTTCTACTGCACTCGAGCTGTACGGCGCTAGTCCGAGCGCTAGTTACGCCCTAGTAAATATACAATTTACAGTGGATTTTTCACAAGGCGTTCCTTCCCTCAAGTTGTCGCCCACATCCAGGAGGACATGCATTCAAAAAAAAATTGACAGCAATGCGTAGTTATTAAACGTAGGCGTTTTATTGTTGTAGTGGGCGGTTGGGATGTATTGTTTCTGTTGTATATGGGCCAATTCTGAGGGCCTGATAACTGCGGACACTATCTAAACAAAGCTCATTAGGATAGTTTAGTCCTACATATACTTTATGTAATACCTCGTTTATTCAAAAGAATTAGAAAAGGGGTTAGAGTGTACAGAGGGAGTCAGACGCCGAATTGGGCAGCCGGCCCAAGCCCTTGCCTTAACCGAGCCATTCCCTGGCCGCCTGCCTCCTGCCTCTAGCCGCCGGCCGCCGCTTCCCTGGCGCCTTCCGCCGCCGTCGTCTTCCCTCTGCCCTCCAGCCCTGCCAGTCGTGCGCTGCCTTGCATACATGCACGTCCTCTGCCCTGCATGCTTTGTCGTTGGCGCTGCCGTGTGCTAGCCAGATACAGGCTGCTAGTCATTAGCCCGTGCATCCACTCGAACATGATACTTTTTAAATTTTTCAGAGCTAAAATTTTTTGTAACTTTCATCTCCTAATTAATATGAATTTGACATATGTTTTTTTGGTTTACAATTATCTCTCAAAATTCTAAAATTTTAAAATTTTATTTTTATATTAAGTGACAGATATATATATATTTCGCCTTCGATTTTTGTGAATCCATATTATAACGCTATAGATTTAACATTAACCTTAAGATCTCATGTAGAAATCCAGCCATATTAATTTCTCACGTGTTCGGATGTTATTATTTAGTAAGTATCCGCATCCCACACGGTTATTTGGTGAAGCTATATGCGTTCAAATTGGATGGTTAGCATTTTCCCTTTTTCTCTTATTAATGTGAGAATTTCTACCCTTTTTATTTTTCTCCGATTAATGTGGGAATTTCTACCGTTTTATAAATTGGATGGTTAGAATTTTTCCAGTTTTGTCTGATTAATGTGGTAATTTCTACCTTTTTACCTCTTAGGATTAATATAGGAGCTTCTAGGAGAGCCTCCAATTAGTATAGATATAGATAGATAGATTGCATGGTTATGATTTTTCCTTTTTCTCTGATTAATATGAGAATTTCTAGTATTTTTTCTTTTTTCGATTAATGTGGTAATTTCTACCTTTTTACCTCCTAGGATTAATATGAGAGCTTCTAAGAGAGCCTCCAATTAGTATAGATATAGATAGATAGATAGATGTGAGAATTTCTACCTTTTACCTCCTAGGATTAATATGAGGGCTTCTAGGAGAGCCTCCAATTAGTATAGATATAGACATATAAATAGATTGTTTTTATATTAAGTAACAAATATATATATATATATATATATATATATATATATATATATATATATATATATATATATATAGGAAGCCTTTTCCTACTCCTCGGAGTAGTTACTCCCTATTCAGTATCTCACAGCGTAGGGAGTATTTTGCATGTAGAGAGTATATATGTGTAGTATACAGTATATAAGACCACCTAGGTGGTATTCACACTTTTAGGGGTGGTATGTACAATTTTTTTGACATACTCCTTTTTAGTGCAAATATGAATGTATTTACAAAATATGCTAAAAACTATAGACTCTCTTATAAATTTTTCGTGTGGTTCGCATTGGATTATCTTATAATTAGTATATGAGTATACCCAAAGTGATAAAGGAGTATGTCAAGTTTTTTTAGGTGGTATATCAAAGGTGGGAGTAACTACACCCGGGAGTAGAAAGTATTAATCCTATATATATATATATATATATATATATATATATATATCGCCTTCGTTTTTTGGTGAGTCCATATTATAACACTATAGATTTAACGTTAACCTTAAAATCTCATGTAGAAATCCGGTCATATTAATTTCTCATGTGTTCCGATGTCATTATTTAGTAAGTATCCGCATCCTACACGGTTATTTGGTGAATCTATATGCGTTCAAATTGGATGGTCAGGATTTTCCCTTTTTCTCTGATTAATGTGGGAATTTCTAGCCTTTTTCTTTTTCTCCGATTAATGTGGGAATTTCTACCTTTTATAAATTGGATGGTTAGGATTTTTCCCATTTTCTCTTATTAATGTGGGAATTTCTACCTTTTTACCTCCTAGGATTAATATAGGAGCTTCTAGGAGAGCCTCTAATTAGTATAAATATAGTTATAGTTATAGGTGGATAGATTGGATGGTTAGGATTTTCCCTTTTTCTCTGATTAATTTGGGAATTTCTAGCATTTTTTTTTCTTTTTCTCTGTTTAATGTGGGAATTTCTACCTTTTTACCTCCTAGAATTAATATGGGAGCTTCTAGGGGAGCCTCCAATTAGTATAGATATAGATAGATAGATAGATAGATTGGATAGTTAGGATTTTCCCTTTTTCTTAGATTAATGTGGGAATTTTTAGCATTTCTTTCTCCGATTAATGTGGGAATTTCTACCTTTTATAAATTGGATGGTTATGATTTTTCCCGTTTTCTCTTATTAATGTGGGAATTTCTACCTTTTTACCTCCTATGATTAATATAGGAGCTTCTAGGAGAGCCTCTAATTAGTATAAATATAGATATAGATATAGGTAGATAGATTGGATGGTTAGGATTTTCCCTTTTTCTCTGATTAATGTGGAAATTTCTAGCATTTTTTTCTTTTTCTCTGATTAATGTGGAAATTTCTACCTTTTTACCTCCTATGATTAATATGGGAGCTTCTAGGAGAGTCTCCAATTAGTATAGATATAGATAGATTGCATCCTTGCTTTTTATATGCCCATGGTGGTTGCAACAGTAGAGAGAGATTGGGGGGAGCTGCATGTTTCTCTAAATGCATGGTGTACTGCGTGTGCTGCCAAGCCAAGAAAGCGCAAGAAGGGAAGAAGGAAGGAGGAAGTTAGGGTTTTGCACTCCACGTCTGTTTGTCATCAATTTTTGTGGCTAACAATTCGATCAACCTTAGATTGATGTTTATTCATGTTGTAGATTGGTTTGGTCGCAGGAGTTAGATGTTTTATGATGCTCTAGTTCGTTAAACTATCTACCGAACCTTACAGGGGAATTTTGGGGTATCTCTGTCCAGAATCATGATTTTGTCTGGTTAGGAAAGTTGCAAGTAATTTCCTGGGATTTCTATAAAGTTCTAGATCACAAAATTTGGATAAGTCAGCAAAACGTGATGGCCTCAGGAGTACCGTTGTCCAAAAATATGTTGCCAATAGCAGCAGTTGCGGCGCCCCATGTTATTACCCCGAAGGGTAATCGCACTTAAGCATTCCTATTACTATCCGTCTGCCCGGTAGGACACCGCTTCGACGACCCGTGTCATTACCCCGAAGGGTAATCGCACTTAAGCACTCCTATTACTATCTGCCTGCCCAGTAGGACACCGCTTCGACGACCCGTGTCATTACCCCCGAAAGGTAATCGCACTTAAGCATTCCTATTACTATCCGTCTGCCCGGTAGGACACCGCTTCGACGAATAGTAAGCTTTACCAGAGTTAATGCAGTAGAATAATAAGATAGAAACTGCACTTTATTACATAGTTAGCCACGGTAGGATATGGTCTTTAATACAACTACTCAATTACAACGGAAATAACTCCCTTCACTTGCATGCCTCGCTCCACTAGTCGTCTACTCGTCCCAATAGCAGAATAAGGCGTCCACCTCACCCTACTCCTCGTAGTCAGCGCCCTCACCTCCTGTGGCCTCATCGGCACCTGCGTATCTTTCATCCTACACGGGATAGTTCCCGGTCGAACTAGATCTAACAAAGGAGAATAATAGCAAGGATGAGTACTAGTGTACTTAGCGAGCATGTATTAGCAAATATGCATTGCATGACTCATCTCTGTTTGTTATCATATTTTCTAGCTCATCTCTTTTTCTGGGAAATAATTTATTAATATTTACTGGGCAAGTTTTAATTCTAAAAAGACTACTTGCCACTCGGTAAGAAGATAAACCCCTAGCGGTCAGCGTAGACTCCAAACCAGGAGACATGCATGAATTCATGATTTTATTTAGCACTGCGCAAGCTATGTACCACTTTACCAATAGTTATTCTGATCTCTCTTCGAGGTAGGTATCCCGCATTTCCTTTGATGCAGTATCGAGTTTAGAATACAGAACATTTTCCAGGTTACGTGATTAAGTCTCCACTCATTACTTTCCGTCGGTGTCTTGGGATGCTCACCTAGTCGTCCACTGAGTTCCCGTAATGTTGGTTGGGCCAGACTCCCCTCCCCGCACCCAACACTCCACCGTGTGCTACTATAACGTCTTGGATCCCACTTCCGGACTTTTCCTACCGGTCCGAGGTTTCTTCGTAACTCAACCCATGCAATATTACTTACTCGTTGTAAAGAGTATAGTTACATAACAAGGTAGCATTTTTTGCCCACCAGAACGGAAAAATGGTTGGCACTTAAATACGGCCTCTTATCCGAGTAAGAGTTTTGTTGGTCCTTATATATTATCCATATGTAAAGGGTCTCGCCTCTTCTCTCTTCTCTTTTCCTGCCAAGGGCACTCTTTACCATCCTACTATATCTCTTGAAGTACAACTGCTCATCTTAGTTGTACTGCTCTCATCTTATTTCTCATTTCATCTCTTTTCTCTTTATCTCTTTTATCCAATTTGATTTTGATACATAGTTTTGATGCACGTATCTATATGATACAACAAAGTAAAGTTTATGTTTAATATAACTAATTTGATATTCAAGAGATAGACTTGCCTTCGTAGTCGTAGAAAAGATCAGCGTCGATGTATACTGGATCAAATATATCTGCCTGCATTGGTTCGTCCTCTCAATTATATGGCAGACGCGAATAATAAATACATAAATACTTAGTTGTTTTTTGTGCTAATAGGCGTACATAAATCAGGTGGTTTCCTTGTCAGCAGATTTTAATTTAATAACATTTTTTCAAATCCCTCGTTCAGTTAACACTCCCTAACTGCGGTTGTTGTACGATCTACTGGCTCTAGGATCGAGGTTGCTTCATCTCACATTTGCTAATAACGGATCCTGACCGGTGTGTTCTAGGGGTAATATTTTCAGGGGGTTGTTTATTTTAATTATTCTAACATGATTAAATTATTTCTAATGCACCAGATTATTTGTCTACTTTAGTGAATTCTACCGACGATTAATTTATTTAATAAGCCTCAGATTAATTTTATACATTCTCCACTTTTATTTTTTATCAGTCAAGCTACGGCTATTTTTCTTCATGTGGTTTACGTTGGGGAATGCGGCAAGGCTACGATAACACAAACAAAAATTACCGCGCAACCAAGGAACCACCGCTAGAAATAGATCACGAGATTACCGCTAAACGCGTCGACTCGTAGCGGAAGTAGAGTCGTCGTAGCGAGTTGATGCAGTCGTAGTCGTACTTACGACGCGTCTCCTCCTTCGAGTGGTCGTACTCGCCGCGAGTCTGATCCTCCGAGTAGTCGTACTCACCACGTGACTTCTCCTCCGACTCCAGTGATCGTCACGAGTTGCGGATCGTCCTAGTGCTGATGCTTCGCAACAACACCTCCGAGGTATCCACACGTACGGGGCAGGATCACCACGCGCTGGAGTGCCAGCACCGGCAGTGTGGTTGAGAAGCCGTGGCTATTAGGGTTTCGAGAGTTCTTTCGAAGATCATCCTCTTCTCTCACCCTATGCCACCGCCCCTCTCTATATAGGCATCCATGATGGGTCTCGAACTTAAGGCCCATTAGGAACTCGTGGCATATACGAATTCAGATCACCATCTAAAACAAATCCTAGCCCTTTAAGTGTGCGACCCCACAGGTTCATGTGTAATAATCGGTTATGACTCGGAAACTCTTTTCCGACCACTAGTCGTTAGCGGTACCTAGCAGCAAATAACGATTCCCAAAGACACAAAGAATATATCGGACGAACCTTGATGTAATATGATCTATGATCAGGTCCTCATCACTAACGATTAGTTCGTATCTCCATATGACCATATCGTATTTGGTCCCGACCAGTTCGTAACTCCTTACGACCAGGTTCTTACCATTCTGTGATTACGTTCGACCAGTCTACGACCAGCATGTATCTCCATACACCGTGCAACTGGCGATCGAACTAAGCGACCTACTCATGCATTCTCCCTTTACCTCACGATGTCTGGTTGAACTCCAGGTGAGATGATGTGTCATCCATGGACTGTTCAATACTTTCTCGATCGAGTGTCGGATAACTTCATGTGGTCGACACTTCGACCACTAGTGGCATGGCCATGCACTTTCTTTATCCGATCACCACGAGGGGCCCAGAGACATCTCTCCTGTTATGTTAGGAGGGGCAAATCCCATCTCGACCAGTCACATCCCTCCGCATGTTTCATAGCATACCCGAAAGTTACCTTTATAACTACCCAGTTACGAGTAGCGTTTGGCAACCCCTAAGAGTGCTATTACACATGTAGGGAACCATGCTGATCTCAGGTCTAAGGATTATACATCATCATTACTTGAGACCAACTAATGACACAAAGATTCATAACAATCTCAATAGTGTCTCAATGATGGGTCTATCCAGCCCTATGTTCTCTAACATGAGTTCACATTATTGATTCGATATCCCTATATCTATGACCGGTGAAATAAGGTCATCAATCAATACATGTGCTAGTGTGGATATCATGAGGATATGTTCCAGATCTTATGATGATGTGACAATTGGCAATGGCGTTAATGGTTTGTCGTTTCACATGTTTTCAATAAAGTTTTAGGACTGTGAGGTCTCAGTCAGTCTGACCGGCCAGGGCGGCGGTCAGACCGGTCCAAGATTGGTCAGACCGGCCATAGCGGCGGTCGGACCGGCCAACTTCAGAAAGTGTGGTTTGAGCTGGGCCAAAAATAGAGGGTGTAGGCAAGAGAGGAGATTCTATTGCACTTGGTCCCATAATTTTTGGAGTCTCCAGTCAAAAGTTCTATTGGTTTGAAAATTCCAATAAGTTTCGGTTTTCCAGAGAGGAAATTCGGCTAAGTCTTTACTGGCGGTCTGACCGGCCAATAGGTGGCGATCAGACCGGCCAGGGTGGGCGGTCTGACCGGTTTTCACTTGGATCGTTGCCCGTCGTGGCGGCGATATTCGGTTTGTTAGGTCAAAGTCATGAGTTTCAGGGCATATATGTTGCAGGATGCATGTTTTGACTAACATGGGTCAAGTTGTGAAGAACTTGTTCCCAAATTCGGTTTACTTGTATATTGTTGTGCAGGTTGCTTGGTGGTCAACAACGGTCAACGGTGAGGATGATCGGGACTAGACTTGGAGAGCTGAGGTCCAGAACGATCGACGATGTCGGGTGAGGTCAATGAACTCAAGCGTGACGCAAGATGGACAAGGGTGACCTATTGGCTAATTCGAGGCGCAAGATGGCGCAACGTGTAGCTAATTAGGTCAAGGGGTGTTAAAAACGACGCATTAAAATACGTGCATATGTATCCTGTTTGTTTTGGGCCTTAATGGGAGCCCAATTGAGTTGAACTTCTAGAAGATCTAAGCCTCCACTATAAATAGGGGAGGGATGTGGCTGCACCCCCGCTTCGTCTCTTTTGCTATTTTTGTAAACACTAATTTTCTTAGGGAGAGCTTTTGTGGAGGCTAGGGTTCTTGATAGTTTGATGTGATTTTTGTGCTCTTGGATTGAGCATTTTCCTCCATTGATGGAGAGGCCGTAAGCCCATATCATATCAAATCAATCAAAAGAAAGTTTGATCAATGTTTTTGTCTCATTGCGTTCTTTCTCTATATTTGATGATTTTGAGTCTTTCTCTTGATCTGTGAGTTTTTGATTGAATTCTCCATGTGATATAGCTTGCTGTGACATGTGGGAACATACCTAGGATCATCTTGATCATTAATCACCCACGAGCAAGATTTTGGATCAAGTTTTTGTTTTGACCCGGTTTTGAACCCTTCTTCAATCAAACGGAAAAGGATCGCTATTCTTCCCAGAATTATCACAATTTTCGATTGGAATAGGTTCCTGATATCATAGAGAATGTGTGTTCCAAGTTTCATCAAGTTTGGAGTTGTAGATCAAAAGTTTTATCTATTTGCAACTTCATCATCGGGGCTTTCTGTTCTGTTCTTCAGGCCGACGGTCAGACCGGTAGGGAATTGGTCCGACCGCCATTGATCCAGCGGTCCGACCGCCCTGCACTAAGATTGATTTTATCTTGTGTTGATCTTTGGTTGTTTTGCTTCGGGGGTTAGGTTGGATTCAATACTAGTCTTCCGCTGTACTGGTATATTGATCTTCATAGCTACTGGAGTGAAATTTGTGTTGAATCTATTATTTGTGAAGAAGTGAGCGTGCTCCTATTCACCCCCCCCCCCCCCTTTAGTCACATTTTCGGTCCAATAGCTAGTTATAGAGTCACTAGTGTTCCGACCAGTGACCTCCGACCAGGGATACATTTAGAATGACATCACATAAGTTAAAGAGTTCCACCAACAAGTCACATACTTATTGATCTATAACAAATGATTCATTCAAGGAACACGATAAAATATTATCAAAATCATGAACATAATGAAATATCATCATCTCTATGATTGCCTTTAGGGCATATTTCCAACAGTTTAAACATTGCTTGATCCAAAACTTACACAGCACTGACACCTAGTAAAACTGGGGTTCACTTCTACTGCCAAAAATGCGCTTCCGTCATCCTCAGGTGCCCACGGGAGATGACCAGAGTCGCCCGGTCTCACCTGTTGCGCCCACTAGTATGCTCCACCTGGGTGTCATCCCGGCACAAGATAATCACGAAAACCAGAGCCTGGTCACGAGTTCCCATAGAACGTACAAGATTTATATCACGAAATCAATTCATCCTCCAATGCTCCTAAAATAACTTGCAACTCAAGGTCTCACAACATCATATACTGACCACTACTAACCAGTTGCCACTATACACTCTATAAGGTATTGTAAAACAAATCCATTATTCCTTCCATACAAGTATAGCATAATTCAAGTTCAAAGCATTTCATAGATCATTGCATGAAACAAAGGTTCTTATCTACCACACAAATGGCCGAAGCACACTAGCAAAATAACTTGTTGTTTTCCGCAACTAGTACCAGCGTCAACAAAGTGCAAACTAATCAAGTTAGGTCAATGGAACAATAGCCAGCTGCAAACTATCCATCAGAAGGTCAATCAAAAATACATTCTAGCTAGTATCCACACTTAGCACATGTGAGTCACTCAACCATATCTCTACTAATATAAAGAGGGAGTTTGTCCGTCTACCCTTCCCCTAATATAAACAATAAAGAAGTCTACCCCGCCCAGAGAATAAATAACGACAATTCAGCTAAAACAAGGGTTGGTAATTTTCTGTTTCCATGGGATAAAGATTGCCTAGGATGACAAAAAAACTTAAAGCATGTTATAACATTGAAATGGTTTATAAAGTAAATGAATGCGTTTGCAAATCATATGGAATGTAAAATTTAGTTGGAATAACTTACAAGGCACAGAAGGAAGAACCATAATAGGTTATCTCGGTAGTCAATTCCAGTGGTAGGACCATACAATTTTGGTCCAGTCTTGCCCCATACCTACAGTATAATGATTCAAGTGGAACGTTGGAAGAATACCAAATTTGTTTGGATAATTCAATGAACATGCAGGTATTAACAGTATAACAGACCTTCTCGAGAAACATTGGATGGTCAATGAAAACACAGTCAACTCCCCTTTTGCAACAGTGGAATAAGCGCACTGTTTCTGCCCTGTCACCAACATTTACCTGCGGAAGTAAAATTGTTTTTAGCATCTACAACACCAGAAAGCTGATATAAGTTAAATGCAAGCTAAATAGCAATACAGAACATTTAACTGTGTTTTCATTGACCATTCTACGTGGACATTTGTATCCCATGCATCCTTGTATTGATCATAGCGAGGAGCTATCGTCATGACCCGGTGGCCAATTTCCAGTGAACAAATGAGTTGCACATCACACAAAACAAAGTAATATGTGTATATTGTACACCTTTCCTCGACAGCTCAAGCTTTGGATGAACTAGTTGGTGCATGAAACTCAATATACTAAATAGAAAGGGCCATTGCAATGCAATGTCAAAAAAATACATAGATGACACAACCTGTATCAAGGTAATTCTGCTGCAATGTTTCAGTTCAATCGCATCCAGGTGTGCTCAACTGAATCTAATTACCTAAGAATTTGGCGAGGAACAACAGAACATAATTGGTTTGAAGAACGGAATCTAGCCTTGACATTTGTGAGTAACTGAATATTGAAATATACAGCGAAGAATACTTACAGCCAGAGCTGGGGGCAGTCCTCCTGAAAGAAACACCAAGGCCTCCAGTTGTGGCCCATAGATCCACTTCAGTTGGAACAAAAATTATGGTCATTCCACTAGAACATACTAGGTGCTCGAGACCTACTAGGCTTTGGGTGAATTTCATTATTTCTGGCTCTTCTTTTGGCCTGCTGTGTCTTATTCCGCATTGATAGGGAGTCCTAATTCAAGAACCTAACTCCACTGTTAAAAGATTGTTGGAATTGCATGTGAGGTGACTGCTTCAATGCACCAACACCATTTGTTTGGTAAGAACAGTAGGTACAAATTGAACCCATTGTTGCAGCCATTCAATGATGACCTGTCAAAATGCCAAATGATGATGAAAGACTTTGACAAAGTTACTCTGGTTCGGACAAAATGGAAATCTAAATTTTCTAACCACAACATTCTGAATGAAAAACAGCACTCATATGTTGGTAATAAATGTTTACAATGCCACAAATATACATCTCAAATAAAAAACTACTACAAGTTGGTATATGAATGTGCTAACATGCCAAGAACAGACCAATTCTACATTCCAGCATGTTGATTATTTTATTAAAGATTCAGATGGATATAGAACAAAGGTTTGTAAAACACAATCCAAGTACACTTATTTGAGGTTTCAAGTGTTTGAATGATGACATTAATCAAACTTAAGTTCTTGGAGGCTTTGGAGTGACTAAATTGTAGAAGTGGTAGCCCCATACCATGAAAAAAAGGCCTCCAGTTCAAACTGACATAACCATCTCAGTGAAGGACGCATTCAGCTGTCCAAAATTCCAATTCTAGCCAACATTGGTGAGGTTTCTGACGTCTTTATTGCTATTAATGTCAGCAGAGGTTGTCATACACTAGCTCAGTTACCCAGTTCGGTCATTTTTATGCATACTTATACATAATGAGAGACAAAAGAACAAAAATCTTACACCCAAAATTCACTCAAAATTGGGTTTATTTGTTTCTCTCAGAGTGCCTTCGGTATCATGGTTGGTGATACAAGATTAAAACAAAGAGAAACCAATGCCCCATCGTTGGGTTCTTATATATCTACATGATGTTTCAGATTATGTAAATTGAAGTGGAAGAATTTCACACTGAAATGGACGCTTTGACGAGAGATACTGATTTTTAACAATGTCATCGCCAATGTCAAAGGGAAACTACATATACAATGTGTACTTTGACTGACGACTTTTTAATTGGGTAATGTGGTGGTGTGCAACCCGTGTAACTGAGAAGGTCGGTTTCCTAGCAACACACTTTCATGTTTTGTGGACCCAATAATGTCCCGGATTTTTCTTCCTTGCTCTTTTTTCACAAAGGAATTAACACTCAAACTGTCCAAAATTAAAGATAGCAAAGTGCTCAAATAAGTGCTAGAAATATACACGGTAAACAGCACGACATCCTGTCATTATAAAAAAGATATAATGCAAGGCATGCAAGCTGAGTCCTCTGACCACCTACCTCTGAAGTGGTCAAGTGGGGCATATTTTCGAGCACAACACAGAATCTATTAGAAACTGGAAGTCGTAGATCACAAAATCGGGAGCATGTAGGAGGCAAAGATGGGGGAAAGGAAATTTTTTTGGACAGTAGGGGGAAAAGGAACTTCTCACATGCTACATTGTCAAGCAGTGAGAAAAATGCAGAAAGAAACTAGCAATACCCACCGCACAGATCACAGATTCACGGTCCCTGGCTTAAGAAGCTGACAAGAAAACTTCCTAGTGACCAAAACTAAATTCTTAAATCGTTAGCCTCCCTCTACAAGACTACAACCCCAATTTCCCTCCGGCAATCCCAAAACCAAGAACCACCGAGTCGAGCAGCTCGAGCTAGCTCATTTCGGGAACGAGCCAAAAGATCAGCTCAGCTCGGCTCAATAGCAGGCTCGCTCGCGAGTCCTACCATCTCCTACTGCCCCTGCATTCCACCATGCCTTCGCTGATCGACTCTCCGCTGCAGTAGCTCCTGGAACCCGTGAGGCCGCCGTGTCACATGCTAGCAGTACCGGCCGCTGCTGCCAAGAAGCCGACGTACGGAGGCAGGAAGAAAAACTTGGATATGTGCACCAAGGCGCTCGGGTGCGAGACCGGAGGCGTCGACGCCGCCACCGCTGACGACGATGAGGAGGAGGAGGTGAAGGCGGGGGCGATGAAGGGGTGGGTGCGCCGCTGCGGCGTGCTGCCCACGCCACGTCGCTGGCGTGGGGCGCGATCCGCGTGCAGATGGTCCATGAGCGGCGGGACGAGCGGCTGGCTATGTACGCGGTGCGAATGCCAGGGATGGAGGCTGAGCAGAGGATGGAGGACGGTGTGGCGGATGGATGAGAGGGCGGCGGAGGAGCAGCGGGGATGCGGAAAAGGGGGAAGGATGGGGGCGCTACTGTTGCAGAAGGAGGGGGTGGCGGAGGAGGACAGGATGGCGGCACGGAGGGCAAGACGATGGCGGAACAGGATGGTGAGGCCGTGAGGAGGACAGCATGGCTGACGGGGACGACGCATCTGCGAGGCGGAGGGTGAGCGACAAATGGTAAGGACGGCACGGCGCCTCTGCGGCCCAGCTCTCAGAACTCACACAATGCCTCTTCTCTAGAATAAAAAAATTTAAGATTAAAAAACGCTACAGACAGAGATTTATATCGCATGTAACCTATATTTTTTCTTGGTTTTTATTCTCCTCTTATACTAATCTTGAGACCCTACGTTACATACATTAAGTGTTATAATAGCAGCAGTTTCCTATGCCACTAATTCGCTCATAATACGCCGCTGCAGCAATGCACTTCATGCAGCATTCATGCGCAACATCAAAACAAAAACTAAAGTAACTTACAAGAAAACAGTAAATGCAATAAAACAATCATCAAGGATTATTCAACAAATACCCCTAATCCTTGATACACTTTCTTAATCTTAACGCAGCCCAAACGACCGTCGATGTCACCGGCCATATCGCTATCGTTGTAGCTGACTCACCGTTGCGGATCGTCTGCAACCTCTTGCCACGCGCAGCGGCTTTCTCCTTGTTGCCATACGCAGCTGCTCCTCTTGCACGACTCATCACGCTGTTGACGGTCTTCAATACTTATCTCTAAGAAGTTTCGCCTTACCAGTCGGCATGGGTTAGCAACACAAGTTACCATTATGAGTCGTCGAATCCATGCTCGCAACCGCTTCTCTACCACGTGGTGCACTCTGCATTGAGGGGCAGTACAATCGCCCTCGCCGGTGACACACCTCGCAGGCGACTTCGACCTCTACATTAGCTCCAATTGTTTTTCGCTGGTGACACAACTTGACGGCGACAGAGACTCAAACCGAAGCTTACACACTCCTAATTACTCACGCTTTCTTATGGACACAACTAATACAAGAAGACACGCGAGTACTCTAGACACACGCTTTCTTGTAGACACATCTAACACAAGAACTCACGCGTACAACATGCATGGACTCAACTACATCCACTTACATAGGACGTGTCCATGAAAACGGACTCAGCGCCTCCACGTCCACGCGTGCACCTTGTGTGTCGCCTCGGCAAGTGCTATGCGGACACCGTTCTCCCC
This sequence comes from Hsuehochloa calcarea, assembly GCA_036346395.1. NCBI lineage: Eukaryota > Viridiplantae > Streptophyta > Magnoliopsida > Poales > Poaceae > Hsuehochloa > Hsuehochloa calcarea. The sequence continues at coordinate 8,266,489 of CM070605.1, read as the reverse complement.
ACACCGGCTACCGTTCCCCCGCCAGGTGGATTTGTTTCCAGGTGAGTATTTGACATGTAGGTTTCTCATGCAGTCATGGTGGTATTTTGGCAGCACCAAACACATATCTTTAATATATGAAACTGAAATTCATAGCGATCATATGCTATATGTTATCTGAAACTGAAATTCTTAGGGAGATCACCACAACATAGCACGATTATATGCAATATGTGATGTAAACATGAGTATTGAGTAGCACTAAGAATAATACTGCGATGTGAACCATATTATATGTGGTGCAAAAATAAACACTACAACATATTGACAATTATTTTTGCTGCTGCTGAACATTCAGATTAGTGACATATTATAGATGCAGAATATTGAAAGGTGGTCATCAGGATTTGATGTATGTTTATACTAAGTCATAAGATGTATGTTTTTTATTAATACCTTTTGATGCTTATTATGGACTAATTGAGCTATAGAACTTATAACATTATCAATGGGCTGAAATCATTCTGAAGCGATCTTTAAAAAGAAGCCAAGGTGGTGTTTGATGGGTGCAGCATCAAGGTCTTTGTAGATATTGCATCTCAGTTTTGTGGTACTTTGGATGAAGTTATATGGGTTGTGGATCCAGTAAAGAACTTATGGATTTCATTTTGTTCGCATGAACTATTATATCGAATGGTGAATCTTCCTTGTTTTCTACTATGTTAATACAACATGATTTTAGTTCTTCGCTTAGTTGCATGCCTGTGCACATATTGACTATGATGTGCCTATCTGTTTAGTTGCATACAATTACAAATTGTAGAGTATACATTTTAGCCAAATAGTTGTCATTACTGAATCATTTAACTGCAGTATCTTTTTTTTTGTGTATTCTTGGACATTTCTTTTTTATTAACATGTCGTGTTTTTTTACCTTGTAGATGGTACGTTGCCCATGTCGACGAATGGGCACAAAAATTAACTGCGCGGTGGCTGCTGAAGATGTCGCTCGACCTGCCCCTGCTCGATGTGGCTCCTCACATGCTATGACATCACGAGCAACGCCATCGGCTTCGGTTGCACTAGAGGAGGAGGACGACAACGACGGTGGTGGCGACAACGACGTGGATGCCAAGTTGTTGGATGAGATAGTCCTTTCGGACCTTGTTGGGGCACCGACAGTGACTCAACCGACGCCGGCCTCGCCTCCACGCCGTGAACGCCGTCCGGCTACGAGGTTCACGCCGAGAACGAGTCCGAGAAGCGCAAATGATGTAATGATGGCATGTAATTAATTGGACATTTCAGTTTCAATGAATGGGTTGAATGAATAGAATGAATGCATTGAATGAATGGATTGAGTACATTTTCTGATTGAATGAATTGAATGGGCTGAGTACATTTTCTGATTGAATTGATTGAATGTCCTGAGTACATTTTCTGATTGAATGAATGGATGATTGTATTGGGTATATGACATTCGCTATATGTTTCTACTGCCACGTCGATATCCGTGGCGTGACAAGTCGGTTATGTCACACTGGTAGCCATAGCGTGACAGTAATTAGCACCACAGAGCAACGATGTTTTTGCAACTCCTCTACAAGAGCATAAGTCTCGGCGTGGCGTCATAGTTTTGCCATGCCAGAGCTCATGGCGTGACAAAGCGCTTTTGTCACGCTAGTATTGTTGGTGTGACAAAGCGCTTTTGTCACGCTAGTATTGTTGGCGTGACAGGATTTAGCACCAGAGAGCTACGGTGTTTTTGAAACTCCACTGGAACAGCAAAAACCCTAGCGTGGCAGCACAGTTTTGCCACACCAGGTTGTATGGCGTGGTAGAGCGGTCTTGTCATGCCAGTACACATGGCGTGACAGGACTTAGCACCAGAGAGCGACGACGTTTTTGCAATTCCTCTAGAACTACACAAACCCTAGCGTGGCAGCACAGTTTTGTCATGCCAGGGATAATAGCATGACAAATCAGCAGAGTCACGCCAATACACATGGCGTGGCAGGACTTGGCTCTAGAAAGCCTCTCTCCTCTCTATGTCTAGCTTTTCAGAAAGACAAGATCATACTCTACCGCGCAGACTATTCACATGTATTTAACCACACTGTAATGCAGGCTACCAAATCGACATGACAACACTTTAGCTCCTCGGCTTTTTAGACCGAAAAGACGGGACTCTACTACAAAAACTTTTCAAAGGGACATGACACCATTCTGCCTCCTCAGCTTTTCAAGCCGAAAAGACGTGACCCAACGAGCCAGCTTTGCGCAGCGACGTGACCCAATGAGTCTGCTTCCGCGAGAAGTGGCCTTAGCGTTACCATATGATTCCGCCTTAGGGTTGTAGCCTCACGGGTGTGAATTTCCTTCAACCGAATTACAGTTTAACTGTGTACACAGGCCCGGCTCGGCATATAATTACTACCCCTTCCGCGGCGGGTTCTTCTACATCAAGACATCAGCACAATCTCACTCGGATGTACAACCAATAGGACGAGATTCGCGAACTCGCAAGGGGTGCTGTGGCCCAGGACTAAAAAACAGAGTGTGCTAGGAGGGCACCTCCCCGCAATGACGCCCCCGTACCAACAACCCCTGCCTGAACATTCTAACCGAGCATTCGCAGCAACACCCGCCCCGAAGGGGAGACGCCGCCCCTGTGTTGGTGCAGGGACACATGCAAATTCTTCAAGTCTAAGGAGCGCCTCAGCCTGGGCATGTGTTACTAGGGTTGCGCGAACTACTCCTAGAACTACCCCGACCGCCGTTGGGACTCAGACCGCTATTGGCAGTCGGTAAGGACCGGTTACAGTATGTTTCCCTACCATTTCTCTTTCAAAGTACACACTAACAACCACTTCCGTCTACTCGTAGTCCCCGAATCCGCTATGTGGCTGCCGCAAGTGGATCGACCAAGGGATCCACCCACGTGACCAGTAGCGTCTCGACTGTGAGGAGTGGAATGCCAAGAGGGACCGCGAGAAGAGGGAGGAGGAGCGCTGCAATTAAGGCCCTGTTTGGTACAACTTCCACTCCTAGCTTCTCAATCGATTCTCGTGGAGCCGTACCAAACACCCTGATTATCAAAACCACTAGATTCTGCTTCTTGTGAGGAGCTGTCTCGTAAATGAACTAGCAACGAGAAGCAGCCTCCTAGCAGATTCTCGTGAGAATCCAACATTCAGAAACAAAAATACCCTTTGAAGTGGAAGGTTTTTACCCGCAAATGCCACTGAGTTACACAAATACAATTGAAGTATTACACCCAGGGATGACATGGTATTTTTGTCTCTAATCCTCCCTCATATGGTTTTTAGAGCCAACCTACCAGCCAAACGGTTTCAACAGACAGCTCCAGATTCTCAGAGAAGTGGATTCTCAGATAATCAGGAGCAGAATATAGAAAATGAGAATCTGGAGCTGTACCAAACAGGACCAAAGTGCACGGCGAGCGTATCCAACGGGAGATACAAGCTCATCTCGAGGCATGCAGATGCAAGGAACGTGAGGCTCGCCAGAGGGAGCGCGAGAGAAAAGGGGGAAATAGCGGCTAAGGGAGAGGCAATCAGCGAGGAGTACAACGTCGAGCTCGCAAGGAAGGGCAAATGGCCCCGGTCCACATAGTAGGTAGAGCCATTCCGTAGTAGTCCCCCGTCCTACCCGCCATGTTGATGCTATCTCCTGAAGGTATGTATACTTACATGGTCCGGATGCTTGTGTTGCAATGTATCATAGTAGTAGCACAATTAGCTGAACCATCATGCCATGTGATCACATGTAACGTGCTTCTGTCTGCGGACTCTAATGTATTTCTAGTTTTATGCCTCGCACTTTACCTTCGGTCGAAATATTTAATCAACACGAGTACATTTTTAATCTCCAAGCCTCGTACAAAAATTGGACTTCATGACGATGTGAAAATGAATGATACAAAAATATTTTTCCACAGATACACGTATGTTACCTATCCTCAAAAGTTTGACGCTCGACAGTAACCTTCACGACTTTCACAACTATGCATCTTTCATCAGTGATGTCTACCATATTTCCATCCTTGTGCACCGTGTTGTACCACACAGTGCACATATTTGTCAATTTTTCCAGGATGCAATATGTATCAGTTCTACTAAATGTGTTCTACAAGTGTACATATATTCAAAAAATTTATCAAGTCGTACAAGGGGAAAACCTCATATACGTTTCTAGGGGGCATTGTTTAGCTACATCTATCCCAATAAGCTATCTATCGAATCATTGCAATTGATGCTCGATCTTCGATAAAGAATCTAAGTTGTTTCAGCAAGGCAGTTTTTGGGCTTCATGATGCATGAAAGATGGATTGAAGTAAGTCAGACCTGAGTGTAATCAATCTATCAATATGTAACATCCTGAATTTTGTGTGCCAGTTTCATCGAATGAAAATGTGAAAGTATACAAACTTTTGATGCATCTTGTTGACACTTGGATATCAACGAAGTTTTGTTTGAGGCTTTTTCTGGAATTGTGTTATAAATATTGATTCAATAAAAGAAATATAATTGACAAATTCATTTGAATAAAATGTCGAATCTGAAAAGATGATCCATAAGGTAACACATGAGAATTTACATTGAAACTAATTCAAGGAAAACCTGAACCAAAGCTAAAATTCCATTTCAAAGCTTCTCTTTTTACAAGTAAAACATGAGTTACAATCAAAAGTAATTAATTTGGATCGGAAGGATGAATCGAGAATCAAAATTCTATAATTTAAATTTAAAAGTGTAAACCATTCCTCAATTCAAGTCCAAATTAAAATTCAACCATGAGCACAAATAATAATTTAGAAATGCAAAGGAAATAATGCAAGACAGGATTGTCACGTCATAGATTCGGGCGTGACTACTGCCGCGCCACGGGTTCAGACGTGACTACTGCTACGCCAGCCCTCCACGTTGGCACGACGTGCCCGGGAGGGCTTGCGTGGCAGGTTGGACCACACCGAGACTTGTGGCGTGATAATATTATTTTACCACGCCATGGGGGTTGGCGTAACCAAAGAGCTCGTAATTGGAAATAAAATTAACGATGGGTTAAATTTAAAATATTATTAAAAAATGATTAAATAAAAAAATTCCACTCCATTCCCTCCCAATCCATCCCATGCACCAGGGAAAAGTTCTTTCTATGAATGTATTTTACTTGCCAGAGTTGTGCCAAAATCCTACAAAACTTTCTGCCAAATTCTTAGGCATTTTCTCAACAATGGCAGTGTGGTGCCCGTAGTTGCAGAGCTCTTGGCCATTTCATAGCTTCTCCTTTCCAAAGATTAGAATGATCGAGGACACAGAAACTCAACCAGTTTCAAGCCATGCAAACCATTTGCGCGACAAGCCATTCTCTATTAATTCTTCACTGTTAGTCAGTAAAGAACTCACTACGCAAATAGCAAACATTTGTAAGCACATCCTCACATGGAAACTTCTTCATTCAAGCATTAGAAATTGCCATCACATGCCTAGGGAAGGGAACGCCTGCGGGATTGGAGGGCAGAAGCGGCCGGGAAGGAGGGAGACGGCAGCGGCAGCAATAGTGGGCAGCAATCCAGCCAGGTTGCACAGTGACCTGACCCAGGGCAAACATGTCATTTCACCGGGAAAAAAAGGCCTAAAAAGAATTAAGAAAAGAGATAAATATAGAAGAATGACATTTTTTAGATATCACTGTGGAACGAGTACAAATCCTCAATTACGTCGGAGTAAGTGGTAATTCCTCGATACCCACTTTTACAAGTGGCAAATCCTCCTGTCAAAAAAAAAAAGACAAGTGGCAAATCCTCCTTTTTCAATGCATTATTAAACTATATTCTTGAAAATTTTCAATCGAATTTAGCCGTCCAGATAGTATAGATCCACCCATCCAGATCTATATATATACCTATCTACCTCTCCTCTCCACCTTATCATCTCTCCATGACTCCACAGAACCACACCCCGATCCAGACATCCACGGCAACCGCCGCTTGATTCCTTCGCATTGCCACCCATGTGGCGCCTCGCCGGCTCTGGTGAGGAACCCACCGAAGCTCCACCGTAGTCTCCTCCTCTTCATCTTCCCCCTGTTTGTCGCAGATGCACCGTCCTGCCCCTCCCCCAAGCCACGACTACCTCTCTTCGTCTTCGGTGTTCTTCCCATGACATGACCATCGGCAAAGGTGATAGGTGGCGCCATCTTCAATGCATTTCCTTAATGTAAGGAAAAGAAGAGGGGGGCATTCGATAGAGCGTGCGTTCATTCGAGGGGCATGCGACGTGGCGGTGCAGCACTCATACACACTTGGACATGTCTTTGCCGACGGGCGCGCTCACCAGAGACGAGGAAGACGCCACCCCTAAGCATGAATCTTCGAGTAAATCTTGTTAGAAAAATAGGGACAAAAGGGGAAACTAATTTTTACCTAGAAAACTCTTGCGGGAAAAAAACAACGGGTGCCAACCGGCGATGATCACTATATGAGAGGTGTTTACAAATCGCAGAGGATTACAAATGAGGCATCAACTCTCCCTGTGCGACATACAAGAGGTATATAAAGGGGTAAAAGGACTTAGAGTCCAAGTAGAAAACTTATCCGCTAATATGACATATTTGAATACAACCACATTAGGAATTTGGATCACATATTTCAACAATCTTTATCTTGAGATGAATTTTCTCTTGTAGCAAAATGAAGAATCATCAATCACCAAATAACACAATAATAAGATAAAAAATCACAATGCGCCAATTAGTCTCTAGGACTAAACTGTGATACCAAGCTCAAACTTAGTAGCAGGAACTTGCTTTGTCATTATATCAGCTGTATTATCACGAGTACTTATCTTGCACACCATGACATCACCTTGAGCAATAACACCTCGAATAAAATAAAATCTCACATCAATGTGCTTTGTTCTCTCATGTAATTCCTGATCCTTTGTAAGACATATAAAATTCTGACTATCACAAAATATAATAGTGCAACAATTATCTCTACAAAGCTAAGTGTACAAACCTCTCAACCAAATAGTTTCTTTACAAGCTTCAGAAATAGCCATATATTCTGCTTCAGTGGTAGATAAAGCTACAGTAGTTTGCAAACTTGCCTTCTAACTAAAGGCACAACCACCAATGGTGAAAACATAACCTGTGAGAGACTTCCTCTTGTCCAAATCGCCAGCATAATCAGAGTCAACATAACCAACAATTTCATCTCTAGAATTCCCAAACTACAAACAAGCATTAGAAGTGGCACGCAAATATCTGAAAATTCAACTGAATCGCTTTCCAATACTCTTTTCGGGATTAGCCATGTATCTACTAATAACACTCGATTGCATGAGATAAATGCGACGAGAACAAACCATGACATACATAAGAGAACCAACTGCACTGGAATATGGAACTCTAGACATGTACTCAATATCATAATCTAACTCAGGACATAAAGCTGAAGATAATCTGAAATGCGAAGCTAAAGAAGTACTCACTGGTTTTGAATCATGCATATTAAAACGATGAAATACCTTCTCAATATAACCTTGTACTCAATATCATAATCTAACTTGCCAAATTGCCTCTCTCTAATAATCTCCATACAGAATTTTCTTTGATGTACCTAAGTCTTTCATCTCAAATTTATTACTCAATAGTGCTTTCAGTTTTACTATTTCTGATTTATCTTTTGAAGCAATCAACATATCATCAACATAGAGAAGCAAATAAATAGCTAACCATTAACTGTCTTTAAATAAACACAACTATCATAATCAGATCGTTTAAAATCATGACAGAGTATAAGGAGTCAAATCTCTTGTACCATTACCTAGGACATTGTTTCAAACTATAAAGAGATTTCTTCAATCTACAAACAAGATGTTCTTTTCGAGAAATAACAAAACCATCAGATTGGTCCATATAAATGTCTTCTTCTAACTCCCCATGTAAGAATGCAGTTTTAACATCTAAATGCTCAAGTTCATAATCATGCATATCAACAATACTGAGTAAAGTGCGAATAGAACTATGTTTCTGGCCGGGAAAAAGACATCATTAAAATCAATACCTGTAATCTGACTATAACCTTTAGCAACCAATCTTTCTTTATACCTTGCTGGTTCAGTATGAGAAATACCTTCTTTTCTTTTAAAAATCCACTTGCAATGAACATGTTTCTTCTCCTTTGGCAATTTCACTAGTTCCCAAGTGTCATTCTTTTCAAGTGACTCCATCTCATCGTGCATAGCAGTTATCCACTTATTACAATCAGTGGAGCCAATAGCCTCAGAGTATGATGAAGGTTCTATATTACCTTCAATTTCTTCTCTTCAATCAACCTCTTAGGTGGATTAATCTCCCTCCTAGGTCTGTCAACTACAATGGACCGTTGTGGTACCTGCTCAACAATAGGAGGGTTTTCAGCAATAGGTGCATCATGAATAATATTTTCCTTATCTGATGTGTTATCTTAGTCAACAAAATGGTCCACCTGAACACTTGAATTCTGCTTACTCTCAACAAAAACATTAGTATGTTGGAAATATGCCCTAGAGGCAATCATAAAGATGATTATATTTCAATATGTTCATATCATTGGATAATATGTTATCTTGTTCATAGAATAATATCAATAATATTTATTATCAAGTATGTGACTTGATTGTGAAACTCTATATTTCTGTGATGATTATTCTTAAACGTTCCCTAGTCGGAAACATATGAGAACACATATGATTAGACTAGCATATGTGTTGGTTGATGACTATGTTTCACAAGTCATGGATATGGCGATATCAAATTAATAATCTAGACACATGTTAGAGAACATGGCGTTGGAAATGACCCACCTTGAGGCACTGTTTAGATTGTTATGATTCTATGTATCATGAGTTGGTCTCAAGCAATGATGATGTATAATCCTTATCAGTATGATTTTCTACATGTGTAATAGCACTCTTAAGGGTTACCAAACGCTACTCGCAACTGGGTAGTTATAAAGGTAGCTTTCGGGTATGCTATGAAACATGCGGAGGGATGTGACTGGTCAGATATGGGATTTGCCCCCTCCTAACATAACATTGTGGATTTCATGGGGATATGTTCCAGATCTTAGGATGATGTGACAATTGGCAATGGCGTTTACGGTTTGTCGTTTCACGTGTTTTCGACAAAGTTCTGAGCTTCTTGACAGGCGGTCCGACCGGTCCTTGCCTGCAGTCCGATCGGTCCCAAATCGGTCGGGCCGGCCATGTGGGGCGGCTCGGACCAGCGATGACCAAAGTGGTCAAAGCAGTGGGCCAAAAATAGGTGTTGTAGGCAAGTGAGGATCCCAATGCACTTGGTCTCATGATTTTGGAGTCTCGATAAAAAGTTCTATTGGTTTAAAGTTTCGAAGGTTTCGGTTTTTGTGTTGAAATTCGGCTAAGTCCCAAGGGCGGACCGGCCAGCTCACGAGGAGCGGTCCGGCCGGCCAAGGCGGTCAACCGGCTCACTGGGCGGTCGGCCGGTTTCTACTTGAACATCGGCCAACTTCGTTGGCGATGTTGTTTTGTTAGGTCAAAGTCATTGGTTTCATGGCATATGATTTGCATGATGCATGTTTTGACTAACATGGGTCAAGTTGTGAAGAACTTGTTCCCGAATACGTGTTTTCTTATGCGTGGTTGTGCGGGTAGCTTGGTGGTCAACGACGGTCAACGGCGAGGAGAATCGGGACTAGACTTGGAGAGTTGAGGTCGAGCGATCGGCGATGCGGGTGAGTCAACGACTCAAGCGTGACACAAGATGGACAAGGGTGACCTATTGGCAAATCCATGACGCATAGTGAAGCGGTTTAGGTCAAAAGGTTAAAGACGGCGCTTTGAAAAGCGTGTGTGTGTGACCCGTTTGTTAGTGGGCCTTAACGGGAGCCCAATTAAGTCAAACCCTAGGAGCTCTAGGCCTCCACTATAAATTGGAGGAGGTGGTGGCTGCACCCCTCTCTCTCTCGCCTTTTTATGTTTCAAAACCCTAATTGTCTTTAGGGGAGTTGAGGTGGAGGCTAGGGCTCTTGATAGTTTGTGGTGAATTTCGTGATCTTTGATTGTCCACTGATCCATGATGGTGTGGATGTAATCCAGCATCAATCACGAAATCAATCTATGCAAGGTTTGCTTGAGATAAGTCTCCTTTCGTTCTTGCTTTCAATTTCGTGTTTTTAGGGCTTTCTTTGATCCGCGAGTTTGTGATTGATTCTTTCACGTGGATTAGCTTGCTGTGATATGTGTGAATCTATCTAGCATCATCTTGATCATCAATCTCTCACGAACAAGCTTTAGGATCAAGTTTTCGTTCTTGCGGTTTTAGACCTTACATTAATCAATTGACAATTGCTCAAGATCGTTCCAAGAATTATCATAATATTCGATTGGAATAGGTCCTCAATAGCATAGAGAAGGTGTGTGCAAAGTTTCATAAAGATTGGAGTTGAGAATCAAAAGTTACACCTAATTGCAACCTCGTCATCGGTGATTTCTTGTTTGGATCGGTTACGTAGATCACGGTCGACCGCCCATCATCACCGGTCGGACCGATTTTGGGCGGTCCGACCGCCAAAGACTAACGCCGGTCGGACCGCCCGACAATCGGTCCGACCGGTTGGAGTATGCAGGTCGAGACCGCCCGTCTTTGTGAGTCTTTGCAATCTTAGTTGATTTTGTGTTTTTGCTTAGGGATTTAATTGGATTCAATACTAGTCTTTCATTTGTCTTGGTATATTGATCTTCATAGCTTCATCATAGCTATTGGAGTGAAATTGTGTTGAATTCATTATTTGGGAAAAAGTGGCGTGCTCCTATTCACCCCCTCTAGTCGCCTTTTCGGTCCAACAAGTGGTATCGAGCCGGTTAGTTCAATCTTGATCTTAACCGGTCCTTGAACTTTAGCGATGGATAAGTTTTCTACTAAACCGCATATCTTCGATGGGCACGACTATGCCTATTGGAAGAATCGTATGCGCGTCTTTCTTGAGAGCAAGGGACAAGCTATTTGGGATATTGTTAGAGCCCATTGGTTATTCCCGAAATTGCTACACATACGTAATTCTTTTGGCTAACAACAATAAGGCTAAGAATCTTTTATATGGTGCACTTGGTAGACAAGAATATGATAGAATTTGCAATCTTTCAATCATGCATGAAATTTGGAACACTCTCGAAACATATCATGAGGTTCGTCCCAAATCAAAAGGTCGTCAAGCAGTTTACAAGCGTGAATACAATAAATTCGAGATGCGTCTGGAGAGAGCATCGATGACATTTCGATCGCTTTAATAAAGTAATTAATCAAATGAAAGTTGTTGATATTGAATATTCTCAATCTGAAAATGACACCCATCTCTTGGCTGCAATCAACACCAAGGAGTGGGAGATGAAGGCTCTTGCTATAGAGGAAAATGTTGATCTTTCAAGTCTTACTTTAGAATTGCTTTATAGTAAACTCAAGACTCATGAAATTAAAAGAGTTGATCATCCCAAGAAAGATAATTTAGCTTTGGTAGCGGATCCTTTCAAAAGGCTTTTGATGACTCTTTTGAATCTTCTTACGGATTTTCATTTGCTTGTTTATCTGCTATTCATGAAGAGGAGCTTGAAAGTATTCTGAAGCGAGTTAGCTCTTCTAGCTAAAAATTCACACGGGCCTACAATAATGTGAGAAACAAAAGAGAGGTGGTCGGTGACATGCTATGAATGTGGTGAGCTCAATCATATCAGGGCAAATTGTCCCAAGTTTGAAAGGTAAGAGCAATCATAAGGAAGGAAAGCCGACTTGGAAGAAGCCTCCTTTCAACAAATCAAGGTATGAGACTAATAAGCTTGTGAAGGTCGCTCACCGGGTCCTTGCAGCTTTTGAGGATCAATCCTTGAGCGATGTGGATCTGGGGAGTGAGGAGGATAAGGAGGAGGAGATCCTCAAGGCAAAAAGAAAGGGAAGGCCAAAGACTTCACTGGCATGTGCTTCATGGCTGACACGGACGACATTGATGATAATGAGGTATCTTTTTCTTATGATGAGCTTTCTGCTAAATATGATTCTATAGTTGAGCAATTACTTAGTCAAGATGAAGCGCTAGAATTTGTCATGACAAAGAATAAGAAATTAGAGTCAAAGATTAACAAACTAAAAGTAGAGCTTAAAAATGCTAAGACTCTTGAACCTGATGAATGTTTATCTTGTCATGCTATGCATTCAGAAATTACCAAGTTACAATCTGCTCATAATATTTCTGTACAACAACTTGAGAATGCTAGATCTGAACTAAATGAAATAAAAAATACTCCTTGTGAAAAATGTTTAGAATCTAGTAAATTGATTGCTTTTGATGTATTTGATTCTAGCCCTTGCACTTCATGTTTAGAAAAAGAACGTGAAATCAAAGATATCTTAGAAGCTGCTAGAGTCAAATATGCTAAGCTTAAGGACAATATTGAAAATACTACTTGTGCTTCATGTTCCACTCTTAAGCTTGAAATTGCTTTGTATAAGGAGAAATCTCTGGATAAAACTTGTGATGCTTGTGTTAACTTGAGAAAGAAAATGCTTACCTTCATGATACATTAGAGAATTTTCTAAAGGTAAGAAACAATTAAACATGATTCTTGACAAGTCTAAAACTCCTTATAAGAAGCAAGGTTTAGGATTCAATTCTTTTCAAGACAATTCAAAGCCAAAAGTCATTCAAGTCTTGGAAAAGGTTTAATTGAATTCAAAACCCAACTTTGCAAAAACATCTTTTAAATCTGCAGTTTTGCCCAACCTTGTATTAATTCTAATGGTGCTTCTTCTAGTGGTACCAAGTACCATTGCACTTATTGTAAAAAGGTGGACATTTGATTGAATTACATTGGCGTGAGGTTGAAAAATGATAGGAAAAATTTTGATAGAATTTCATTCATGCAACCTAGAGCTTCTATGAGACATGGTAACACCGAAAAGAATAAACACGGATTAGGATTTTCTCTCATGCAAATCATTATGTTTCTAGATATCCTAATTCTAATGTTTATCGGTGGCGGTCGTGACCATTGTGATCACCGATCGATTGTTTTGGTCGCGATCGACCGGCCAAGACAACGCCGGTCGAGACCGCCCATGGACGATTTAAGTCTCATGTTAATTTAAACATTGCTCATAACAGAATGTTAGATGAAATCAAGGATAGTACTTACGGTTTGTATACTCCTTGCGGGCGTGTGTCTCGATCTTGGATTCCTAAATCATGTTTATCTAATCCCGATGTTGAGACACATCGTTCTTTTGTTCCTTGATTTTCGTGGATTACCGCGGAAGGGAAGAACACGTGGTTCGTCGACTCGGATGTTCACGCCACATGACCGGAAACTCAAAATGGTTCACCTCTTTCACGCGAGCAACAGGTGATGACTTCATCACCATTGGAGATGATACACAAGGCGAATTGAAGGAACAAGATCAATTAGGGTAAACAACAAATTCATTCTAAAGGATGTCGCTCTTGTGGACAAGCTTAGGTATAATCTCCTTTCTGTTTCTCGACTTCTTGATGATGGCTATGAGGTGCTTTTTAAGAAAAATGCTTGTCGTGTGCTTGATTCTCTTGGTGAGCTTGTGTTTGGAATCTCTAGAGTTGGTAGAATTTTTGGGCTGATTTTTGAATCTCTTCTTGGATCTCTTAAATGTTTGCTTACATCTTCTTGATTTACGGCTTTGGCACCGACGTTTGGGGCACATTGGTTTTGATCATCGACACGAGTTAGCAACCTTGATCTCATGAGAGGTTTGCCCAAACTCAAAGTCATCAAGGATCTTTGTATGTCGCCACTGTAGGCATGGCAAACAAGTTGCCGCCTCACACCTTCTGTGACTATGGTTATGGTGACGGACGGGGCGGTTGCTTCATATGGATCTTGTTGGTCTGCTAGAGTCCGGTCGATCGGTGGAAAATGGTATATTCTTGTCATAGTCGATGATCTTTCTAGATATACTTGGGTGTTATTTCTTACTTCAAAGATGAAGCTTTTGGTTATTTTCATGACCTTGTTCTTCGTTTGGCTTCGAGCTTCTGGTGCTTTGAGGCGATTCGCGATGATAATGGCACGGAGTTCAAAAATGCTTCTTTTGCTTCTTTTGTCTTGGCGTGGTATTGAGCATCGTTCTCCTCTCCACCGTCCCTCAATAAAATGGCGTGGTGGAAAGGAAGAATAGGACCTTAGTCGAAATGGCTAGGGCGATGCTAGATGAGTATAACACAGGAGATTTTGGGCGAAGCTATTTCTCTTGCTTGCCATATTGCAAATCGTGTCTTTTGAGACCTTCTTTAGGCAAGACTCCTTATGAGCTTCGTTTTGGTAGAAAACCCTCTGTTTCGCATTTTGAGTTTTGGATCAAAATGTTTTATTCTTAAGACAGCAACTTAGATAAATTTGAATCAAGAACTTTTGATGGGTTATTTACGGGTTATCCCGCTCATTCGAGGGGTTTCGGGTTTTAATCTGAGACTAACATTATTCAGAGACTTGTAATGTCACTTTTGATGAGACTAGCCACAGAGCTAGATCTATTACTCTGAGATGATTCTGGTGTGAGAGCATTTTGTGGAGGAAGATGAGGGCGGCGAATATCATTCCTTCATCTGCCGCTCTTGAAGCGCCCATACTTGATACAAGAACACCTTTCGTCTACTTCACCTTGATTGAGGCTCTGCGCATCTTCATCATCGGCGATACTGCGGAGTCGAAGAAACAGTATCTCACCCGGCGCTCCGCTTGTGCATTGAGAGCAAGATCCTCCGAGCAGATAATAGGTAATCTACATGGCGAGTCACTCGCTCCGGTATAATGATCCAAATCTCTACTCTCATTCGGCTTTTGTTGCTTCTTTTGAACCCGCGATATATCACATGCTTTATCGATTCTAGTGGGTAAATGCCATGCATGAGGAGTTAGAGAATTTTGAAAGAAACAAAGTTTGGAACCTAGTAGAACCTCCTAGTGGTCATAATGTTATAGGAAGCCGTTGGGTGTTTAAGAATAAACAAGGTGAGGATGGTTACGTGGTTAGAAATAAGGCCGATTGGTAGCTCGGGGTTTGACCAAGTTGAGGGTTAGATTTTGATGAGACATTTGCTCTGTTGCTAGACTAGAAGCCATTCACATTACCTTGCATTTGCTGCATCAAAAGGTTTTAAATTATTTCAGATGGATGTTAAAAGTGCCTTTTTAAATGGTTTCATAGATGAGGAAGTGTATGTTAAGCAACCCCCTTGCTTTGAGGATCCCAAATATCCAAATCGTGTTTTCAAGCTATCTAAAGCATTGTATGGTCTTAAACAAGCCCCTAGAGCACAGTATGATAGACTTAAGACCTTCTTGCTTAAAAATAATTTTGAGATGGGTAAAGTGGATAAAACTCTATTCATTCTTAGGCGTGGCAATGACTTCCTGCTTGCTCAAATTTACGTAGATGATATTATTTTTGGTGGTTCCTCTAATGCTCTTGTTTCTAGCTTTTCTGACACTATGTCCAGGAAATTTGAGATGAGTATGATGGGAGAGCTTAATTACTTTTTGGGACTTCAAATCAAGCAATGCAAGGAAGGAACTTTCATCCATCGGACGAAGTACACTAAAGATCTACTCAAACGCTTCAACATGGGTGATTTAAGCCAATTTCCACTCCATGGCAACCATTATTTTGGATCGGATGAGGAAGGAGAAGTCGTGGATCAACGCGAGTCTGCAAACATGATCGGCTCCCTACATATTTGTGGCCTCGAGACCGGACATTCACTTCACGGTATGCCTTTGTGCAAGATTTGAGCGTCTCAAGAACTTTCCATCGCCAAGCCGTTAAACGCATATTCAGTATTTACACTCTACCCTCTTATATGGCATTTGGTATTCTGCTCTTGACTTTGTCCATTAGAGGTTTTTCGATTCAGATTTTCGGGTCAGTCGGTTAGATAGGAAGAGTACTTGAGCTTTGTCACTTCCTAGGCACTTCTCTTGTATCTTGGTCTTCTAGAGCGGTCTTCTATTGCACAATCCACTTCTTTGAAGCGGAGTATGTAGTCTTTAGCTAATTCTTTGTAGCTGATTTTGTGGATGGCGTCCACTTTGAAATATTATGGGTTAAACTTTGCTAGTGTTCCTCTTTTCGTGATAACATACGCTATTAATATTGCTAAAAACCGATTGCAACATTCTAGGACTAAGCACATAGACATTCGCTTTCACTTCCTTAAAGATCATGTTGAAAAGGTGATATTGTGATGCACCGTGAGTCAGAAGCTCAATTGGCGGATATTCTTACCAAGCCTTTAGATCAAACAGATTTTCCTCCTTAAGAAGCGAGTTAGGGGTAATTTATCCTTATGGGTTGGTTTGAGGGGGAGTTTGATTTTTTTCTTATCTTTCCTTGTTCTTTTGATCTTTTATTGTTCTTTTTCTGAACTTAGTGATCTTTTCGAACTTTTTAGGTTTTTAGGCTTTTTATTGTATCTCATTGTATCATATTGCATTCATATGAAAAATACAACAAGTGGTATGAAAAATTCAAAAAAAAAAGGATGCATTGTAATATAAGATTTTCTGCTTATCTTTTAAAATTGATGAAGCTTTGCCTATTACCCTTTAGAGCCTTTTGTATTTCAATTCTTGCTCAATGTCATGTCTATTTCTTTGACTTGCTAGAATTATCATGCTTTTACATGTGTAGCTAAGTCTTTGCCATATGAGCTAGAACCTTTTAAACAACTCAAATTAAGAAATTACAATTTGTGGATGTTTTAGCGAGTTGCGCAATTAGTGCTCCTCCTGTGACATTGTCCCTGTCAGAATTGATTTGTTAGCTCTTTGATCTAAAATTGACCATTACTTGAGCTTTTGTGTTCTTGAGATTCTAAAACTGCTCATGTGAAAAATGAAAATCAAGATTGTCTTATGCTTAAATTGTGCCAAACTATTCTTACGAGACTGCTTGTCAAATGACATGAACTTGGAGATAGTTTGATGAACCAGACGATCTCATGGGGACTGCTTGTCAAATGACATGAACCTCAAGATTTGTCGCCCCGGTAGAAGCTTAGAAAGAGTTTGTGGATGGCTCCTAGTCCAGGATCTTCTTTACTAAGATATACCTTTAATCAACTTTTGGTCGAAGCTTAGGATAAGTTTGTGGATGGCTCCTAGTCCAGGATCTTGTCACTAAGTTAGATCATTAGTCAACTTCAATATTCAATGCAAATGAGAAAAATGTGGACAAATGGGCGTTTACAACATATTGAGCAAAATGATTCAATACGGGACTTGATTGACTCTTAATGTAGTCTTTGTTAGATTTTTGATCTCACTTTGACATTTTGACATGGCCAATTTCACTTTAGGATCCTGTTGATGAAATTCTTTGAATTTGAGCGTTGCTTAAATTGATCAAATCTCGCTTTACTTTTGAGCCTTTGTGCTTAGCTTTGATATATATGTCTTACCATGATCTTGCTAGTATTGTCGGGCTTGATATCTTTGTTTGTGCAATATTAGAGATACTAGTTTGTTCTTTTGGGTAATCTCCAAAGCTTCTTGTAATCAAAAATTGAAAAATACAAAATTGAAGCCACTCCATTGCATTTCATGCATATTCCTCTTTATGCTTCTTTTGTTTACGCTTCTTCCTTTATTCTATATTTATTATCTCTGGATGAGAGGAAGGTGTGATTCCTTGATGAATCCATTGTCAAAGGGGAGAAGATGTGTTAAATGAGAAGAGAAGATGTGTTAATGAGAATATATTTCTTTCTTTGGGGAGAAGTTGTTGGGGAGAAGTTTGTACAAAGGGTAACCGAAAATTTGAAATTTGAGGATCATAATGAGGGGAGTTCTTGAGTTGCATTCTTATTGTCTTATTGAATATTACGAACTTGAATTGCATTCTTTTATACTCACAATGATCATAGGTCAATTGAACAATTGTTCTTTCATATGGACCTCATGTGAGAATTTTGACCCTTTTACGGAAATCAAAGGTTTTATGCTTTCTTTTGCCTTGTCTCACATGCCTATACTATTACGATGCCGACTTGGTCATTCACATTGCTTTTTCTTGCTTATGGACCAAGTTGTGCCTTTGTCTAAAACTGAGTAAACTCGTTTTCAAACCTCTTACTTACACTTTCTAGATAATTGCCAATGTGTTCATCAAGGGGAGATTGTGGATTTCATGGGGATATGTTCGGATCTTAGGATGATGTGACAATTGGCAATGGCGTTCTGATTTGTCGTTTCACGTGTTTTCGACAAAGTTCTGAGGCTTCTTGGGCGGGGCGGTCCGCCGGTCCTTGCAGCTGATCCGACCGGTCCCAAATCGGTCGGACCAGGCCATGTCAAGCGGATCGGACCGCGATGACCAAAGTGGTCAAAAGCAGTGGGCCAAAAATAGGTGTTGTAGGCAAGTGAGGGATCCCAATGCACTTGGTCTCATGATTTTTGGAGTCTCGATAAAAAGTTCTATTGGTTTAAAGTTTCCGAGAAGGTTTGGTTTTGGTGTTGAAATTCGGCTAAGTCCCAAGGCGGACCGGCCAAGCTCACGAGGAGGCGGTCGGCCGCCAAGGCGATCAACCGGCTCACTGGGCGGTCGGACCGGTTTCTACTTGAACATCGGCCAACCGTTGGCGATGTTGTTTTGTTAGGTCAAAGTCATTGGTTTCATGGCATATGATTTGCATGATGCATGTTTTGACTAACATGGGTCAAGTTGTGAAGAACTTGTTCCGAATCGTGTTTTCTTATGCGTGGTTGTGCGGGTAGCTTGGTGGTCAACGACGGTCAGCGGCGAGGAGAATCGGGACTAGACTTGGAGAGTTGAGGTCGAGCGATCGGCGATGCGGGTGAGTCAACGACTCAAGCGTGACACAAGATGGACAAGGGTGACCTATTGGCAAATCCATGGCGCATAGTGAGCGGTTTAGGTCAAAAGGTTAAAGGCGGCGCTTTGAAAAGCGTGTGTGTGTGACCCGTTTGTTAGTGGGCCTTAACGGGCCCAATTAAGTCAAACCCTAGGAGCTCTAGGCCTCCACTATAAATTGGAGGAGGTGGTGGCTGCACTCTCTCTCTCGCCTTTTATGTTTCAAAACCCTAATTGTCTTTAGGGGAGTTGAGGTGGAGGCTAGGGCTCTTGATAGTTTGTGGTGAATTTCGTGATCTTTGATTGTCCATCGATCCATGATGGTGTGGATGTAATCCGGCATCAATCACGAAATCAATCTATGCAAGGTTTGCTTGAGATAAGTCTCCTTCGTTCTTGCTTTCAATTTCGTGTTTTTAGGGCTTTCTTTGATCCATGAGTTTGTGATTGATTCTTTCCGTGGATTAGCTTGCTGTGATATGTGTGAATCTATCTAGCATCATCTTGATCATCAATCTCTCACGAACAAGCTTTAGGATCAAGTTTTCGTTCTTGCGGTTTTAGACCTTCATTAATCAATTGACAATTGCTCAAGATCGTTCAAGAATTATCATAATATTCGATTGGAATAGGTCCTCAATAGCATAGAGAAGGTGTGTGCAAAGTTTCATAAAGATTGGAGTTGAGAATCAAAAGTTACACCTAATTGCAACCTCGTCATCGGTGATTTTCTTGTTTCGGATCGGTTACGTAGTATAGGTCGACCGCCCATCATCACCGGTCGGACCGATTTTGGAGCGGTCCGACCGCTGACAACGCCGGTCGGACCGCTTCGACAATCGGTCCGACCGGTTGGTCTGAAGGTCGACCGCCTGCGTCTTTGTGAGTCTTTGCAATCTTAGTTGATTTTGTGTTTTTGCTTAGGGGATTTAATTGGATTCAATACTAGTCTTCCGCTGTACTGGTATATTGATCTTCATAGCTTCATCATAGCTATTGGAGTGAAATTGTGTTGAATTCATTATTTGGGAAAAAGTGAGCGTGCTCCTATTCACCCCCCCCTCTAGTCGCCTTTTCGGTCCAACAAGGAGAGATGTCTCTGGGCCCCTCGTTGTGGTCGGATAAAGAAAGTGCATGACCATGCCACTAGTGGTCGAAGTGTCGACCACATGAAGTTATTCGACATGTGATCGAGAAAGTATTGAACAGTCCATGGATGATACAATATCTCACCTGGAGTTCAAACAGACATCGTGAGGTAAGGGGAGAATACACAAGAAGGTCTTTCAGTTCGATCAGATATGGACTAGTCGTATGGAGATACAAGCTGGTCGTAGGCTGGTCAAACATGGTCACTAAGTGGTCAGAACCTGGTCATAAGGAGTTACGAATTGGTCGAGATCAAATATGAATTGGTCATTATAGAGATACGTCTTTGGTCATTAATGATATGGATGCGGTGGTAGATCATCTTGCATTAAGGTTAAATCAGATATATTCTATGTGTATTTGGAAATCGTTATGTCTCTTGCTAGAATGCTGCTTTGACGACTAGTGGTCGGAAAGAGTTTAGAGTCACAACCAATTACACATGAGCCTATAGAGATTACACACACTTAAAGAAATTTGGGATTTGATTTGGATGGTGATTTGAATTCTTGTAGGCCTCGAGTTCGTAATGGGCCTCAAGTTCGAGAACCATCATGGATGCCTATAAATAGAGGGTGTGACAACGATCTTTGAAGAACTTTCGAAACCCTAATAGCCGCCTTCCTCAACCACGTTGCGGTGCTAGCACTCCGGTGTGGTATCTACGCCCGTCACGTGTGGATACCTTAGAGGTGTTGTTGAAACATCGGCACTAGGGCGATCCCAACTAAGTACATCTTCTCGGAGGAGCGGTGCTCGTGAAAGTACGACTACTCGGAGGAGAAGGCGAGCGTGAGTCGACCACTCGGAGGAGAAGACACGCGGTGAGTATGACTACGACCGCATCATCTCGCTACATGGACTCTACTTTCGACAGTCGGTGGCGTCTAGTGGTAATCTCGTAATCTTTTACTAGCGGAGGTTCCTTGGTTGCGCGGTAAATTTTTATTTAGTGCTATTGTAGCCTTCCCGTGATCCTTCATAGTAGGCGGTTTATCATGAAGCATAAGCGATTCCTTAAAGACAATATTTACGCTAATCACAACCTTGTGTGTTTAGGATTCCATAATTATATCCTTTGACACCAAATTTATAACCAAGAAAGATGCACTTATGACTCTAGGCTCTAATTTTCCATTATCAACATGAGCATAAGCGGTACAACAAAAACTTTCAATTTTGAATAATTTCTTTGGAATCGACCATACCTTAATTGGAGTCTTTTTCAATTGCAATAGAGGAGGCCGATTAATAAGATAGTAAGCGATGGAAGTGGCTTTAGCCTAAAAACACCTATGCAAACTGCATTAGACAACATGCAACATGCCTTGGAAATGATGGTTCTGTTCATACCTTAGCTACACCATTTTGTTGAGGAGTATGAGGAGCAGTGTAGTACCTCACAATGCCTTGATGTTGCAATATGGTTCAAATTCATTAGAAAATAATTCCATCCCATTATTAGTGCGAAGTTTATTTACCTTCTTTTCGGTTGCCTTTCAATCATAGTGTTTCACTCTTTAAATACTAAAATACTTGATTTAAGCTTCAAGAAATAAGGCACACTCTTCTAGAGTAATCATCAATAATTGTAAACATATAACTAGCATCTCCTAGCGATATCTTGCGAGATGGCCCCCATAAACCAGAATGCACATAATCCAAAATATATTACGTAGTATGGTGAAGTATTGAATATTACCCTCTTGTGTTTGCCAAATACACAATACTCATAAAATTTTAGCTTACGGATGCTATGTCCATCAAGAAGTCCTCTTGTGCTCAATTCTGCCAAACCAATTTCATTCATATGCTCAAGGCGTATATGCCAAAGATTAGTAGCATCATAATCAGATAATGAACTTGATATTACAGCAACACTACCTAATATTGTAGCACCTCGTAGGTGGTACAGATTGACAGTTTTAATATCAGCTTTCATCACAACAAGAGAGTCTTTTGATACCTTTAAAACTCCACCTTCACCTGAATACTTGTACCCTTTAGCATCAAGAGTACTCAAAGAGATGAGGTTTCTTTTCAAATCTGGAATGTGCCTCGTATCTATCAAAGTTCTGATAATGCCATCAAACATCTTAATCTGAATTTTACCAATTCCTGCAACCATACAAGATGAGTTATCACCCATCAACACAGTACCACCTTCAACAGGTTCATCAGTGGTACAGGCAGAATCAAGAATGTATTCATCATTGGTCTTAGCACATCCAGCAAAGGCAACAAGAATTTCTCCATCGATATTATCATCAAGAACAAAGGCTTTACCTTCATCATACGGTTTACTTTTTGGCTTATAATAGCTAGCTCTCTTTTCTTTATTCTGTAGCTTCCAGCATTCAGAGATGTCGTACCCACTTTTCTGGTAATATTTGCACGACTTGTACTTGCCGCTTGATTTTGATCGGTTATTGTAGCCGTTCGAACTTTTGCCTTGAGATTCATTGTTTAAGTTCTTCTCCTTTTGCCTGCCATGAACAAACAAGTCTTGTCCTTGCGAGCTTGAATTTTCAGAATTTACCATATGCTTCATCTTCTCCTTAGCATGCAAAGCTTCATAAACTTCATTAAGAGTAAGAGTATCTCTACTATATAATATTGTATCTCTAAAATTTAAAAAAGAACTAGGCAGGGAAAACAAAAGAATGAGATGATCAAGCTTCATAAATCCTCATCATCATACTTTACCTCCATCGACTCTAGGTCCACAATGATCTCCTTAAACACCGAAAGATTCAAGCACAGATCCTCCTTCTTGCAACTTGTGATAGTATAATTTACGCTGAGATGCATCTTACTAGTGAGATCCTTTGTCATGCAAATTTGTTTGACTTGACCATAATCACGTGATGTCTTTTGCTTCAAAACATCCTGCAAAATATCATTTGATAAATGAAGGTGAATCTGAGATAAAACCTTACGGTCTTTGCGTTTCTCATCTACGGTCCATGCGTTAGGTTGTTTCTCAAAACCTTCCAAAGCATCATCCAAATCCATATGTGCCAACACAGCCCTCATCTTGACTCGTCACAGCGAAAATCTTGTGTCTCGACTCAGGAGTGGAAGATCATACTTCAAAGTCGCTATGATGAATAAAACATGAAATTCTTGATATTGATGCATGTAAACCTAGCAAAATCACGACCTCTTTGGTACACTTTACGTATGCATAAACAAAGATCTTCAAAAGATCTTACGTATGCAAGGAGCGATTGATTTTTTCTTCTTATCTCTTAAACCCAAAATTACGGCTCGATACTACTTGTTAGAAAATATAGATAAAAAGAGACACAAATTTTACATAAAAATCCTTGAGAGAAAAAACTACGAGCGCCATGTAATACCCCCTAACTGCACATAGCGTGGCCCACGTGGCCCATGAGGAGTTGTGTGGTGGGATTAGTCCCACATTGCTTGTCTCAAGTGAGTTGTACTAGTATATAATGCTGTTGGATCCAAGCGTAGCACCTCCGGTTAACCCTTTTACACGGCGAGGGCGAAAGTGTAAGTGAGGTGCTATGTGTGTAGTGTCCATGCACTTGGGTTTGGGCATTGAGCCGATTTTGGGTCGAGGTGTTGCAGATGGTATCGAGCATCAACCTTGTTTGCCGCAGTAGCGTCTTGGGGCGAAGCGTGCATATGGTGCATGGCACATGTGGGCCCATAGTGGACACATGGCATGGCATATGTCTTGCACTAGACGCACCAGACGTTTACGAGGGGTGGTTACGGGCATTTATCGGCGTATCACGGTATCTTTGCCGGCGTCCCTTAAGGGAGTGAGTGTAATACCGGCACGCACATAGTGTGAGGACCCTCGGTTATTTCCGTGAAGACCGAGGTTTGCACGGTCTTAAGGAAATAACTCTGAGCCTCAAGTAAATGAATTCTACCTTAACTCCATCCAAGCGAGGAGCCCGTGAAACTAGAGCCCATTGATCATGCTTGTTGCTCCTCTGCAAGCACTACATGATTATCGGTTCTCCAAGCGGTCAAAGCCAGCGCTTAGACAAGTTAAGGGGAATTCATCACAGCAGTATGAGGCCGTGTTGGCTCCCGGATCAGCGACCAACACGATCATACTCTCATTCAACGTTAATCACATCCATACAACAACGTACATTATCAATCCAAAGACATACAACATAATAGTTAAGTCTACACTATTACATAACGGTAGACCGCCAAATTCAAATAAGAGTGATAAATAACGGTGAAGCAAAATAAATAAACCAAAAGTCCAGCAAGGTATGCCCATAACCCAAGGCAACCGATGGGGTTAAAAGATAGCACTACTCGTCGATTATCGCCTAAATCGGCAGCAGCGAGCTCATCGAGCTCGAAACCGTCCTCACGAAAAGAAAAAAACAAAAAAGGCGACCAACATCCAGGCCGAGTACAAGTGCACTCGCAAGTCTTACACAAAGAAAATAGTTATGCATATTGGGCAATCAAGGGATAGCATTAGTGGTTCTAGTTTTGCATAAAACGCAACATCTTACATTCCTAGACCATCTAGTTATCGAAAGCCAAGTTATAAATCATTTGTTCAAGAGAGGTTTCACAAGACATATGTAATAATATGGATCAATCAATATCAAGGTGGCTGTCCACCTTGATAAACTAAAATACATGAACATCCCATTCATGCACAAAACCAATTGTAACCATGTCAACTTTTAATTTTTGAAGTCTAACGATGAAGCATACTTAAACCAAGTGTTGTCCATAACAGTGGACACGGCTATTCGAATAGATTATCTCTGCAGAGGTGTACTACTTTACCCACATGACTCGACTAGCCCGTAAGCCTCCGGATGCCTCCGAATATAGCACACTTCCTTAGGTATGCTTGGTAGGGAGAATCGAGATCTGATCATTTTAGCAAGAAAATCTTATTGGGATGTACCACCCATATGTGGGAATCCCAACTTAGACATAAACATATAGCAAATGCTAAGCGGGCGCACATGTTGTCTTGGAGTGGCGGTGTGAGGTAGTTAGTATGTTGCATCCCACAACATAGGTAATCGTGCTCATTAAGCACGATATATATCTGCTGGGGGTTCCAAAGGAACATAGGATTTCACGGTCTCTATGTCCCCACACCGCTGCGGTCTTACCCAATAAAACATTCCCTTACTTAATGGTACCCATATCCCGCATGTGATAGTGCGCTCGGTACTTGGAGTGTAACGTCCATGGCTCGGTCCTTAATGGTCGAGACAAGACAACCACAAACCCGAATCTCGTGCATAACACACCCACACTAACAACCACTTATGGGACCCAAAACCATTTAACAACAACAAGTTTTGAACCGAATTAACGGATATAACAATCGGACAAAATTAATAACGAATAAGAGTTGTTATGTGTCTCCCACAATTGTGAGCTAGTCCCGCTAATTGATCTCTGCGTTATCTAGACCATAATGACTAAGCAATAGACACACAACAATCATATCATCACAAACCTATCTTAAGCATATGTGTATGTGAAATATCGGGATAACCATCAAGCATAGGATATAACTAATCTACTCAAACATAAAGGTATACTGAAAATAGCATGCGAGCAATATCATTGCATTTCAAATACTAATGTAAGAAAGCGGGATCAATATGATGCAAAAGAAATTTCAAAGGATGCTTGCCTTCTTTGGAAGAGTAGTTGTTCACTCTCATTAGCGTAAGAATCTACGTTGAAATCGGCGGTATCTATAGAGCAGGAAAATCGATAAACATCGAGAAATAACCCAAAAATCAAAGTGCTCCAACATGCATGATTTTCTCTGATATAAATTTTATGCCATGAGATGAATATAGGGACAAGAATTATTCCAATTGGGTTGATGGGTGAAAGTTATGGTCAATTGAAGTTTGTATGTCCCGATAATGCGGTTTATCAATTTTAACGTTTTGGCTAAATTTTGTAGAAACAGAGGGAAGGCAATTGAATTTATAGATAATTAGGTCATATTATTGTGAGTCCACTAAAATTGGTTCATCCTAATTGGAGTTTCAAGCAAAAGATATGAATTTTGAAAGTTATAGCCATTTTTCTATTGTAAAGATAATTAATTAAATACTCATATTCCAAATCTATCTTTTCTGTTACCGAGATAAATGTGCAACCTATTTTGAAATAAAGTTCATCAAAAATAAAAATTACGACTTTGGTTTCATCCCAATTGGAGTTAAAATGAATTTGTTATGCATTTGGAGTAAATCCTATTTTTGGTTTATAAATAAATACATTCTGATTTTCTTAATTGATTATTCCTTTTCTTACCGAGCTGTACCTAGCCATCAAGCTCTGACGACATGTGGGGCGATAGCAGTGTCATTCTCATTTACCCCGTGATTTAATTTCCGATCGACAAGCGGGGCGCGTATATGCGAGGCGGCTTACTGACATAGTGCATGGACCACGAGTCCACGGCCGGCTCCACGAGACTGGTGAGTATGCGCAAGTGACTAGGCCCACTTGTCGACGCGCTTATCCTTCAGTTTTACGTACACGGGCCCACATGTAATAGACTCATCTACTCGCTTAAGACACCATTAATATGATAATCAATCATTAGGCAATTAATGGCCGAATCGAAACCTTAATGACTTTACTACGATTGTCGGACGCGTCCGGCTAACGCGCCGTGAGATGCGGCTCTCGGCGCTCGCGCCACTGGCGGGCGGCCAAATGCGCTACTGTTGCAATAACCTGCGCAACTTTGGGTGGTGGTGGCGACCCTTGAGGTGGCTTTGTCTTGGCTTCGCCGGAGAGGGCGGCGGTGTACAACACGGCAAGCGTGTAGCACTAGATAATGCTCCGCATGCCGGTTCAAAAGCGGGTGCACAGTATCTAGGGACTCTTGGGAGCTACGAGAGTTGGAGAGAAGAGTGGATGGCCGGAGCTAGCTTGGCGGCGGTGAGGTCCACTACAATGCAGTTCAGCGGAGGAGACACCACGAGCAACAAGGAAGATAATGAAGCTTGGGATGGCTCAGAGATCTAAAGGGTGTGCTCGGTAGCAAAGAAATGACCAATGCCTTATCGGATCAAGTGGGAGGCGAAGAGTTTGCTTTTCGCCAAAAAGCGAACTAATCTTGAATTCACGAGCTCTGTCGTGCATTGCCAAAATTGGGTGAGGAACTCATATTATAACTCAAGGACATAATGTGACGTCTTTGGAGTTAGCAAGTATCTCACCGAGGCGAAGATAGAACGGCGGTGTCCTCGGGTGCAAGCTACGGCGTGAGCCGGGCCGAGAAGACAGTCGCGTTAAAGAGCTACAAGGCACGCAGTAAGGCTTAGCATTAGCAAAAATGGAATGGCCATAGGTCGGAATTGAAGAGGGAGGGAAGCGAGGCTTACCCGAGGCCGAAGCACAGAGCTTCTCCTTCCTCAGTGTCGAGGAAGAATGGCCAAGAGAAAGGGGCAGGGGTGGCTTAAGCGGCCAGGGGCGGGAGCGGGCGGCGTTAGATGGCGATGGCCGGGAGATAGGTCACGAAGGCGGTGCAGTCCACGGCGTCGTGAGCTTCACAGAGCATGGCGGGCGCGTGGCGCTTTGCCTGCGCGGCGCCAGCTTGAGGTAGACAAGGCTGACAGGAGGTGGGCCCAGTGGCAAAAAGAGAGAGAGAGACGGAATGAGCGCGCAGGAGACCAGACGTCGGATCTGGATCGGAGGGTCAGCAAGAGAGGTTTGGTTGGGGCGGTTAGCCAAGAGGCTCGGTCGGACTCTTGTGCGATGGGTTTGAGCAGGGAATAGTGCTCCTAATTGACCGATTAAATTTTAAACCTCCTAGTTTGACCGAGGCTCTAAAATATAGTAATAAAATTTATAAAAATGTGAAATAAATCAGGGAGGTTCCTGAGGTGACCTAGTATCCATAAAAATTCAGAAACCCCAATGTTCATTATTTATATGATATATTTCAAAACCCCAAAAGCATAAGATGACAATTGAGTTGAAATTTATGAGGTTCATATTGGGTTCCAAAAATTTGGGAAAAATTATATTAATACAAGATAATTAATATAGTAATTGAATAAATTGTTTCACAAGGATGATTCTAAGTTCTTGATATTGTTTTCTTAAGGATTTATTTGTGTAAGAGTAGGTTCATAAAATTGAATAAGCTTTTCCAAATGCAGTGTATGATAAAAATGCTTGAAAAACATGATGCATGCTAATGAGATGCATAGTAATCTTCTTTATTAATTTGGGGATGTGACAAATCTCCCCCCCTTACAAAAGATCTCGACCCTAGATGCGGGTAGAGCGAAAGTAGGTATGTAAGATTCTAAAGAAGATACAACATCTGTTGTCTTGATTTCCTTAAAAAGGAAGAGTTATGGCACTCTACCCGGGTCACCTACAAAGGCTATTTTCATTCCACAATCTTGTTTAACCTCTCCTCCTTAATCGAGGGCACTTCATGCGAAGAGAAAGATCGGGATATTAGACCGCATTCGATCTTCCCATTCGGTGGCTTCTTCCTTGGAATGGTTGCTCCATTGAACCTTGCCGAATTTGATGTTACTTTTTCTCCTCGCTCGGCCTCTTCAAGGATGCGAATTGGGTGCTCCCGATAAGTAAGGTCGGGTTGCAGTCGAGTTATTTGACTCGATGACCTCGGTTTGGAACACGGAGGCACTTTTTAGTTGGGATACATGGAAGACATCGTGCACTTCGATAGGGAAGGTGGAAGCTTTAATTGATCGCCACGAGAACCTCGTTTGTCTAGGACTGGTAAGGCCGATATAGCGGGGTGCCAATTTACCCTTCACTTGGAAGCGACGGGTCCCTTTCATCGGTGAGACCTTGAGGTAAACAAAGTCACCTACCTCGAAGCTCAATTCACGGCCACCCGGTCGTCGTAGGACTTCGGCGAGATTGGGCCGTCTGAAGTCGTTCACGAATGATGCGAACTTGTTCTTGACATCCTCCACCAAGGTTCGCCATAGAGTGACCTTTCCCGACTTGACACAGTTCAAGGGTGTCCTACAAGTCCTCCCATACAATGCTTCAAATGGTGACATCGAATCTTTGGATTGATAGCTATTGTTATAGGAGAACTCTGCGAAGGGTAAGCATTTTCCCAATTTTTGCTATAGGATAGCACACATGCTCGTAGAAGGTCCTCCAACACCGATTCACCCTTCGGTCATCCATCTGTTTGGGGGTGGTAGCGGTGAAAGTCGATGGGTCCCCATGGCTTGATGGAGCATCCCGAAATGGGATGTGAACTGCAGCCACCGCGATCCGAAACAATCTTCTTGATGCAGTGGAGACACACAATCCTGGCGATGTATAGCTCTGCTAATTTAGCCGTAGCGTCGGTGGTCTTGACAGGAATGAAGTGAGCCACTTTTGTCAGCCGATCAACAATCACCCATATAGAATCGGAGCGAGTTTGGGTCCTTGGAAGCCCGGTAATGAAATCCATCCCAACCTCCTCCCATTTCCACGGGGAATGGGTAAGGGTTCTGAGTACCGTGGCTTTAAGTGCTCGACCTGACTCGGCGGCATACGTCGCACTCGGCGACATCTTTGCGCGATCTGTTGCTTCATCCGGCTCCACCACAATCGTTTCTTCAAATCATGGTACATCTTGGTACTCCCGGGATGTATAGAGAATCGCGAATCATGAGCTTCCTTAAGAATCAACTCCCTCAGGTTGTCATTGAATGGCACTACTAAACGACTTCCGAATCGTAGGGTGCCCTCAGCATCATGGTTGAAACATTTGGCCTTACCCTTCTTCATTTCTTCCGGTTGGGGCGACTTCCATGTCGGTCTTTTGAGCTTCCTTGATCTGATCTTCTAAGGTGAAATCCACCTTGAGAGCAGCAAGGGTACCCTCCTCAATGATTTCCAGTGCGAGCGTTGCATGTCGACACACAACCTTGCCGAAAAGGGAGTTACCGACAAGCGAGCTGCATTGGTTTTCCTACTCAGCGCGTCGGCCACCACAGCGCCATCCACAGGTGATAATGGAGCCCCATATCATAGTCCTTGATTAACTCAAGCCACCTTCTCATCTCGAGGTTCAGTCGGCTGGTGAAAATGTACTTGAGACTCTTATGATCGGTGTAGATCTATAGCGATTACCAATAAGGTAATGCGCCAAATCTTGATGCATGGACTCTGCTGCAAGCTCCAAGTCATGGGTGGGATAATTGGCTTCATGCGGTCTCAATTGTCTTGACGCATATGCCACCACATGACCTTCTTGCATAAGGACACATCCGATCCCGTGTTGAGAAGCATCGCAATAAATGTCGAAGCTCTTGTGAATATCGGGCAAGATAAGCACCGGTGCTCGGGTTAAGAGGTCTTTTAGAGTCTGAAAGCTAACTGCACAGTCAGACGACCAGACGAACTTCTTTTCCTTTTTCAACAGTTGGGTCATGGGCACGGCAATGGGAGAAATTATTGATGAACCTGCGGTAATACCCTGCAAGCCCAAGAAAACTGCGGATGTCGGTGACACTCTTGGGTTGCTCCCAATTTAACACATCCTGGACTTTACTAGGATCGACAGCGACACCTCCCTTGGACATAACATGGCCCAAGAAGCTGACTTCGCGAAGCCAGAACTCGCATTTGCTAAATTTAGCATACAGTTGATGTTGACGAAGTTTTTCTAACACAAATCGCGGATGTTGCTCGTGCTCTCCATCGGACTTGGAGTAGATAAGGATATCATCAATGAATCGACAACAAATTGATCCAAATACTCCATAAAACCGAATTCATTAGGTTCATAAAGTAGGAAGGAGCATTGGTGGAGTCAAAGGACATAACGATGTACTCGTACAACGTAACAGTGGAGAAAGCCGTCTTTGGTATATCTTGGCTCGACCTTAATTTGATGGTAACCCATCCTCAAATCAATTTTGGAGAATACTTGGGCTCCATTCAATTGGTCAAATAGATCGTCAATCATGAGGCGGATACTTATTCTTGATAGTGACTTCATTTAGCAGGCGGTAGTCCACACACATCTGAGACTCTTATCTTTCTTCTTAACAAAAATAACCGGCATCCCCAAGGGAGGAGCTCGATCGATGAACCCTTATCTTGGAGCTCCTTGAGTTGCTCTTTTAACTCTACCAACTCATTTGGAGGCATCCGTATGGCGTTTGAAATCGTAGCGATGCAGTGTAAGTTCGATGCGAATTCCACTTCTCGGTCGGGAGGCATGCAGGAAGGTCTTAGGGAAGACATCGGGATATTCACATACCAGCAGTACGTTCCCTAATTCGGAGGATATTAACTTCCAAGGCATAGAGAGAGAATTGTCGAGCAGGCGAGAACATGACTTGATCGCCATCTCTGTTTGTGGCGAAAATAGACCGTCTAGCACGTCGATTTTCCTTGGTTCTTGGTTAGCCAATCCATTCCTAGGATCACATCAATGCCTACTGAATTTATCACTATGAGGTTGGCCAAGAAGTCAATTTCTTGGATTTGCACAATTATGTCGATAGACTTGATCGGTATGAAAAATCGATCCGGAGGCTGTATGCGATGGGGTGGTTGGAGGTATGCATTTCAATTTGATGGAGTGCAGCAAATGATTTCTTGATAAATGAATGAGATGCCCCAGAATCAAATAAGGCGATGGCAAATTTGGAATTAACCAAGAGAGTACCCAAAATGGCGTCCGTCAAGGCTCATTGCTTCCTCGGTAGTGGCGTGGTTGATCGGCCACGTGTCGTGCCTTGGGAGGTGTGGATGCAGCCCTTGGCGGTGGTGAAGGTCTTGTCGGGCCGAGGTAGGAGTTGGGGTGGAACCATTATAGACCGCGGCATCCCATGCGCTTTTGCCAAGCAAGCATAGTGCCCGGCGTCCACAATGGAAGCACGTAACACTTGGCGGACATGGCCGCTGTTCGGGGCTGCGTGCTCCGCTCCTTTGTTGCACAAAAGGTTGGGGAGGCCTTGGTACAAGGTTGGTGGTCTCGGTGGAGTGGAGCTGAGCTCGGGGTGCTTAGGGCTGTCAGACATGCCGTCTAGAAAAAGCGCTTGCGGCTGAAATTTGGCTGACCCTCTTCCTCTTCCTTGATTCTTCCACGCCACGCTTTTGTGTTCCACCACTATGGCCTTATTGACCAAGTGTTGGAAGTTGCGAAATCGTGGACCGCGAATACTAACTCGCATTTCTTCCATCAAGCCGTTGGTGAGCCGGCTCTGTCGGCGTGCATCGAGAGACATCATCTGGGCGAACGAGCCAAGAAGTTGAACTTCGTGTAAGTACTCTGTGATGCTTTCTTCCCTTGCTTGAGGGCTAGGAATTGCTCGCGCTGATCAACAGATACTCCCTCGGAATGTGAGCTTCACGGAAGGCCACCTTAAACTCATCCCATGATGGGGCGTCTCGTCGGCTGCATGGCGGAAAAGTTATCCCACCATGCACTTGCCGCGCTCCGGTGATAGTCGGCGAAAAGGACCGCTCCGCACGGTGCACCGTTGGCGATAGTTAACTTTTTTTCTCCACGGTCGCGGAGCCAATCTTCCGCCTCCATGGGATCCTCGGCGCTAGAAAAGGTGGGAGGATTGGTTCGCTGAAAATCGGCGAGCCCTCCGTGTCTGGATGCTCCGCTCCCCGGATGTGGCGGGGGCGGAGAGGTGTTGCGAGCAATGGCTTGAGAATCGCGTTTGATCCATGCGGTTCCTCTCGATCTGAGCCAAGACTTCGCCATTGTGGGAGGTGGTGGAGGCACTTCTTCACGCCTGGTCATCCGGCTGATTTTGCCAATGAGGGGCTCGTTAACCCTCCACAGGCGTAAAGCTCATCGATAGAGCGAGCTCGCGGAGGTGGTGACCCTTGCTCTTGTTGTTGTGCCCTTGAGCAGTGTTAGGCCTGTCATTACGAGGTGACAAGGAGAGTTAGGAAAAGGGCTAGGATACTTACTTTTTAGGGAAAACCAAATTAAAGACACAAACATTTTATAAGAAATTATTCATGCGGGAGGGTAAATGAGGCACAAGAACTCAAAGTCAAATAGGGTACAAAAGCACTAAGGCGTTACAAAATCCAATACTAAACTCGCAGAGTTCAAGAGTGATAACATCAAAGAGGCCCGTGGCGAATGGTAGCTGACGAACTTAAGTCCTTGCAAAAGAAACACATCTGGATCAACAACTACTAATCGACAGAACAAATAGAAAGATACATACTCGCTGGACACACGTAAGGGCAGCGAGCGCACTATTCTAACACCCTATCTATTTTCACGATCGAAATTCACTGGAAACTCATCCAGAAGGTGATACCGAGGAGATCCGTATCATCGGGTCATGTGGATTGGTGAGGCGTAAAGGGATCCTATGATGTGTCCTCCGCAGTTCAGACCTTTGAGTGCGGAAAAACCCACCGACATGCGAGCCTCGCGCCGTTGTTCTGATTGAGAACTTGTCCTCCAATTTCAGGAGGCGGTACTCTCTGATGGCGCAGAGGCATAGGGGAGATTCGTTTCCCCATAAAGTACATGTCGGACTACAAGCCCCATAATGCATAGGGGTTGTAGATGCTCTGAGCTACAAGCGGCGGCGCGCGTCTCCCAAAGCTCATGAATGGCGCGCCAGCGCATCCGTCCGTGATGCGAACCAACCTCGCGATTCTTCGAACCAGGGATCCTCCGTCTTGTATCCAATGAATGTGTTCACCTCCATGCCATGTGCTTGCATAGGAAGTGGTCGTATGGTGGTGAGACAACTCCGTTAAGTCATAACGAAAGCGACTCATGGCCATACGCCACCTCTTGTAAAGCCATGGCCTCGAGAAGTCCATGTGCTGGCGAAGCTGCAGGATACTTCCGTAACTTGTCTTACAGCGATATGGATCACGGCCCTGTAGTCTTCCATCCGGGACCTAGATCTCGACGGTAGATGAAGTATACTGGTTGGTATGTGAAGTTTGCCCTCCATCATATCTCGTAGAAGTCTTGGGTATCCATCCACACCTTCAGCTTGAGTCTCTCTGACCAGATACTGATGTCCCATCTAAAGACAAGAATAACCCAGGTAAGTTAGTTTTGCAAATCAAATGAGAGTAAGGTGAGGGATGAAGCTAAGATGGATGAGGAATAAAAGAGATTATTACTTATCTTTATGAAATAATTTGATGGTCAAAAATATTTTGACTCAAAGAGGCTTACTAATACTAACGCCCATGCTATTTCTAACCTACAGTCAGTATGGCTCTGATACCAACGCTGTGAGGACCCCCGGGTTATTTCCGTAAGACCGAGGTTTGCCTGGTCTTAAGGAAATAACTCTGGGCCTCAAGTAAATGAATTCTACCTTAACTCCATCCAAGCGAGGAGCCCGACTGAAACTAGAGCCCGGTGATCATGCGTGCTGCTCCCAGCAAGCACTACATGATTATCGGTTCTCCAAACAGTCAAAGCCAACGCTTAGACAAGTTAAGAAATTCATCACAGCGGTATGAGGCCGTGTTGGCTCCGTGATCAGCGACCAACACGATCATACTCTCATTCAACGTTAATCACATCCATACAACAACGTACATTATCAATCCAAAAGACATACAACATAATAGTTAAGTCTACACTATTACATAACCACTAACCGCCAAATTCAAATAAGAGTGATAAATAACAGTGGAAGCAAAATAAATAAACCAAAAGTCCAAAAAGGTATGCCCATAACCCAAGGCAACATTGGGGTTAAAGATAGCACTACTCGTCGATTAATAAGCCTAAATCGGCATCGCGAGCTCATCGAGCTCGAAACCGTCCTCACTGAAAAGAAAAAAACAAAAGGCCAGCCAACATCTGGTGAGTACAAGTGCACTCATAAGTCTTACACAAAGAAAATAGTTATGCATATTGGGCAATCAAGGGATAGCATTAGTGGTTCTAGTTTTGCATAAAGCGCAACATCTTACATTCCTAGACCATCTAGTTATCGAAAGCCAAGTTATAAATCATTTGTTCAAGAGAGGTTTCACAAGACATATGTAATAATATGGATCAATCAATATCAAGGTGGCTGTCCACCTTGATAAACTAAAATACATGAACATCCCATTCATGCGAAACCAATTGTAACCATGTCAACTTTTAATTTTTGAAGTCTAACGATGAAGCATACTTAAACCAAGTGTTGTCCATAACAGTGGACACGGCTATTCGAATAGATTATCTCTGCAGAGTGTACTACTTTACCCACATGACTCGACTAGCCGTAAGCCTCGGATGCCTCCGAATATAGCACACTTCCTTAGGTATGCGGTAGGGAGAATCGAGATCTGATCATTTTAGCAAGAAAATCTTATTGGGATGTACCACCCATATGTGGGAATCCCAACTTAGACATAAGCATATAGCAAATGCTAAGCGGGCACATGTTGTCTTTGGAGTGGCGGTGTGAGGTAGTTAGTATGTTGCATCCCACAACATAGGTAATCGTGCTCATTAAGCCGGATATATATCACTTTGGGGTTCCAAAGGAACATAGGATTTCACGTCTCTATGTCCCCACACGCTGCGGGTCTTACCCAATAAAACATTCCCCTTACTTAACGTCGGTACCCATATCCCGCATGTGATAATGCGCTCGGTACTTGGAGTGTAACGTCCATGGCTCGGTCCTTAATGGTCGGACAAGACAACCACAAACCGAATCTCGTGCATAAAGGCACCCACACTAACAACCACTTGTCGGACCCAAAACCATTTAACAACAACAAGTTTTGAACCGAATTAACCAGATATAACAATCGGACAAAAATTAATAACGAGAATAAGAGTTGTTATGTGTCTCCCACAATTGTGAGCTAGTCATGAATTGATCTCTGCGTTATCTAGACCACGCAATGACTAAGCAATAGACACACAACAATCATATCATCACAAACCTATCTTAAGCATATGTGTATGTGAAATATCAGGGATAACCATCAAGCATAGGATATAACTAATCTACTCAAACATAAAGGTATACCGAAAATAGCATGCGAGCAATATCATTGCATTTCAAATACTAATGTAAGAAAATGGGATCAATATGATGCAAAAGAAATTTCAAAGGATGCTTGCCTTGCTGGAAGAGTAGTTGTTCACTCTCGTAGCGTAAGAATCTACGTTGAAATCGACGGTATCTATAGAGCGGAAAATCGATAAACATCGAGAAATAACCCAAAAATCAAAGTGCTCCAACATGCATGATTTTTCTACAGTATAACTTTTATGCCATGAGATGAATATAGGGACAAGAATTATTCCAATTGGGTTCAGTAGGTGAAAGTTATGGTCAATTGAAGTTTGTATGTCCCGATAATGCAGTTTATCAATTTTAACGTTTTGGCTAAATTTTGTAGAACAGAGGAAGGCAATTGAATTTATAGATAATTAGGTCATATTATTGTGAGTCCACTAAAATTGGTTCATCCTAATTGGAGTTTCCAAGCAAAAGATATGAATTTTGAAAGTTATAGCCATTTTTCTATTGTAAAGATAATCAATTAAATACTCATATTCCAAATCTATCTTTTCTGTTACCGAGATAAATGTGCAACCTATTTTGAAATAAAGTTCATCAAAAATAAAAATTACCAACTTGGTTTCATCCCAATTGGAGTTAAAATGAATTTGTTATGCATTTGAAGTAAATCCTATTTTGGTTTATAAATAAATACATTCTGATTTTCTTAATTGATTATTCCTTTTCTTACCGAGCTGTACCTAGCCACTTTGCTCTTGACATGTGGGGCGATAGAATGATGTCATTTCTCATTACCCGGTGATTTAATTTCCGTGACAAGCGGGGCGCATGTGTTGCGAGGCGGCTTCTGACATAGTGCATGGACCACGAGTCCACGGCCGCTCACGACCACGCTGAGTGTACGCTTAAGTGACTAGGCCCACTTGTCGGTACGTGCTTATCCCTTCCGTTTTACGTACGGGCCCACATGTAATAGACTCATCTACTGCGCTTAAGACACCATTAATAACGATAATCAATCATTAGGCAATTAATGACCGAATCGAAACCTTAATGACTTTGCTACGATTGTTGGACGCGTCCGGCTCGCGCGCCGTGAGATTGCCGTGGCTCGCGGCGCTCCATACCACGCGAGGCCAAAGCGATATACGCGTTTCTGCGCAATAACCTGCGCAACTTTGGGTGGTGGTGGCGACCCTTGAGGTGGCTTTGTCGGCGACTCAGCGAGAGAGGCGGCGGTGTACAACACGGCAAGCGTGTAGCGACTAGATAATGCTCATGCCGGTTCAAAAGCGGGTGCACAGTATCTAGGGACTCTTGGGAGCTACCCGAGAGTTGGAGAGAAGAGTGGATGGCCGGAGCTAGCTTGGCGGCGGTGAGGTCCACTGATGCAGTTCAGCGGAGGAGACACCACGAGCAACAAGGAAGATAATGAAGCTTCGGGATGGCTCGAGAGATCTAAAGGGTGTGCTCGGTAGCAAAGAAATGACCAATGCCTTACGGATCAAGTGGGAGCGAAGAGTTTGCTTTTCGCCAAAAGCGAACTAATCTTGATTCACGAGCTCACATGCCGTGCATTGCCAAAATTGGGTGAGGAACTCATATTATAACTCAAGGACATAATGTGACGTCTTGGAGTTAGCAAGTATCTCACCGAGGCGAAGATAGAACAGCGGTGTCCTCGGGTGCAAGCTACGAAAGCGTGAACCTGAGCCGAGGAAGACACCTCCGCGCTTCG